>JACCHV010000042.1:0-1200000 GCA_018907245.1 Eupristina koningsbergeri
TTCTTCTTCTTTTGTAATAACATCTAAGTTGTTTTCAAGGTCTTTTTTGTCTGTTTCTTGAGATCGACATTGTCTATCTAAGTAGCGAATACCTTCTATTAAATCTGATTTCTTAACTTTCTGTTCTTCACATTCTTTTTTAGTTTCCTCTACATTTTTTTCAATTTTTTGCAAATTTTCCTCTATTTTAGCTTCAATAAATTTGTTTATTTCTTGCTGGATTGTATTTAACTCATGTAATTCTGTTAAACATTGCGACTTAAAATTAATATCTTTATCTAATTCTTCACGATTTTTTTGCTAAAGACATTATTAAATGTTAATATTTTTTTTTTTTACTTTTCACTAACAGAAAATTCAATTAATATATGCATACCTTGAGATTATTTAATTCTTGAATATTTATTGATAATTCTTTGTCTGCATCTACAAGCTTTGCTCTCAATGATTTTAAAGATTCTTCAAGAACATTTTCTCTTTCATAAAAATCCCTAACTTTATTTCAGTTGTTTTAAATTTTGCATACTATGTCTAATTTGTAAAACTTCTTCATTTAATTTATTTTTTTGTTCTCTAGCTTTTTGAATTTTCTCTTGATTTAATTGTAAAGTAAATTGAATTTTTTGAATATTACTTTCTATAAGAGATATATTTTTTTTATGTGATTGAAGTTCCTGCTGTACTTCTTGCATATTTCTATCTCCAATTTTACCTGATTTAAGCATTTCAGATTTTTTTGTTTCTATTATTTGCTTTAATTTTTCTTTTTCATTAATATAACTGTCTAATAAGATTATATCACTAATTATATTTTTATAAATAATCAGTTTTTCTTCTGGTTCAGAGAGTAGAAGATTCATACTGTCAAGGTTTTTTTTAGATTTTTCAATATTTATTTTCATATCTTGCATGGTTTTTCTACAAATTAATATAAAATTAAAAATTTCAAAATAATATTAGAACAATTTTTTATAATAAGATAAAATTAATATTATTGTCACCTATTAAAATTTAAACCTATCAAAATAGTTAGAATATTATTCATGGAAATTAAAATATAATATTTTCAAAATAACTCATGAAATATATTATTGACCTGATTTGTGGTAGTTGTTTATTTTCAATTTCCTTTATTCGTTCTGTTACTGGTTTTAGTTGTTGTAAACTATCATAACGAGTTTGTTCTACTTTTAGTTCTTGTTCACAGTGTTTTAAAGCTTGAGGAGATTTTTTAATTTCATAATTCAATTTTGTTTCTATTTTTCTTTCTTCTGCATTATTTTGGAATTTTCTATCACATAAGGGACAGCATGAATTTTTTTTTAGTGATTTTAAATATTCTTCATACATTAGAGACTGATTTGCAAAAATTCCTCTTTGATCTTGCAGTAATTTAACCTTTCTTTCTTGATGTAATAATATTTCACTATAGTCAATGTCTTGACAATTAAAAAAAACTTTTTCTTTATAAACTTGAAAGTAAAGAAATTCATAAATAGATAATTAAAAAATTATTTAAAACTGTATATATTAGTATATAATCATTTATACCTTCAAGTTCAATAATAATTTTTGATGATTCTTTTTCATTGCAATTTAAAGTTGTTTCAAATGTAATAATTTTTTGTTGTTCTTCCTCAATTTTGTTCAATAAATTTTGTTTTTCTTCGGACTAAAAAATAAATTAAAAAATTCATGATTTAATCATGAAATATAAATCATATTTAAATACTTCACAAAAATAATTAAATACCAATGATTTTTTAATTTTTTCCAAATTATCTTTTAATTTCTTTACTGGAATTTGTTTACCATGAAACAATAAATTAAGATCATTTTTGTGTTTATTTTGTAAAGATAAAATATTTTTTTCCTTATCTTCTAAATTTTTTGTATGTAATTCTAATTCTGCTTGTTTAGAACTTTGCTGATGCAAGGAATTTATTTCTTGTTCTATATTAGTTAACAGAATATCTAATTCTTTTTTTCTGGTATTTTTATTTTTCAAATTATTTTTTAAAGCCTCTTCATCAAAGTTTTTAGTTAAACTCTCATAATACTTAGCAGCATTTTCTAAGTTAGATTCAATACTATTTAATTTTTCACTTCCTTCTCCTGTCTTAAAATAAAAAAAATATTTAAAAGCAGTTCTTTAGCATTTTATAATTATTAAAAAATTAATTACAAAATTAAATAAAATAATTAGTAAAACATCAAATATGTCATTTCAAACATTAATATTACCTCTCTTATTTTTTTTTTCAATTCACTGATTTCTAATTTTATTTCTGTTTTTTCTTTTTCTTTAAGTGACATTTCTGAGACTATTGATGTTTTTTCTGTTCTATGAGCATCTACTTCTCTTTGGATATGTTTTTCTTCTTGTTCATTTTCATGTATTTTATTTTTCATATATATTGTAAATTCTTCAAACTTTTTTTTTATTTGAACTATATAATCTTTAACATCTATTATTGTAAAAATGTAATATAATTAACATATTTTATTTGAAGACAATTATTTTTAATTCTAAACTAAATTACTATAAAAATTACCTTTTTCAATCACTATAGAATAAATATCACATATTTTCCAAGTTTTTAAAGATTTAATTAATAATTCATTGCGCCTTCCAATTTTTTCATTATGTGCAATTTTTTTTTGTTTTAAAGAACCTAAATGAATTCTAGCATCTGCAAGCTTTTTTAATAAAATATTTTCATTTTTTTCAATGATTTCTAAATTATCTTCATACTGAAAATTTATCAAAAAAATTTTAGAAATCTGCATATTTTAGTAATTAATATAATATTTAAATTAGAATAAATTAATAAAAATCATAATACCTCATTCTTTTTTAAAATTTTTTGAGAAAGATTCATATCAAAAGTTTCTATTTGATGAATCAATTCTTCTTTCAATCCAGTATGTAAATGTTTAATATGTTTCTTTAAACTTTGAATATAATTACTAGTTAATTTATAATCAGTTTCAATTTTTTCTATAAATTAAAAATATGTTAATAAAAAATATTCATATAATAATTCAGTTAAATTATATAAGAATTATTAGTTATATAGTACTTAATGTTTCTTCAAGCTTTTCATGATCCTTCTTTACTGCAAATATATCATCTATTTTTTTGTCTATAGGAACTATTAATTCCTCAATTTCATTCATTCTATCTTTTACTTCTTGTTCTCTATTTTCAGATTCTTTTAGTTTTTCCTCTTGAGTTACAACTTCATCTACAATTGCTTTCAATCCTATTTCATATGCTTTAATTTCATTCAATTCTAATTGTAAATCTTTTATAAGCTTTGTAGTTGTATCCATTGCTTTATTATATTTTGATGTGTCAAATATTTCATCAAATTTATCTTTTAATTTTTTTCCATCTTCTAATGGCCAATTTGATTCGTCTTGATGACAAAAAATAACATAATTCAAAATTGGTTTTGATACACCCATTGCAATTAACATTTCTCTATCAATATCAGAACATCGACTACTGATTTGAACTTTCTGTTTAAAAAATTTCCGAAATTAAATTATGTTGTACAATTTAAGACATTTAATATATAAAAATTTTAAATATTTGTATTACTTCTTTTGTATGTTCATCTATTTGTGTAATTGTATTGTCTAAAGCTTGAAATTTTAAACTGCCATTTTTTTGACGTAATACCTGAACTGTTCTGGTAACTACTAGTTCTTTACCTTTTTTATCTATTATTTTTGCTTTCACTTGTGCTCGTACCTATTAATAATGCATTAACAATATATTATAATGCAACTACATAATAAATCTTTTATTTTGATAATCATGAAATGATATACAAAAATAATTATTTTTAATTTTCCATTAATCAATACAATTTTATTATATTTATTTATTACTTCTATTTCTAAAAATATTTTTTAAATATTATATTATATGTAATAAAAATTATATTGTTATACTATTTTTAAAAATGTATAAATAATGAAATTTAATTAAATAATTTATAGTTTAAAACTGATAAACTTGTGTATTTTTTTATTATATTTACTAATTAAATTAGTCATTTGTATACAAAATATATAAAATATAAAATATTGTTTTTATATAAAAAATATATAAAAACAATTTTAAATTTAAATATATAATATTTAAATATGATTTGTTTATATTATCATAACATGCCAAAAAAGTTTCTTTTCAAAGAAATCATTTTGTTGATTAATATTTTATGTAATAAGATACAATTAATAATACATAATAGATGTAATTTATGTTGAATATATAGAAAAATAATATATAAAATTGTATAAAAGGAAGAGAATACTAAAATGAAATAAGTTTCCAAATTTTATGGAAATCGAAAAAGTTCACAACTAAAATTAAATTAGATTTTTATTAAAATTAACCAGTTGTTTTTTTTAAAATTTTAATTCAATCAATAATAAAAACATAAAAATGTGTTAAGATAATTATAATTTATTATAACAAGATACAACAAATACAGATTGAGGTGACAATAATACCGTGTGATTCATTGTAAGTTTCGGCTCATGAACGAAGGATTTCCCTCTCTCTGAATCAGGTGGATATTCTCCAGAAGTAACATATTTTAAAGCTTCAATAATTGTAGTTTTACCAGTACCGTTTGGTCCCAAAATCAGTGTAAGTGGTTTTGAAAAATGAATTCTAGCTTTTGATTTTTCATCGCCGAAATTCCGAATACCTCGAATTTCGAGGTCTTTAACTCTTGACATTTTAAATCAACGTAAATTTGTGTATATTTAAATGAGGATGTTAGTACCACAAATGATTTGCACATGCGTTGTTCACCGCAAGAATTTCTGATAAATGCCACGAGATGGAACAAATAAACTGATGTTCTGTACCACCCCCACGCCAGCTTACGAACTTTCGAATTTCCAAAAAAAAAAAATATTTACAGGTAGATCTTCAAATGCACCCTCCGAAAAAACTATTTTTTTTAACTGCACCCCCCTTAGATTTTGAGAAAAAAATTCATAAAGATTTTGAACAACAAAAATTTTGTATTCGCGATAACTCAATCAATACTCAACAATTTCGATTAATTTTTTTTTTAAACAAATGCACCCTCGCCCAAATTAATTGCACCCCCTCTAAATTTTTAATTTAAATAATATTTATAATAAAAAACTATAAAAACTCTTAAGCCATAAACTAAAGCCAAAGCGCATGCGTGAACAAGCCCAACACGCTGACAAGGAAATTTGAATTTAAATGAATAAACTAAACCAATCAATCAACTAAAAATTGTGCAAATTATTAATTAATAGTCCACAAACAAGAAAAAAAAAATAAAAAAAAAAAATGTTGTTGTTCAAAATCTTTATGAATTTTTTTCTCAAAATCTAAGGGGGGTGCAGTTAAAAAAAATAGTTTTTTCGGAGGGTGCAATTGAAGATTTACCCGTCCATATTTTTTTTTTTTTGGAAATTCGAAAGTTCGTAGGCTGGCGTAGGAGTAGTGGTCACAGAAGAGTAAATAAGAGAATGTTAAGTTCAATGCTTTACATAAGAAACAAGCATGGTGGTGAAAATATCTTTTCTCTCTCTCGCACTTCCGAAGCGATTTTAGCGCTCCGGGTGGACACATGGGAAAATAAGAAAAATTTTTTATAAGCACTTCGAAACTTATTTAAAAAAAAAGGTATATACAGCTATACGAACTACGAGTAAAAAAAAGAGACATCTGAAATATTTCGAGCTTTGAAAATGATTTAATATAACTGAAAACATTTTTATTAATAATGTTATGATTATCATTTACATGTCAATAAGAAATTGAAATAATCATAACATTATTAATAAAAATGTTTTCAGTTATATTAAATTATTTTCAAAGCTCGAAATATTTCAGATGTCTCTTTTTTTTACTCGTAGTTCGTATAGCTGTATATACCTTTTTTTTTAAATAAGTTTCGAAGTGCTTATAAAAAATTTTTGTTTTATAGAGCAAGAAGATAATTCAGCCGCCGTAAATAAACGTGAAACTTACAAATTAAAAATAATATTAAATAAAAGTAGAAAAATTGTTAACAAATTATTTTCAAAACAATATAAAAATATATATTGTCTTTAAAATATTATGAAATAATATAAATCTTTATGTGCTTAGAATTTTTAAAAGCGATGTATAAGTACAGTAAATTCGCCTGTTCTATCAATTGTATACGAAAAGATTTACATACAATAGTGAGAATATAAACTAATACTTTTATTATTTCATCTGTGCCGTTTGCAGATTTTGAACTTCGGCACAGGTAAAGCAATAAATTTATTACCTACTACTTTTACTAGTGCATGAAGAATTTCTCTTATTCTTAATATTAAAAACAGAGATGAAAATCTTTTTTGTAGATACTTTTATCAATTTTAAAAATTATTTTATGAAAAAAACAATTTGAAAAAACTTGTTAATTTTACAAATTATAAAAAATTGTTGAAAATATTAATTTTTAACAATTAAAACAATTTAGAAATTATTTGATGAAAAAAAAAATTTATATATTACTAAAAGTTTTACTAAAAAATTCGATTCATTATTTGAAATAATTCTAATACATTCAATATAATGTTTTAGCTTTATTCTCAAAGAATCTTTAAAAATTTTGTTCAGGAAAATGAAAATGCAATTGCAGTAAAATTTGTTTCCCGTAGAAATGAAAATATTCGTCAAACATCTGTGTGACCAATTGCACGAAACACCAAACACGTGCGAAAAGTTCTGTCTTACTAAAATTTTGTTTTAAAATTTCTTTAAATGCACCTTTTCCATTTCTTAGAATACCATGATTATGATACCAGCAAAAACGGAGGTGGGGGGTACCTGCTGTACCTGCTGTACCTGCTGTACTAATTATGATACCAGCAATAAGGGATAAATAACATTGATAAATTTTAAATAAATAAGTAATATTTTAAAACCAAATTATTCTAATAATTCTATCTATTTCTTTCTATTATTAATTTAAATTATTCGATGCAAATCTTTTCTAATAAAACTATTATATATATTATGTTTATACATCTACTATGTTACAGTATTTTTTAATGTATTATTGAACACTAAAAGCCAAAAGTATAATATTCATTATTATATTTTATATTCTATTACATACGTTATTACATACATTAATTTCATTTTTTAATATTAAAGAGATTTCATTTTACTATTTTTTATTTTTCTTTTTTTCAATGTAATATTGAATTTATATTAAAAAATGTGTAGTAATAATTTCAGAACATTATTTCGTTTAATTTTTTTAGTTTTATTTTATTTTAATTATAATTATTTTATGCAAACTTTTTAGTTTTTATACAGTATATAATTTAAATAATTTTAATTTTAATTCTTCTGTTTATAATATTCAGTATATATTATGATTTTTTTATTAATTTAAATTAAGTACCAAAAAACGATTTTAAAAACTTGTTCAACATACTCTTTATTTGTATAGATAATACCAATAGATTTACAATTTGATAAATTTACTTCAACGAATGCACATGCATTTAATTTTGAAGATTATTTTAAAGATACATTTTACAAGGACTTTAAATGTAAATATTCATTTTGTCATAAACATAATGTTTTTGATGAGATTTTGCAATTCGCAGTAAGATTTATTATATATAAATATTGTAAAGAAAGGAATAGAAGTATTAATAAAAATAAAAAAACTTTAGGTCATTTTCGAAATATAAAAAAATTTATAAATAAAGAAGTTTTAATTCAACCTGTTTTTATTATATGAATAAATATTGTGTTTATGACAAAATGAATTTATTATGACATATTATTTTGTTTATACGTAATCCCAAAACAGAATAATAAATACAATATATTTCATATAAATACAATATATGAAATGTATTGCATTTATTATTCTTTTTTGTAATTTTTTATTTAATATTTATCTATGTTTGTATGTATTGTTATATTTATTATATATATATATATGTATATTTATTTATGTATTTTAATTTTTATTTATTTACTTATTTATTTATTTATTTATATATTTATTTACTTATTTATTTATATATTAAATTATTGTTTCTATTATAAATATATATACATATATTTATTTATTTACTTGTACATTGTATTTGTGTTTTTTTATATGTACTATTGCATTTATTATATTTATATACTGTTGCAAGTAAATGCATAAGAATATTATATTTTTTATTTACACGTTGATCATTATTGTGCTGTATCAATCAAAATAAAAATCAATTAGTATTATATTTAACTTATAGTACATGATACTTAAAATGTAAAACTTTTTATATCAAATATTGCATTGAAAGAGCAATATTGACAAAATAATTTATTGTTAATGTAATAATTGTAAAATTACATAGTTATTAAGAATAATAATATGTATTAATAAATGATATTTGCTTAAAAAGTTCAAATAGCCAAAGATTAATGTTTTACTGTCTGTAACACCGCGAAAATTCACTTTACGTGAATTCTCCCGAACGGCTTTACAAATTTTATTATGTATTCTTTCCACTAAAAATCCCGCACTCACTACCGATTTAATTAATTCGCACACTAATATTTTTATTCGCACACTCTCGTTATTATCTATCGGGACGAGTCCCGTTGCTAAAATGATTTGCCGTCGGGCCGAATTGAAAAGACATCTCCCATCTCGAGATGCCTGTTCGGGTTGGCTTGCCGTGCCCTTCGCCGTCTCCTCCTCAAGGTCGAAGCGGAGGGTTTCGGGGGAACCGCCCTCACCCAATCGTCTCCACTACTCCCTTCTGGGGTCGCCAATACCCCCTCCGATTGGGGTAACCCTAAGACTATTTGAGGATTGATGGCCAATGCCATCATCCCCATTTCCATGTCGCCGGGGTGGTTGATCTCATCCATCACCACCGCCTCGGCCACCTCCGGGGTCTCCACTGCTTCCATGGCCTGCGTAGATTCGGGTCGGTCCTCCTCCGGTATTCCCTCCAATACCGGTAGGAAAGGCACCGTCCCGAATTGGATTTTGGCGCTACTGGATTCCATCTGAAACAAAAAAAAGGAATTAATTTGGCCCCCCCCCAGTCATCACTACTTCCGAACCATTGGAGAGAGACACACTACTCTAGGAGGTACAAATTTCTTGAGTTCGGTAATATGAACCTTTGAGATTCGTCGGCCCTGATCGGCAATCACGTAAACGACCGGCGATAACACCTGTAGTATCTCATACGGACCTGAGTACTTTGGTGCCAACTTCGCGGAGAACTTGTTTATCGCGCGCGACAGTTCGTGATTCCTCCTCATCACTAATTCACCGACTTGAAACGTCACGTTCACTCGTCCCTCATCATAACGTTTCTTTTGTCGTTCTCTTTCTCTCTCAATGAACGTCACTACTAAGTCCCTCAATGCATCCAGCCTCTTTACCCGATCTATCCAAAGGGCTGGATCCATTTTGGTCAACACTACCTCTCCTTCCACTTCTCTTCTCAGACTCTTCACCGGTCTGGGATGTCTTCCGAAATTCAAAAATGCCGGAGATACCTGCGTCGTTGCCTGTACCGCAGTATTCACAGCATGTCTAAACTCGTGGATATGTTTATCCCAATCTCGATGATCCTCTTTGATGAACGTAGCAATCATGGTTTTCAACGTCCGATTACTCCGCTCCACCGGATTGGCTTGAGGATGATATGGCGGAGTCGTCACATGTTTCACTCCATACTCATCCAGGGTCTCCTTCAGCCACTTATTAATGAACTCCTTACCATTATCAGTCAACAAGTAACTGGGCGTCTCCCATCGGAAGAGTATGAGCTCCTCAAAAGCCCTCGCCACTGCTTTCCCTCAATGGTTGCACCTCGATCCATCTTGTAAACAAATCTTGGAAAACCAACAAGTATTTAAATCTGTTTTTACTTGGAGGGAATTCCATCAAGTCCGCAGCCACTACTGCCCATGGTTTCTCCACTACCCTGTTTCCAAACAATCCTTTCGGCCCTGCTTGTGAGACTTTAAATTTCTGGCACTCTACGCATCCCTGTACGAACCTATGGACGTCATACCAGATACCAGGCCAGTAATATTCCCGGGCTATTCGGTCGTACGTCTTATCCACTCCCAAATGTCCGGAACTTGCCTCACAATGTGCCTCGGTCATCACTCTTGTTCTTAACTCTTGCGGCACTACCAATCTCCACTGCTCTTCCCGGAACAAGATAGGATCTAGCAATGCATCCTTACGGTAGCAGTAAATCCTACCCTGCTCGACCTTCCACTTCGGATACTTATTTGGAGCTTCCCCAATCTCCTTCATTCGTTGCAGATACCACTTATCCTGAATATCCGTGAAGGATGAAACCTCTTCATCCTCGAACATTCTGGACAGGGCGTCTGGAACGTGGTGATTCGCTCCCCTACGGTGCTCTATTTCGAACTCCCACTGCTGCATTTCCAAAGCCCAACGAGCCAATCTTCCCGTCGGATCCTTTAGGTTTCTCAGCCATCTTAGAGCACTGTGGTCCGTCACTGCCTTAAACTTGTATCCCTCGATGTACGGTCGGAATTTCTTTATCGCCCACAGCAATGCCAAACACTCTCTCTCGCTCGTGGTGTAATTTCTTTCCGCCGCGGTCAACACTCTACTTATATATAAAATTGGGTGTTCCCCATCCTCAAGTTCTTGAGTTAGGACCGCCCCAATCGCAAATCCACTTGCATCGCACTGCACTACAAAAGGCTTACTGAAATCCGGTCTACTCAGAACTGGTGCTTCTGTCAGTGCCTGTTTCAGTTTTTCGAAAGAGTCTTGTTGTTCTTCCGTCCATATCCAGGGTTGACCCTTCCTTAACAGCTTGACCAATGGGATTTTCAACTCTGAATCCTGCGGGATGAACCTTGAATACCACCCTATCATCCCCAAAAATCTTCTCAATTGTTTTACGTTATTTGGGGCCGGGCACTCCACTACTGGTGCTACCTTCGATTCATCCGGTCTTAATCCATTTTTGTCCAAGATAAACCCTAAATAAGTTACTGAAGTGCATCCGAATTCGCATTTCTTCTTGTTGATCGTTAAACCGGCCTTCACTACCTTCTCCAACACTACTTTCAGCCATTTCATGTGTTCTTCGAACGTTTCGGTCGCGATCAAAATGTCGTCTAAATACGCGAATATATAGGGTTCAAACTCAGGTCCAAACAGGGCATCGATTAATCTCTGGAATGTCATTGGGGCATTCGTGAGTCCGAATGGCATTCTTCGAAACTGTCACAGTCCTGACCCTGGGATGGCGAACGCAGTATACTTCTTGCTCGCCTCCTCCAACGGAACTTGGAAATATGCCTGTTTTAAATCTATCTTCGACAAGTATTGAGCCTTTCTCAACTTGTCGAGGATTCCGTCCATCGATGGCAATGGATAGGCATCTTTCTTCGTCACCTTATTCAAATCCCTATAGTCAACACAAAAGCGATAACTACCATCGGATTTCTTCACCATCACCGGTGCACTACTCCAATCGCTGGCTGATTTTTCTATGATGCCTTCTTTCAGCATCTCACTCACTTCCTCATGAGCCACTTCCAACATTTTAGGCGACATCCTCCTAAATTTATGTTTTACAGGGCTGGCTCCTTGCACATCAATAAAATGTTCAGTTAGGGTCGTTCCGCCGGGCCTTCCCGTGGCCTCAGACAAGATTGACTCCACTAACTTACTTATTTTCTTCTTTTCAACACTACTTAATTCCGAGATACCCGCACATTCAACCTGAATGACGGTATCTCCCGAATTATTATTTCTGGAGAATTCTCTCCACTCCCCCTCCCTAACGCGCCACATCCCTCTCCCTAAGCGCGTATCAAGGTCGAAGGTCTCACAAAAGTCCATGCCCAAAATGATGTCTTGGTCCAGTTGCTTCACTGCCTTTACTTTGATGATGGCTCGTTCTCCGTCTACGTTCATGTTAAGGGACAGGATTCCCAAGGCTCTGCTTATCGTTCCTGTCGCACATTTCACTCCCGTCGACGTTGGAGTCAACTTATCCTTAAGTTGTTCAGCGATTCTGCTTCCGACCAGAGATATCATGGCTCCTGGATCACACAACGCTTTATAGCGAACCCCTGCGATGTCCACGTCAAAGAAATTACGATTTTCCCATGATGAACTTTCTACTCCTCGGGGTTCCTTCACTACCAGAGTATCCTTCGGTTGATGATTATTATCGTCCTTTGATAATATTTTATCAATCCCCAATGGATCTTCTTTATTTCCACACGACACTTCTCTACGGTCTACACTACCTGGGTCTATACTACGAATAAAAGTAGTTTTCCCCATCTCCACTTCTTTAATATCATCACCACACTTCACAACACTACCTTTTTCGTTTAGAGTTAACTTCTTGTCAGGATCTAACTTTTCCACCGTTATTTCCGTTTTTGAAGATGACTCCGTACTGATCCGCTCGTTTTCCGTCTTTTCTGGATGTCCGGCTTCCTTCCCTTTATCCAAAATTTCCGATGTTCCGGGTAGATCTTTCCACACTTCTTTTTCTGCAGAAATGTTATTTTCTACAGGAATTGCTAACTCCTCAAGCTCCCGATTGTAAATTTCGGAACCCTGAGAAGGTACGCCACTACACTCACTTCTCACTACATTTAATAATTTATTTGTCCCTGAAATCACTACTGAGGGGGTGCGGGACAATTCAGCCCCCCCTTCAACCCATTTCCCAACTGGGATACCAAATTTTGACAATTTGGGCAGGTCCTCACTTCGCAATTGGGCCTGCCACATAATTGACACTTTGGCCCCGTATCTAAGGCATTATTGGGGCATTCTCTTGCCATGTGTCCTGTTTTTCGACACCTAAAACAAATCCTATTAGGGCAATCCCTTGCCTTGTGTCCTACAGCTTGGCAAATGGCACACGCCCCATAAAACACCTCAGCCACGGGTGGATTCTGACTAACACCTACTGTTGCACCATTTTCACCTGCTTGTCCTTGACCGGTCCAACCACTACTTGAAAACTGTGGGTTTTGCGCTCCCACCTGAAATCCATATGGTTTCTTCTTCTTAAACGCCTTATTGAAGAAGAAGTTCGGTTGGCCAATCGTCGCTGGAATGATAGGTTGAGGAATACCTATCGTCGCCGGAACCACCTGTTGTGCAACAGCAGCCACATCACTACCTTTATCTTTCTTTTTGCTCTTTGACTTCTTTTCGACTACCTTTTCTGTCACCTCTTCCACTTCATCCACCTTCACTACTTTCTTCGCCTTTGATAATATCTCTTTTGGTGCTGCTTTCCTCGCTGTCATTTGTTCTGGTGGAAGTGGAGGTGCATATTTCTCACGAAGTCCTTTAAGTTTCTCGAACCTCTGCCCATAATATTTGATATCTTCAAAGGTCTCCACATTTCGGTCCCAAAGATATTCGCGATATTCGGGCAAAAGGTTCCTGATCGCCATTGCCACTTGATCCTCCATCAAGGGCGGACGATCTATTAACGACACTATATATCTAAAGCATTTCACAAATTCACTAATGTTTTCCCCTTTTTGTTGTGTACGACGCCTCATGTCGTCCAACAAATCCTGGCGATCATATTTTTGTCCAAATTCGTCTCGAAACGCCTTTTTAAATTGTTTCCAATTTCTAATTTCCCTATAGCACGATCGGAACCAACTACTGGCTTCCGATCGAAATATGCAGGGCAAGGCTCGTAACAATACCCGATCCGATATATCACTGGTTCTTCGGCACTCACTTAACCTTTCCAAGAAGTCGTCCGGATCTTGTTTCTTTTCTCCCGAGAATTCTAATTTCCACCAATGTAAATACCGGATGGCTCGAGCTTCTTCGTCCTCTCCCCTTCTAGGTTTGTTCTTGTGCCTTGTCCTGCGGTCAACACTGCACTCACTGTCATCCTCACTACTATATTTTCTTTCATATGGTTTCTTATTTGATTTAGTTTCCTTCGGCTTAACACGAGAAGGTTCCCTACCACGACTCCTTCTTGAATCGTCGGATAATCCTATGGACTCCCTAAAACGTTCGCATGTGTCACTCAGATTATCCGACTCCGAATCATCATCATCACTACTGTATTTTGGTTTAGTTTTCTTTAGGCGATGGATTCTTTTTATTTTCTCCTCGGTCTTCACTACCTCATGTTGTTCACTCTTTAATTCTTTCTTATATTTTTCGAACATCTGTTCGATAATACCAATCGGCATCGTGATCAAGTTACCTGACACCGGATCCGTAAACTTAATATTGTCGTTTCCGTCCCCATTTTCGGAAGTCTTTTTATGACTCTCCTTATTGGCCTTCTTCATTGGAGCAGACACATCCAATATTGTTTTGGTTCCTATGGTCTCATATTGTACCTCACTTTTGCGGTCGGTGTCGCTACCAGTATGCTCGGTAATTTCGGTTTCTTTGAATGCACCATCGATCTTATCATCCCAAGGAATTTTACTCGTTGGCATTGATTTCCTAAGTCGATACCTCATCCATCGATTCCTAAGTACCTGATTGTCTCCACTACTTTTCAAATTGGATGATTCGATTAATTGGGCGATTGATAAATCGTCCAACCCATTAACTTCTCTCGTTATTCTTTGCGCACGCGACGATCTCACTACTAACTTCCTTAATAGGTCTTCAAAATCTTCCATTATAAATTAATTAATGGTTAACCCGCACACAGTAAAAATAAAGAAAAACGCACACACAATAAATTGATTAAACAAATCTACACGATTTATTTTTGGGGAAGAACGTCGGATTATTTTAAACTATTTCTTTGGTCGCCACTACTAAAACTATCTATAATATATGGTATCGCACACAATAATCAAAAATATAAACCAAAGATCATACATAAATATAAATATATATAGATAATAATCAATAACAATAATAATAATAAAAAAATTAATATCAATATCAATAATAGGTGTACATATTATAAAATAAATGAAATTGCAATTACCAAAAAAAAAATTAATGTATATAAATGTAAATATGTAAATATAAAATCTAAAAGATAATCCAAGAGAAAGAAAAAAAAAACACAACAAATTTTTAATATAAGTGGGTATGAATAGATTATTTAAAAAAAAAAAATTCCTTATAAATGAATATGGGTTTTAATAAAAATAATAAAAAAAAATATGTATATATGTAAATATGGAAATTATAACTATTACTATTACTAATAAAATATATGAATAAAAAAAATTTAATAATTACATTAAGAATAATAAAAAAATTAAATAAGAAAGAAATAGAAGAAAGAAAAAAAAATTATTGATATATATAATAAATATTTAATTTAAAAAAAAAATTTTTTTCTTTTTATAGTCGAAGGGAAAGAGAGAAAAAAAAAACAATAATAATAACTATTATTTTATAGATAACGTAATTATGTGTAATTAAATAAAAAAAATAAAAAAAAATTATTATTTTAACTTGTAAATAATTCAATAAAAAAAAATTTTGTAAGAAAATTCACAGTTGATTAAAGATATATATATATATATAGAAAAGAAAATAAAATGCCATTAATGAATAAATATATATAATAAATATAGTAAACGATAAGATAAAATACAATTAATCAATAAATACATACATAATAAATATGATAAATGATACAATATTATAAAAGTTAATTTGGCGATTACCTTATATAAGAAAGATCTAAATGAGGGAAAGAGAAAGAAAAAAAAATTATAGTTATCAGCATGTAAATATATAATCGATTAAAGTTTTAAAAGCTTCTTCCTTTAAATCACAACAACCTATTCTATCTAGACGATTAACTTTCCGACGTTCTTCCCGAAGGTCGTCACTACTCAAAACAAATTTGATAATTCTGATCACTGTCATAAATCCTTGAAATCGACACAAACTCAAAAATTATTAATATTATAATATATGTGATTATGATCATATATATCATTAATTAAATTATTCACCACTAATCACATCACTTATTTAATCAACACTACTAATAATTAATACTAATGAAAATTTCGTATCACGAATAAATTCAAAATTAAAATTCAAAATTAAAATTACCACGCGGTTTAGTAACAGAGTCCCTGTTCGGGCGCCATTTTGTAACACCGCGAAAATTCACTTTACGTGAATTCTCCCGAACGGCTTTACAAATTTTATTATGTATTCTTTCCACTAAAAATCCCGCACTCACTACCGATTTAATTAATTTGCACACTAATATTTTTATTCGCACACTCTCGTTATTATCTATCGGGACGAGTCCCGTTGCTAAAATGATTTGCCGTCGGGCCGACAAACCCGCGTGGTCAACACTACTTAATTTTTCTTTATAACTACGCAACACTACCGATATCTTAAATATATATATATAAAATATGAACAATAATATTATATAAATAGATATATATATTATTAAGGAAAGATCTTACCCAATCCGTAATGTAAATGAATATTAATTTATTGTATATATTGAGTTTATCAGTTATCAACTGTGGCTTGGTGTCCTTATAATTTTTCCTTAATAATTGATTTTTTTCTTTATTAGAAATATTATCTCCACTCCTCTCAGCTTTCTCTCTCTCTCCAATGATGGTTCGTCACTCCCACAATAATAATAATACTTTTATTTATATTAATATAACTCACTTACTTTCAATAATTTTACTTTGATTTTTCCGAGGGCAGAATCACACACGGTGTATCACCAAAGGCAATAATATAACTGAAAATGGCTTTCCTTTGTTCTCGAAGGAAAGCCAAAATTTTATAACTCACACTACCGAAAATTATTTGAAATTTTATATATTTACACCTGAGCTTGCGTGTGTAACCCTTTCCCTTATTGGTTACACACCGTCAAGCTCCCCCCTGGTCCTGTGCTTTCGAAATCGTGCAATCTCATTGGTCGATTGGAAAATCGACAAGAAATTGCACGATTTTATACCAAATTTATAATTAATGTAAAATGCCGATAATTCCGGGATTGGCATTATCGGCAACATCGTGGAGGCGATGATTTAATTTAATTAACACCACTACATTAGAATTCCCATGCATCGAAATATATATGTATTTTACAACAATACGCACAACACATCTCTCTCTCTCACTCTTATTCACACTACGCTATTATACTTTCTCACTCTAATCGTAACTCACACTATCAGAATAGGTAGCGCATCGTTCGCCCCGAATTCCGGTTATTTTCAAAATGTCCGGCCTCGTGACAGTTTGTAAACATTGGAACAGAATAAAAGAAAAAGAACTACAACTCAGGCTGCTGCTGCCTTCGCTGAGGAATCGTATTTATTTATTATTCTTTATTAATATTTTTCTATTGATCCCCGCTTTTATTCATCTCCCATAACTAACAACTACATATATTTTCGTTGCAGGTTAATGCTAACAAAACAATAATGTTTTACATCACATGTCATTATAATTGTTATTAAATATGAAATTATTTTACTATTAGAATATATATAATTAAATGAAATAAATACAAGGCTTCAATTCTTTGCATCATCCTTTTATTATCATTTTAAAGAAATACAATTATCTTTTACATTCTAATAACTTTTATTTGACATAAAAAATAACATAAAAAATACACTTACAAAATCTAACAATTAAGCAAACCCAATATCCTTCGACACAAAAGATTTCCATAAAGTTGTCCTATACAATAATTTCATTGAAAGACTATAACATTGGTATTGAACACAATATTTTTAATAACACATTTTTTAAATATTCACCAATATATAAAACATATCTTTAAAAATAATAATAAGTTTATTTACAGGTAATTAACACTTTATTGAACTAAATATGTTTTTTTTAAACCACCACAAATAAATAATACATTTAAAAATATTAAATCATTTTAATAATAATAAATTTTATCACTGGTAAGTTAAAATTGTATTAAAAAAAATATTTTTTTTAACACAAAAATATAAATGTATTTTAAAAAAAAATAATAAGCTTATTTGCTGTTAATTAACACTTTTATTAAACTTTTTGGTTAATTTATTAAGTGAACGCGCCTTCTTGTTGAATGAACTTTTCTTACTGTTCAAAAACTTTAAGAAATTTGAAGTAAACACATGTGCCAGATTATCAGTGCCGACTCACGAAAAAGGACACATGGGGTTATAGAAAGTGTAGGGTTCTGTATTTTCTTGATACTTGTACATGAGTATTTGTTTCCAGTCTTCCCATTTAGAGTTGGACCCCCCTGATAAGAGCCCTCGATGTATTTGAACATAATCTCGATTTTTGAAAGTCAAACTTACCGGTGAATTAATATATTTTTCTAAATTCTACGAAATTGTTTTTACTTCTAAAAAAAGTCAAAACTATAATGACAAATTAATTTTTTCAGATTATACTTGTATATTCATGTTTTTGATCGAAGAAATACTTATTTGTATTGAATTGTAATTCTTAAATGAATCATAAAATTAAAAAAAAACAATTCTCGAGATATAATATTATTACTATTATATAAATATTATTATATTAGTATTATAGAATTGTTTATATGGTATTTATATATTACTATATAAATACTAAGAATACTATTATGTTTTTTTCAAATTATTTCGAAATCATAGTTTAATGTATAAAACCTTTAAAATTAATTTTCAAATTAATTTTTAAACATGTAAATTTTATATTATCTAGTCAAAATATGAAAAAATTAATAAATTATTTATCTTACTCTTTATTTATTTCACACTAAATAATAACACTACACTGCAATTCAATGAAAATATTTATAAATCAATATTAAGTATATAATTTTTTGTTATAACTTCATTGTAAAAAAGTAGATATAATTTGAATTTGTGAAAATATATTCAAATGAAAGTTAAATATTCATTTACTTTAATGTATACGAATAATAATATTATAAATAATAATATTTATAATATTATAAATAACTACTCTTTGTTTTGTCATGTACTTAATATTATTATGTGCATTCCGAACTCGCATATAAGACGAACCTTGGGAAAACCAGATAACACATGCGTCGGGAAAGTAACCAAAACCTTACGAGTATTAAGAACTTGCGATTTCGGATCTTTGTAAGATCACGCGCCTCAAAAGAAGGGCAGATGCGAGGGACAGTCGAAGGACATTAGGGGAATTAGCTGACCGAGCACTACTCAAGCAGCTAGGAAAAACCGCGAACCTTGGAAGAAGAATCTGCATATCTGTCAATCCCTCATCCGGCGAAGGTGATGAGTAAAATTAAAATCAAGACAGATATTCATTCGAATTACGAACTTCTACTTAGCATCTCGAACAGTTTAACTCCGGTTCAGATCATTTCTTTATTTTCGCAAACGACTAAACGGGACTTTGATAAGACTGATCATTTTTGTACGCGATTATCTTTACATTCAAAGAATACAGAATTGTTTATATCACATTTAAATTGCACACTCCCTCGTTCTTTAGCGATCAGAATAAATAATATTCTACTCTTCTAATTAACGTTGTTAAATTTATTTCATCAACGAACCTTACAAAGATTGAACCGCTTTCATCGTTTCGGCTAGGGTAGAATCAAACTTGGTATAAGTTACGTTATCGCGGTTTAATAGTTAAAGAGATTATATTCATATCGCGACAAACTTAAATACGCAACAGTGTATAAATTAATTATAGTTTATATTTTTAAATAAAATTTTTAAGTAATTTTCATATTTCCTGTAAGATCAGTTGATGGTACATTGGATTTTCGTTTTTCTAATTTAACAATGATATTTACTAATTTTCTTATTATATCTTTCTTTAATTAATCTGTACCACTTATTTCCTTTAGTATGATTTTTTTTTATTATATTTGTTCCGTAGAATCACATACGTGTATACAACACGTGGTCATCGAAAGTAGTTACCCGTTTCATGTGACCCTTCCTTCGCAGGTAGGTGTACCTCACGTGTCCTCGCAACTGATCCAGGACACCATGATGCAAATAACGTGAATAATTAAAAATGTTCTGGATACAGGTAATTACGAATACTTAAAGAAAAACATGATAGACCGTTTTGGTAAATTATAGGTTCAACTTCTTCATAGACGATCAAGGTAAAGCCAGAATATAAAAGACTATCGGAGTTATTAAGGAAACTGAAGGCATTACTTTGTAGTATAGCTTTCAAGGAGATAGTGAAGGTAAAATGGTTCGATTTGCTGCCACCATATGTTCATAAGATTGTCAACTCCATCTCGGATCTAAGCATTAATTAAATGAAGAAATTAGCAGACGAAATCACGGAGAAAATCCCATAAGTCTTCGCTATAAGAAAACATATAAGTAAGGCCACCTATATAGCAGACTAGAGAGTGCAATAGAGAGCCTATTGGACATCATTAAAAAGCTGCTAAGACAGAATGTTAGGCATCAGGAGGAAATAATCTATAGATTCAGAAATATTACCAGAGAGCTAAGGTCAAAGGATTAGTTTAAACCGAGATCGAGGCTCAAAGGAAGATCAATCTCCCGTTAGAACAAGGATGACAAAGAAGGCGTATACTACTTCCACCGGAGATTTGAAGCAGTATAAGAAGATGTATGCTACCATGTAAAAGGAGAACAGCCAGAGAACAAAAAACTGATGAAGTTGTGACAAGTCCAAGTGGTCAGTGATAAAATACCTCTCGAGGACCGCCTTCATATTTTTGAAAAGCAGCTGAATCTTAGACTTCTGGTAGAGTCTGAATCAGTTGTATCAATTTTACCATGTAATTTTATTAAACGAAGATTGGAATAAAAAAACTGATCCTGTTTGTAGTGAATAAATTGACTGTAATAGAAATATGTATGGTACAAGAGATTTTTTAAAATTTGGACTTCCGCATGTTTTTCACGTAGCAATTCATCGTAGCGGACATGCAAACAGTCATTTTAGGAGCCGACTTTCTTACACATAACAAGTATCACATATAAGAAACAAACGTTTAATAGTTTCGTTGACTTCCTATTCAATACATAATGAGGTAGGAGCGGCAGAATTTCACACAGTATCCCTGGTGGACAATAACAATCAATTACCACCAAAAGAGTTGAACTCGAACACTGATATCCTTATCACCCGAAACAGAGAGATCTCCATACCTTAAGAAGACATAGTATCACCAGAAAAGGTATTGATTGTGCACCATCAGTGTTTGAGAGACGACGCAGGGTTTGTGGTGAGAAGCTGAAAACAGCAACGCCAGAATTTAATGTTTTGTTGCCTAGAGACGCCATTGTGATTCACCCAATTGGTAGAACTTTTGTATTGCAGCTCCATATGAATCGAAATCGGCTTTACGAATGGAGATACACTTGACCCATCAAATGAAAAGGTCTTTGAAAATAAGAAAATATTCGTAGCCTTTACTCGATCGTAGAAACAGGCTCATAATATCTCTAATGACAATCGTTCAAATTTACATAAGTATGCAACCTTCCATAAATCCTACAGATAAGATTTTGTCTACTTTGCACATCTGGCAAACGACGCATTGACGTACATACGCTTCTCCTCTGAAAGTAGTGATTTCTACGCATCACAATCATGGTTTAAATCTTTAGTCTTGATGTTAGGATGGTATAACCAGCCAGTGGTGATCTTCCAGTACGGATATTCTGTTGCTGCTTTGCTCATTTTTCTCTGCATTCCCAAGTACCACTTGTCGATGGTATCGCATCGTCTTCATATAATCGCAACAAAACATCAGGCACAGCATTGAGATCATCTAACAGTAATTTCTAATTGGTAGATTTTCAGATCCAATGCCCAACGCTCATGTCTACTAGTTCTTAAAATTATATAAGTCTTTTAGATTACTATGATTCGTTACAATCTCAAAACGGTAATCCTCCAAATAAGGCCTAATGTTATGAATCGCCCACAAGATTGCAAGGTACTCACTCTTAGTCATGGAATAATTGAGTTCCGCCGAAAACATATTGTGACTTGCATAATGAATCACGCGTTCGCTATCATCAATTATTTGTGTCAGGACTGTCTCTAATCTCATACCACTAGCATCCGTTTGCAGAGTAAATTAGTGTTCGAAAGACGGTTACTTAGGACTAGAGTGGAGGTGACTTGTACGAAAATCTTTTCGAATGCAACTTGTTATTCCTTTTTCCATTAACATTTTATTTCGCTTTTCATAAGGTAGGTGAGGGGCGCATTGATTAGTAGTAAGCACTACTTAAATCCAGTATTGAGATATATTCTGCACTCCTTAATTTTCCTAAAATTACATCTAAATAAGGGAGAGGGTACGCTTTTACCTTAGAAACCGCATTGAGTCATCGGTAATCAATACAGCAGCGGTAAGTGTCGTCTTTTTTACGTACCATCACCTCTGGATAGACCACTCGCTGGTCAACTCGTAAATTACACTCTGCTGCAGCATTTTATTCACTTGCGTGTTTATTTCCGCTTCAATTTTAGGCTTGACAGAATAATATGGTTGCTGTATAGGACTCACATTATCTAAATGGTCGATAAAATGCATAAAACCTAAAGGTGTATCGGCAATTGGATTTTGTTCAATAGTATGTTTACCGATTGCTGTTGCTCTTCATTCACGTTCATCAACCTCAATGAGTCTAGCATACTTATTCAGTTCATAAAAAGCATGCATAATTGCAGAAATACTATCTCCTCAAAATGCTTACTGGATATCGCCATTTTGTTTCCTTCGAGCACGAAACCATATTAATATCATGCAGAAAATTCATCCGATGTAAACACTTGACATCCAACACTCTGAGGATTAATACATCGATATCAATCCGTACAAGTTAAATCAAAGACTAATCTCTCGTAGAATGGGTTCAGACGTCTCATTAGGAAATTGTATTTAGAAATTATAACAAGGTCGTACAGTTCTATTTTCTGATATTTTTGTAAACCTATCGGACCAAGTACCACTCCTAAATCTACTTATGCGTACACTCAAATCCCCCACCTCCTGGTAATCGGTATGAACCGTAGTAGCTAGCGCTCCTAACCGGATCTGCACCAATTACACCGTCAGCAATGGTTTGAGCTCTTCTTCTAGGTATCCGATCAACTGAGTCTTATGACCAGTGATATTCAATATTACCTATTCACCCCCGAGGTCAACTCTATTAATTTTATCGAAAATTCAAATTCATCTACTTACCATCCTTTATGTTTCTCGAATACTCATGACACGTCCTTTTGGTATAACCGAACCAAATAAAATGCCAACAGATTGATTTAGTATATTTTACGGGTGGCTTATTATTGTTATAATATTTCGGTGGCATGACTTCTGGCGTTTGTTTCTGATTTAACCGAGGATTTCTCTACCACTTATTGTGAATTCGCGCTTCAGATTTCAGAGAAGTATTACTTACTTTCCACACATTCGTCACGGGCTGCATATTGGTTTTAAAACAGTTTGTCATTTTCTGTATTATTTGGTATACCGCTACATTGAGGTTGAACATACTCTGTCCACTGGGCATTATTGCAAAAACTTTTACACCTTCAAATATTTTTTTATCTGCAATCCGTGTTGCATATACTACTTCTTATATAATACTCTTTTCTGGAGGAGATTGCTGTTTACTTTTATTGTAGCTGAAGTTGACTCTCTAACTCTCAAAATAACCCGATGAAGCTGATAACTTCTTCGCGAAGTAGATCTGCTGTAGATCCGCTCGCTGATTCCTACGCAACAGATCCAGTTGACGTTCCAAACTCTATGGCTCTGTAAGCTATTCATTATCATAAGTAGGTAGAACATATAGTATTTCTTTAGCTCATCCTGTTCTTGGATTTACCTACGAGGTTCTTCCGTTAGCTGAGCTTCTAACCTCTTCTCCATGTTGTAATATTGGCGGGCTGTGGCATACAATTCATAAATTATATTTGATCCAATATTTGCGCGAATTACGGTACTAGTATAGTGTTACATCATGCGTTACATACAGAATTCCGTTAAATATATTATATTCTACATTTTTATTAACTTATTAACCAAGATCCACACAAAAAAGAAAGGATGATAGCTTGATTAAGAGTGTACATGATTCTAACTTTATGTTTATCAATCACAATTTTTATTTTAATTTAATTATATTTTATCATGATTTCGTCATTAAAATGAATCTTTTTTTTGTAGATTCAAATTTCATAAATTCACATACATCGTAAAATTCAATCGAAAGTTTTTCATAACTTTCCTCCTGCTATCATAATTTTATTTATATATTACTATTAAATAAATGATCGTGATATCTATTTAAATTATATATATTATTTATCAATGATTAGGTCCTAAAGTAATTCGGGCAATATACAACAGGGATTACTTTCTCTAATAACTGCTCTCGTTACAAAATATATGAGAGACGTAATTTACATAATTAATCTCTATTAGGTTTGCTACGCAATCGGTGATAATAATATAAGTATCGGGAAATTGGTTCCTTAGGGATGTAAGTTGAATAAAACACAAGTTTCAAACGTTGATAATAATGGTTTTATTATTATAGAGCAGAATCTTATATACGGGGGAGAGAAAAAGAGAGGTAGTTTACAAAACTTTAGGAGAGGCGCTTACCGTACGACGAACCTGAGCCTCTACATTGTGTTTATTTTTCGTCGACGCACCCAACCTGTGAAGAGGTGAACTCTTGTGAAATAATAACCGAAATCATTTCAAGAATCCTCAATTATCGTACTTCAACCACTCTTATCTCTCAGTCGATTGTCCTGTTTTCTGAAAATTCACTCTCCTCTTTCCCAATTCTCCGAAAACCCGTTAGTACCAATTTGTGTGTCTCTTTTTTCGTAATTTTAATTCGCATTCTCGAACCAATGATTTACTTTTCGCAAATCGATTGTGCCCGGGTGAATTCATCTCCCCAACCCCCGCTCAAATACAAGATTTTAATCTTAAATACAGATATGATAATGAAATTATTTGTTATACATTAATTTTTCTACCAAAAGGTTTTCTCCACTATCCATACATGGAAATATTTTCGTATGAAAGTGAAAGTTCAACTATTATTTTTATTACCACTGTTATTTCTCAAAATTTTTGTGACATTTGATTATAGAAAAATTTAGAAAAATCTCGACAATATCACCGATGAGTCAGATACATGTAATTTATCTCTCATAAGAAGATTTTCAGAAGTTCAATCGCTCTTCAATAGTATTATATTATTAAATATAATTAATTATAATATGACACCTGAAACTTTGATTTTCTTCGAAGTTTGATAGTTGATACAATTTTCTAGACAGCAATGGCAAAGATTATTAATAAAAAAAAGGTATCCTCCTATCCCAAGTTAGCATGACGGGAGTTATGGAGGGAGTAAAATTAAAAGACTATAAAAGCCATGCAAAAGCGAGATCTGCTTTTTAGCTTTTGAAAAATCAGTTGAACTAATTAGTACACTTAATATTTATAAAATTTTTACCAGTATCAAATTTTACTTGTTCAATACATACATTCATTCAAATCAACAACTGGGATCTCCAGCTCTACATTCACTGAAATGGTGACAGCACGCTGTTTACGGAAATTGTACACCCAAATCGGCCTTTCAGACATTAAAGAACTCTAATGATTATCAAATTGGTGAAACCATTCGAAAACTTCTCTCAAGCAAATCATAATAATAATAATCGTTATTTTTAAATTAGCGTTCGAATTTTAAATAACTATAATTTTATTATTTATTCTTACTCGGCTCAATTAAACAATAATTAAACTAATTGTAAAATTTTATTAATTTATAAATGATTACTGAATAAAATTTTTTTTTTATTATATAAATAAATTAATTTTTTTTATCCTGAGACATAACACCACATTTTCACTTAAGAATAAAATCTTAAATTTGAACATTTCAGCACCGACAATATTTTATCGAAAATTCATACACTTTGCCTTCTATGACATATTACATGAAAATTTAAGTTAATATTTAATGAATATATTGAAAACTGATATATTGTGCGTTCGAAAAGTAATGCCTCGTATTTTTTTAATTTACTATTTATCCTAGTGATTTCACAGAGATCGGAGAGAATTTTTTCTATTAGTTTTTTTTTTTAATTTTTCGATCATTAAAAACGACAGGATTTACATTCGCGCAAATGATGTTTTTTAGTTTCGTAATACGATGCGAAGAATCGACTGTGGAAACAGTTTAGTAGACATTTTTTTGCGGCTTGATAAAATGTAATAGACTTTTAAATTTTAAAAATTGAGAATAAAATTATATATTAATCGCAATTTAAGAAAATCACCCAAGTCTTTCAAGAAGGTCAGCGATTATCATCGTATCATCGACACTTATAGTCAAGTAGACGTGACTGCAGAAGCGTCTACATAAAAGACCCGAGGAATTCATAGCGTTTAAAGTAATGACAAACGAATAACTGTAAGTACGTTTAAGAATCTTATATTGTATAATTAACGAGTCCAGCTACGAGTATTGGGAGCAAGTGTGTAGAATTGTATAGAAAAATAAGCATGTGTAATTTATACTTGATTTATCGTCATCATTTTAGACCTCGTGATCTCTAACCTTCCCCAAAATTTTTTTCCTGTTCATTTTGAAGAGCAAATTTTCGTTAACCCGGACTCTGTTTCCTCCGATGGTACCCCTCGGTAAAGAGGTAGTGACCTATGTAGCCGGGGCAGGTAAGATTATATCTCTCGTCCGAAGACACCGAAGTGTTTAAAAATAATGTATTGTAACAAGCGAAAAATCATATATTATGATTAGAATATATTTATTTTTTAAACAAATATTATTTGTAGATGCAAATTATAGAAACAAAAGATTTATTTTTAGCAATAAAAAACAAAAATAAGTCATAAATTTTTAATACAAATAAAATATATAATACTTTTTCAATAGACTTAGTCTATCCACATTTCCCACCTCCGCGCAAGAGGAGACAAAGTAATGATTTTAATTTAATTGTAATTTAAGATTCAAGAACAAAATGGCACTAATTGATTGGATCAATGGCGTTTACGCATCTTGAAAAGGCTGTGATAAGACAATATCGCGATCACAGCACAACGTACTGGCGATTTCCAAAACCACCTATCTTGCTGCTTTGTAAATTAATAAATAACCTTCACAAGTGTCAACACTAGACATGAACTCCTTGGTTACTAAAGCACGACAGTGAAAATTAAACCGCTTCCTCCATCTTATGAACTTGATCTTATCACTTTTCATGGTGACAGCGACAAGAGCTTTAGGTTTGAGTGTCGGTAAAGAGGATCTACGGGCAAGGAGGCCGATAGCCTCTTATCGATCGAGCATGAGCTAATAAAATTCTCGGTATCTCCACCACGCGAATAATATTTCTTTCTTGATGAATGTTCGAAAAAGTACCTCGACGACATTTAGAAATGATGCAGCTGGTAAAGGTCGCAGAATTCCGAAACAGTGAATAATAATGTTTTTTCAGAAAAAATTAAAATAGTATAAATTTCTTAATTCCATATTCATTTATTCTTTACTTTAAAAATTCATTGTTGAAGTTATATAAATCACAGATAAAACGCTCAATATTATTTCTACGTAAAAAGTCTTTTTATTCAAATAAAATTTAAGATTCAAATACAATACAAATACACAAATTTTTAACTTAATAACCAATAGTTTGCGCTGCTCAACTAAGACTAAAAACAATTAATACCTAGATAGAGGATCACACTTGTATTTAAACTAAAGAAGAGATAATTTCGTGGAAAACTCAACCATTAATTCGTTGAGAGCTTGAAAAATTTCAAATTATATTTTAGAATTCACACCGAAATCTAATACTTCCACTTAATTTAAACTTTTTTTTTAATATTTTTTTTTCTCGTATATAACAAAACTAGTGTTTTCCAAGCGACTTAATAAAGATGTCGACCAGCTGTTTTTTAGATTCACAATATTTAATATCAATTTTTTACGACTTAATATATCTCGAATGAAAAATATAAAATGTATAGGTATATAAATGAAACATAAAACCAATAGAAACGCACATCAATATATTTCGATCTCTTATGGAATTCCGGATTATTAGCGAATTTGATTGCAAATTGGCTATCAACATATAAGAGGATAGTATCATATACAAATTTTAAATCTTTGAGCATTTGTCGCAACCAAATTGCTTCTTTTGTGCCTTGTGTCAGTGCAATATACTCTACCTCTGCTACTGAAAAGAATACTACATTTTATTTTTGATTGGATCAGGATATTGCGCCTCCAGTCAATAAAAATATGAATCCACTCCGAGATTTTCGCGTTTCTATACATCCGACATAGTCAACGTCGGTATTACCAGTTATATTTGTATAATTCCCACTATTTCCGAAAATAATTCTGTAATGGCGAGTATTTTTAAGATATCTTAAAATTCGTTTTACAACTTTCCAATGTTTTTAACCAAAAGATTCACAAAATTGGCTAACATAATTCCAGAATATTTAATATCCGCGCGACATACTCTCATCACGAATAATAACGAGTCTACATCTTTTCTATATGGAATTTTATATTATTTGTCTCGCTAATTTCACTAATATTGAAATTTTGCAGACACAGCCTGATTCTCCAAGGACACTCAACGAATTTTCATCACAAATTCCAAATCTAGATAGAATTTTATCGATACAGTCTGGCTAGCTTAATTTTAATACCCGTTGGATATGATCTCATTCAATTTTTATTCCTATAAACTCATTCACAGTATCAATTGTTACATTAAAATTATATTTCAAATAGCGCAACACTTCATCAATAGCGCACTGACTGTTAAACATTAACAAATCATCATCCACATACATAAACTTAAATATCTAAATAAACTTTAATATCTTTAACTATATCTACGAAAATATATTTTTCATTTTTAATATTTTTGAAATTAACATTTGTTAAAAAAACTAACCTTTTTCAACAGTAAGGAAACTGTTTTAAGCTATATAAAATTTTCTACAACTTACAGACAAAATTATTGTTTGTTCTCGCTATTAAATCCTTCTGGCTATTAAATATAGATTTTTCCCTGTAGCTCTCCGTAAATGAACGCTTTTTTATATAAAATTTTGAAATTTCGTAATCTTCTTTTACCGCAATTGTCAGTAAAACTCTTATGGATTTATATCCAACCACAGGTGCAAAAGTTTCAGAATAATCGATGCCCTCTTGCTGCTAACCGTTAACAATCGAATAATCGTTAATAATGCTTTGAATCTAATTTTCTGTTACGAATTTCTTTTTATAGTAAAAATCTATTTACTTCCGATAACACATTGTCTTATTCGAAGTGTTACGAAATTCCATGTATTATTTTCTTGAAGTGCATTTGTTTCTTCTTGGACTGCTTGTTTTCGTCTTTCGGGATTTGGCTTCATCACAACTCATCGGTACAACCTCTGCAATATGCAACCGGATTTCCATACCTCTTAATCATTTGTATAATATTAAAAATATTATACAAAAATATATAATAGTAATAATATCGTAATTCAACATGATTTGTATAACTATATCTTCCTAAATTCCGGGCTGGAAGTATTTGAAAATGCCACGACGTTCACCCATACCTCGTATATCTATAGCTAAAACTTTTTTTAAAATGGATTTTGAAACACTAAAAAATTTAATAGGATTTTATCAGATGTGTTCCCTTAAACTTTAGTATCTTATCCAATACTTGCAATAAAGTATTTTAATATTATATTAGAATACTATTACATTGATGATAATAATTAATAAGTAAAATTTAAGTAAATTAATTTAAAATAATGTAATTCAATTCAATATATATATATATATATAAACCTATATTTACATTACATTACATCATTTTTAAAATAGTGTGCATAATTTTAAAGAATAAATGTATAAACTTATATACACATGTTTATAAATATATTAATATGTACTTATAAATGTATTAATATTATTACTGAAAAAATATTCATACATTTTATATAATTAATATTAACTGATAAAAATATTTATTATGTTATCTAAAAAACTTATTATTAACAGCAGCAAAATAAAAGAATGTATCCAGAAAATATAATTTTTTATATGAATGTACATACTTATTACATATATAATGTACTTATTAATATAATTATTAAAATATTCGTGAGATTAAATTTATCAAGATACATAACTAAAATTTCTATTAATCTTCTTCTAGAACACAAAATCTTTTTCCTCCTCTGTTCCTTTTATTAATTTAAATTTTTATATGGATTTAAAGCACATGAATTTAAAATCAATTTTTTATTTATATACACTCACTGATCACCGATTATTCGATGTAAATTTTCATTATTTAATCAAATTAAAATTCAAACAATTTCAAACTGTTTTCTGAAAGAAAAAAGTTTTATATTCGGTTCACATTGTGTTGGGAAAGAATATCAACACGTGTATCGTTTCAACAGAATCGGCTCTCGAAACAAACATCAGGAAGGCATTAAATTTTTAGTCGTAGTTGTGGCACATTTGTTGTCGGTTCTCTCATTTAAAGTTTACCCCCTTGATGTATATGTAAAGAATATATTTTGCGCATGATTTTTACAAAATAATCTAACGAATGCGTATCATGTCTATTCATTCAACACTTGCAACATTTTTTAATTGTTTATATATATAAATGTTGAATAAAATATTTATAAAATTGTACGTTAAACAGTCTGCATTTTACTACTATCAATCACTATAATTTTATTTTAAAGTAAAGGTACAAAAAGACTAAATATTATTAGTTTCAAAATAAAAAAGAAAAATGATGGAATAATTAAATTATAATGAAATATGATTATATAATTAAATTATTATTAAGTTTGAATAAAAATTAGGTTTCAAAAAACACATTTAAAATTAAAATTTGTTGGAACCATTATCATAAAATTGTAGGTAACAAAACCATAATATAAATGTTATTTTATTACACAATTACTGGTTACAATTATTATATTTAAATAGTATACTTTTGCATTTTTATTGGAAGTTTTTCATGTTGCACTCAAATATCAAAATTTTTCTTACAGAAAATACTAGATTTTAAATAAATTTGTACAGCTATAACAGAAAAAGGCTTTAATATAAAGCTTAATTTAAAGATATAAATAAATGTTGATAAGTGAAATTAATACCATAATAATTTTAATTTTAATTTTAAATTTTATTATTTATATAGTCATAAAAATTGTTAAAAAAAAATACATTGAAAATACATATTGGATAAAATAATATTTGTATTAAATTAAATAACAATGTAGCGTAATATTATATTATGTAAAATAATATTTAAATGAGTTCTACTTTAATTTTATGATAAGCATTACACAGAAAACCCCTTAAATTCCAAATATGTTTAAAAGATTCTGGTTGACCATTATATGCTGAATCAATTGCCTTAGCCCATATTTCTAATGGCTTATCAGACTTTTTAACGGGTAATTCAAGACTCCACAGAGTCCATGCGTAATGCCTACCTTCTTTTGAATTTAAATCTTGACCTACTAAATCAGCAACATGCCATGTTTTTCCCTGATCAGATGTTATATCGACTCTGATTATTTTTCTTCCACCTCCAGACCATGCATAGCCTTAAAAATTATATGAAAAATAAATATTTTAAATAGAGAATTTTTTTTAATTAGTTTTATTTAGATCAAATTAAAAATCTAGATGAGGTGTAGTTTGAATAAAACAAGTTATTCCAATTATTATTTTTAAGATATCATTGAATGGAATTTTACTAATATTTTGTATATTATTTACTTTTTTTTAATGGCTAATTCATATGATACATCTGTATGTTAAAGAGGTCATAATATTGTTGGTTAGGATTTTTATATTTTTTAATTTGCTTTTTAATTATAAGCTATAACTGATTCCTAATCGGGAGGCTTTATACATTTTTTTAATTGTTTGTATAATAATTTCGATAACACGTGCAAAGGACTATCGATAATTAAAATTATTGGTCACAATGAACATTTGATTTTATAAATTTTTGGTACTCCATACGCCTTCTTTAAGTTGGTATTAGTTTGTGATAATTAGTTATTGTGATATTTTTTATCAAGATATTCATTTCATTTAATATTTTATGTGTATTTGTTTTTAAGTTTTTTAGTGTAGTTTCTCATAAGTATCTTCCAATATTTTGTTCATTTTAGTCTTATATATCCTCTGTACTAATACATACAGTCACATTGTTTTTATCGGCATTAGTAAAAAATACATTTTTATTATTTTGTAAAAAAATTTTTATTTTTATTATCAACATGTATTTTTTTGTTATTAATATTATTGACTATAGAATACATATAAAAAAATTAAAAGAAACACTAATACATAAAAAATTATAAATAAAAATCCATTCTTATCGGTATACATTAGAGAAACAAAATGCAGCTTAAAAACAAGGGCAAACGAACACAAAAAAGATAATAATAATACAACTATGACAACGGAACCCTCCCTTCCCCTGAGTGCAATCACGATATAGATTGGAACAATGTTGATATTCTCGATGGGGAGACTAATATAAAAAAACGTTTAATTCAATTTCCAAAATGATTTATATTAAAATTAACAATAATATGACAAACTAACAAAAGGAAACTTAAATGTTAAATATTAAATTAATTCTCAATAACATGAGAAATAATAACATTCTGACATATATCATGACATAATTGAATTATATCGATTGAGTTGTAATTAAATAATGTTTACATTAAAATTGTGATGGTACGACTAACACGTCATATAATATGACTTATTCCTGCGACAAAACATTAGGTAATTATGATTAAAATAAATAATTTTGTATCTTTAGAATATATGTATTTTAATTGTAATAATTTTTGTTATAAATTTGCCTCGACAACGACAAGAGATACCATAATGATATGTCGGCGAAATAATTGGAATAACTTGTTTTATTCAAACTACACCTCATCTAGATTTTTAATTTGATCTAAATAAACAAGATGAAAAGGTGTTTCGAATAAAATTTTACAATTTTTTAATTTGCATTAATATATTTTTTAAGTTAGGACTTAAAATGTATATTTAAATATAATGAGAACTAAAAATCTGACCTTTAACTGTAATGGTACCATTTTTGCTAATTATTATTTTATCATTTTTTTGGGGAATGCAAATAGCAGAAGTGACTGGCATATCTTGTATTGCTGGAGCTTTGCTAAAGTCCACATTATCCCAATCAACAGAAGGTGAAAATACTTTATAATCTTTTTGTTGAAAATGTGAAGGACTCTCATTTTTTGAAAAGTTAATTTTATTTAACCACTTTACATTTCTAGCTCCTACAACTCCTGGAACTATAACTCGTATAGGATAACCATGATCTAGAGAAATTTCTTGTTCATTCATTTCATAAGCTAATAAAATATCAGCTCTTGGATCTAATGCTTTACTAATAGGTATACTTGCACCATATGACATTCCTGTTGGATCCATATCCATACCTTCAAACTGCAAATGGTTGTAATTTTCTTCTTTAATATCTACAACATTATTTAGTAATGAGTTAATTTAGCATTATAATATATATATATATATATATATACATATTATAATATTATATATCTATTCTTTTCAATACATTCTTTTTTGTGTTTTCTTTAACAAAACATAATATATTTTCCTCTTTTAATATTTTCTATGCCTTATGCACAAAATTGAACTATTAATCTTTTAAAATATAATAAATATTAATAGTATGAAAGTACCTAATTCCTGTAAAATATCATGTAATCGTGCTCCAGACCATGTTGCATTGCCAACAGCTCCAACATTCCAGCTTAAGCCTCTTAATGGTTTCACTTTAGCCATTTCTGATCTCCGATTACCACCACACATAATTGCACTTGTAATAGTGTACTTAGGGTACTTTTTTATTTCATCCAATGTAAGAAACTTCACTGTTTTACCTTCCATAGATAGCTCTAATTTATAGTCCTCTATATTAATTATAGGTACTGGAAGATGATTTCTTACATAAAAAATTTCTGATGGAGTTATAAAATTTTTCACAAGTAAAGAAGATGGAGGTTCTGCACAGAATGGATGCTTGCTGTTGATATTCAATGCCTAATAATTTTAATGGCATTTTTGTATTAAAAATTAAAATATTATTTATTATATTTTGTTTAAATAAATTGGAATATTGAGTATTGTTGAACAAAATCACCCTCCTTTTTTATTAATGATGATAGATCATTGATCCTTATATGGATGTGTATTCATAATTAAAAACAAAAAATTGTAGTTTATGCAAACTTTTCAATGAGATATTTCCTTCTCCTTGTGAAGACCTTCTTTAAACAAGTTTTAAATATTAATATAGTAAATTATAACGCATGTTCTCATTAGAAAGTCAAACATAATACTATATTAAGGATTAATAATTTATTATCATTTAATAAATTTGAATAGTATTTAATATAATATATTAAAAATGATAATTGTAGGTATTATTTGTATTAAATATTTGAATGTATCAATTACTTTACTTCGATTTGGATCTAAAGAATATGGATCATTCTCATTTGAAACTTTATTGTAAACATCTACACTATGAAGATTACCAATTCTCATTGATTCTAAAAGCTTTAGTATATCTTTGTTATTATGGTTAGCAAATATTCTCCAAAAAGGGTCTATAGGACCACCTGCACCCATCATTATCATACTATGTCCTCCAGGATGTTTATGAACAAAATCAGTAATATCATATACACCTTCTTTATAAGCAACCCAGATACCATCATCAAAATTATCATGTTTGTTAACTTCACTCATAGTATATGTTGGAAGATTTTGTTTTCTAATACCACAAAATTCATTATCATCTAATCTACATTTATAGTTAAATGCACATAAAAAAATAAGAAAATCAATAAAAATGATTTAAAATCTTTATTTCAATAAAAATAACAATTAAATCACTCACCCAAAAATTACATCTCTTAGTCGAGCATTTATATTTTGTATTTGAATACTCTTTTCTTTTTCATATATCGAAGGAATATATAAAGCAATCATTCCAGTAATTGTTAAACCAATAAAGAAACCGGTTTTTTTTACATCCCATCCATTTTTGTATTTGTAACCTTTTTTATCATATGTTGAACTACATCTTAGTAAGTTTATAGTAGTTTTTTCAAAAATTTTTGATAATCTATACTGATGCTCCCAATAAAATTTGAAAGAAATACTCGAGTAACGAAACATATTTACAAAAAATTTATGTTTTTACTGTAAATTCATTTATTACCTACTAAACAAAAAATACTCCATACTTTTTATTTAAGAAATACTATCAAAAAATACTTTTAACCATATTTTCTATATACTTAGGTTAATATGAATTGAAAGATTAATAATTTAAATCTTATCTGACCATTTCGTGATTAATGGTACTGATAAGAAATCCGCCAAATTTATTCTTAATATTTTTGCGGTTAATTTTAGGAAAAGGTAAAACGTATGTATATGAATTGCACATGTGCAGTTGTACACCGGATACCGGTGTCATAATAAATATAACAATAATAATGATGATTTATTAATATTTACAACACAATATTATTTTTTTTTAATAATATTGTGTTGTATTTAAATAATTTTAAATAAATTTTATATGCTCCTAGAAAAATTAATTTAACGCTTTAAATACATTAAAACCAATTGATAAAAGTTTATAATAAAACTTATTTTTTAGTTTTACAATATAATAATAATAGAAATAATTCTGAAGCTTTATAGATAAAAACAAAATTTTGCAAAGATGTTTAGTATTAAATTAATAATTATTCGATCAAAATGAGCTATATACATCTAATGTTAAAAAATGATTAGTACCCAACTATAAATGGAAAATCGATGTATTAATTAAATATTCGTAAAAATATTTAAGTAAAAAATCAATTCGCGACTGGCCAGGTAACGAATATTTATTTTTCTGCATTTTTAGATAATGTGAAAGATTTTTGCTATATAATTATATTTTTTTCAAAAACATAATAACATTTTCGCATAATTTAATTAAAAATAGGATTTTTTAAAATTAATAAAATGATTGAGCTGTAATTTTATACAAATAAAGTACATATTAATCACTTTAAATTTCCAATTATAATTTAAAACATTGAAAAATGCTAAAGTTACAAAAAATGAAAAAAATAAAGTAAAAAAAATTTCCGGTTTTTGAAAATTTATCAACTTCTAACTTTGTGGTTTTTCAATATTTAGAACTCTTGTTTTGGTAAATTGAAATGATTTTTATAAATTTTATTTGTAAAAAATTTCAGCTCTATCGAATTATTAGTTTTAGTAAGATACTATTTTTAATTAAATTATATGAACATTTTCTACGTTTAAATGAACTCAATATATTATTCTATTTTAGTGTTAATTCGCGACAGGTCAATGCGGAAAAAAATGACAAGGGCAAATCAGCTAGACAAAATTATGTATATATATTATTTGCTTTTATTTTGCCCAGATTAACAAAAACTTTTCAGAGACTCGGAAGAAGATAGGAGGTGTCACCCGAACAAGACTCTATCAGAAAAAATTCGTCATCCCACATTTCCTCCCTTAATTTATCCCTTTCGAATGATTATTCCTCTCCTCCTCCTAGTTTCTTTATTGGTTTCGCATATCCGGCTAGGCGGGCCTTACAATTTCGGTAAGCCAGTCAGCCGCCCGCCCCCGTCGGCCGGTGGGCCTTCGAGCGCCCATCGGGGGGTGAGGTCAGTCGAGACGGTGCGACCATAACGGTCGCACGTGCTTGAACCCGGCCTAGCCGTTTTTGGTTTTCCTGGCGTAAAAACCCCCTTTTTGGGCACGTAGAGGGAAAAAGCCGTTTACAATCTATTTTCCTTAAATATAAATTAGCTTAATTCATACAAATAAATACCGAATAATACAATAAAACGGACCCTAGGCAATATAACTAAATGACAATTTTTATATAGATATAAACTACTTAGACCGATACAAATTATAATACTTAGCCTAACTCGAAATAACAAACGTAGATAATGTTTAAGGTGCTACATCTAAGCTTTAGGAACCGACGGTCCTCACAATTTCGCAATCATATTTTGTTGGTTTTAGGTGAAGATGGTCGGACCCTACGGTTTCGATACCTCCACCCATAGGTGGTCGTTTTAGTGCCCTTTTTCTCGGTAAATATGCGCGTCCGCATACCACCCCACGCTCACATCTGCGCCATTCGGGGCCGGGTTATGATGGCTCCCTCGGCCCCGCTGAGTTGCTGACCACCCCCAAGCCAGCCGACGAACTTTCGAATTTCCAAAAAAAAAAAATATGGAAGGGTAGATCTTCAATTGCACCCTCCGAAAAAACTATTTTTTTTAACAGCATCCCCCTTAGATTTTGAGAAAAAATTCATAAAGATTTTGAACAACAAAAATTTTGTACTCGCGATAACTCGCGATCAATACTCAATAATTTCGATCAATTTTTTTTTAAACAAATGCACCCTCGCCCAAATTAATTGCATCTCCTCTAAATTTTTAATTTAAATAATATTTATAATAACAAACTATAAAAACTCATAGGCCATGAACTAAAGCCAAAGCGCATACGTGAACAAGCCCAACACGATGACAAGGAAATTTGAATTTAAATAAATAAACTAAATCAATCAATCAACTAAAAATTGTGCAAATTATTAATTAATAATTCACAAACAAGAAAAAAAAATTATAATGGTACAAAGAATATCGAATTGTCGATAAGCAAGCAAAAGATGGACAAATAACTTTAAAATATTAAAAATAGTTTTTTTTAATAAAATATGAACAAATGAATGCATCAAGGTCAATCTTCGTAGGTTGGCTCGTCGATACTTTACCTATACGATAAAATAAATTTCATCAAATGCACCCTCCTGATTTTCGAGAAAAATCGAAATTTTATATCAGCAAAAAAATTTTTTTTTATTTAATATCTAAAAAACTAGACCAGCTAGCCACGTCATTTTTTTAAAACAAATGCATCTTTTTAGTACTATACAATTTAATTTTTTCAAGAATATCGCTCAGATATTCAATTAAATAATGCAAAATTATTGCAGAATGCATTTGTACTGTAAAAAAAGAATTATCAGCGCCACTAGCCAAAATGGAACTAGTAATACTTTTAAATGGAAAAGCAAATATTTATATTTTTTTTTATTTATTAACTAACAAATAAAAATAATTGAATGAAACAACAACAATTTTATTCCACGAAATCATAATAAATACAGGTAAGATACTTGACAACTTTTATATGGAAAACAAGGGTAGAGGAATCTACACCAAAGTTGCAGTCTTTGGAAAAAGTACAAATACTGTTTTTTTAAAAAATGGATGCTTGTAATTTAAACCGAATGTGTTAATATAAGTTTTGTTATATTTGAAAACAATTTTTTTCCAAAGGCTGCAACTTTGGTGCAGATTCCTCTACCCTTGTTTTCCATATAAAAATTGTCAAGTATCTTACCTGTATTTATTATGATTTCGTGGAATAAAATTGTTGTTGTTTCATTCAATTATTTTTATTTGTTAGTTAATAAATAAAAAAAAATATAAATATTTGCTTTTCCATTTAAAAGTATTACTAGTTCCTTTTTGGCTAGTGGCGCTGATTTAAATTTAGTAAATTTTCGCATAATTTAATAAAAATTAGTTTTATGTTAAAACTAAAAATTCAATCGAGCTGAAATTTTGTATAAATAAAATGCATAATAATTCCTTTAATTTCTTAAAATTAGAATTCAAAATATTGAAAAATGACTTTAATTACAAATGTTTTAATTAATACTGAATACATTCTAACTGAAATACCTTCATCTATAATAAATTTAAAGTAATACAAGAATTCTCTATTTTTCATTAATATATGACACATATATGTTTAGATCTAATCCCGTTGATCTATTATCCAATTGTACAAGACAAAAAACTCATATGAAGAAGAAACGCAACATACAAATAAAATTACTAAGAAAATGCAGAAAGTGACAGAAACATGCATTAGACAATTTAATTAATGGTTTATCGTGATACGCGAAAATATGTATATAAAGATTGAAATATATGTATTCGCTTAAATTAATAACAGTGTTTTTATTTCAATTGTGAAAAGTAATAAAGAGTTAAAATTGCGATGATAAAAATTATTCAAACTTATAGTTTTAATGATGACAACTACATTTTAAATCCATTGCGTTTCATTATAAATTAATAATTTCAATAAATATCGAATTTAAAAAATAAATATCTATATGAAAGGTTTACTCTTTCTGTTGAGCAATTGTATTTAAAATTGATCTTGATGACAATTATTATGCATTAGTATTAGCGTTGATTTCGTTTTTTTTTAACTAGTATCTTAAAAAAATAAATTTTATAAATATTAGAATTAAAGACAATAAATCAAGTATCAAAATTATATATGTATATGTTTTTGTGAAATTTATTGTTCTTCCTATTTTTTTTAATTTTTATGTTTGCAATATTAAATTGCAATATTAGTCCTCTTTAAGCTATGTAAACATTTTAAAAATATAAAAACAATACCTTTTATTGTTTATAAATTTATAATTTTATTATATTATTATATTGTTTATAACTTTGTTTTATAAGTGTTTTTGGTATTAGTTGTAAGTGTTCATTAAGGTAAATTAAAATTGGAAAGGAGACATCATAGAATTATCAATTTTGTTACTTCATGTAATGATAAAGATAAGATGCAAGAAATTTATTTTGCATTTGAAAAATTAAAATAAAATTATTATTAGCTAATTGATATAATACAAATTCAACTATCTTTTATGTGTTTAAAGAATATTACAAATAATCTTCAAAACTAGTATTTATATATATTACTTTTATGTTTTTAGTGTAACATTTTTTGTTGTTTATATGTTTGCAGAATGAATTTTATTAAATATTTATTTAACATATCCATTTTTGCATTAAATATCAAAAAATATATAAAAAATTATTTCAAATTTATCATAATTTTTTTCATATTCCTTAAAAATTCAAAATCTATTCCTTTTTTAATTCTGATCTAACAATTCCTGCCATCTACATGAACAATTCTAGGTAAGTGAAATTCGTATTTAAAGTAATACAAAATAAAATTGTGAAGAAAATATTAAAAAGTTATTTATTAAAATATAAACTGATTTAATATAAATTTATAGTACTCATTATAACATTTTAACACTTAACCTTTAATATACTAAATATGATACATAAATATATTTCAATAGAAAATCTATTGAATGATTTATTGCCTCCTCTTTCGACCTCCTATTTTTTTACGAAAATCTCGTTTTCCTTTTCCTGCTTTTGGCTTTTTACTAGTCTTACTAGTTGATTCCCTTAACTGTCCTGATTTCTTTTTCTTTTTTATTGCTTTTCCACTCTTTACTTTTTTCATGGTCTTTTTGGGAACTTCATTAAAGTGACCCAATGAAGCAGTTGACACTTCTGCTACCTATAATTGATGGTAATTATATAAATTCTATAATTTCTTCAAAGTTAAGAATATTACTAAACATATATAATATTGAATAAAATGTTAAATAAATATTTTATAATAATATGTATTTTTTAAATAAAAAATGATAATTTTAATACCTTCACACCCACTGACAATTGCTTAGAATCTCTAAAATATTCAGTACTAGGAAGTCCAACTTTTGGGATATTGATTTTTTTTGACTTGGCTATATTTCTAAGACGTTGAAGTTCATTTTTAGCTTTTTTTTCATTTTTACATTTTTTGAGTACTGTGAATGGATTTTCTTTAGGTGTACCATCATCTTGACATTCAACTATCCATTCTTTTTGTTCCTTGGCTTCAAAAAAACGATATCCATACTTTGGAATCCATTTTTGTAATATATCATCCCATTTGAGTTTTGACCGTCCTTTTTTCTTAACCTGAATACCTTTATCTTTAGCAAATTGTTGCCACTTTGTTAATGATTTTAGCTTAGGTAATTTGCGTGACCTAGGCAAAACATATTTTGGTTTTGGTAATTCTGCCAGAATAATCTCCTCCACAGATTTTGTTGGTAAACTCCAAATTTTATTTATTAGTAGCTGAACATTATCTCTTGTTTCCGCTTGTAAAGTGCTCTCCATTGTATTGTTTTTTAAATTTAAGATATTGTAATCAGAAATTAATAGTGTACCTTCATCGATTTGAACATCGCCTTCTTTTTGAATGTTGATTAATTTTTGTATGTTGGAGTTTTCACTATTTTTTTCTTCCAATATTTGATTTACAACATCCATTTTTAGGTTAAAATAATATTCAAAAATAAACTAAACACGTGTATAATACAAATTTGAAAGTGCAGAAATCCAGTTGGCACTGAAACGCCAAACTCCTAAATTAAAAGTAATGGCAGCATAACCTATTTTAAGCCAAAAAATATTCCACATTTGTAAACAAATTGTGACTATTCAATTTATTATATTAATATAAAATTAATTTGTTAATAATAATTAAAGTAAAATTTAAAAATGTTAACATCGAAAGCATTTTTTCGGAAAACCAAAGGAGGAAATATATACAAGGTTTTTTTATATACAAATTTATACAATAAATATAATTATTTATAATTATGATTCAAAAAATAATATTTATTATTCGAACAGGTTGTGAGAGAGCATTATTTAAGAGTTGATATATGGTGTGGTTCTCAAGTGTGTGGAATATGTGGACATGGAATTAAAGAAACTTTACTCAATGGAAATCCTGGTGCCAAAAGTACTTTATTTCCAGAGCCCCATTATTTAGTTTTTGATACAAACATTGTATTAAATCAAGTAAATAAATCTTATTATCATTATAGATCCATATTAATTTTTTTCATTTAGAATTGTTCCATCAATATTAATTTTTAAAACAATAATTTTCTTAATCAACAATTTTTTCTCACTTAAATAGATATTTTTTGTTTTAATTTATATAGATAAATATTTTAGAAGAAAATATATTATGCAATGTTATCATTTCACAAACAACACTTGAAGAAGTCCGTCACAGAAGTTCAAATGTTTACAAAAAACTTAAAGAAATAATAAATGATCCTCACCGAAAATTTTATATTTTTGTTAATGAACATCATAAGTGAGTATTTCTATTAAATTAATTGTTCATTATTTTATTTAAATAATATAATTTTTATAGAGATGTTTATGTTGAACGAAATCCAGGAGAAATTATAAATGATAGAAATGATAGAGCAATTCGAATTGTCACTAAGTGGTATAATTCACATTTAAATAGACAAAAAAGTAATATAAAAACTGTTTTATTAACTGATGATCAGGATAGTAAAAAAAAAGCTATAGAAGATGGAATCCCAGTAGCTACAAGTAATAATTTTCATATATGTTTATTCTGATTTAAAAAACTTTGCTCAAATATTTTATTTCTTAGTGGAAGAGTATGTTAATTCATTAGAAAATGCAGGGTTTCTCATTGACAAACTTTGTAAAAAAAGTTATATTTTGGAAGGAGAAGGTCATAAATTACTTTTTCCTTGTCATTTATCACCAGCTCAAATACACGAAGGTATAAAATATGGAAAACTCTTGCAAGGTACATTTTTGGCATCTAGAGAAAATTTTCTTGAAGGATCTGTTAACTGTGAGAGCATAGAAAAATTTGTAAGAACAAATTTAACAAAAATAAGATTTATTAAATTATAATATAATTTTAATTTATATTTTGAATTTATTATTGAAATAATAATATTATATTAAAATTTATAATAATTTATAATTATAGTTTTATTTATAAATCAACAATATTTCATTGCCTTTTTAAAAATTTAAAAAAATTTTATATATTATTTCATTATAAACAGATTTTGGTGCAAGGACGAGATGGTTTAAATAGAGCAATAGATGGTGATTCAGTAGCTATAGAATTGTTCCCGGAACATCAATGGTCAGCACCATGTGATTTAATATTACAAGATGAAACTGAAGATGATCCAGGAGATGTTATAGATGACGAACAAATATTAACAGATAATAAAAAAATACTTCCAACTGAAAAAACACCTACTGGAAGAATTGTTGGTATTATAAGAAGAAAGTGGAGACAATATTGTGGAATATTACAGCCTAGTGCACTCAAAGAAGTAAATAAACATTTTATTAGAACAAATAGGAATAATTGTATATATTTTAATAATTTTTGTAAATAATCATTTAAATAAACGAAACAAAAATAAATATAGTAATTTAAATATTAAATTGTCTTTTACTTTTGAAACAGTAAATATATAAATATTTTTTTATAGAATACTAGGCATCTCTTTGTACCAGCAGAAAGAAAAATTCCAAAAGTTAGAATTGAAACAAAACAAGCTGATACTTTACTTACACAACGAATAATAGTAGCTATAGATTCTTGGCCAAGAAATTCCAGATATCCACTAGGACACTTTGTTCGTGCTTTAGGTGAAATTGGTGAAAAAGATACAGAAAATGAAGTTTTACTTTTGGAACATGATGTACCACACAGCAGATTTTCAGATGATGTATTGAGTTTTTTACCAAAATTACCTTGGACTATATCAGATTTGGTAATATATGAAATTATCATATTTATTTTAACACATTTAATATATTTAAAATATTTATTTTATTAATGTAAATTAATCAAAGTTTAAGTATTCGTTTATTCAAAATTCATAATTTTTATTTTCTTTAATTTAATTACAACTATAAATAAATTTTTTTAAAATAACTTTTTAATTAATTTATATCGATATTGTCTTCATTATTAGTATTTAACAGAAAAATTATTATTATTGTCTGTAATCATTAATGGTGGTGTCTTTTGGCCAAAAAGTGTCTATTGAAAATTTATGTGACATTTAATAATATAAATGTAACTGTAAATACAACAAAATTTTAACAAAAATATAATTTTTAATTGATTTTTTAAATTTATTTTTTGTTTCATTATTTTTTTAATTTAAAAATATTAATAGTATTAAAAATAATTTAAACCAAAATTATAGTTTTTATTTTTTAAAAATAAAATTTAAAATATAATTAATTTATTGCTAAATAAATTAAGTAAATTAATTATTACTTATTTTTAAATATGAACTTGTAGTACTGATTGTATTTCGAATTTCAATTATAAATCATCCTCTATTTGCTTGTAATACTAGAACAAACATTAATTTGATTGTTTGAAGTAGAGCCAACAATATTTTCATTAGAGCTGCTAGAATATCTCGATTGAGATAGAACTAAATTAGAATTATATATCATATTATTTCTTGCATTATTGCTTTCATTTAAGGAAAAACATATGATTTACTTTCGTTATTCTCTGTGATTGTCCTCACTGAATTAAAATTTCCACGCTTCTCAGCCCTATAAAATTTATTTTATTTTCAGATTAAATAGTATTTATTGTGTGAATATACGTTTTCATAATGATATATATAAAACAATGTTTTATACTAAAAAATGAACTATATAAAATTCTTATATTTGACATAAAGACTTAGACCATTGCCTGAATCTACGTTGGGCCCAAGAATATTGAGAATTATTCCTATTTAAAATTCTTATAGTTAATGGAATAGGTCGTGATAAAGAAACAGTAGGAAGTGGAGGTGGCATTGGAATTTTTATTTCGTTAGAAGATATAGAAGATATAAGTGATACTGTTTTATCTTTGTTGGTTGAATTGTTTTCCAACTTGACACTTAATGCTGCATTAGTGTTATTAATTTTTTCTAAATATCGTTTTATCAATACATTTAATGATTCCATTGCTAATTGTTTTTCCTTTAATATAAAATGAAAATTCATTATTAAACATCTGTAAATGCATAAATTTAGTATTGTACACTTTTTAATTGACCTGAACATCGAACATCAATTCATTAATTGCATTAAATTTATATTTTGACTTTACCCACTGATTATACAAGTCTTTATCGTGACGAGATACAGCTATTTCTAATTCTTGAATTTCTAAATAAACATTGATAATAATAATACAACATATATCAAAGAAATTTGTCTTATAATTTTGTTTTGTGTGCATTCAAACCTATATCTTTAATCCGAGGAATAGATTTCTTCATTGTAGATATTTCTGTTTTTATTAATTTTTGTTGACATTTTAGTTTTTTTATATTTAACATTGCATCTTTTATTTCAACCAATAAATATTGCAATTCATTTATATCAGTGTTCACTCGTTTTTGTAATATTCTAAATTTATAAAATCAAAAGTATAAGATATAGTCAATGTAAATAAAAACTACTACAATTTAATACAATACTGTGGATATTTATATATGTAGCAATTTAAATCTTCGTTATCTTTTAAAAAAATTATAAAATTTTCTACTTCTTGACAGAACGATTTAAATCTACTAGATGTACTTCCTACTTCATTTTTTTTATTTTGATAACTTTTAATTGCAACATTACCAATTTTTCGCGATTTACTTGTTTGTATAATTTTAATTGGACTTTCTACGTCATTCATTATTTCAGTCTAAAAGTTTAATAATTAATCACTCAAATAGCATATTAATCCTTAGAATTATTAACATTATTTGATATTAAATTTGCCTGTTTTTTAGGTTTGATCAATTTTAGTTTTGAAATAAGCCGGATGAATTTACAGGACAAATTGTTTTCTTGATTAAATTCTGACATACCCTTGAGTTTTATTTTTTAAAATGAAATTTGCTATTTATTTATTTATTTTTTACTTATGATAATTTATTTTCTGAATAAAATTCACTTTGAATTTATCTACAAGTCAAAAGAGTAATTCATTTCAAATTAGTTTACAAGACAGATGTGAAATATCTCAGTTATCTTCAATTGTCAAACATTTTTTCATAACAAATAACATTGTCTCAAAAAATATGGTAAATTTATCCAGTGAGATATATCAAATTTGGCAATAATAATTTAGAATTTTAATTGAAAATAATTCTTATACGCATCGAAATTTGTTTATAAAATTAATTGATTTAGTTACTTAATTATGAATACTAGCGTTTTACAGTTTACTTTGTTGTATCTGCTAAAAATATTCCATAGATATATATGTATATAAAAATATAAAATTAATTATTTTTTAAATTGATAATTAAACACAACCGGCTAATGTAGAGTATTATTATTCTCACTTCCAACAAATCAACAAGTGCGTTAAATGTATACGAGTATCTTACCTTGTTATATTAATAAAAATGTGTCTTCTATTAAATTAAATTAAATAAATTTAAATAAGAATAATTAAAGTACTATATTTTAACAAACAAATATGGAAACTACTTATAATAAAATTTTACAACTAATTAGTCTAGTTTTTAATTGTTATTAACTAGCTTTAATAAAAATTGTATTAAATTTTCGTGTATTTTGAATTAAAAATGTCTTGAATTATAATCATTGTTTACTAAATATAATCTATTTACATCTATTTTTGGTGCAGGATGTTACCCAGAGAATAGATCTTCGAATGTTGGATATTTGTTCGGTCGATCCACCAGGATGCACAGACATTGACGACGCTCTTCACTGTCAAGAATTACCAAATGGAAATTTCCAAGTTGGTGTGCACATTGCCGACGTTACACACTTTATTAGACCAGGAACTGCTCTCGATAAAGAAGCTTCCTTGAGAGCTACGACGGTTTACCTCGTTGACAAAAGAATTGATATGGTACCCGGTAAGTTGATCATAATTTTTCTTTAAATAAATACCTAACTATTGTTAATCTGAATTCATTTGACTTTCTATCTAAGTTTACAAATTAATTCAAATGAATAAAAATTAGTTAATAATAATAAGTTTTTTTACTATTTTTTAAATTAATACATTTTAATTATTATATAAGTTGTTATCTTAATAGGAAAATTCAAAATATGTACAAAGATACTGCATATATCATTATTAAATATTAACTGCAATAACTTGATTAATATGTTAAATTTTTTTTTTCAATTTTACATGTATATATAATATTTAACACTAATTTTAAAAAATAATAATAAATTTCCGAATAATAAATTGATTTAAAATATAAAATAAATATAAAATATATAAATGAAATGTATTTGAAGCTTGTAACATTACAAATTTTATCAAAAAATGAACTTTTGTAAAAGAAAAAATTGATCGTCTTAAATATTATAGTACATTTTTTCTCATCAATAAAGTGCAGAAACAAATAAAAGAAACAGATTTTATTCTTAATAACCACCTCTATAAAGATGTGAAATTTCAAAAAAAGAAACCGATTGAACAAAACATAAAAAAAGAAAATAATTAAAAATTATATAATAGCTTCAATCATAACGAACATATAAAAAAATGTTTGAAAAAAATCTCGTATATTAAAATATTTATTATCATCGAAATCAGTTGTCATATAAAAGAATATTTAAAAATAAAAATGAAATGTAAACTTTTTTTTGACTTATATATTTTTTTATTCATTTAGAACTTTTGAGTTCAAACTTGTGTTCATTAAGAGGTGGAGAAGAAAGATTTGCTTTTTCATGTATCTGGGAGATCAATCAGGATGGTAATATTATTACCACCGAATTTTTTAAATCAATTATTTTATCTCGAGCGGCTATGACTTATGAAGAAGCTCAACTTAAAATCGATGATATAACGCAAAATGATCCTCTTACTATAGGCTTGAGAAATTTAAATAAGTTAGCCAAAAAGCTGAAAAAAAAACGTTTAGAAAATGGGTGAGATTTAAATTTATCTTATTATTCACGAAAAATTATAAATAAATAATTTCATTAATATTTTTTTTCTTTATTCTTTCTGTAAACATTGATTAGATATCGCATATATTATTTCAACGTTTTAAATTCAAAAATCAATTTTAAATCCTTCAATTTTAAAAAATACATTGAATATTCAAACTTTTATTATAGTATTACAAATTACAAAATAAAATAAAACTAACATTATTTTCTTAAAAACTGCTTTATGTAATTTTACGAATAATTATAAATATTTTATATTTATAATTTATAAAAATACATATTAAAGATAATTAAAAAATAGATCCACCGTGACAATGTGTAAGGCAGAAAGGCTTTGAAAAAAATTTTTTAGTTAAAAATAAATATTAGTAGTATTATATATATATATATATATGCAATTATTAACTATTAAAGTATATAATAAATTAAATTTAATACTCATAAAGAGCTTTGGTTTTGGCATCGCCGGAGATTCGATTTCAAGTCGACAGTGAAACCCATGATCCAATCGACGTCGAAGCTAAGAAAATACGTGATACGAATTCTATGGTCGAGGAGTTTATGCTTCTTGCAAACATCTCTGTGGCAAAAAAAATCTTAGCGGAATTTCCGGAATGTGCAATGCTACGTCGCCACCCAGAACCACCTCAGATAAACTTTGATCCTTTGATCAAAGCTGGTCGACATCAAGGATTCGAGATCAATACAAGTTGCGGTGCAGAATTAGCTAAATCCTTAGATCTTGCTCATAAAGAGGATAATCCATATTTTAATACTATGCTCAAAATCCTAGCCACTAGATGCATGATGCAAGCAGTTTATTTCACTAGTGGAATGTTCCAGGAAAATGAGTTTTATCATTATGGTTTAGCCTGTCCCATTTATACACATTTTACATCTCCTATTAGAAGGTAAATATAAAAACAAAATTAATAAAATTTAAATTTATGTAATATATTTTTATAATATTTGTAATATATATTATAATTAAAAGTTTAATATTTTTTATTACTTTAAAAAATATCACTAGTTCGAATTTTTACCTTCATGTTTTGTCTTGCATATTGTCACGTATGTAAGATAAGAACAATGACATACACGACGCATTTCAAAATGATGGGAACGGAGAATTACTTGCGTCGGCAAAGAGAATTAATTAAATCCTGCGAATAAGGAAAACAAGAGCGACACAGAACACCCGGGGAATGAAATTAGTGCAAGCGCAGTACGAAGCTCGCGGATAATCATGCGTAAGAAGGCATCATCTCTCGAAAATTTCGTATCAAACCCCCGTGAGATAAATTTGTCAAAAAACAGTAAGAAAAAAATGCAGGTTTGCTACTCACGTGTCCAAATGTCACCGGTGGTCCTAGTGGGAAAGCTCGTGGATTAGCAGTTTTCCATCCGGCGTAGGTAATGAGTAAAATCTGAAATAACAGATGGTATATTCCGGTACGGGCCTCAGTCGTTATCACTTGGAGAATAATTTTAAAAAGTCACAAAGGGATTTTAACATTTTTTTATAACACGTTAACGAGATTACGTACGTAGAATCTACGGGTTTTTATTGTCACACGCTCGTACAACTTACACTCTCTCTTTAACTATTTTATCGGAATAAATAATATCCTGTTATTTAATTATGGTTGTTGTTTATTTAATCCAAACCTTGAAAAGGTTGAGGCACTTTGACCATTTTGACTACGGCAGATTTATACCTAGAGTAAGTTACGTCACAGAAAATTATAATAAAATATTACGACAAATTAAATACATAACAATATTATCTTATAATTTTTCTTTTTAATATCTAATTTTTTATATAAAGCATTTTATTGTTGTAAATATAAAGGATTCGATGATGATTCTTTTATAATTAAACTAATATATTTTTAGTTTAACGATGAAAACAATATTCTTACATTTTCCAATTAAAAACTGCAATGATCAATTAATAATTCATAATGAAATAATTAAATGTATCAATTATTTGATAAATCTTATTAAATCATAAATTCACATGAAAATTGAAAATGTATTATGTGGATTAAGGAAAATATTGCAGGAAATAAATGTTGATAAAAATATTTTAAAATAAACAATTATCATAAATTTAGATATTTGAAGAAGAAAATCTATGAATAATAATTATTTAATATTGTGTACTAAGGTACGCTGACGTAATAGTTCATCGACTACTTGCAGTTTGCATTGGTGCTGATGCGACGTATCCAGATTTATTGGACAAGAAAAAAAGTCACGCACTTTGCCACAATCTCAACTATAGAAATAGAATGGCTCAATATGCTGGAAGAGCATCTGTAGCATTGAATACACACGTAAGAATATTTTTATTTTATTTAATTTTAACCCAAACAGAATAATATTTATAAGATCGAAATGCAATATATTTCTTATATTTCTTTTACTTATTTTACAGTTATTCTTCAGAAATAAAGTTCAAAAAGAAGAAGGATACATTCTATTTGTAAGAAAAAATGCTTTGCAAATACTAATACCTAAGTTCGGTTTAGAAGGAACGTTATATTTGAATAAAAAAAGTGAAACGACATCAATAAACTTTGTTTATGATCCAGAAGAGCATACGCAAAAGTATCACGATATCGTCTTTCGATCATTTGATCAGGTGATTGTACAGCTAAGTCTTGATAGATCAAATGTTCAACGCGAAAAATTGGTATTAAAACTTATAAAACCAGTGGTAAGTTTATTAAAATAGAAGTAATGATTCCAACATAATTTTTAAGTAGTTTAAGATCATTTTATGATTAACAAGCTGCTCAAGTTTTTCATTCATAACCATTAAATTTTTTAAATTTATTATATTGAAAGAAGCAAAATTAATTTGAATACAAATATAATTTAAATGTAATAAATTATACATACTAAAAAAAAAATATTTTTTACTAGATACCAGGATTGAGTATTCCTTCTGAGAATCCAGACTTATCTTCTACAGGTAATGAAATTACAACTGTAATATCAGGAAAATCTTTAACCAAAGTAATTGATACATCTGACAGTCTAGAAAAACAGAAAATAAGCGAGTCAAAACTATTTTGTGAAAGAAAAGGGAAAAAAAGGAAGAAGAGAAGGAATCCAAAGAAAACGCTGGAATAATTTATACAGATATGTATTTGCAATTTATGTAGATATGTGTATATGTACACAATTATAGAACTTATCTTGTACAAAAATGACAAAAGTACAATTTTTATATAATAAAACCTTGACAATAATTTGACTTATTTAACAATTCATTTTTATTTTAATCAATATATATATATTATGTTTATTAAAAAGTTAATCGTGAATTTTCGTAATTATTAGATAAATTAATTTTAAGTTAAAAATTTTTAATTGTATCTTCTATTCCGGATCAGGTGCCAGCTTTGCGTAACCCATTTTTTGTAAAACTTCCTTGATTTCTCGGTAGACCGTCGGATCCTCAATTGTACTTGGAATCTGAAATAACAGAAAAAATATTGCAATTTTTATTAATCAATGAATGTACAAATTGTTTTTGTTACTATTACCTTAACGTGCTTTGAACGCGCGAGGTCCGCTAAGGATTTACGACAAGTTTTTCCCGAACGCGTTCTCGGCAATGCAGTTACTGCTGCAGCAACTTTAAAAGAAGCAATTGGTCCAATGAGCTCTCTAACTCGAGATATTAATTCTCTGGTAAGTTCTTCTTCGTTTTTTATACTGTCTGTGAAAGAATTTAATTTTAAACATTAATTTTTTAATTTTGCAATCATTAAACACTTAAATTATTTAATAAAAAGGTGAGAATCAGGAAAAGCAGAGCAGAACGTAGTGGTTTTTTTTAAAAAAACTTTCATTAAATTTTTTATGTATATTGATATCAATTGACTAAATGCATAAATTTCTAATCATGCTTTTATTTCCTGTTCATAAATAAGTATTATACCATAAAATCTTACCGTGTTTTGCAATATAAAGACACAGGGGAATTTCACCCTTTGTGGCTTCTGGTACGCCAAATACCGTTGCGTCAATGATTTCAGGATGACTGAGGATTACATCTTCGAGAGCAGATGTTGATAGTCTATGTCCTGCCACATTTATAACATCGTCGTCTCGCGCTGTTACATACACATAGCCATATTCATCTATATACCCCGCATCCATCGTATCATAGTATCCCTGCAAATATTCATCTTACTTTTTTTCCATTTTTTGATTTTATCGTCCACATTAATTCATATTTGATCATTATAGTAAACATTTATACTTCCATGAATACTTATTTAAATATTTATTTATAATTTTACAGTCATTTAAAGTTGATATTATCTGGTTAATTATCATAAAATACTAAATATTGAATAATCGTAATTGAACAATTAACATGTGTTATATATTAATTTTTTTAAAAGTTTTATTTGAAATAAAAAAAAAAAAAAAATAATAAATATTCACGAAAATATGAGGCTATTGATTTAAATTTAAATTGGTGTACATATTACATTCGAAGCAACATTGCCAATTATACAATACATGAACATAAATAAAAATTGCACAACTACCTGAGTCATTCAAATTAGAATCAATCACACTTTTACTGTATTTAAACATGCATAAAAAGCTTTGATAATGATCTCTAGAAAATAATTTAAATGTAAATTTCGTACTGGATAGCTGGAAAAGTAAACTGATTTAAATCTGTCGGGGGCACGATAAAGTGTTGACATGGTACCAGGAGGTAGAGGCAATCTGATGACGATCCTGCCGAGTTCGTTAATTGATGCAATGGTACCATTCTCTCTTAAAACTTGCACTATAAAACAGAAATTGAGAACCTGGTTACCAGATATTAATAACACTACTGTTTTGAGATAAATAATATGACAATAGAAAAGGAAAAGGAGTGAGGGAGAAGCAAAGCAAGGTGTTTTAATAATTAATGTAAATTTGAGTCTGACAAATTTTCGTATATTGGCTCCGCGTATACAGGCATAAAAATCCATTTCGAGTGAGGGAAAAAGCCAACTACAAACAATATTACATTGGTTTCACCAAAACAGAAAAGACGCTTGCTGTTGTCGCCTTACTTAGCTGGTGTCTTCCACATAGGAACACTGTTAGAGGAGTCGCCTATAGATACACTTGGCCACGTTCTCCACGTTGCTTTGGCACGTTGGTTACCTGATGACCGGATCGCTGGGGCCGATGATTCTTCCAGGGCGTGGGCCCACTGTGGAGACGAGTTTTACGCTCATGAGATAGCACCTCTGCTATCACACTATACTTTTCCACACACACTCGTGCAGCCAGAAGTGATCAGCAGATCACAGTCGCAAATAAATCACGTGGAAAAAAGATATAAAGATGCGCTGTTAGGTGCGAAAAAATGTTGGAATGCACTCGGTAAAATTCCGACGCAGAATGCGCGTCGCGTCTTCAGAATAAAAGTAGTTTCTCCCGAAATCATACCACAATAAAATCAGAGACCACCCTTCGGATTGTCTTTCATGTCGCGTGGTCACTCTCTTACCCTCGAGACGTCGAGGAAAAAAGAAAGCATTGAACAAATACAATACGTGTTTCTTAATAAATTATTCAAATAATTTTTTATTTTTCTTAATATTAAAATATAAAATAAAATCTTTTCTTATACATGCTACGAAATGTTTAATCAAACATGCAATTAATTGACACATTTTTTATAACCTCAATTAATTAGAATAAAATAACTGAATAAAATGATGTTCCTGTTATTAGTTAAATAATTGTAGTAACAATTTTATTGTATACCTTTTCAATTAGAAGTACAATTAAAGTTGTATAAATGATTATACACATGTAGGATAATTATCGTGATTAATTCGTGTTTATAAATTTTTAACTCCTTGGATAAAATAAAAAATTTAAAAAGTAATTTTATGTTTCTATTTTATTATTAAAATGGAGCTCAAAAAAAAATTTAATCGAGTTGGATATAACATTCATTTTAAGTGTTCTTCGAAAAATAAAAAGTAAACGTCAATTTCACTACAAGCGTTGTGGATGTTCATTTACATTTATTAATTTGGAAGTCCTTTGTGGCTTCGCGGTCGAGTCAATTCGGAGCATTTAATCTATAAAATATAAAAATGTAGGATTACCCACGTATCCCGGTACTGGCAATCCGGTACTGAATATTGGGGGATTGATGGAGTGGTTGAGGCCGAGGCACGTGGCAGTTATCGCGTGTCCGGTCTCTGTCTGCCACCAGTGATTTAAAATTGGGACTTTAAACGCCTTTTCTGCCCAAATTTTCGCCTCGTAGTCGCAATGTTCTCCAGCGACGAATATTGCCCTCAAGCTATTACCCAAAACAGGAAATAAAGGTAATTATTGGTATCTTTATCAATGCTTATCTAAACAATTGTAATAATAGCTGATAAAAGAATAATTTTAATACATCTGTTAAAACGCCTTGATAAGGATAAGATATCCTTGTCAAAATATAGACACATTAATTAAGAATATAACCTGGTATTTTATTCAACCTGCATCACATTGAATCAAAGGTATTTTTTTATTAAAAAAAAAATGGAAGATGTTTATCATTAAATTTCATAAATTACTTTAGATTGTTATACGGTTATAATGACTAAAAAGCAGATAATACTATTATTATTAAATATAACTATTATTTATCTCAATAAATAAAATTATGTATTATTATAAAAGTACTTATCAGTTGAATAAATTTCTAGAAAAAATACATTATTGTCCATAATTATAGTATACCATTATGTATTATGTATCTTTTTATAGGCTGCAATATAATCTACAACATAATTCCACGATGTAGAAAAAAATTATGAAGCTAACTGAATTGTACTACCTATAATACAACTTATTTATCTCAAACAATATTCAAATAAGTGTTATTGACTGTACTTTGAATGCAATCAGTCACGTTTTTATTTTTAGTTTCTCCCAATTGTATCATTTGTTTTTTTTTTCTAATCTGCTGAAATAATTAATTCATAGACAATGAATTTATAGAAATTCTTTCATTAATCTTTATATTTCATGTATTATAGATAAATTATTATGTACAATTACGAATAATAAACAATATAATAATTATTTGTTATTTTAGTTAAAATAATATAACGATATATAATTTCCAATTTCAGCTATTTGAAGATTTTGCAAAAATAGTAAATAAAGGAGAATTGTAATTATGATTTGTACAAAATATATTCACCAATTAATATTACTCGTGTATAATTTGTGTTTTTATTAATAATGTTTGTTAAAAAATATATTTTTAGATATTAATATATTTTAGAAAGTATTTGAATTTACGATTTTGTTGAATATTTCTTTCCCAAAATTTTCTCGGAATCCGCTCTTCTTAAAACTCTAAATGCCGTTGGTACGGTAAAAAGTGCATTGACCTTATGCTCTGCTATAATCCTATAAAGTAAATATATTTTAATATAAAAAATTTTTGTTAGCTTAAATTAATTTCCATTGTTAAAAATTTATTGAATCCAGAATTATACTTTACTAATTCAAAAATATGTTTATCCATTATCAAAAATATTACTTAAGCTATTAAGATTTTGTAAGATTTCTAAAAAGAATTTTTATCTTCCAAGGTTACTTTACTAAAAGATTTTTTTTACACACAAAAAAGTAGCTGAATAAAGTCATTGTTGACTTTATTGTCATCGCAATCAATTCTAACTTTTTTTAGTGACTGAACAGAACCGGAAGACATTCGACTCTTGAAGCGACTTTTCTTATACACTTAAAGGTTGTTTCATATAGAGTTAAAAAAAAGTTACGTGGAAAAAAATGACGGAAAATTTGTTATTTTAACTTTGTACACTCAATTTTACTTTATTCAATTTTTATTTTCACATCATTGTTCTGTGCTTTACTCCGTTTTTTATACTACCTTGAACTTTAGATGTCAAAATCACATATTATTGTTAATTTTTTTTTTTATATTAAACTAATAGATTAATATTGTAACAGTTGTATTTTTTTATTTAAATAAATAAATTAATATGACTTAAATTCTAGAATCAAATTTATTAAAATTCTTTTCTCCATGCAGTTTCGATAATTTGTTACAACGAAATTCCTTTTTAATTTAATTTAATAAGTAAAATAACATAAACATAGTGACTATTATTAAACTTGCAGAAGGAACTAATAAAATAATATAATCCAACTTGAATACATTTTTTAGCATATAATAACACATATAATAATCATCTATGTCAGTTAAAAAAAAGAATAAATTGGTTAACCTAAAATATTGTCCAGCATCAGGAGTTCTATCAGGCTTTCCCTCGTACATGATGCTGGTTCCACCATAAAGAAGTGGTCCATAGCAGATATATGAAATACCAACAACCCATCCGAGGTCAGAAGCCGCCCACCAAACTGAATTCTTGTCCATCCCATAGATGGCCTTCATGGACCAACAGAGGGTCACTATGTGCCCTCCTACTGGTCTTAAGATGCCTTTCGGGGTATCTATAAAAAATTATACTATATTTTTTTTTTTTATAGTTATCCAACATATTTATTCTTTCAAATTACATAATTTATTATTTTACATTTTCTCGTTACAGAACATAATGTCAATTACATTTTTTAATATATTAAAAATTTTAAGCAAAGAGAATTGATTTCTTTCATAAATTTATTTAAGGATTTAAATAAAATGTCATTTAGACACATATTTTATAAGTACGTAATTTTTTTGTATCTTCCGAATCTTAACCGAATTGTACGATAAAGTGTATTCATTCTTTCTATATTAAAAATTAATTGAATAAACCGGATATTATTGTTTTTGTCTAGCTAAATTATTTAATTATTTCTATTGCTGCACCTATTAGTTTCAATTACTGCACTGCATTTCTATCCTGGTTGCCAGATCAAGAGCCCATTTACGCTTAGATTTAAATGTAATAATATTTAAATTCACTTCTCTAATTAATATTCATTTTAAACTTAAAATTTTCCCTTTGTTATAAATGCGGGGAAACCGGTTTATTACAATATAATTTAACGAATTATGAATTGTACGTAACAGGTTCGTAGCCGTGACGTCGGTATTCTCGTTGACAATATATACACTTATACGTCTGAAGCTACTTCTTGAAATTTGATTTTAGATGTTTGGGCAATGTTAGTGTAATGTTTAAGTGTACAATAATTTTTTACACTATATTCTATATTCTATATTTTATATTTTTATTCTATATTCTCTTTTCTGATTACAATAATAAAAATTATTACAAAAAGTTTTAACATTCAAATGTTTTACAGTAAGAAAAAATACTGTAGCATATGAGTCTTTTACAAATCACAGGATATAATTATAATATTATTTTTAATTTATAAATTTTTTTTTTAATAATATTCTTAATATTATCTATATTATTTAAAAAAATACAATTTAATATTTTGAAATTTACATTTTTAACGATTTATTTTTCTGGTTCTTAATAATCTAAAACATTTTGCAACTTTTAGCTTTATTAAAATCCTTATTTTTATTTCTTATTTTTCTTTTTTTTTCTTTTTCTGTGTAATTTCTCGCGTTTGAGAGCCGCAAAATTAAAATTTATATTATATTTAATTAACTCCATTAAAAATAACTGTGAAGTATATTTTTTATTAAACTAAATTATTATTATTACTTTTTTAATATTTTCACTGAGGGATAGGATTGTGATTGATTTATAAATATAAATGAATATTTACAGTGATAATGTAATACTGTTAATAATATAATTAGTATGTAAAATTATTATTATTATTATTATTATTATTGTTGTTGTTGTTGTTGTTATTAATGGATAATGCCTTTCAATATTTATTACAGAATTATGAATTTATTCCTTCTGTTTAGATTTGTAAGGACAAAAAGGTTATTTCCAGTGAGATTCTTTAATCATTTTACATGGTACGTTTGAAAATTAATGCGTTCTATTTTTTCAAAGTCACTATTTGTCGTAGCGATTTCGGAGAGGTCGAAAAATGCGTGGGAAATTTTTTCGATCATTAAAAGCAGCAGAATTAATCTTCGTGCAAAGAAATTTTTTGTTTTGTAACACAACACAATGAAAAGACTAGTGGAATATTGCTATGACGTAAAATTTTGTTTTTGGCTTGGGAAAAATACTGTGGAAATTTTTTTAAGTTAAAAAAGGTTAAGTAATTTTAAAGGAAACTGTATATAAATTTTTATAAATTCAAGGTTACATCGATTATTCTGATACTTAAACAACAATTTTGTACACCATTTGAGGGTTAGAATAGATTCCGGCTATTTTTAGATGCTGAGATCGGGGATAATCGGTGACCTTCTTGAAAACCTTATACAATTTTTCTAATTACGATTTTTATTAAAAACACGTTTAATATTTAAAAGTTTCTACAACATTTTATCAAGCCGCAAAAAAATTTTGACTACGTAAAGTTATTCCAATTTTTTTTTTTTTTTTTTTTTTGCGCGATGAAAAATTTTGCCGTTTGTAATGAATAGAAAAAAAAGAGAAATGGAAGAAATTCTCCCACACATTTTTTGAAGTGTTTAAAATTACTACGATACATAGTGGTTTCAAAAAAATTCATTACTTTCCAAATGCACCATATTAGGTTAGTTTTATAATATTTCATGTAATGTATATTATTCAAAAGACATCGTTATTTCAAAAAAAGGTGAAAAGTTATATTAATTATACATTAATTATTATTATTAGATAATTTCATTGAATTTACTTTTTTAATGCTACATACTTCTCAATAATGTAGGATCTAGATATTATTGGTTCCTATTAAAAGTATATTTGTAGAGTTCGCAATACTGACTTTGACGTTTCTACTCAATACTAAGTAGCGCTAATTGTCTTCAGTACTGTTTTAAATTTAAAAAAACTTACAAAGTTATTAATTATAACTTGATTGTATCTTAATTGTAATTTAATCGTTAATAAGCATTTTGGTTTCAATCATTATTCATCATAACCAGATCGTAATTTGTATTATCTGATAAGGAAACAATCATTTATTCATTGTCATATTTATTATCTCGCATAATTATTCTTATTGCGTCTATTGCAAAATAAATAATTTGCTTTGTTGCGGTCGCTATTGGTATTATAAGCTTATTATTTCTTCTGTGGTAAACACTTGATGTTGATTTTAGAGATTAATCGTCTAGACGGGCGACATTTATTTATTGGTCAGGTAAATTTCTATTTTGAGTCCGTTAGTTTATAAGTTTCTAGTTTGAACCTGTGCATCCCCTCTACTAGGACCTCTGTCATATGGTAAGTGAACAAATTGTATATTCAAAAAAAAAAAAAAAAAATTGCATTTAGATAACTTTAGAACTTCGAGCGATACGGTTGATATCGACATTAACTTTATAACGACATCTTGTCACTCTTTTTTGTATTTACTTAGAGCACCATATTTCTGTAACTGCATGTAAACGAATACAGTATTATTGTCAATAAATCTCCAATACATCGAGAAAAATTAAAGTAACTTCTTACACACTAATCTTCGAGTTTTTATTTTATTTCCCATACCAATTGGGAGGAAAACGCGAGGAATAACCATTACCTTTATTAGTTAACAAAACATTACACTCAATTTTTGTTGTTGTTCTTCAATACTTGATTAGTATTAAAAAGGTAATTTAATTATTTGGATGAGTCAATTTGTATTTATTATTCTCTAATATAATTATGAGTTTGAGAAATAGAGTAGTTAATAAAACTCCAACGCAAGAAAATAATGCAATCGCGGAATTCAAATTTAGCGCGCTTAGTAATACCTCTCTACGCCACTAGGTGGCGCACTCCTAAGTTTTAGCTTTCCTCATATGAAAAAGTTAAGTGAGATGGTACGTAAAAGCCCCTCGCTACACAAATTACACACCTGACCGAACCCCCCGAACTCACTGATTGTGACTCTCACTCACTCCCAATTCAGTGAGCTCATTCTCACTGTGGCTGATTTGGCACTCGATCGGCACTCTGGGTTATCAGACTTGATCTTCTGGCACTACTTTAATGAGTTTTTCTGCACTTGCATACACAATATATTACAATATATTAAAATTTTAACACTTACAACTAATAAGTGAATAAGTGATTAAGTGAAGTTTTTTTCTTTTTTTTCTCTGTTTCTTCTACTTCTTTTTCCTACATTTCTTTATTTCTTTCTTCTCTCTTTCTTCCTCTCCTTTCCGTCCCTTTTCTTTCTTTTTCTCTTTTTTTTCAAGCTTTTCACTCAGTGACTGCACCATCCTCTGTCTATTCAAGCAACTAATCAGCAAGGGGCCCTCGGGTACCCTTTTTAGGAAAAAAATGAACAGTTCCGGATCATTCTCTACCTGGACATCGAGAATCTCATCAACGAAGGTACATCGAGTGACATAGTAAGTAGCCAAAATACCCCTACACTACATTTTACTCCCGAAGCTATTAGGTACATAGAGGAACAACGCGTTGCTTTTTCAGCGGAGCATGAGTTCCTGTTATCAAAGCTTAGCGAGTTTCGGAATCAAATTGATTTGCTTCTAAGCCAAATTCCCACCCTTATCTCGTCACCTGCTAATATAGCACTGTTCCTCACTACAATTTCCACCCCAATATTTCTATTTCTAAAAAGAAAAATAAAAATAGGAAAGACGTCCCTAACTCTTCTTCTTCTTTTGATTCGGAAAATGATCTCCGCAATCCAATAATTCTTAACTCCTCTCCTGAAGTAATATTAGAGACCTACTCTATAACTCCTATAACCCCAAAACCTTCTTTTCCACCGCCCATTGATATTCGGGATAAAAATAAATGGCATGATATCAGCAAAGCCATTACTTCCTGTAAAATTGATCTTCGTCATGCACGAGATATCCATAACTCTGTCAGGGTCTTCTCAACAACATCAAAAGATTATCGCGCGCTAACTTCGCTATTGGATAAAAATAAAATCCAATATTTTTCCTTTCAACTTCCTGAGGACAAGGAAACAATTGCCATTATAAGACACGTTATTATCAGCATTCCCGAAAATGAAATCCTTGAGGAACTCTCCGCCGTCAAATTCAAAGTAAACAAAATTCATTGTATGCATAAAGGAGACACTCTTTAATCTCTTGTTGCGGTACACCTTGATTCTTCGGATCCTAATTCCAAAAACATTTTCAGCTTACAAACTCTCGAGCATCTTTCGATAAAAGTGGTACACAAGCGCCCCACACAAATTATCCCGCAATGTAAAATGTGCCTACAGTTTCATTGTGAATTTTGTTGCAAAAAAAAACCTCTACTTATGACAAAAAACTCTAAAAACACTACCCCAAGTGCGCAAATTGCAATGGTAACCATCAGGCTACATACCGTAGATGTTCTAATGCCCCAAAACCTATGACTTCAAATATCAATCCCAATCAAGCATCCGATACCACAATCTCTCTGCTAAATTTAATCCTAAGGTTTCTTCCACTGCTATTCCTCCTCCTGCTACTACTTTAACTAGATCTTACGCTAAAGTTGTTGCTCAAAATAAAACCCCTACAAGTACGGCACCAAAGTCTTCAACTGTTTTAACTCCTTTCTCTCCTACTCAGCTCTGTTCATCTTTGCTTCCTCAAATAATGAAATTCGCCATGGAATTTTTTCACACCTTCACAACTCTTTACACCACGGATTCTAATACCAAATAATGGCTGTTTTTAATAAGTCTTTAAACATTCTGAACTGGAATGCTAATAGCATTAAACCAAAGCTCGCCGAATTTACAGCATTACTTGAAAAAAAAGTAGTTCAAGTTGCCTGTATTTCGGAAACTAAACTTGTCTTCACATCCTCTCTTTCTATCCCCGGATATACCATACACAGACAAGATAACTCTTCTTACTGCGGTGGTGTAGCAATTATTGTTAAAAATACTCTTTCTCATAAGTGAATTTATCTAGGCTGTATCATCTTTCAATAAGTAGACATAGAAATTGAAGCATTCTCCAAACTTATTCGAATTTTTGCAATCTACTCCCCACAAAAAGCGGATAATGATCTTTGTAATATTAATCTGTTTTTCCCTAATAATAATCCCACTATACTAGCAGGTGACTTTAACGTTAGAATTTTTTTTGTTGGGATGTTCTTCTAACAACGCCAAAGGCACTTCTCTAATACGTCTTTCTCGTAAATATCATTTTTCCATTGATGCTCTAGAAGATCCTACATATTACCCTGGTAATCGTTATTTATCTAGTATTCTCGACCTCTTCATCTCTAAAAATATTTTTTTTCCCCTTTTCCCCATTATCCTTAATCGACTATCTTCAACTTACCTCCCAATGATTCTTCTGCTATTCCGCGAGATCTTCCACCTAAAACACGTGGTAATTAATTACATTTTATATCTTCTTGAATTTAACCTTCCTGCTATTCTTCCAATTAAATGTCCTTCTGATATTGACTTAACAATTTCTTCACTAAATTCTCAGATTCTTCAAAACAAATCTTTGGCGTCTTTCTCTATTCAAAGTAAGCCCCATAGTACTCCACTCCCATCTGATATTATTGACCTTATTAAAAAATAAAAACAGGGTTCGTCGAAAGTGACAAAAGCATCGCCTTCCTCACCTTAAAAAGCATCTTAATTATCTTCAACATATTATTCATATAATGTCTCCGAAGTCCGCCAGCAATCTTTCTCTCAATATATTTCGGAAGCTGAAAAACATCCTAGATCTCTTTGGAAAGTAGTCAGATCTCTTCAGAATAGAAAAATACTATTCCATCCTCTTATTGTTGAAAATAAAACTTTCAACTTTGATGAAAAAAAATCCTCCCTTTTCGCTGATTTCCTTGAGAAGCAATGCTCCTCTAATCGATCTAACTTGACTCATTTTCAGTTGTATACCACAATTCATAACACTTTAAAAAACTGTTGCCTATCTTCTATAGGAATAGCTCACCTACAAAAGTAAGTCATATAATTCAAAATCATCCTTTCCCGGTCCAGATAATATTAATAACGACATTATTAAAATTCACCCTCAGAGATATATTATCATTATTACAAACATTATTAATGCACGCCTTCGTTGCCACTATTTTCCCTTTGTTTTGGTCAATGCTCGTTGGTTTCTTTTAATTAAACTCGAGCCTCGTTAGAGACTTGCTGAAGAGGAAGGGTGGTGAGGTGACAAAAGAAAAATTCAGGAATACAGGGTAGTTTTAAATCATTTCTCCCAATTCATTCAAGCGCTACATAAACTTGACTGAAAAACCTCCACGTGAGAGGAAAAGCCGTCTCGGAACCGGGCTGATCTCCGGTGTTCACCGCCGGAGGAAAAGCCACTTCTTCCTAGGTGAGGCCGTGCGGATCACTGCGGCTGGACGATTGACACCGCCGCTTTGAGCGTCCGCGGCTCCCAATAGATTCTCCAGCCGCAAGTCGACTTCTTAGGACCTCGTTTCCGCTAACCCAGACGGATTACGTAGGTGCGCCGCATACCCATACACTCGGACACCTGCACAACCGCGATACGCCACAATTACAAATCGAATCGCCGTGTACAATCTGTACTTTGAATAGCTTGCCGTATCGGAAGGAAGCTTTACAGTATCCTCTTTGCCGCACGAAAGCCAAGTGAAGTCCTCAAATTTCCTTCGAAAGCGTCGTGAATTTTCTTCAGGCCTTCGGCCCATAAAACCTGGGCCCTTCCGTCGGCCCAAGTTGCCCGCTCACGCGGACAGCTGTTCTAACTCTACCCTGTGAGGGACTCGGGTTGAATTTATTGCGCGGCTAAATCACCGAGTCCCGAACACCCTCTCTCTGGAAACATGCAACAGTAGTTTTCATTCCCAAACTGGGAAAATCGCCTGAATTTTCTGATAGCTTCAGGCCTATCAGTCTATTATCCTCCCTGAAAAACCATATCATCGAACACCAACTTCTGCATATTACGGAAAACATATTAGATGCAACTAACAGAGGTTTTTCTTCGGTTCTCACTCTATTTGATATATGCCAAGCTTTTGACAAAGTTTGACACGATGGACTAATTTACAAGCTAATCAATTTTATTTTCCCCCCTATCTCATTTTTATCATTCAGTCTTACCTTACTCATCGTTCTTTTTCTGTTAAAGTCGGTAACTCTTTTTCATCGGTCTGACGTATTCTCTTAGGAGTACCTCAAAATTCTAAACTTGCTCCAACTCTTTTCAACATTTTTCTTGCAGATATGTTAACTATAAACAACTTCAACTGCACTTTATGCAGATGACATATTGGCTATTATCAAAAGCTCTAAACTCTCTACTCTGTATACTAATAAGTACCTGATCACACTCTCTAAATGGTTGAATATCTCACGATTAAAAGTCCATGCGCGTAAGTCTAAGACAATCCTCTATAGAAAAAGCGTACCTCGTATTAATAAGCCACGGTATACATATTCCGTGGTCCTCTTCAGTTAAATACCTCGGCATCACTTTCGATCAAAAACTCACTTGGGGTCCTCAAATCCTTCATATTAAATCCAAAATCCAATTTGTCCACCATCTTCTTGTGCCATTTCTGCTTAATCCTAAAGTAACTCTGAAATATAAAATTCTGGTATTCAAAGCCGTCATTCTTGGCCTCGTTAGATATGCCATCCCTATTTGGGGGATTACCCCTTGAGGTAAAATCAACACCTTTTAGGCAACATTCATGAAAATCCTTCGGTCATTTACAAAAGCCTATGTATTTATAATGAGTAATAGAATACTTTTTTTACTCGATATTCCTTCCATCTCTTTCCTAGCTTCTCAGAGAGCTAAAAACTTATGAAACTCTATCTCTTCCCATCCTAATCCCCTGATTCAGGTCATATCCAACTTCTCACCTCACTCCAAAGATAGAGTTATGAGAATTTGCTATCTAACTACATAGTTATTCGATGCTACCTTTTTTTCTTTTCAAATTTTTTGGAATTTTCTTCCTTAATCGTCCCTTCCTAGCAGGAATTAAATAACCTCCATGGTTGCAATTCCATGTGGTGGGAGAGTTTAGTCGGTAAAATCCGACAGTACCTGTAAATGCAGCTGTTTTGTTTTATAAAATTCTTTTCATTCTACGACTTTCATCACCGAAATAAAATTAAAATTAAAATTAAAATAAAAAAAAAAAAAAAAAAAAAAAAAACAAACATTACACTTTCTCAATTGTTTTCTATATAATATATATCATTTTGAGGTCTGTCTCGTAGGCAGATATCTTCTCACTCTAATTGAGAATACTTTAGTATTATATATACTAATTTTCGAGTTAAACTCATCTCTTATTTTTTGGCATTTAGTTACTGTGCCTATCCTACTTATTTTTTAGTAATATTCTCTATATTTTTTGTAACGTTTTTTTACATTATGAATTTTTAAACACAAGTTTATATTATCCTTTTGAATTTATATTTTTTTTTATAAATTTTTAATTTTATTATAGTGAATTTCATGTTTAGCAATGATTTATCACCTTCTCGATTAAGTTAGTATTGTATTGAATTATTTTACCTTTTACTTTGTCAATTTAGCAATATGAAGTTCTCAATTTTTCTTATTATTTTCTTACATATTTTGATGCTATTGTAGTAATTATTTTTCCACGTTGTTTTATTCATATTTATCGCAGTCTTCGTAATTTTTCTCCATTAATTTAATGTGTTCTTTCAAGATTCACCAGTTTTTGCAGGAAACCGTTCTTTAAAAAAATTTTATTATATTTTGTCTAAATTTCCATTTTATCCTTGCCTCTATACATTGGAGAATGTGGAGGCCCTTGTTTATAATTTGTTTATAAATCTCAATTGTCATATCTTTTTTACCTATGTGAATTCGTTGATACTTCATCCGCTTGTCATACTTATTTACCATTTCTGAACGCACATAAGCAGGTTTATTTATACATTGTCTCTTTGTTTTTATTTCGTGTGAGGAGATTATAAAGAATTACCATCTTATGTAATTATTCACGTAGATTTATTTTCTTATACAAATTGCCTTTTCAATATATCCACTGGCTCATATGGGTAAAGTGTCAGAGTGTTTATGTATATCACTGCTTATTTAAGGTTTTTTTTTCTTTATTTACATGTTATAGTCTTTATTTTTTATTCGTCGCTGTATAACTAAACATAGAGATTGTATTTGTTGTTTAATAATTTTATTAATTTATCTTTTATCATTTTTATTGCTTGAGAATTTCTTTTATGTTCTTTTTTTTTTAATGATTCAACTTCTTCCATTTGAGTTTTGAATTTATCCTCACAATTTAAATTATTTAATTTCAATCTATTTTTTATTGTTCAAGACATGTTAAGAAACTCAAATTGAAAGTTGCTAATTCGGATATAATTTGATAATGAGTTATGATACGTACGTAATAGTTTTATTATGTAGGTGTAATAACATTTATACCTATATTTAAACTGTTACTTCACCTGTAGTTCCAGAAGTATACAAGATATAAAGTGGACTATTGGCTTCCACGGGAACGCAAGGATGGGGTTTAGAATTTTCGACGATTTCCTCCCAATCAAACTGTGAGCTCGTCAATGGTGCTTGCCAAATTTGTAATCTTTGGAAAACAATACATTTGGGCATTGCTACGGAAATCATGTCCAGTGCATCATTCACCATGTCCATGTATCTGAATAAGATAACATTTATTTTTTTTAATTTTCAATCTTTTGATGTTATATTTTTTATTATATTAATGTATATTATTTGATTACTATTTTTAAATTTCATTAAGTTATAATAATGAATAAATTTATAAAAAATGTATACAATATCACTAGTTATTTATATCAAAGGTTTTATTGTTATTTTCCTTTTTTTACATTTAACAAAATTAAAATTATTAACGTAAAGTATTTTTTTATGAATCATCAAAAATTAAAATTGTTTTATTTAATTTGATGTAGATATAAAGAATTTTCATATCTATTTATAAACATTTCTTGTATATAATAAGTATCGTAAAATAATTATAATTATAAGGATTGGAGATAAAAATTCGAGTTACTTCACAATTTTATGGGGTTCCAGACCACAACTAGCAGCTACTATAACTTTTGGTTCTGCGTGATTGATTCTTGTTGCTAATTCCTTGGATGCGAATCCTAAAAAATAAAAAAAAAATAACATTTACTTTAAACGGCGAAAAAATAATAAACGAGATTTAAAAAAATTCTATGATTCTTTTACTTTACTGCATTTACATTTAATCTTTTACAACATTTAATTGCCATTTTATTAAAATGTAGTGTTGCGAATTTTTTTACACTAATAACTGTGCTGTAGTATTTTGATGAGAAAAACAAAAAATATCAAGCATTACTGATGTCTAAAGCAAAATTTTCTACGTTCTGGGTTTTCTTTAATTTTCCTTTTTTATAATTAGTAACTTATAAATACTATGATCAGGTATAGTGGAAATTCGATTCATCGACCTCACTAATATTCGAATCATGCGAAGATATTTTAAAAAAATATTGGTGCAGGTTTTACTTTGAGAAATAGTCCTCATATGGATTTGTAAACGATTTTGATTAAGAATTAATATATGGCATTAATAAAAGAAATTAAAGAAGAAATGAAGATGAAAATGATAACTACAAAAAGTATTAAGGAGTTATAAATTTTTTATTAATATATATTTCAATTAATTTATATGTGGTGTGGATGTAGGTCATTTCTCATGATTTTAAATAAAAAATAAATGTTAAATTAAATAATATTTAAAATGTGAATCTTTTTCTTTTTCATTTTGTCCCACAAAAAGTTTTTTAAGTCAGGTAAATAAATGGAAAAAATGTGAGCACGTATAATTTAAATATAAATTTAGTTACAGTATATAAAAATAAAAGTAGCTAGTAAGAATTAGTAGTTAAGTAAGAGTGTGTATAGTATTATTCATGATTAGTAAATAGTAGAACTCTGAAATTTTGTGAATAAGTAGACATAATCTCTGTCTTTAAAGCATTTTTGAAAAATTCACATTCTGAAAAGTATGCGAGAGAAAATAAGTGTTGCATACAACAAATTCTTCAAGGTAGTTTTCCTTTTAATATCCACTCAAAAGGACCTAAAGTGTCCTATATAGCGACGATAAAATATTTAAAAAAATTATAGACATTTATTGAAAAGTAGGCGAGATACTTCAAGGAATCAAAAAATGCTCATGACGTTCCAAATCGTAATTTAACAAATTCTCGTATAAGAGTTTCAGCACTGTACATACATTTACCGAGAACTTAATTTCTACCCGGATAGTCAAAATTTATAAAAAAAAGTTTTGTTGCCAACTGTTAAATGTTAATTTATCATCAAAATTAAGGACTAGATTCTTCAGGAGGACAATGGCCTCAAACACCGACTCAAGACATGAAAAAGACATTGTCACATTAGAATAGTCTGACCGGCCATAATTACCTATTGTTAAACTTATCAGAAACATCTGGACCTACATCAAGCAGAATCTTTGAGGAAAACTCGTCTATACTCGAAAACAGATTTGCATAGAAAATCAAAGTATTTTAATAAAAAAAGAATGCTACCTGTTGAATTTCCAATGATTTAATGAAAAGTATGCAATGATGATGCCAAGCGCTTATTGACTGTCATAATTGGATATCTTAATCATATGATTGCCTCATGTTCGTAATATATATAGTAAATTTATGTGACGAAATATTTTCTTAAATAAATTTTTGGATTTATTGTGGCATTCACGCTTTTATTTAATAGATTATATATTTTCAATTTAATTTTTGAACAAACACTAAATATAATGAATTTTTTGTGTAAAATTTCCTTAAAAGATTGAACAATTAACAATAAAAACAGATTTTAAGACAACAATAAAACCACATTACTTCTCACTTCATTTTTACAACCCATAATCATTCACCTCCAAAAACGACCGAGTGAACGGCACCGAGCCTCGAAGTTGCCAAAATCGTCATGATTGTTTCCGGTATGAGGGGCATGTAGATGAGCACTCGATCGCCTTTCTTTACTCCCAATTTACTCAGAGCACCAGCCAGGCGTGATGTCTTATCCAGGAGTTCGGCGTATGTGACCTTGCGCACGAGTGAGAGCATTGGACTGTCGTGAATTAGGGCAGTCTTGGAGCCAAGACCTGCTATCACATGTCGGTCCAGGGCGTTATAACAAGTGTTTGTCTCTCCACCGACGTACCTAAATATTTTTTATTTATTTATTTTTTTATAGTCGTTAAACTTTGTGTGTATAGAGTGTTACAATTTTTCATATTTCCATCAATATATTTGAGACATATTTGTAGTTAAAGAAAATGTTTCACTAGTCTCTTTCGAATTTAAACTTAAAGAATATATTGGTAATTTATTCATATACTTTTTTGAAAAATGTATTTCTTTTTAGTATTTCATGACTAATACTCAAATTAATATGATCTCCATTCAAAAGTAATTTTAACGATCTCATATATTATCACGGGTTTACTTACTTTATGTATAGTATTTTTCAAAAGTTTGAAAAACATTATAAAACATATACGTATTATATATAAGTTTATATATTGTTACGTATTTAAATTATTGCGATGGGTATATAATTATATTCCAATTAATCCGCGATAACGTAATTTATACCAGGTTTAGTTCTGTTCTAGCCAAAGAGGTAAAAGCGCTTCAACCTTTATAAGGTTCGGTAATAAAATAAATGCAATAACGATAGTTACAGAGACAGAATATTATTTATTCTAATCAACAAGTAGCAAAAGAGAAAGAGTGTGCAATTTTAAGTGTAATATAATCGATTGAGTCAACCGTAACTCTAAATGCGATCGTGTACAAATTAACCAGTTCTTTCGTCGTATTAAAGAAATATCAAAGACTCGATTTTATTGTTCAGGATTCTTTTTAACGGAGGTCCTGGAATTTTCTCGAGATGTTAACTCACTGAAGACTCGCAATCCAAGAAGCCATTCGTTTTTTCTAATTTTACTCATTACTTATGCTGGGTGGAGAATTGGAAATCCTTGAATTCTCACTCCAAGGTTTAATTGCATTGACCAGACGCTTGATTAGCGCCCTGTCAACTATCTCTGCTATTGTTTTTTGATTGGACCTCATATATTTATTATCGGATCCGGTGCTGAATTTTCACGAAATGACGTATTCAGAACTTCTTATTACTCGCGGGTTTTATGTTACTCGTGTCAGAGTTCAATTTCTTCAACGTCAATTTTCTAATGCTTTGTGTTTATTTGTCGATGCAAGAATTATTTTTATTCTTTTCGAAATTCGTAACGTATACGATTATTGACATAAACATCAATGATAATATTACATACGTGACAATATAATAATAATATACATAATAATCACACTATCAATGTACAATAATAATTTAATATGATCAAATAAAGCTTGCATATTACAGATATTAGAAGATTTTCAGATAAATGAAAAAAAATGTTTACTTTGTGTAGATGGGCTCGTCTTCTTAATTCAAGAATGTTATTTTTCTGTATATGAATATTTGTACCCAATTTTAAAAATTCTTATTATACCTGATCCATTTGAAAAGATTTTTTTTTTTGAAGTCGTTATTTATTGTAGAGATTTCGGGGAGATCAAAAAATGTGTAGACAAATTTTTTCTACTTAGCTCTTTTTTTTTATTTTTTAATCATTAGAAGTGGCAGAATTAATACAAAGGATATTTTTTAGTTTCGAAACACAGCGCGATTAAGCGACTGTTGATACAAATTTATTTGTGGCTTGATAAAATGCTGTAAAAACTTTTAAATATTAAAAAATCTATTCAAATAAAATTATGTATAAATGGTAATTAGAAAAATGGCATAAAGTTATTACAAAAGTCACCAATGAGCTCCGTTTTTAGCATCCAAAACCAGCTAGAATCTATTCTAATGCCCAAATGGTACACAAAATTTGGAGTTCAAATCGTCATTTAATTATCAGAATAATCGACGGCTCCCTGAATTTATAAAAATTTGCATACCACTACCTTTCAAATTATTTAACCTTTTTAGAAAAATTCCAGTGTTTTTAGCAAATCGAAAACAAAATTTTACGGCATAACGATATTCAACTAGTCACTTCATGTCGCATTACAAAACTGAAAAACTCGCTTCGTATGAAGCTCAATTTTATCGCTTCTAATGAACGGAAAAAAAGGATAAATGAAAAAACTCGCCTGTACATTTTCTGACTTTCTTGAAATCGCTATGATAAATAACGACTTCAAAAAAAATAAACCCTCCATACTTTTCTGATGGACCATATATATTATTCACTTGCTTCTGAAGGTAATAAAATACGAAATAATGTATAATAAATAATAAATAATAATAAATAATGTGGTAATCAATTGACACAAAAGATAATTTATTTAATTAATATCAAGTAATATAATTTATTTACGTTTAATTACATTATAATATTAACTTAGTGTTTTATATTACTTAATAAAGAAAAAATCAATTAAAAACATTTAATAAATTCGTTTTAAAAATAATCAAGTTATTTGGAATACCTTAAAACTGACAGCTTTTTAAATTTCAGAAAATTGAAATCCTTTAAAAGAATTTTTATATTTTACTAAAAACTTAAATACTAATTAAGATTATAATCATAATAATCTTCTTTTTAATGCATACATTTAAAAAAAAATGATTATAATATATATATCTAAAAGTATGAAACAATAAATATACATAAAGTAAGTATGGTCATTATTAAAAAACGTTTATTTATTTAAAAAAAAATTGAATTTATATTTCCTATATTAAATGAATATAAAAATCGGGATAAAAATAAGTATAAATGAAACTCTTCTCACCATTTTGTAAAAGGGGGATTAGAATTGTCTAAAACTTTTTCCCAGGGTTTACTCCATTCGATGCATTGGGCAATTTCAGCCCAGAATTTTTCAGGATTTTCTATCGATTGGTTATATGCTTCTTCGTAAACTGGACTGCTATAGTAATTTCGATCGATAATATAATCTATAAAATTAATAATGCACAAAAAAACAATCAATATTTTTAAAAAGTTTTACAAAAAAATGTTTATGCTCATATTTCCTTTGAAGAAGTTAGTACGACACTGATATACAATTATAGTATCATTATCAACAAATATTATCATTGAAATACAATTTAAAAATATTTATTACATTATTTACAGTCAATATATTTGTATTTATAAATTATAAATAATTTGTTATTTAAAGTTTAATTTGAAAAATATATAATTTTTAGTTTTAATTAAATGCTAAATACATATCAATTTGGAATTTAAATCAATTAATATATATATATATATTTTCATATATTATTAACTTGTTCACAATAACTTGAAAGATTTTTGCAGAGTTTTTAAAACTATTGACGACATTGCGCATTTAAAACTTCAAAGTATTTACTAAATTTTAAAACTTTCAAGAGTTAAATTTACATAGGTTTTATATCAACAAAGTATAGCTTATTTTTTTTTTTTAAATATGATGTAATAATATTTTTGTTATATATGCATATATGTATATATTTTTTTGAGTATAAATTATTTTAATTCACCTTTCGTTATTTTTAAGTTTAAATAGAAAACTTACAATTGATAATTAATACATATTCGTGAGTAATTCTGGGACTAAAACGAATTGAACTTTAAAAATGTTTAAGCATTGTGACGAATTAATTAACTGTGGTCAAGCGTAAATTTTCATTTTATAAATTGCATAGTCACTGGTAATTCATGAATTCTAAGTTAAACAAAATTCAGTAAAAAAGAATTTTTAACGTTTTTTCAATTAAAGTTACGAATTAAATTTTAAATGTTTCGATTGTTTGATCCGTTTCATGAAGAGTTGATATATTTTCACATGTACGCATTTAATTTAAAGCGTAAAAACTTTCGTAATTTTAACTTCAATCCTTCAAATTTTGTTCATAAATAAAAGCAAGCACATATTAAATAAAAAATAATTAAATCTTGATAAGTATAATTGTAGTTACATTTAATATATGTAGGTTAATAATTGATTGCATTTCTGTTAAAATGTAATAAAAAATTTTTTTTAATTGGAGATATTTTTACTAATTAATATTTTTCTTATTAATGCCTTTTTTAAGTGTAAATAGTTGATATTCGAATGTAATATTGAAACTGTAATTCAAATTTAAACTCTAATAAAAAATTCTGATCAAACAAAAAATTTCAAATAGAAATTAATTTAATTTATTCCAAATTAATTATAATAAAGTAAAAATTATTTTGAAATTATAAATTTAATTATTGATATACCCAATTAATTTATGTTGTAAATAATGACTTATTAATATTAATTATGTGGTTTAATCAATTTATTTAAATCAATAATGAAGTTATATATTATACGTTTTAAATTATAAAAAACTATACTGTTTTATAAAACAATGGGATATAATTTAATTAATAAAAAAACATAATTTACAAATTAATATTCACCAAAAAAATATAATTCAATTTAAAACATATAATATATATGTTTAGTAACTTAAATACAACAGTTTTTTTTTTATTGGGTAATGAAATAGTTTTTAAATGAGTTTTATGTTAAATTACAAACATTTATTTTCTTAATTGAAAAAAGGTTTGTTAAGCTTTAATTAATTGTATTTGTTTTTGTCATATTTTTACCATCTTTTGATGCTATATTTTGATCTTTTATTTTGCTTTTTACAGTATTTCGTTGTATTTGACGTAATAATTTTACATTTTTCTTTTTACAACATTCTTATATAAGCAATTTTCTTAATTAAATTTATAATAAATAATTTTCTTTCAACAGATGTAATTTTTTTCTTTACGTGAAATGAAATAGTGAATTAAATCAATTTTTAACAATAAATATTTAATTAACCTCCTAATAATGGAATATACATGGTGAAATTATTGATTTATTTTTAATGGCAACTTATCAAAAAATATTGTAATTATTATAATATTACAATTATTATTACAATATAAACGAATGTCTACAAAAAATATTTATTTTATACATTTTTATTTTAAAATCTATTATATGTATATTTTAATTTTAATGTTAAGATTCATGTATTTGTTTATGGTAAAAGCTCTTCTTTTGGGTTTGTAGTACAAGAAAACAAAAATTTATTATTATATTGTTATGATCCTTTTTAAATTAACATATTTTAAAAGATAATGAAATAATAAATAATATTATAATGATATAAATATAATAATAATTAAACATAATTAAGCAATGAATAATTATAATTAATATTAAATTTTAATAAATAAATTAAACTTGATATAATAATACTATTTTAATTATTTTAATATTCTCTGATAAACAATTAATTTTTAAAGTAATATATTTTGCTTCTCTTACTCGTAATTAAATATTATTTATTTTCAGTCTTAATGTATTTTGCTTTTCTTCGTCTATCTTAGAATCTAATATTTTACTTTCGGATATTATTAACAAAATATTATCATAAAAAACAAGGGTGTTTTTATGACAATTTTGAAAATTTATTCGTTATAAAAGTATTTAACAAATTAATAATTTTCAAATATTTCATAAAATACAATTTTAATAAATAATTTTTGTAGAGCAATCATAAATTTCTATTGGAATTAAGGTGTTCTAGTTATTTGAATACGTATGAAAATAAAATGGCGCAAATCCAAGAAAATGATCAAGTATTATTTACTATTTCATTTTATTCATGAAGCTTCAGTATAATATTTAATTTTATCGAATTTAATTGAAGAACTATCACCTCTATAAAAACAAATGTAAGTGTATATTGTGAAATTTGCCAGTTTAGCTCAAATTAATTCAAATAAATTCACAATTGCGTTCACAAATTTAATTCATGACCTAACACCCAGTAATTACCAAAGAAACTCACCGGCTCCGTCGTTTCTGGTCCTCAGCTTCGACTTCACGATCATATCCGTGTTTTCAGGTACACTTTTAAGGAAGTCCGACTGCATCTCGCCTTGCATTCGAGGCAGCAAAGATGCAGGGTCACAAAGAAAATATGATACCATAAACATAGGCTCCAAAATGGCCCGAGTCTTATGGACTATCGAGTAGTCTTGAAATCTCTACCGATTAATATTTTGCAGAACTACGACTTACACTAATATCGCAAAAAAATAACTGATGAGGTGATCGAGAGTACAATAGCAATTGGCTTCGGGGTCACCGATTTGCATTGCGAAACAAAATCAACACCCGGGGAAAGGGAAAAAAATGCGAAACGGGGTACACAAGCCTTCGGACTAACGCAGACCAAAACTTCATAACACAAGTTTTGATTAAAATTCAAAATTGATTATTTAGATGCCTGGATAATCGATTATTTAGAAACCGATTACCACTCGTGCGATATTTGTCAATAACAAATTCTGATTTATGGTGATTTAATATAAATGAAATATCTATGTATTTATGTATTCGAATCAGATAACAAAAATATTAATATTTTATTTTCACTAGAACGTTTTATATGTAATATTAAAATTCAAATTAGTTAGATATCATAGTTTTCATAAAATTTTATGTCATCAATAATATCAAATTGATTATGAATATATTTATTATCAATAATTCTTTATAAAACATAGACATTAATCCGTTATATTAATTCAACGGATTTTAAATATACAGAATTTACTAAACTGTGTCTCATATAAATGCATATTAATTTATAAAATAGGTATAATAAAATTTATTCCAATATTATTATGATCTAATTATTAAAAAATAATAATAATTCCACTTATAATATAAATCGTATAATACAATGTCTTTATTTTACATTATGGAATGAAAATTTTATACATTTGCAAAATCAAATCCTATAAACCAAAAAGCTAAAATCATCTTATAGATTACACTATAAAATGATTAACATGTATCAATAAAAATATGTTTAATGATCCTGACAAAACATTTTAGTGTTTTTACCATTTGAAATTGTCAAAATTTTAAATTCATCTTTGAATATTCACAATAATAATTATATTTCTTAAAAAATTTGTAAATTGCTAATGATATTAATGAAAAGTATTATTAAAAATTAAGTTATGATTTAAATATTTTTACAATTTGTGTTTTTGTAAAAAATAAGTATATGTTTTAATTTTTTCTTGGATTTTAAATGATCTATTTAAAACGTTAATTTAATGTTAGGTGATTCCACAATTATCCAATTAAAATATTGAGAATATATTATGTTAAAGTGCGTATTAAATAAAAGATAATAATCGGAATTTTAGAAAAATTAAAATTAACTTAAAAGATTTAATTAAACTATCAATTACACCGTTAGTTTTAATAGCGTTAATTATTCATTGTAATTAATTGTGATTATTTATTAAATTCTAATTTACAAATATCAATTTATTAGCAATATATTTATTTTTGAGTTAATATTAATCATTGCTAGAATTTTTATCGTTTTTAATAATATTTTTACACATATATTTTTTTTTTTAAATTAAAATTTTAGTCGAATGCAATTACTAAATTGAAATAATTACATGTTAACACAATTATTAATTATTGAAGAAAACATCCTTAAAATTAAAACTGATTTACAAATTTATTAAAATCAATCCAGTTTACAATATTCCATCTAATGGTAAAAAGTTAATTGAATAATAACAAATAATAGTATATAAATTAAAATTTTTTTTTATAAAATATTCATTAAATATTTGATAATGAAAATATAAAGAAAAAAACAAAAAGTATCTTTTTTAAACGCGATTATATATTCAATATATTATTAAGTATATTCAATAGATTATTATTGAGTATATTCAATAGGTATATTATTATTCAGTTTAATCCAGGAATGATGTTTTTATAGATATAAAAGATACTGATAAACTGTATTGCTTTTAAGTTTACAGAAATATTTTGAAAGCAATTTGCTTTTGATTTCAAAAGCAAATTGCTTCAATGAAAATAAAACTATTCATAAACGTTAAAGTAGAATAATGAAGATAAAAAAAAATTCTAAATCAAAGATAAATTACAATTACTACTACATACATAATCTACATGTAAACCAAACTTATCATTTATCTAATGCTAAATCCTTTGATTAATTGTTTATTAAAAAATCATAAATTTTCTGAAATTAATTTATAATACGCCTGATGTTAAACTTGAAATTTGTTTTTTAATGCTTAATTTGAGGTACGTCTAGGATTCAAATTATTTGTAATAATTGTGTATTTCTAATTAGTACATGTATGTTTGAAGTATATATTAAGTTATTATAATTTATATATCTTTATTATATTCAATTATTTGATCAATATTTAATATTATTAATTTTTAATTAAATTTATAACACATAAACGTTTCAAGTATATTCAAGTTATGCAACTGTAGATAATATGTTAACTTTAAAATATACCAAAAAATAAAAAAATTATTATAATTCTATATATTAGACCATATTATACGTGTTAACAATTTGTTTTTAAATTAAGATAATCAACATTTTCGTATTTTTTGTTAAAAAAATTTATATTTATTTTAACATTTTATTTAGTTATTAATTATATTTATATAAATGTTTCAACTCTTTAAATAACCAATAGGTGCTGTACAATGTATTATGAAATAGTATTTTAAATAAAAATGACAATTTCAAATAAAAATATTTATAAGTAGAAGTATATAAAACTAATCGATGCATTTGTAACCACAGATATTAATATGTATTGCAAAAGTTTGAGATCATCTTGCACTAATCATGTGTTAATTATCAATGGTTCTCAACTTATTATGCTGTATACAAACTTTGTTTTTAATATTTTTGAATGTTTATTAATTAATACAACGCTTGTTTCAGATTAAATATTAAATGACTTAAATTTTATTTATGATACTATTAAAAAAAAAAAACATAAATATTATGTAGAAATATAAAAATTAGAAATATGCATAGATATATGATATTTATATTCACATATGCGAACTACGTGCGCTCAGGTCGACACCCATTGAGTACTACCTTCTCTATGTCTAACACGTACATGCAAAAGCGTCAAATAAACAGTTGGGTATAGTGGGTGTTGGCGATAGAAATAGGTAGCATAGTGCCTCCACATTGGTGTAAAAATAAGAACAATAACCTGTAAGAGGTGAGACGTGAGAGAGTGACTTGAAGTACATAACTCTAGGTTGAACCCCTCATCAAACTTCCCAATACTAACAGCATACTCCTTCATATATCTATAACCTTTAATTTGCAGCACAAGGTAACTTTGTTCATACAATAAGCAGTCTTCCTAGGTGGTGATTCATTGTTAATCAGAGTAAGAAAATGAAATTTAATTCTGGTGGAGTGTCGTACAATTCAGGATCAGTAGTATCGGTAAAACATTACAAGTCGGTATCTAAAGTAACTGCATTTTTAGTACAATAATAATAAAAACAGTATCTGCCACTATGATGCAAAGGAAGAATAAAATCTCAAACTCATGAATGAAGAGATACTGGATTAAGATGCGAAGCAAAGGTCACTCGCGTAAATTAGTTATGCAGTGGGAGTACAAAATTAGCATGTAAATGTAGTATGAATCGCCTTTTTCTTTGGTCGGCTTGACAAAAGTTTTTTATTATAGATTTTTTACGTGAGGTATGAACTTTGGAAAATATATTCGGATGCTCGTTCAAATAGTCTCGATATATTCGAATTCCCTCTATAACGCGCCAAAAATGAGAGAACAAAGCAAGGAGGTATGTCGCATAGTGGCAAAGGTGTGAAGCATAACCACTCATAATATAAACTCAGAACCAATCGGAGGGTGACAAACGAGCTGAACAAAAAAAAAAAAAATAAAGGCAGAATAAATAAAATAACATCTTATTCATTCCCTAACCCACTTCATTTCAAACATTGAAAATGCTATTATTTGTGTTTCCATTGAATTTGTTTTAAATACTCTAACCCACTCATGGACAGAGCCACACCAGAATCAGTGTTTACTCCGTCCACGATGAAATGGCCGTCTTGAGAACATTAGCTATCAGAAGCGGTTGTCGTCATATTCTCGTTTATCTGTATTGTCTTTTCTGGGAGATCCTACCAACCTTGAAGAAACTTGAGAATTCAGTCATATAAAATGCAGATAGTCAAGATTTTGAATCACCTCCTCTCCCTAGTTCAATGTTGAATTTAACCCAGATCAGTAAACTACTGCAGCCAGAGGAATGCTTTTATGAAAATAAAGATCGGTTAGTTCCAATAATCCATTACACTTGTACTACCTTTTCGAAGCCATAACTTGGACAGCATTCCGGCTAATTCGTTTCATTATTAGGAGTTCAAACAGACTGTACTACACGGTATATACTTTAATTTCGTATTTGAATTAGGCTATTTGAGTAATAGTATTTCAACTACTTTATGGATAAATTCTACAGCGTAAATTAAAGTTCGATATGGAAAACGCGGACGGCTTGAAAAATAAGTGAGATTGAATAATTCGAGATGAAATTAGAGCAATTAGATAATGAAACTATTGACTATGTCATTGCTCGAAAGATAATCTAATGCAAGATAGATAATAATGCGATAGCTTTTAAACGTAGATATATGTGCATGACACGGAAAATCGAAACTAAAAAATCACACAGAGTATATATTGACTTCAAAGAATATAAGTCAAAAAATTAGAGTGCGACTAATTATCAACTCGATTCAAGTCATTCGATAAAAAATAAGAGCTCGTCTTCTAGTGGATGAATCGAAAGTTATTCAATAATTCTATGATATACATTCTATGAGTTTATATATTTGAAATTAACTTTCGTTTAAATACAAAGTTGTAATTCTATGTTAATTTTCTTCAGTTAATATTTTGATACAATACGGCACAATATATCTGTTTTTATCTGATAGATTCAATGATGAATTTTGTTCTAATTTTTAAAAACAGGAAATTTAATATGTATAAAAGAGTCTCTGCCTCACTACTCCATGATCTGTATTTAGGTAACGGCTAAGCTACAATTTTCTTTAATCAGAAATCTCAAAATTTTGTGGTTAACTTAATTAAAATGTAATTATCATTCTAAGAATAATATCTTGTAAAAACCTACGGCTGACAGGAAAAATAATATTTATTAAAGGTTACAATATAAACTTGTCTCAGCTAAAGATAATTACAGCAATAATAAACAAATAAAAAAATACACCAACGGCTAAACGCAACACAGCTCTAAAGTTTATATATTTCTAGACATCTCGCTTGCCTTAAAAGAGATTCTATCACAATTCATAATAATGTAGAATTAAAATTAAAATACATTTGCGATTGTATAAATACATAATTATAATATAATTGTAACATGGTTTAAATATGATTATTTTGCGATTCACTTATTAATCATTTATGAATCAATATAAATTACAATTAAAGCAAAGTTTTTACAATATTATACAATTTATAACTAAAGTTGTAAATTGATATCAATTATAATACATTATTATGGAAATTAAGACAGTAATTATATAAAATAATCCAAAATTCATTTTGTACTCATGAAATTTTTAACTTGTACTTGTCAAACTATGTATATTCGTATAAAATTACACACAATCTAGAATATTGTTAACTTTGTTGACCAAGGTGTGAGTAATGATAAGTGGTGTCGATAATGTTAAATTATGTACAGAAGCTAAACTTATACATACTCGTACTAACACAATAAAAAAGGCACCTGTCATTTAGTTCTACTTGTATTTATCATTTTAGTTAACCTTTTTGTTAAAAGTATTAGTCTCGCCGTTCACTCTCTTCTGATAATTAATGTCGCTACTCATAATCTTTTTCTCATTATTATTGAATATGTTATAAAATACAATACAAAAAATATAATACTGAATCGAACAAATCAGTAATTACAAAATTAATGGTATCAATTTCTATCACTTGAATTTCAGTTATCATTTTATATTAGCATTATATAAATTTTTATAATTAATATTTCTATAATTTTTCGAGCTATTTGAATTGATACCACTTGAATTACATTATCAGCACCGAGACGCATTTTATAACCTCGTCCTAGTGGCCACGACATTGGTGAAGTATTTTCGTTCAATAAAACCATGAATCTTGGCTTAATCAAATTTTCCTTAACATTTGTATCTCTTTTACAATTGATGTAGGTATTTCATTTTACATTCTAAACTGTTGAAACACATATTGAGTATGCTGGTATTCATTGACATGAGTAATATGATATTCTGGTACTGCCATTCAAATATCTCCAATTAAATAATATCTGGGCTTTATAAGAATCAAGTTCTTTGGGTCATTTGATAAGGGCACAAAAGAATAAGAATTAAGTTAGAATCTGTTTTAATCTGAGTAAAAATAGTGTACCTCATACGTTAGCTGTGCTTCACCAACTACTCTTTTTTAATGTCACTTTATAAATTTTACAGCACTTTCGAATGGATCACAAAAGTGCGGAGTACGAGGTAGAATAAAATACTATTTGATTTTTTCTGAGACTACAACACTAGAAATATCTGCTTCCTAATTCTTTTATATAGTTCATTGAGAGTGTTTGGACGATTATTTTATTCTTGCGTTAAAAGTACCATCCGTTAATACGTAATTTAACAATAAGAACTTGTTTCTTTCGTAGGAAGTATCTACTTAAACTTGTGTGCGTATATAAATAAATGATTTTAATTAATTTAGTTTTGTTTTATTTGTTTTAGCTTGCACAAAAACTATTAACATAAAATTACTGATCAATGAATCAATGTTAATTAATGAATTCGCTCGTTATAATTACTCTTTCTATGGATTTCACTTGAATAGTTAATATAAATATTTCAAACCAATAGAGCACCGGCGTATCTTTTAGTTTTTACTTCGCAAGTCGAAATCTACACAGCTTACTTTAATCAATAAATCCAAATATTTGTAATGATTATATAAGGCAAACCGAAAAGTTCTGGATTTTTTTACTATAAATAAATTTACTTGTCTAGACGTCTGGTTCTATGTCCGCGTCCACCGTCGCCGACATATTTGCAAGTACGCGACCAAACAAAAAATATTTTTTGCAACCACAAAGTTAATTCAATTTTTCGAATAGGTTTCTTTATATAGAAATCAAAAGTTTATATGAAAATAAGAGTAGAAAATATAGCTTGTTTATACAAGATAAATTAAACAAAGCTATACCTGCATATCTTAACTCTGTAACTACTTAAGTATAAGAATTATAAATTTCTAAGAAGTATCTATATTTAAATGTTAAATGTCATTGTGTATACGCAAAATTAAGTTTCGAGTGACCTGGCGGTCAAGACTAAATTTTGAACGGAAAGTGCGGATCTTTCAAGCAACCGAATAATGCGAACTATGGTCAATAATATGTTCTTAATGTGGATATCACTGTTTCGTATCCAACAAAAAGTGTTTTTCATGCTCGTTTTTTTATTAATAATTTAGCATGATTAGCTGACAGTATTTATGCAGAATTTTCGTATTCTGTAGTCTACCACCGTTTCTCAAATATCCGTTTTCATCTATAAAACTATGGAGATGACTTAAATTAGTATTTGCTGCATATCTATGCTTGTTTGTTTCCAATATTTCTTGTGAAGTTCGAGTTGTACTTTTTTTATTAAAATTGATTCTACAAAAACTAATTCAGTGTTTGCTAGTAGATCCCTGCATTTATTATTAAGTTTCGTTTGAGGTTTATATATTTTGCATTTATTAAAAATTCTTAATAGAGAAGTACCGATTTTTTTAATTTATTGAAACTTGAGTGTTTTGTAAATATTTCAAGTAATTCAACAGATTTTTCTTTATTGTCCAATAAGTGTTCAGTCTATATTTGAGAAGTTACAAATGTGTTGCAAGTTTTGCTCCTCTTGGGCAGATTTACTGGATTTTTATTATCTTATAAGTCACTGAAAGTAGTATTTAAAAACTACGATGGTCCATTCTACCATAAAGAATCTAAGATAAGTCTACATTAAGCATACATCCTCATAATATGAAGTCAGCTAAGGCTTATCAATAGATCTAATGTACAGCCAGTTCTCATTGGTTAATCTTATTAGAAATTTGTCTCCAACGTAAAAAATAGTTCAGTACCGCGACAAATTTGTCAAAGGACGATAAACGACGAATGAGAGTAGTAATGTCAGTATCTAATTGAGTTAACGCGATAAAGTAGCCTTGGTTATTTCATTCTTTGAGTATTGCGGTAAGATTTGAAATATCACTTTGTTTCCAAAAAATGTTGGAAACAAATAGACCAACATTTTTTGGTCTCATCACTACAGTTTCGATTCATGAAGTTGGCTTGAAGTGCAACCTCGAGTTTCAAATCTACAAAGTTATCTTCAGAGGAGACGTAGCTTGATGTATCGACGTGATGATTTCACTCACACAAATATTTTCCGCTGACTCAGGTATTTTTTAAACTATGTGAGTTTAATCTTGAAATCCGATTAACATTTAATGGAAGTGGATTGAAGAGTAAGAGTCTCGACAGTAAAGGAAGGTAAGTCGCTCAACAACTTAAGCCACAGAGCTCCAACCGCGATCAACTTACAACTTTGACAGGCATTACCTTGGTTTTGGAAATCATTAGTTTAGAAAGTATTTTTAGCATAAGAAGGAAGAAAATAAAATACATCCTTATATGTTCGTTCTGAGGCATCGTATAACTAATACTGATTAAGTAATGTCTGACTAATGGGAAATCTGTACCATGTTTAAATCTGTCAATTGTTCCTTAAATAATGCCCACTGTCGGCTATATTGAGTTGGAATAGATGCGTTCTAGTCACATTCTAATAACCATAAACCTTGAAAAAATTTGACACTGATAATAATAGGCAAAATTCAACCGTAAGGATCAAAAAGATTGGTGACCTCAGATAGAATGTATCGCTTAGTACGACGGTACTTTGATGGACGTGGATTAAACTTGAACTGACAACTACCCTTAACAAGATACAAGTTAAGACCAAGTAACGAAACACAATCATCTTTTCCTGACTTAATCAGTACTTCATGTTCCAATAATTTGGGAATTATAGGATAAGTAACTGCCCATTTATCGACTACCATTCCTGCCGAATTCAGTACGTGGCAAAATTGATCGTGAATTTCTAGAATTTGTTCTATTGAATCACTACCTAGGAAATATTGTTGATGTATCTGTCATTTCTTATAATTTTTATAACTAAAAGGAATTTTGACTCTTCATCCTTTTCTAATTGTAATAAACAGGAATTAGCTAAAATAGGGACTTAGTCCAATTAACTTCGAGAAATAAATGCGATAGTACAAAAGCGAACGGATTAAAAAAATTTGTTCATATTTTTAAAACTTTAACAATATTACTTCATTATAAATAAATGTACATTTATTATTCAAATCTACGATTTAAAATTTATTTTTAATATACACATGGTAAATATAACCTTCAAAATACAATTAAAGGAGAATATAAAAAAAAGTTTAATTGTTTTTATTTTACTTTGAAATATTTGTATTTTGCATGTATAAAAAAATTTACAGTTTAAATCGATAATATAAACCAAAATATATACATTGTTTGCAGTAAAAAAATTACAATATACGTTATGAATTTATATTAAAATTATATTAAATTAAAGAATTATATTAAAATACCAAGGAGTTTGCTTTATTTTATTGATTCGTGTCATCACTACGTGCGTAAACGCAATTATTTGAACTTCTTTTTCTTGTAAAATATACATTCTAAATATAAAGTTTTTGAAAAGTATACGCTTATTTTTTAATTTTCAGTGATATTATATTTAAAGGATTTTCTAATAGTTAAATTTATATATTATTTAATATTGAATTGCTCCCCAATAACCAGAGTATAATATTATAAATAAAAAAATCTTATTTAATCTATATACTCACGTTCACTAATTTTGTAGATTTAAACAAATAGAAAATACAATATTTTTTAAATAAAAATTAATAATAACCATAATAATAATAATAACTATTATTATCGCTGTTGTTGCTTTTATTAATATAAACAATAAAGATTTATCTGTCTTTGTATCTTTCCTACATACATGGTGTATTATAAAAGTATTCGAGCAGATTTTTTTTAGAAATTTCATTTTGGTGCTTAGAATTCGAACAAATAGAAAATTTGTGAATGAGTTTTCCTTATTTTTCTTTTCTTTTTTTTTTGGTAGAAGCATCAAAATTTATCATCATATTTATGAATCTTGTAATACGGCTCGATGGAACAACTATAGCTTTACATGATAAAATTTTATTTACAGCTTTATTAAAACACTGTGAAGACTTTTAAATCTTAAAAAACTCTTTAAGAATAGTGTACACGTAAATTGCAATTAGAAAATTGAGAATTTTTAAGGACTAAGATAATATTACCAATGAGCCTCGTTATAGACACCAAAAAACAGCCTAAAATGAACCAATGTTTAGGGTTTAAACAAAAATTTAAATTCACGCCATCGTTTTATTATCTTATTATTTTTATTACTTTTATTAGTTTTATTATTTTACTAATATCAGAACATACTGAATTTATCAACATTTGTGCATAGTTTCCTTAAAAACGCTTTTTAAATTAAAAAATTTTCATAGTGTTTTTTCTGAGCCACAAACAAAATTTTTCCATGCAAAGCTGTTCACCAAATAATATTGAAAAACATGTTTATATAAAGACAAATCCTGCCGCTTCTAATATTCATTAAAAAAAAAAAGCGAAAAATAGAAAAACTCTTTCGCACATTTTCTGACCTACCCGAAATTACTGCTATAAATAGTCTCATGATAGAAAATCAGCCTAAATACTTTTACAGCACACCAAGTATTACTTAATTCAATGTTTTCTACATATCGATATAAATTTATGAATTCATATAATTATTTATAATAAATCTATATGATAATAACTCGATATGTTTGTTTATTAATTGAATTACAACATTAACTAAAATACTAAAAATTTATTTCAAAACTTTTAACTAATACGAATGACACCTAATATTTAAAAAAAAATTCAAAAATATTGAAATAAAGATTAATATTAAAATTATCATGAAATCTTAATTATGTTTGAAATTTTACTTAAATTAAAATTTACGTTAACAATGCAATGAATGTCAGTATTACAATTATATAAAAAAGAAAACAGTAATCGATACCTGAACATTTAACCAGATCAGTAATCTGTTTAAAAAAGTAAAAAGGGAAACCAATATATTTACATTATTTTATTTTTCTTCAATTTATTAATATTTGTAAAAATTTACAAAACTATGTAAATTGATTTGAATTTTCTTTTAATTAATTAAAAAATAGTTTGCAATTTTATTGATATTTTACCAAAAAGTCTGTGTCAAAGAACTTATTGTCGAATTCTTGGTATAACATGTTATATGCGAAAAACATAATGTGGATCGGAAAACATTATTACTAAATGTTGTCCCGGTGGATGCAATTGATGTGAAAAAGCACGAACAAAGTTAGTAAAACCAGACACGTAGCATCTTCTTTTCCCGCACATATACTTAATTAGATATAGTTGAAGGCTATTTCTATTGTCTGATAGAATTCTTTATTTGAGTTTAGAGTGTGGGACACAAGAATGATGTCGTGAAGTTAAAGGGAATGCAGCAAAATTGAAGAATCGAATTTTCCTCTTTTCCACTTGTGCATACGTTCTATAAAACTATTCACTCTACTCATCTTTAGGAATTTTCATTTGGTCATCGATTAAAAAAAATGAATTCATAGACTAAGCCTATTTTTTTAAAAAAATATCAATATCAGTTTGTTATTTAAACTTTAGTTAAGCTGTTTTTAAATTTAAACACATTTGTAACAACGTGAATTTTTTATTTAAATCATTATGTTAGTTTTTTAAAAATATATGTTTAGAAAAAAATATTTTTGCATACATCCCATTTTATTAGGTTATTGTTAAATACATTATTTTTAATATACAGAATAAAAATAGTATAATAGTAAAAATATTAAAATATAGGTGTAAATAAATTACTCCATAAACATATTGGTAATTTTAGTTTATTTTATTATTATATGTAAAGAGGCAATTCAATATTTCAGATTAATACATTATAATATAACGTATAATATAATAATATATATATATATTTTCAATTAATACAAAGAGAAATATTGATCAATATTTAATATGAAATTTTAATCCATTTGGATAAGATCCATATTAAAGTTCCTAAACTATTTTTAAGTCGACATGATATAAGCTAATAATTTTTTTGTGCAAGTAATATTTAATATTTTTGATTATTTTTTATTTGATTATTTATTTACTTCAAGTGAGATTTAAAAAAATGATGATTATCAAAAAAATATATATAAAAATATACTAATATTAAAAATTATAAAATTTTTTTAAAAATATTAATTATAATAAACATATAAATAACATAAATAAAAGTAATAATTAATAACTAAAATAATTAACATAAGTATATACTTCTTGTATACATATCTACAAAGAAAATATGTCATTTTTACAATATTGACATATTTATTTAAACAATAGCAATAAAGTATAATTAAAATATATTATACAATGGATCTGTACATCATTAGCTTGTAATATAATAAAAAAAAATTATGAAATATTTTGAAAAGGACGTTGGAACTACTTTGTAAATATTATACACCGACTAATATCCACTAGATGAATTACTCGTTTTTATGGTAAACTTTATTTGTAAATAAATACAGGCGAAAATATTGCAAAAATATGATTCCTCTATTGGTAATAAATCAATTATCAATATTCTGAATAGTGATTTAAATTTATCTTTCAATATGTATATTTTGATAAAAATTCTTATAGATTTCAATAAAATTAAAAAAATTTTAGTTTAAAGTTGTTTATTTATAACTAGTAATTTATTGCTTCGTATTTACAATATACTTTATTCTGAAAATTATATGAGATTCAAATGATTAAATTAATTAGTTAATATATAGTTATTTTTATTATTTAGTTTTATTTAAATACTTAAATAATAAAATTAGTACTGTATAGTATGACTAATTCTTATGACTAATGCTATCTGAATAGATCCCCTTTTTTCAATTTCATTGATTTTAGAGATATTAATGAACACTTTCAAAAACTATTATCAGTTTTAACTTACTTAAAAAAAATAATTGCCACTAATTGTATTAAATGTCGGCTGAAATAACAACCACAGAACAGAGATAACAACATATATTTTGATAGTAGCTTGTTTTAAAAGTTTATTTGAATATTTATTATAAAATAAAATACTAATATTGATATTTTCAAATATTTAATACGTCTTCTTTATATCTACATTTTCAATTTAGATTTATGCATTAATATAGATCTTCAGATGTTATTTACTTATTATTTTGAGTTACACGTAGAATAAAAATAAAGATAAATAAAATATGTATTAAATATATAATATTAATAAATAAAAGGTGTACAAATCAGTTCAATATGACTGTCTACGCACTGTAAAAATAAATGGTATTATCATACATGTATGTGTAATAATTTTTTTCCGCTTATTAGTAAATTTTTTTTAAGAACCATATGTAAATACTGAAAATATATATAGATCAAGGTATATAGCACGTTTTAGATCATGAAAAAACCGATATACATTTCAAAATATGTAAAAAAAATTCAATAGACTATAATTTCTGAAATACCACTTATGATATTCAGGATTTTTTTTATTAACGATTTTAACGAAAAAATGTATCTTTGTTTATTTTTTTTGCTAAAAAATCAATTTTAATTAATATGAATAATAATTATTAAAAAATACAATTTAATATTAATAGAATAATATACTTCATATTTCATGAAATAAATTAATTATTTCCTACTAATTATGAATTTTAAATTACTATTCATATAATAATCAATCTATTTCATAAATAATACCATTCTCAAATTTTAATAAGTTAAATACAAAACTAAATAACACAAAATATCATGTATAAAAACTTTAAATACAGTAATTGCTATAATAATTCGAAAATTTATTATTTGTAATTTAATGCATATTAAATAAATTTTTAACTATTTTCCGATAAACAATAATTATCAATTGACTATAGAAACTAATTTTTGATTTTACGGATATTCAGTTTTATTTTTAGAACTCAGAATATTGTTCAATATTTTTCGAAAATCGTTAAAATTTCAAAGAATTAAAAATTTGTCTTTATTCTCGAAATTTCATAGAATCCATTAATAATTAATTAAATTGAATTAATATTAAAATTTAATAAATAATAAAAATTAAAATTCGAGAACGACATCGAATAACAACGGTTAAAAACAAGAGTTTCCAATCCTTCTTAAATTAAAGAGTCAGTTTATTTTTTTTTATTATTAACTATTCTATCGAAGTTTACGACATGTGATACATTCTAACAAATATGAATGAATTTTATATTTTAATTATTCTAATTATTGTTTTAAGAATTATAACAGGTTAGTTCCCGTGCTTAAAATAAATTCATTTATTTTCAACTGATGTTAATAAAATTTAATTTTAATGAATAAGACTTTTAATGAATTGAATTAATAAATTACGCGGATAAACATGCAGTCGGGGGAACCAGGATTGGGAGGCGGAATGCAACAGCGGGGTAAAAAAAATATAAGCAAGATTTAAACAATCAAATTTCCAGGTTTATTCACGTCTTTGTTTCTGTAACAGAGTATACAAATGTGGATTTTAGTAAAAAAAACAAGTGGTGCAATGTTTGTAAAGTTTTAACGGGAAATTAAATTTATTTTCAAGAAAATGACGGATTTCAATAACTACTTGCAACGGCGGTGCATTTAAATTTACATGTACATGTATAATTCGGTACAATTCTGTCGGTATAACAGTATCGGGTTTTATCGATCGGTTCGGTATACTAGCGCCGTCAATTATCGGATGCTAGTGTAAAAAAACAAAATGGTGTTCATTCATTACTTTAAAATAAAGCGGGGTGCATTCATGTTTATCCCGTCGCTACGATGGGTTAGGGGAAATCCCTGAGAAGGCTTTCCGTCCAATACGTGGGCCTTGCCGGGAGGGGTAAAAAAGGGGTTGTTTCAGACTTTCCGTACAATACGTTGGCTTGGGGGGGTAGAGGGTGGTTTTCCGTACAATATGTAAGCCTGGGGAGGGAAGGGTGGCTTTCCGTACAATACGTAGGCCGGTTAAAGAGAGAGGGATGACTTGGTTTTTCGTACAATACGTAGGCCAGGTAAGATATGAGCAACAGGAGAGATGTGGGCAGAAAGGTGCTTTTCGCCTTCGGACGCCGGCTTTTATACACGAGTCGGCCCATAAGGCCCGTGTATAAGCGCTCGGTACTTCGGAGCATGCGCGACCGAATGATCCCGAACTTTCCCGAATGTTCGAGATCATTCTCGAGCGGTTCCGCAAAACGTAAATAATGGGCTCGGCAGTGTGTGTGTATCAGTGTGTGTGAGTGTGTGTGTATGTACGTGTTCGCGTTACAGAATTAATAACAATTTACATAATAATTTTGTAATAAACTTATAATTATTTAAAAAAACATCTTTTAAGTTTCGTAATAAATTAACGTTACATAATTTTTCTATTTGTATTATATTTTACAATACTTTATTAAATTTTTTTTGTTATGTATTATATTATTATTACATTATAGAATAAAGCGTTTTATAAACTATATTTAAGTTATTCTCTAAATAATTGTAATCATGCTACAATTTGAAAATTATTTAATTATTTTTATTCATTGCCGATTTTTTCCATTGAATTTCAGATATTAAAATTTTTAGAATGATATGATGATTATACAATGACTTCGAATGATTTATTATATTTTTTTTCTATTATGACTTTTTTTAAATCAAAACATCAATTTCAAGAATATTGTATTTAAATATTTAAGAATAGAATAAAAATGATAAAACATAATAATAATAATAATATTTAATATTAATCAAAATTAAACTTATGCCTTTTTTTTATTTTATTTTTTATGTACATTGAATATTTTAAGTATAGTTTTAAATTTCATGTCAAGTAAAAGTTTATTACTACAGTTTCCGAATATGTGTGAGTTCATATTATCAGTCATTAACTATCTGTTCCTTTTCACTACCTAACGGATGAGTCAGAGCATTGTAAATAAGTTGGAAAACCCAGTGTACAAGTTCATGTTCTTACTTGTCCAGATTATATTATAATAATGGAAAAGCTACGAATTTGGGACTGACAGGTAGAATTGAAGAATCAGTTGCACACCACGCTTCAAAAAATAAACACTACCTTGTATCATACAAATAAAAATATCTTTATTTTCTTGTCAATCTTATAAATCAAACTAAAATTAAAGATAAAAAAACCACTGTGATTGAATCTAAATTTATTTAATCACCTTATAAAAACCACCTTCATTCATTAATTTGAAAAAAAATTTTGTGATCATCAATCAAACAAATAAAAAAAAATTTAATATAAATATTAAATGTAAAAATTTTTGGTGCTTCTCGAAATTATGCACTATCTAATTTTATTTTCATTTATTAAAATTTTTATTATAGATAAAATATTTTTATCCATGACGAATAATAATTTTTTTTTAGATGTTTTAATAAAAACTATCGATAGTATACAAAAAATAAATAATTATTTAACAAATTAATTGATGTAACGAGGTAACTCTCCAGTTCGTATGGCTCGAGGCCAGACAGAGTTTGTATAGGGACAGTCATGGTTGTTTGTGTATTCAATATTATTGGTTCTTATTTACGACATACTAATGGTTGTACAGTGTGTAACAGGCAATAAGGATTATGTAGGAAGAATACATAGAAGTGATTGTATAATGTAAACACGTGGTAATGGTGGTAGAGTATAAAACGGATAGCAAAGGTTCTATTGTGGAATGCTACTATAATGTATAGGGCGAGGATACAACCATGGTAAATGGCCGGTATCAGAATTAACTGGGTCCTAGTGCAGAAAACAGCCTGTGTTAGGAGAAACATCCATTACAGACACCCATTGGCGCGTAGTATCGGAATCAACAGAAAGGTGTTACATACTAAAAAAAAACTTAAAATGCCAAGTGAGAAGGCGCCGTAGAAGATTGAAAGTGGGCACGACTAACCTGGAGGTTTTTTAGTGCCATAAGAGGAAGGAAACAAGATTATAGAGACGGTGAAGAAGAAAAAGAAACAGAAAAGAAAGAATAAAAGGTTTTGTTAAGATTATAGGAGAGAAATTAACGCTGAACCAGTGAATTAGGGATGTGGGTCTTTTAACATGTCTTTGGAAGAGTGAGAATAAGTAGTAAGTTATTTGATAATAGAATTAGGGTGATTAGCAATCATAAGTTTAAGGTTGGAAAGGCGCCTTTGCCTTTTCTCGCGGCCTTTTATAGTCACAAGAGAATCGGTGACTCCAACAGTGACGGTGATATGCGCGCCACTGATGCGCCGTTGCTTATGCTTGCATTGTGGCGGTTAGTTCCTACTTTTATCCGGTAGAGAACATTGGTAGTACTCTGGGCCAGTGTAATACAAGCGCACATCAAGCGTGGATGTGCAGTGGTTTTTACCTCTTTGGTGTTTCACGGAGGTTAGCAACGTTTGATCGTAAAATATAATTATTTTCATTTTATGTGCAGTTGCATCAATATTAAATTAAAATATATTTGATTCTTTTATATCTATTTTTTAAATTGTAGAAGTTTAATCCATGACAATTGATAAAAGAAGATTTTTTTTTATTATTTGCATGTTTATTAAAAGATAACATGTTTGTTGTTTCAAATCTTTCTATTTTTTATGTGAATTTTTCTTCTTTACATAAAAATAATTTAAATTTAAAAAATTCAATAATACAGACTTACGATGAAATAATAATCAGTATTATTAGAAATATTGCAACAATGATTTAAGATTCAAATAAATTAAATGAATATTTTTTATTGAATAAAAGTTTAGAATATTACTTGCAAAAATATTTTATTGTTTTTTAGAATCTCATACAAATAATTCAATACTTTCACTTTACTAAAACTTATACTTGTTTTCTTTCGAATTATTTATATAATTTTTTTTTATTGGAAATATAGCAAAACATAAAAAACCTCTCAAGAAATTAAAATTTAATGTTCAAATAGACCTTCATATAATACTCTTTTTAAACAATTATAAATATATGGTATAACTTATTTTTCATTATACACTTGGTTTAGAAAATTAAAATGATCCTGTAATATAAAAAAGTATTGATCTATTGTAAAGATTGTAACTGTAACAAATAGCAGCTTTATACAATAATTTTTAGAAAGTTATACAAATTCTCTTAAATTTTATAATTTTCATTATTTTTTAACTTTATTGTTGAATTGAATATAATTTCAATACATAATTAAAAAAAAAAAAATAAAAAAACAAATAAAATATATTTCAAAATTATACATAAATTTTTTTTGTAATTTTAATTCTAAAAACTAAAATACTAACCAATCATTAATGTATATTATTAGATTATTAAAGGTGTGTAATAGTAATAACTCATAAAAATAATAAAAAATAATACAAAAATTTGCTTTTTTTATAAAATGATTGCAATTCGTAATCAAAATTATTTAGTTGAAAGTAATGATAAAATATGTATAATATATAAAATATGGATTAATTTTTAATAGATATAATTTTCAAAAATGTTTATTATAGTATTTACAAATATAAATAAATTATTTCAATTTTTTTTTATAAAAAAAAAAATTTTCAAATTAGAAGCGATACTAAATTAAAAAGTTTCAAAAACTAAATATTTGAATGTCAGCAATTTTTAAAATAAACCTCATTCAAATTTTTTTTGACAATTTTCAATTAATCGAATGTAGCAGTTTTAGAATAAATTAACATTTTTTAATATATATATATATCAGCTGATATAATATTAATTACTAGGATACTAATATATTATAAATAATAATATAATACAATATTAAGAGAGGTTTATATAGAAAATATTTAATATATGAATGATCAGTAATCGTATTATTATAAATTAATTAAAATCAATTCTTTGAATAAAGAGGAGTGAGTGAATGATAGGAGATTATATGGGATATTATACATGCTTTAATTGAGCATTACAGATAAACATTTACTTCTTAGTGTTTACAAAAAAGGCGTAAAAACCTCTTTGGGAATGAAGAGGAAAAAGCTTGCACTAGGTAACAATAAGTATATTTACGCTTATTCGATGCGGGAGGGTACGCGTGCTGCGACTTCGCTCAGTCGGCGACCTCCGCTTTTTGTGATGTTACTCCGAGTTGGATGCGCTGACCGGAGAATGACGCGACTACTGGAGTCGGCCACTTCTAAAGGGTCTGAGCTTGAGTGGAAATCGAGGCCGAGTTTTCGTGGAGATGAGTCCGGGTCAGCATCGCAATTCAACAACAAGCACACACGCACACAAATACAAACGCACTTCGAATTCGGCGAATATCGAAGATCGCAAATAAATACAAGGCTAGGTTTTCCGCTCGCGTTCCCAAGGTGAAGTGATGCTTATTTTTCGTGCGGAATGAAAATTGTCTCGTCCTGGTCTCGAATAGGTAATAAAATTACGGTTCTAAACGACTATCGTTTCGGCCCAGCTCTTCTTCCTTCTCTCGTACCTCGAGAAGCACAGGTATGCAAGGAAGCACCGAACACGTATATTCAAATTATTTTATATTATTTAATATAATTCATTATTTAATATCATGTCTATACAACAGTGTTATATTTTATTTCATAATTTTTTTTGTATCACAATTTTTATTTATATATATTGTGCAATAACAAATATAATGGTAAATTATAAAAAATGGTTATCGTAACTAATAATTTCATTGAAAAACGAAAAATGAAACACTGGATAAATACTAAACATCTGATGGATTTTAATGAAATACTTTTAAATTGAAAATAATAGAATTTTATTTATTATACAATAAATATTTAAGCGAATGAGACAAAAAAATACTATATTTACACTCAAATTTATGAAGATGAAAAATTTGTATCTCCTAAAGGAGTTTTCTTCTGAACTATGCATTATGCTTGCACGTATCAGTGCGCAAACTTTATTTCCAAAGTTTATAGAGGTTTGGGAGTGATAATGGGCACCAAATCATTGCATAGAAAATGCAACCAGTCTAAATCTAAAAATTGGAGTACATAGAAATTTCAACCGAAGGAAAAATTATTTTATACAGATACAGAATCACTAACTTAAGAATTTCAAATTGAAATGATCGCTTATTATACAAAACAGAACGATGTCATAGATCTTCATAATTTAAAAAATGCATGTAATTTAAATTTTTAAATTGAAACTTAACATAGATTTAAGAATTAATAACGAGTAGTATTACAATACTATTTTTACACTATTCATTATTATTGTTATTTAATACATTAAGAATATACTTAGTCCTCTGTAAAAACTTAAAAGATAAAAATAATGCACATATTAAGTTTTTTATGACATTAATATGCAATTATAATCAATATACATCTATAAGAAATTAATTTATGAAATATTTTAAATGTTATAGATAAATGACATTTTAAAAACCTTTAGATATTGATACTAGCGGTTAGAGGATTTAATACTGTAATATTACGCCTGTAAGGCGTAACCCGAATAGATATATAGTCGGTTATAAACAGTAAAGGAGAGAGATAAAAAAAAAATACAAAACATAAAAATTAAGCAATTTTTAGGAAATCTTTATTTCTAAGAGAATATAGATGATGTTTTATTTTTTCATTTCGGCGTTGTTCTCTGACGCTGTAGTACCTGAAGTGGTGTCTTCAGCACTGGCTTCGTCAAAGGGTACCTATACATACAAGAAAATAATGTCTTTTTTTTATTATTATTATTTTAAATTTAGCGGGCGGGAGTTCTTATAATTTCCCGTATTCTCGTGTTATGACGGAGAGTGATATCTATATTTCTATCGGTATTTACTTTTCCAAAGGTCAATAACCCTGTTATGACAGATTATTGACTCTGCTTTTAAATATTGTCACACGGGTCTGTTGTCAACCGTGACTATTTTCGACTCGGTAATGATCGCCTTGTTATGACAAGCATCAATTAGTTAAAGTTTTAAATTTAAATTAATTTAAGAAAAAAATTATAATTCGTGTAAGGACGAATTTAAATTTTTAATTGTTTTGTGTATGGTATTGTCGAGGGACTTCTCACGACAATCACAAAATCGAGCTCTCACGGCCAGGTGCGTTCCGTCTTTTATTTCCGTTGATGTGGTGCGTGATTTGTCTGCACCGCCATACGAGGGACCGTATAAAGTTATACAACGCGATGAAAAATCCTTCGTAATAGAGATTAATAACAAAAAGGTCCGTGTCTCAATCAACAGGTTAAAACCAGCATTTATTATCTCTGAAAATATTAGGCAAGCTCCCGAAAATCCAGAAACAAATCAAGACGACTATGAATATTTTGATGTGAATATCGCGGAGAACCGCGAAAATGCGACTTCTCCGTGCGCAATCCCGGCAGTCACTGAGCTCCGCGGAAGACCTGCGAATCGAGGAGCAGGTAGCGAAAACGGCAATCGTTGGGAAACGCGTTTAGGACGTAGAATTCGTTTTCCTGATCGTTTTCAAACAGGATTTAAATAATCTAGACTAGTAATGATTATTATAAAAATTGTTTTATGCTATATAACATGTACTAGTGATTTTCTACCTAATTACTGTAATGGTGTTATCACTCGTAAGGGGGTGATGTAACGGCGGTTAAATTTATTTGTTGCAGTGGTTAAATGTTATTGTAAGCGGTGGTTAAATATTATAAAAGGCTAGCCGCGCGTATAAATATTATGTAATTGGATTCATATAAAATAAACCGTTACTAAAAATTAAGAAAAAGCTCATTTGGATTTTGATTCTCGACAAAGCACGAGCTCGATTTGTTTCTTGCTTACCGGGTCGAGAAAGCGTCCGTCCGCGTGCCATAAGTGTAATTTTTGTGTATTTGTATAAAGCACCGCGTGTTGTGTAAAGCAAATTAATTAATAAATACTTACAATTATACCTAGCCAAAATATAAAAAGATCTAATACTTATTGCAAATAATCCCTTCCCTTCATCAGCAACTTTAATACAATTATTTATATCGTCACGTTTATTTATCGTATGACTTTATTTATTCACTTTTTCATTTTACTCGCTTTATTATATTATTATTTTATTAGCGTTACTCAATTCTTTTTCTGCCGTAGTTAAATCGGTTAAAGCGTTTTAGTCTTTATAAGGATTTAGGGTTAAAGAAAATAGGTAATTGATAAATTCGCGTGAAATACCGATTTTTTCTAAATAAATCAGAAGAGAGATATTTTAGCGTGTTCGTGTAGCTTGTGATGTTAAAGACTTCCTACTTGCGTCCGTATGTTACAGTACATAATAATTTTACCGCGAATGTAACTTGATCGTACGATGAGTGTCGCGTTGTTGAATCGACAAAGTTCTCGACCGGGATCGACGTTCTTCGTATTACATCGTTGTCGACTTCTCACTTCTCCGAATAATAATAATCCTTGAGATTCATTGTTGTCTTATTTTATAATGTAAAAATGCCAACTATTCCGGGTTCTCCCACCGTGGAAGTGTTCCCATTTTCGGCCTTAATTTGTATTTCATCGTATTCAGTTTATTCACCCGGCTATCCTTTCTCAATATCTTGGCCAATACCGTTCGTAAGTGATTATTATTAATTATCAGCAATATTTAAATACGCGTATTCTGCCTCATCTTTCGCAATTATTTTAAAAAATCCACTCAGTTTTAGTTATTGGGTATGCGGAAAATTTGTGTAGTTATTGGATTTATTGTATTTCGTTACATCCGTGACACAGTAAATAAATAAATCCAAATTAAACATACCCGTGATAATGAATATAAATAGTAGAACAATATCTGAACAAAAGATAATATATATACCAGGGATGTTAAATGGGAGAAGTGGTGACAAAACTCACGTGCCTACGACTCATATAATATAGAAGCCCTAGAATTATTTTATTTTACAGTCCCGTGTTTCATGTATGTCCCTTTTCATTAGCCAGTGCTGATGAATCGATACACATGTTTATTCTATTGTTTCACAATTCTTACTACAGTCATATGTTGTGAAATTAGTTTTTCTTTGTATAATTGTGTATGTAAAACGTAATTTGTGAAGTGATTTATGAGTATTTTAATAAAGATTTTAGCAGAGAATTATATGAGAAGAAAATAAATAGTTGTGAAAGTGATTAAGCTACGTATAAACATTTTAACATATATATTTATATATAATTTTTTTCATATAAATGTAATTATGATTTCATTTTAGGTTATAATGTGTTTAAATTTTTAGTTATATTTGTGTATTTGTTTTTAAGTACAGTTATTGTTTCTTTGTTTAAAAGATATATTTCTTGTTATAAATTTGTATTATATATACACTTAATATAAATATATTACCGTTTATTCTATTGACTTAATTTTATTTACATTAATAATTAATCATATTTTATGGAATTGTAATTTTTTAAAAAATTTAATTATAATTATTGTTTTATTAAAAAAAATGTTTTTTTAATTATAATTTTATATATTAAAGACATTCGAGAATGTATTTTTTTTAATCCATATTTATAATTTTACATAATAAAATTTTATATTTTTTAGTCAAGCAATAACATCTATGCGAAAAACTTTTTGTATATAATATATATATATATAAATTTTTTTTAAATGAATCTTATAGCACGTCAAAAAAATTTTTTTAAATAATTCACATCCACCCGCCAGAGGCGTTATGGCAATGTATAAGTGCGAGAGAGAAAAAAGACTTTTTCGACAGCCATATTTGTCGCCTTTATTTAATATTGGATACTTCTCTTACTGGTGTTCTGTCATATATACACAATATATAATACACCATGTGTATATAAATTAAATTAGAAAAAGCAAAAAACCGCTGTATATTTATTGATAATAAATCGGAAGAGAGAATGTAAAGTATTTAAATGGCTTGTGTTACGAATCTAGTGTCTACGTATGTGTCCGAATTATAATAATGCTTGCGTTATCGTTCGAATGTGAGTGTCGTGTTGCATTTTCGACACGAGTCACCGACCGGGATTGTATTACTCCGAGTTACTTCACGCTTGTTTGCGTCCGACGTAAATTCACTTCTTTCTCGATCTCTATCTTAATACTTCAATCTGCCGAATCCCCATTCATCACTCATGTTCCCTGATTTATAGAGAAAAACTGCTAACTCTTTCGGGTCCTCTCACCGTGGAGGTGTTCTCATTTTTTATTTAGTCTTAATTCGCATTACCTTGATCTTTGTTTATATTTCTCAATATATTGATTACTGATCGTGCATCTTAACATCGTATTTCAGCATTATAATGTTTAGATATACTTTTTTATGCTCCGTTTTGTGTTCGTTTCCCTCTTATTTTATTCATCAATTAAGTCAATTCCATTACATCCGTAACATAATAAATTTTTTTTTTTGCAACTATTTTATAATTTTATTGAACAATCTTGCTTTTCCACAGGTAATTATTCTATAATTTAAAATTAGAACTTCTTAAAATTTATTGATCTACTTTAAATTCTCTAATAATATTATCAAAAATAAACACTAAAATAAATTTTATTAATTATTAACAAAACATTTTCAAGTCCTTTTTATTTCTACAATTTCTTAAATATACATGTATATGTCAAAATATATATAATGAAATACTTTCAATTCTAATTTTTTAATAACTTTTTATAAAATAGTTTACATATATTTTAATTCAACATTAAACATATTATTCTATAACTATAATTGTCAATATTCTATTTTATGATTTATAAAAAAAAAATTACAATAAATAAATTTTTCTTTATAATTTATGTATTTTATGTATTACCTTTTAATTTTATCCTGATTTACTGAATGCATATTTGATCGATGATAATTAATAATTCTTAATATATGAAAACGAATATTAATAGAAATTGATAATCAATATAAATTTATAATCCATATAAAAAAATTTTAATTTAATTAAATTAATTGTAATATTATTTATTTAAAACATATGTTATAGTTATTTTTTTTTTTTTGCTAATATGTTAATTCATTTTGTATACAAAATTTACGAATATTTTAGTTTTTTAAAATAACTTTTAAATTATAAATTAAAATGAAATTGACAAAATTTTTAAATTACATTAAAAATTTTAAATAGTTTTACAATGTAATGTAGTTATATTCACAATGTAAATTTAATGCTTGAAATACACGTTTTTCACATATTCTGCTGTGCAAATTAATTGTTTTAAAAAAAATATGTAAATATTTTTAATGATAAATAAATAATAAAAAATAAATAATAATAATTTCTAGTTATTTATAATATACAATTCTATTATATTAATTGGACTATGTTAATTAATATTGCACTTTTTACTTATTATTATTAATAATTCTTCTGGAAAATATTTTTGCTAGTAGTAATTTAATTATTTTAAATACTTTTGAATTCAATTGAAATAGAAAATTCTGAATCTATTATTAATTAAAATCAATACGTATACATATTTGATTTTTAATGCAAATATGATTGGTTTATAGTTTATGTTTCCAAAAAGTGAAAAAATTAATTTTTTTTATTATTTATTATAGATTTATAATATATTATAATTATAATTTTATAATTTATAATTATACGTGATCGCTTTTATTAAATTAAATTTGGTTAAATTTGTTAAAACCAGAGTTTTCAATAAAATAAATTAAAATTAAAAAATAAGATTGAATATATTAAATGAGAAGCATTTTTTGTGCTTAATTAAATCAATTAAAATATGTTATATATTTACATGATCTATTTATTTAAAGAAAATTAATTAATATAAAAATATGATCATTTAAATTATTATTTTTAAAATATTTTACTAAGAATGAAACAAGTGTTTATTATATAAAACGTTGGTATTAATATAAGAGAATTTAATTAATAAATTTATTAAATATTTATAATATTTTTTAATTATTTGAATGAAATAGTAATAATTATATGTATACTTATGCAAAAATCAATAAAAATAATTTTTTTAAATTATACTTCTAATATATAATTTTTACAAACACATAACATAGATTTATAAAATATACATAACATTACAAATAATATAATTTTGTTTATTTTTTTTAATAAATACACTATAAAGTAATTGTTTTTTTTATGATATAATTTGTAAAAGCTCGGATTTAATTCATTGCTTAACTATATTTTCTTAATAATAAATAAAAATATAAGGTTTAGTAAATTAATAAATAACATATTTTCATATGAATAATTAATATATTTTTTAATTATATGAGCCTAAAGAATTTCAACTCGCATAGAATTATATAAAACTGAAAGTAAAATATCTGTAATTATTCGAATTATTTACATAGAATTTTAATCTACACACAGAAAAAATTAATAAGCTATCATCTAATATTCTTATAATTTTTTTATTTTTTCTAGTTTTATGAATGTACTTCAAGTTTTTGTAAGATTCAATTCAGTTCACAATAAATGTGTATGTAGTTTCTTGTTTTTTTTTTTTTTTTTTTTTTTTTTTTTTTTTTTTTTTTTTTTTTGCATAAAGTAATAGTTAAGAAACATTAGGTATTTTCTTGAATATGATTTAATGAAAATTTATTATTATATTTATTTCTACAAAATCGAAAACTTGTAGAAAATTACACGAAACCTACAAAATTTTATATAAATTTTATTTCTACATTTTATTATTTACACATGTATATAGTCATTTTTTTCACATTATGTATATATAGATCAGTTTATATATATTTTTATAATATTGTATATGAGGTCCATTAAGTAGTCAAAAAATACAAATTTTTTATTTCAAGATTTTATGCGTCTATTTATTTACTGATTTTTATATTATCAGATTGTTACATTTATATAAAATTCCATTTATTACCAATTTCTTAAAAACTTTTTCTTTTTTATTATAACAATATATTATATAATCATAATGTATTTATAATGTATAATGTTTATAATTAAAAATAATGAAAACCTTATTTATATTAAGTACTGAAAACAAGTCATGCATTAATTGAAAGTAAAAGTACTTCTGAAAAGTCCTCCATTAAATTTATTTAATACTTATTTTTTCACCCTTTATATTATTTCTAATACACTTGAAAAAATTAATCAATATTATTCGATAATAATTTAAATAATTTAATATATAGTTCACTAATTATTATATATATTTTATTAATATATTTAATATATAATTTTATTTATTAAAATTCATTAGTAATAAGTTACTCATAATAAAATATTCTCTAAAATTTACATTTACAATATTATATCTGTTGTAAGTGTTTAATAAATATATATGTATATATTAATGAAATTTGAATACATAAGAATAATGAAGATTATTTTGAAAAAATCAATTGTTTGAATTAAGGTGAATTATATCACTAATAAGTCACACAATTAAATTATAAATTTTTTTTAAATATGTATTATTAAAACTAAATAACAGTTTTATTACAATTAGTTTTGTACATTTGTGTTAATAAATTATAGTTTATGATTATAAATTTAAGATTATAAAAAGGTTAAATAATGTTTTACCGAGTTACTCATAAATAATATTAATTTTTCAAAATATAGAAACAATTTAAAATTAAAAAATTCGATCTAATAATACTAGTAATAATAATAAGTACTGTCGATTAAAAGAAAATTTAGTTTCATATATATTGAATTTTATTATAAATATAAATAAATAACAATATTTAATTAAAATAATATTTTATAGTTTAATGATCTTTTAATATTTTATATAATTGTTTTAGAACAAAATTTAATTAGTTTTTTTTATACTCAGTGACATATTGATTATTTTCTTTTAATAAGAAAATATAGGTGAATATATCTTGATAAATAAAAATATTTATCAATTATTAAATTATTGTTTAACCATAAATTTAATTATACTGACAACGAACAGTTGTTATATATTATTAAAATGAATTATAAATTATAAATTAATTCATTCTAAAGATTATATACTCTGGTTACTTTACATTGTAATTTTGAATGCATAATTTATATGATGTGTAATGAACGAAGTTTTAAGTGTATTCCATGTATATTAAAATATTATACGACACTTCAAAAAGTTTAATAAAATATAAAGCAAGTAAAATAAATATAAAAATAATACGTAAATTGAGTTCTCCTGAAGTATAACATTAAAAATATTTTAAAAAATAATAATCAATCCAATGATTTAATTTCAAACTAAAGCAAATTTATTATAGTGTGAGTCTTGTCCATCATTCACTTAATATAAAATATAGTTTTTATGATAAATTAAAAAGTAATTTTTAAATATTTTTTAAAACAAATAAGCATTGTATTTATTTTTAGATATCATTGATAATAATGTTATTTGCAGAAGAGATACATTCTTTTATGCTTTGTGAATGTTCTTAGATTTTAGATGCAAATGTAAAGTATAAAATTTTAAGTTTTAGGTTAATGGCACATAGTGCAATAATTATTAAACTTGTAACAAAAAAAAAATATAAATTAAATTCATAGTCGAAAAGTTCTTAATACATCGGATATATATTTTCACGGAAGATGAACCCATATAAAACTTATTGCATGTGCTCGAGAGGAGTTGTGGAGGAGGAGGGTTGCGAGCGTCAGAGGCCACTGTAAATTCAGGTGAGAAGCACCGATACCACAGGTGCCCAGTCAATGAGGAACAAGTGTAGGAATGAAAGACGTTTTCATGGGCTTTTAAAGGTCAACGCTCCCGCTGATATTGTCGTCACTGAAAGCGATAAGGGATGGTTGCGCGCGCGCTCGAAACCGATGCGCGCGCGCAACGTCCTTGTATTTAAGGGCTCGCGTCGACGCCTGTGTTACCACTCAGTCAGGCGCCCCATAGCTTCCGATCATCCTGAACAAGCTTCCATCGCCACCTATTCCATCCTCCCTGACCCAACCACGTGCTTTTCTCAAGAAAAAATCAACAAAAGAGAGAGATAGAGAGAATAAGAGAAAGAGGTGAGTCGTTTTATAATAGCTTATTCACAGCCCGTCTTTGAGTGCCCCGAAGGTATTGTGCAGGTGTTTTCGGTACTTGTTGCTGGAGTGATTTTGAATTCCGATTCCTTCGCGGTCTTCGTTTAGTAATAACGTCGAAAAACGAATACCGAGGCACACCGAATTATTTATAAAATTAACTGTATTAATGGAGCGTATGTAGAATCAACATTCTTGCGAAATTTTTTTTTTTTTTTTTTTTTTATATTTTTTATTATTATTATTATTATTATTATTATTATTATTTTAAGCATTTTGAATCTATGAAAATGCTCATTTTAGCTGATTACAGAATTATATACATATATTATCATTTCTTGTTATAGCATATGATTTACAATTATAATCTAATGTTGCATTCTATATAATATCGTACATTAAATACGCAAATTACAATCTTTAAGAAATTTTTTATTCGTTTTTTATTGTGTCTGTAAAAAAGGGAATAGTGAAAAAACAGACCGCTTTTAAAATATGATTTGTATATTTCAGTGATTTAGTATTTTGTAATAAAGATAATGTAGTTGCTAATAATAATAATAATAGTAATAAATTACAAGTGAATAAAACCAATTTTTCATTGCTCAATTTCTAAATAATTAACCAAATTCTATTTACAGTCGATAAAATTATTAAATTTTATATAATTTAATAATAAGCTTTTTTTAACTTTAATATTTCATTATTTTTTGTTTATCTTGCACTTTCTCAACATTTAATATCTTATTCAGATATTTTTATTTTAAACTGATTAAAAATTAAAATAGAATAAAATATTTATTTTTTAATACACGCGCGTTTTTCAAACAATCAATTAAATAATTATTAATACTAGTGAATAATTGGAAACCAATTAATTAATTACTGTACGTTCGAAAAGAACTTAAATATTAATTTAATAATTTTGTATAATGATTATATTTTCTTATAATTAGCAACTTTTTTTTATAAAAACAAACAATTAAGCTTTAATATATATCATAAATTTTTTAGTTATATTAGTAAAAATTATATTATATTTTTATGTATAAAATTTAAATTTAAATTTTAATGTTATAATTAGTAATTTAAATATAAATTTAAAGAAAAATAGTTTCATAAAAAATTGAATATTAACTCAATTAAAAATGTATTCAAAGCTTGTGTTTCGTAACATAAATATCACGTTTTTTCTAAAAAAACATTAATTTTTAATTAAAGTCAGAAATGTGTTATCGTTACATCATGTTTGTTAGAACAATTTTTATTCAATTCTAAAATATTGTTATACAATTTATGTTATTTTTTAAAATAATATTATAATAACACGATTTATGTATTTAATAAGTACTTTTAAGTGAATTATATTATTAAAAAATATAATGAAACTTCACTTGATTACATCTGTTGTTTAATAACAAATCATATTTAAATGTACACAGTTAATTATTATTGTATATAACAAAGTTATAATAATATTTATAATATTTAGCTAATCTATTATATTAAAATATAATGAAAATTGAATTATATATTAGAAAGTAGTACAGTACTTTTTATTTTTTAAATATAATGTGGAATAAATTTCAAATTTTTAATTTCGTCAATTCAAATAAATAGAATCATTTATTTAATAATTACAAATTACATTATTATTATTATTGATTTAATGCACTATTTTACTAGTTAATATATATGTATTTTTATTAAATATTACATACAATCAACCAAAACTATTATCAGTTTTTTATTATCCTGTATAAGTCATATGCATATTCTATGTAAATTTTAATTTTCATCATCTAATTTAATATATTTTCATATTAATAACGGTAATAAAATATTGTAAAATTAATAAGTCCTGTGTTGTTATAATTAAATCTTAATATATACATTCACTTATATTGTTCTATAAAATTTTATAATACTTATATAAACTACTATTGTAAAACAATGAAAAAATATTAAATAAAACTGAAAACTTTTTGATTAAATAAATATAACTTATGTATAATTATAGACAGTCCCTCGCGGTTACATAAATTGAAACCTTTTCAAATGTTTCCAATAAATTTGATACATTATAATAAAACTTATATTTTGTAAATAAAAATATATAATATATTCATCGTATACATTCAAATAATTTAATATATACGAGTCGATATAAATATCAGTTGTTTTCTTAAAAATTATATATATAATATGCTACACAGACATTTATGATTTAATTGCATATATTTAATGTTTAAATTTTTTAAATGATTATACTAGATATTTTATTTATTTATAAAATGTAAAAACAAGTTATAAATTTTCTGAATTATTCGAAAGTAATGTTAATTATAATTGAACCTTGATGTAATTTTTTTAATATATTTATAAAATCCAAAAAATAATATAAAATTAGAGAAAGATAAATTTAAAAAACTGCAAAATTTTATCACTTTTATTTAATTTATACAAAAATATTTTAAGATCGTTAAAAAACATTTTTATTGATAAATTATTTTTCTAAAGAAAGTTATGATTTTATAACTTAAATTTTCAAAGAGTATAAAAAAAAATTATTGAATGTTTTCGTAATTTAATATATATATACCTTTAAAACGATGTGCTAACCGCATATGATAACAACTGAGTGAGCCATATACATTTACTTTTAATGTAGAAATGTATTTAAAAAACTTCTTAAATTTTGCTGTTTAAGTTTTTTTGGTCAATTTCTTGATAGATTAATATAGTTTAATTATCTTACCTTAGAAAAATCCAGCTAAACTTAGTTTATGTTCCTATAATACAAAATTAAATATTAAGCATAATCATGCAATTTTTCTGATTTCAAAAATGAATTAGATTAAAAACGATAAAATATTTTTTAAACTTAATATAAAAAAGAATTATTATTAAATCAAATAAGATAAAAATAATAAGTCGCTACTACATTTTTAACATTATTTGGTTGTTATATGCGTACTATATTATCTTCGGCATAAAATGAGTATTTGATATTGTAATAAATGTACATATCAACCACATTTTATTATACGTAGAAATAGATGAAGAGCATAGTAAATATTTAAGAAAGATGTTGATCTAAGCTAAGAAGGGAGGCGTGATTTTAAATAATTAGCAACGGTAATTTACTATTAAAAATTTAATAATTGATTATTAATCAAATTTTTTAAATTATCTCAAATATTACTTAAATAATTTAAATACAATAGAAATAAAATAGCTCATAAATATAATGTTTAATTATATTTTTCTTGAAAAATTTATTTCCAAAGACTAAGATGGGTAACTATAATTATTGAATCTGAAAAAAATAATAGATTAAAAGATTTTAAAATATTAATAAGTCCATAAATGATTAAATGATATGTACATTGGTATATGCTATTGGTATATGCTCTTTTTTTAAAATTTTAATTTATACGTGACTAACGTGGTTTTATTAGAATTTTAGACATTTAATTTTTATATTATTTAATTTTATAAGAATAATATCAAAAAAAATTTTTCATCTGTTAAACAATTTATATTTGATGTGAACAAAACCAGATGTATTTTTATGACAAAATTTAACGACTGAGTTTAAAAAAATATAAACATAGCTTATTACATTTTTAGATAAATCTGATAAAAATAAAAAATAAAAAAATTATTTAGTTACATTATTCTTGTGAGTATTTTCGATTTTATTCAAGTATATCAAATAACTTTATAGTTATAAAAAACTAGGTATCAGAAATACATTTTAGTGCATCTCTGAGTAGTAATAGATTTATTTTTCAAAACTTTAAAATGTAAATTTGATTAATATAATCTTGTTTAATATATAAATTAACATATCATATTTAAATTTTTTGTAAAACGTTTTTATATAAATGTTAAGCATATTATATCACATAAATTCCATATTTATGTAATCTGCTATATTTATAACTTTGAATATATCTAATAAATTTTCTAATATGAAAATTTTAATTATTCATTAACTTCATAAATACATTATGAAAATATAATATTACTTCTATTTTGTGTGGATTATATATACATACATGTAAATTCTTGTTTTGATACTATTAGTATTTCATATATTTTTTATAAAAATATTTTGTTGTAAACAAATAGTTTATAATATATTTAAAGCTTTTATTATATATAAATATGAGTGTACGAGAGAAAAGGAAAAAATGAAATAATATCCATATGAATTTTTGATATGCGAAAAATAATTTGTTCTCGATTGTTCTGTATAAATTCAGAATTTAAAAAAATTCATGTACAGCAGTAAATTAATAATAAACTCGACTAAAATGACATTAAAATCTATTTTTTTTATCAAACTGCAGAAGGAATGTGAAAAAAATATATTTATTAAGACTCAATTGAACTAGTGAAAAATGAAATACGTGAATGGTAAATCCTTCAGTCTTCAAATTTTATTTTTTATTCATTTATTTATTTTATTATTATTATTATTATTATTATTATTTATCTATCTTTATATATAACTACCAATAAATGAGAATTTCACGGTTTAAATAATGCAGTATCTTTTGCAAATCAAACATCTCAAGAATAAACTCATTTTGCATACGATTAGCTTATTTTCGTACTCCTACAATTAATGCAATGTTCTTCAGATACTATGGAAACCATTTGACAATTAAATTAAACATTTATTCTATTAATATTATCTCGTTATATAAAAATTTCTTGTATAAAAATAGATTCACTTCGTTCCATGACTAATTTAAAAATCTTGGTTTAGACTTAAATGATAAATAACCGATGATTTCAAATTATTAAAACAGAACAGTTAATTTTTAATCAACTTAAATAATTTAATTACTTTAAATAATTACCTAATTAATTATGTAAACTAACCATGTTTTAAAGATCACATAAAACATGGTTGGTTTATTACATTTCACTTCTATATATGAAATAAACATGAAATATTATATATCTAATAAAAGTAACTCAAAACAATATTTTTATTTATCAGTACAACTTCTATAGAGATATTTTTCTACTTCTAAAAATATTTATTTATTATTATTATTTATTATTAATTTTGTTTATATAAGAATATTTTTTGTATATGTAATAATTACTTTTACAAAGTATTATACTTGATTAATCACTATAATCGGCCTAAATCGAAATGCCTCCATTGATAACAGTATGGTATTAATAATATTATATAAAGAATTGCATCGAAGAAAAAAATGAGATTCGATTGAATATAAGGTAATATAATATCTATATAGCTGATGTTTAGAGTGAACATATAAGTAACATCATAATGAAATTATTTTAAAGTACTCTCAAGGAATATCACAAATAAAAGTGTTATTGTAGAATTCTATATAAAGAAAAATTAAAGGAAAATAACAAGATACTCTGACCACTCAAAATGGTTATTATCCATTAAAAAAAAAAAATTATTTTTAACTAATTCATAAGTAATTAGAAAAATTGAGAAAAATATTACTAAAAAAATTAATTTCTAAAATGTTTTCATTTGCAATGGAATAAATCGATAAACTATGTTTTCATTAAAATAATAATAATATAAACGTAATAATAATATTCAGTCACTTTTGTAATATTATATCTTATTATAACTTCTTAAATAAATGTCTATTTTTATTTATTATAACATAAGTGAATATAAATAATGAAACAGAAAATACTTATATAAATGAAAAGGATCTATATTAGCTTAAGAAATTATTTGATATTTTAATTTGAGACAGAGTCAAGTACAGATATACTTAAAGGAAAAATTTAAAAGTAAAGAATTTTTTAAAAATAATATAAAATAAAATTTTCCTATTGAATTCTTACATTGCAAATGATTTTTAGCATAAACATTTATTTAACCGAATCTTAATAAAGTATAAATTAAAATATATATTTTTACGTATAACAATATAAATATTTGAAATGTATAGAATTATTCATTCCATACTTGGAAATTTTTAATATTAATTAAAAGTAATTTTATATTTTTGATCAAAATACTAATAATACTTAAATAAATAAGTTTATAAACTGAACTAATTGGAATTTACAATTAGCTTATAATATGCGATTACTTAATAATATTAAAGTAGAAATTACTAAAATATGGTATGAATAATTATTAGTTGAATTAATTACATTAAAAATTCCGTAATAACGTTGTAAAAAAATGAATATATATAAATTAATATTGTAGAAATCAAAGTTAAAAGAAAAAATTATATTTCGTAATAACAGTATATTAGTGTTAAAATATAATTTGTAATTAAATAAATAAAATTACTATTACTAATGGTAATAAAGCAGGATAAAAAATATAGAAATACTTTAAGTAACATTTAAAAAAATTTATTTTTATAAAAAATATTTATGACAAAGTAAACGTTTTAAATTAAGCCAAATTTAATATAGGATTAGAATTTGTAATCAATACTAGCTTTACACAATTTAATAGTGAAATAATATTATTACTTTTAATTGGATAACTTTACACACTTTAACAAAATTCTAACACGTAACATACAGTCTTTGAAAAATAAGTGAAATCGTTTTAAATTCAAAATCGATTTTGAATGCATTGTATTACAAATAATCTATTAAAAATTTAATTACTTTGAAAATTAAAAATGAACTTCTTCATAAACTTTTTTTAAAACATAAAAGTAAGTATTGACCAGTTCAAAAATAGCTAATTGAGACTGATGTTTTATTTTTTCATCTACGAATAATAACTTTAACCCCTACATCATTGTAACTATTAATAATGCAATCTCTATTAATTATATTTATTTTTATGATTAATTATTAAAATAATATGATCTGTAAAAATAATTATTAATATATTAATAATCAATAATGTAATAATTACATTATTGTTAACTATTAAAATAATAATAAATAATTATCAAAATTTTTAACATACATGTAACATTGATTTTAAATTAGTAATCTTAAATCATTCAAAAAGTTCACTAATGATAATAGATATAGTTTCAAAGAAAAATTATTTTTAAAGTGTACAATTACAACTATTAATTCAAGTCCACAAATTCAGATTAAGAGGATATCAAAGTATATAGAACTGCTTGAAGATCTTGTGTAAATGATTATTTGTTTACCTAATTCCAAACTTAATAACAAATGATAAATTATCGAACACTGAGTATATCTTTAATATTTTCTGTAAATCTAAAATTAGAAAATGAAAAAGGTAAATAATATAATGATTGATTTAATAAATGCATGAAACTTTTACCAGAAAAAGTAGGGTATTATTGATATTATAGTTATAATCAGTTGGAGAAAAAATAATTAATTATCCAGTAATTGATGTTTTCGTATATTATTAAACACACAATTTTCATACATAATTTTTATTACACATAATTTATATGAATCATAATTTATTATTTTTAAAAAGTAGTTGTTTAATTTAAGTACGATTTTGTATTTCATAATATAAAAGAATTGATATTCTCCGTTATAATTATACCAAAATATAGAGTTTTAAAAATTTTAACATCAAAATAAAATATATAAAAATATTAATGTTAAAATCATATAAAATTTTGTCATGAATAACGTTGAAATAAATTATTAATCCTTTAATATATATTGATTTTCAATATTGATATTGCTAATTATCGAAAGCATAAAAATTTAATGAGCAACTTACAAAATAGTTATAATTTACTTTGCACTAATAAGGCATAATACTTACTAAAAAATTTATTTAAGAGTTTATCAAAGGTTAGTTTATGATTTTTCTTTTATTTTTTTCTATTTATCGAAAGAAACTTTGATTTTTCATTTTGATGAAAAGCTTTACATTATCATGAACGTTAATTCTACTGCAAAATTTTTAAAAAGTTATTTTTTTCAAGAATTTGGGTATTTTACAATTTAAGTACTGAATCTGAGCTAATTAAAGAATTTTATTTCAATAAATACTAAAATTAAAATTATATGAAATCAATTTATACATTTATTTAAACTAATAAAATAAGATCGTTTGAATATGGAGTGGAATAAAATTAAAGCTAAAAATTACAATAAAAATAAAATAAATAGAAAAAAAACAATTTACACAATAAGTGGAATTAATATAATAACTGTAAATGAATACTCTAATATGATTTGTAAAAATATTGATTAATCAATTAATAGTTAAACTTTAAAAATGAGTATATTCTTCTCTTCATTTATTCTTCAAACATAAATAATATAAATAACATTAATAATATAATATAATATAATAATATAAAATATATGTATAATATAATGTCATTTTTATTATAATTGCGTTTTGTAATTTCATAAACTAATAATAAAATAAGATGGGTTTTTTACATTTTCTAAAGTAGTAAATTTGTGAATAAATTTATGTAAGGATAAAATTTTATTTTTTAAAGAAAATACATTTAAAGTTTTCAAATTAATTTTTAGGTAAATTCAAGAGTATATATATTATAAATTATAGCCAGGAAAATAGAGAATGAAAGATATTATTGAAAGAAATAGAAATCTTCCAGTTCTTGCAATACGATAATAATAAAATAAAAACAATCAGAGTTTAAAAAACAACTATTAGAGATAAATTTTAAATTACAGAAGTAAAATCAGAAAGCGAAAAGCTATTTAGATCAAGCAATTGAGCACTTTTTAGATTGTAAGTGAAAAACAGTTAATCAAATGCATTAAAAATCTAAAATAAAGTAGTAGATTCTTATTTTATAAAATGCAACTAAAAATATTCACGGATTTTTTTTTGTTCGGAAATGAAGAATCGTAATTTTAATACTGCAGTTTCTATAGGCTAATAGTAGCTACTAAAATAAGGAAGAAAATCCATTTTTATATAATATAATTGTAAAATTAGAAACGGAGAAATTTTCAAAAAACCGGAATATTTTTATATTAATTAAAACTTATAACTTTATTATTTTTTAATATTTTGAACTCTAGTTTTGGAAAACAAATCCTGTATTATATATGTTATAAAAATCATTTATATTATATAAAAAATGCAAATAAAGATGATCAAAAAAGATTGAGCACGTGAAAGATAACAAGGAGAGCGAGAAAAGAGCAAGAACCAAAGGATTGAAATACCTAGAAATAAAAGTTAAATATGCGCAAACTAACTCCTCACCTGTTGTTCTCCTTCATTTTTTTTGTCGAATTTTGCGGACTCAGGTGTTTTTGAAAAACTCTATTCGTATATTTTAGGTGATTCAAAAGATTTTGAAATATATTTGTGTGAAATATATTTATTCTTTCACCGTCTGTGTGTTACAAATATAAATTGTGCAGTTCAAATTCTGATCAATAATAATATAAATTAAAAGTTTAGTAAGATTTGTTTTTGTTTTTTGAAAGATTATGGGGAGTAGCTGGATCTAATTTTCAAAATGAATAAACATTTAAAATTTATTCTACAACCGAAAAAGATTTATAGTTGACAAATATAAATGAAAAAAATAATGTTTAAATATATATTAAATATAAATTTAAATTTTTTTAATTAGTTTCATAATTTATTTTAAGATTCGATTAGGATTTAAAAGATTTTATTAAGCATGAAAATTAAAGTCGTACGAAATATTTTAGAAAAAATCTGTATGATACACATACTGCACATATCGATAGATAATAGATAAAATGAGCACATAACCTCACATTCATGTATTTTGTATTTTATAATTATATAATTATAAATATTTTATATATATTTTATATTAAATAATTCTATAATTAATGTGAAAAACCAGATAGATGTTTCGTACATATTCACTGTTAATAGATACACTCACTCTCAGAGTTTTCTTTATCAGCATATATATATATATATTACTTAATTAAATAAAAAAATTAAAGCTTAAATAATTTAGAATTTCCTATTCGTTCCTTTATTTTTAAACATAATTTTCACTATTTTTCGTAAAGGTTTCTTTTAATCATTTTTAGTAAATGTTTATATTTCCAAATTTGATAATAGTGAAAAACATTACAAATCAAAAGAGCAATAAATAGAAGAACGGATAATATTACTCAAATGAAGATGAAAAAATGTAAAGATTCTGTAATTGGTAAAGTTAATGATGCTTTAAATTATTTTGTCTCTCAAATTATTATTTCTGAAAATTAAAAGAAAATCGAAAAGTTTACCCAATGGTTATCAAAATATGAGTTAACAAGATCTCTCTAATAGGAAAGACGCAAAATATGTTTCATAAAAATTTCTTCTTAACACGTCACTACCTAATATGCTGTTAACACGCATTCTCAATGAAAAGACAGAGACAGAAGATGAAAAAATATCTTATATTTCAAACATGATTAAATATAGATTAATTTTCCAACCATAAGTATACATGATTCACTTTACAAGAGATAGACACCGAAATTTTATTTGACACGCGTTTCGTATTTTTAAGTACTTCTTAATGATCTTGTCATCAATATTATTTCTTTGTGATGTAACTGACATTATAAGTAAATTCATTAGAATAATAAAAATACATTAGAACTTCATGATAACAAAAAGTAACATAATACGAGGGTCAGTACTTCTTGTGATAAGATTGAAGATTGAATTAACTTTAAAATAATGTAAGCTTTCGAGTATTTAATTTTATTTAATTTACTAAAAATATAAATTACATAGATTCAATTTATTTTTGTAAGATGTAATTAATAGTTGGTTAAATGATTAATTAGACACTTATAAAATATTATTATTATTTATTCAAAATATATTTATTTTATTTAAGCATAGTAATACCAGTCTCGATTTTATTAATTATACATTAACTATTAAAATTTAAAAAAATGTGAAATTTTAAATATAAAATTTTATAAAGAATAAGAGACAGAGAAAGAGAGAGAGAGAGAGAGAGAGAGAGAGAGAGAGAGAGTAAAAATGATTTTGGTTATTTGATACGTTTTTTTATAGAAAAATTACATATTTTATTAATTTTTGAGAAATGGTTTCAAACTTTGGTGACAATATGTAAGTATCTTCTAAACCGATACCTCAACTCATTTATATGATTTATTAAATTTTAATTAATATTTATAAGAATTTGACACGTAATTCGCTTTTTTTAAATGACCTATACTTTATTTTATGATGAAATCGAATTTATCAGATTCATTATATATTTTTATAAAAATAATAATTACACACATATTAAATTTACAAGGTTTGCATACAATTATACTCCGTATAAATAAATAAATAATAATATTAATATTAATATTAATGATTTAAAGTTGTGTATAATATATAATAAAGACGATAGATAATTTTTTAAAGTGGATATTCATATTAAAAACCTTTTTGAATTTTATAAATTAATCATTATTGTTTAAATGGTATCTATTTCATAATACTCATATCCAAATTATTTATATAAACAGGCACCACCTTATTTTATAAATAAATATATTCATTTAATTAAACATTTTATAAATCTTGTTTAAAAATAAGTTTATAAATATTACTTAAATGTAGTATTAAAAAATGCTAAAACATTTATTTTTATAAAAGTTAAGAATTATTATTTTAAATTTAATACTTTTATATTATTACTTTTATCTTATATTTTTAAATAATTTTCAAGTAACTTAAAGTAGCTTAATATTAGCATTTGTATTTCATTTCACAAAATAGCATAAAAAGACAAATTTATCTTACTTCCCATTTAAAAAAAAAAAAGAGTAATTTCATTCTAAAATCAAAATAAATATTAAATAAAATTTTACAAAATAATCAATAAATAGTGTACTTTTTAAAATAAGTACTTGATTCTATTTTTAAATGAAAATATAATATTAATTACATACAAGTAAATAATGATTTAACAATATTCAAAATCTAAAATAATAAAAATTCTTGAAAACTATTCTTAACATATATTTACTATACTATAAAATAATACAAAAAATCATAATTTATAATTTTTATCAACGACTTTAATAATATTAAAAAATTATTTAAAATCAATTTTTCAAATAAATTACATTTTAATTATATTTTTTACAATACAAAGTATCGCACTTCGTTTCAATTTGTTTCTTTTTTTAACATACATTATATTATTTATTACTATTGAAAAATATAAAGTTTTTCTCATAATTTATCATATTTATCATTTTTATAAACATGATAATAATACATGAGTAAATTGTACATGCAAGACCATATCTATATTCAATGTTTTAATTTTATCTGAGAGATTTTTTTCTAATTTTTCCTCTTTTCTTTTAGTAAGACTTTAAAGATTTTTTATGTAAAGATTGAAATTCAATTTCACGAGCAAAGTTTCTCAGTGTTCACTAAAACAATACAATCGCGAACTAAATGTTTATTTTTATTTGGATTTGAAATGGAAGTATTTTTTTGCTTATAGAATCATTATAAAATTTTGTGAATATTTGAAAAGCTTAATATTAATTTATTTATCTACTTTTTAAAATTATTAGTTTTCTCTTATAAAAGTTTAGCTACAATCAATAGCAATTATTTATTTTATTATGTATTCTAAAATTTAAAAAAAATTATATATTTAGTATTGTTACGATATAAAATGGATTGAATTTCATGTATTTAAAAAAAGAAATCTTTTTTTTTTGTGTCATAATTATATTTATAGATGTTCCGAAAAAAATATTTTTCTTTTTAATACTATATTTTTTTCATAAATTCTTTTTTAATACTTACATAAATATACAATATATATAGGATAATTAAATTTAATTACGGTACTTTTTACTATAAATTTCATACACCTTCCATAACATACAACCAATGTCACAATATTTGAACAGCTTACAATATACATGTTTATGTAATTCGTCAACATCAAGAAATAAATTTCGCACGAATAAAGATGTGAATAGCCTTTTTCAGATTATAAATTTTAATTATTTTAAAAAAAAATGATTCAAAATGTACTAACCTGTCGTTATCACTTTAAAAAATACGTCAGCGATGAGAAAAAATAGGAAATATGCATTTTCACGAACACCCCTACAGGTAGATGTAGATGTTATCTATCCTATTAATTTTTTATCAAAATATGTACTGAAACTTTAGTTTCATTCTATTTATTTACAGAAAATTATTTCTCCAAAATATTATTTAAAATTATCATCAAAAATTAATATTACGATGTATCTTTAGAATTTTAGTACAGAACTTTCTTATTTTCTCTGATTTCTATATATTTAGTATTAAATAGCATCTGGGAGAAATTTTTATTGAAAATATCTAAACATAAAAAATTAAAATATAATGATTAATGATTAAAGTGTTATATTTTCACTTGTAATAATTCTACTTTTTTTTAGTTTATTGTGTATAAAAAATCACACCTAAGTGTCTCAATATAATATATTCATATGAATAATATTATATATGGAAAAATTTTTATAAAAATAAATATTTTCAATAACATAATAATTAAATAATTGACATTATTTATTATAAATGAAAATCATCAAATTTTTTATAAAAGTTTATAGAGTGATAGATTAAAAAACAGATGATTTCCTCATAGTCAAAACTTTTAATAAATGTATTTATATATAAAAATTTAATTTATTTAAAATTCCATTTATTGTGCATAATTTTTAAACCTTGAGTTATAACTTTATTAAAAAATGAAAATAATGTGAAGTAAGTATTCACTAGAAATAAATACTTCAATAATAATTGGTAAAATTTATTTCTATTTTCTAAAAAATATTTTGAATAGTGTTTGAAAATTTTCAAAATTTTCTTTCATCCTTATTAGATTGCAATTTATTTTTAATTTAATATAAATATATTATATATTATGAACTTAAATATAATGGATAAAGATCTGCCTATCTAATATAAGTATATATTTAAAAAAATATATCTGCTTTTTTATACCTCATTGCATTTTAAATCAATTTATAAAATTCATATTATTTTATTTAAAATTTAAATTATTCTGTAAATTTATAAATATTTATAATTTATACATATAAATAATAAATTATTTATCAATAATATATGTAAGTCTATCTATATAGAAATTGAAGTAATATTTTTAAAATAAAAGAAATTGCAGTTTCCTTTATATATTTTAAAATATAAACTCGGTTAAATAAATTTGAATCAAAATGAATATTTAAATTTATTATAAAAGTTTATAGATACAATTGTTAGTCTCATAGTTAATTATAATAAAATGTTTTACATAAAATGAACCTACAACTATTCATTTTTTAAATAATAATACAACATTCTGAAGAAACGTCATATGAATTAAAAAAATAATTTATAAGTAATGAATTGTGGCAAAATTATATAAATACCATTGGATACCCAAAAGAATAGTTGATGTGATCCATGAAATTAATGAAACTTTTATTACCTCAGTGCAGACATATATAATTCATTTATAAGTGAGAAATATTGTATTCATTTCATTGAAGTTTTAGTAAAAAACTAAGGTTGAAAATGACTTGAAATTTTAACATTTTTTTCGTTTAATATTTATTTAATTATATTTAACGTTCTAACCCTTCGTTTTATTTTTATTTTCCTTCTCAACATAATTTATCAAGATATTGTTGGCGTGTGTCAAGTCAAAAATTCGTACTAAATAATTGATGTTTACCATTGTATATCGATATCACGATAATTATTTTTTTAATTTACGAATAATTTGTATTTAATTTTTAATTTTAATATTTTTTATCATTGAGTCTTGAAAACATTTTTATACAATTAAAATTTCTATTCTAATGGCGATTATTGTTTAAAATTTTTAAATTTAATACGTTGGAGTATGGATATTGTGATTCCTATGGAAATTACATTTAAAATTTTGTATTTGAGAATTCAAAATATTCAAGTTAATTACTTTTTTGAAAAAATGGGTTTATACAAATTTTGCTAAATATATTTAATTATTTTTTACTACACTTTTATAAGGAAACAAAATATAATTATATATTGCATTTAAACACCTAATTTTAATTCGTTTCATTATTTTATTATTTAATTATTTATCTTAAATAAAATCATTTTGTATTTTTTAAGTTTTAAATGCACACTATTTACTTTATTTGAATTTCCAAAACACGTACATTATACTCATATGCATTACATTAAAAAAAAAAAAAAAAATAATAAGATAACATCAATGCCAATAATTAATACTATATTCTAAAATATTATTACTCAATTTCGTATTTTATAAGACATAGAAAAATCGAAGAAATTGAAAATAGAGCTTTGATTTTAATCAAAAGGTATCTCCGAAGAAAGTAGTGAAAAGTCCAGAAAATCTTGATTAGAAATTCAAACCATTATTCTGAGTAAAAAATCATTTAAGTAGGTAATTCAAATGAATAAAGAAAAATCAGAATTCATTCACTGAGTTGAAATAAAATCTTCGATGTCAAAAAGTTAACAGACGAAATTGTTAAATTTGCTAATAAAAAAAAATTAAATCAAGATTTTTTTTATAAAATTCATTACATATAAATCAGGATGCTGCACGAATGTATATTGAATCGAATACTTCGAATTGAATGAAAAATTCTACCAAACATAAGTTTATAGTTTAAAATACTAAAAAATAAAAAACAATATTAATAAATGTGAACTTATATTAAAAATTTTTTTATTATATTAAGCAGAATCTGGGATGATCAAAATTTTAATAATGGTTAAACATAGTTTTATTATAATATTTATTTTACTCCACAAAATATCTGGATGAAATATTCGAGTGGCAATCATTTTATGCATCTAAAACACTTATTATTTTTGGTATAATTTAATATTGCTTTTAAGTTGCATAATAATAATATATATACAGAATTTTTCCAAATACCATGGTTTTGTAATTCTAACAGTCATTTTTTATATTACATATATTTTATTTACATTCTTGATATTTTTTTTTGTATTTTAAATATTTTATTATATTTTAAATAAACTTAATATTCATTATTTATATTTTATTAACTTTTTCACGTGTTTCAAATCATGTATAACTGTGCAAATTAATTTACCTTCATATATTTAATTGCACGTGATAAATCCATTTTAATTCTATAATATTATTCTTGAGAAAAGAATATTTGTTCCTTTAGTTTTTTTGCTATAAACAATGTTAAAAATCTACTCAAAAGTACGAACTATTTTATACCATTAAAAAATTTTTAGATAATTTGAATGAATTAAAGAAAATATAGCTTTACATAAAATAAGCAGTAATCTGAAATATAAAAATTATTGTAACGTTTAATAATCTGAGGCGTAACATTATATTTTAGTTACCTTCATTTAAGATAATCATGAGAAAAGATAAATTAATTTGAATAAAATCTATTAAAAATATGAACAATAAAAATAATTTATAACTTTATTAATTATACTACATAATTACTAATAGTTCCAAAAAAGTATTTTATAAATAATGAATTTATCAGAATTCTGAATTAAAAATAGTTTAATTAATTTCAATATATATAATACCAATTGTTTTAAATTACAATAATTTGTAGTTTTAAAATTTTTTTTTTAAAAAATTAAAAAATTCTTGAAGTTTATGAAATTACAAAATTTCAATTTCATAATATTTATTAGATTAACATATATTCATAAGTACTGCCAAGTTTATTTTAATGGATCAGAAAAACGTATAACATTAGTAGAAGCTTTTTTAACATTTCTTACTATTAATTTTGCTCGTTTCTTAATATATTATTTTCAATGTAATATTAATGGTAGCTTCTTTTATTTTTAGTACGAGAATAATATAGTTTTTTTTTTATTACATAGATTGATTGTTTAGAAAGAATTAGTTATATCGAATATTATATTCATACATATATAGTAATCATAATTTTATCAATTGTACATTCATATTTTATAATTATATATTTTATGTAATGATATTGATAAAATTTATAATTCATTTATAGAATAAATAAGTGACAATACATAAAGACATTGATGCATTTGTAAATATATAAATATATTTTTACATAAATATTTATTAATATTACTGTACGATAAAAGTAAAGTGATTGTAAAAATGAAGATAATTGACAATATAAGCTTAAGATTTTTTATTAGCATGAATAAATAAAAAAAAACCCTTATGTATTTACAAATATAATATTTTTCTGTCTGTAATACAATTAAAAATTTATTTTTGGTTTGGCACAGTTTTTTTTAATGAGCTTTGATCTTATATTAAAATAAAATAAATAAATTTTGTGAATATATTCCTTTGTATAATTTCTAAGTATATTTTTCTGATACAGTTAAATGGTTTTCGATAAACTAATTCATCTTTTTAACTCTATAAAAAAATAGTGTAAAATATAAAATTTAAAATAAAAATTAATCTATAACTATATTAAAATCTATTTGTAACATCCTTCATTTTCAGTCAATTTTCAATGATTATTAACATAGTGCGTTCCAATTTATTAATAAAATTTTCTTATTTTCAGCGCATATAACTAGTAAAGGCTATTAACAAGACATGTAACGATAACCCAAGTAAAGTGATCGGTAAGATAATATAACCAATTACTTTTAGCATGTTTCAAAAAGCATATTTCAAAAGGATATTCAAATATAATTATAAAATTTAATATTTTACAATCGTGTTACCAGTTAATAGTCCAAAATACTAGAGTATTATAAAATATTTTAAAGTAAATATATTTAATACTAGAAAAAATTTTAAATTATATGTAATTTAAATCTTACGAAATAATTAAATAAAAGAGTATGAAAAAATCAATTGTTTTTAAAAAAAGAGATAAGAACATTGATTATGGAGTTATTACAAAATTTGCCAATATCAAGTATACAATTTTTTTTTTCTAGAAAATCCATAATATTTGTTTAAATAATTAACTAATAAAAAAAATTATTTTTTATGTATATCTTAATTAAATCATTCTGCATCCATATAACTAATTATATATATTTAAATTAAAACAAAATCTTATACCAATTTCAAAATTTAAAAAAAAATTGAATTGAAAAAATGAACATTGTTTTTAATTTTTCATTTTAATTTTTTATAACTTATAATGATTGCATATGCATTATTCATTATTTACACAATGTAATGTTTAAAACATTAGTAAAAATGTGGGACTATTCGATTAAGAATAAAAAAAAATTAAACTTATCAAACTACTACGATATAAATGTTTTATTTAAACCTTACGGCTGAAAACTGTAATTTATATTGAAAATATGATTTTATTAATTGTAATTTAATTTCCCACCGATACAAATATAAATATAATTTTTTTTGTCGAAAAAAATTTTATTTTATATTACTTTTCATTTATTCGATTAACAATGAATTATTAATTGATTTATAAATAAGTTATTCTTTAATAAATTAAGATTTCCTTCACTATTTTATTTTATTTTTTTTACTTCAAAATTTATTATATAATTCTTCATAAAAAAAATTATTAATTGCAGTATTTATTCTTTTAAATAAATTTTACTGTAAATTGCTAAAATATATTTAGAATTAAATACAATAATTTAAATAATCAAACACAATAATTTTAAATCACTTGAAATTTGGCAACTTAAATGTAATGTACGTTGAATAATAATAAAAATATTAATTATTATTCCTTTTTATTATTTTCTCCTTGCCCTTATAATTTTGATGTAATTTTTATTTTTCCCAATTAAATTAAAAAATAATAAATATTATTTTTTAAGCTCTTAATCAGTTTTATAGAATAATCCTTGTATTAATATTTGTAATAAAAATACTCAAAGAGTCTCTACACTTTTTTGTCATTTTTACTTGCTCTAACTCTTTATGCACAACCATCCATAAACCAATGTTAATCGTAAATAGTACATTGAGCCATTATTATCACGATATGAGTTATTTGTTGTACAAACTAAACCACTTTATCTTATAAGCTAAAATAAAATAAAAAAAGAAAAAAACGAGCAATTCTTGTTAAACATTGGTGCCTGCCCTTACAATACGTTGCAAAGTTAATACACAAATGGTTACAAAATGGTTAAACACAAATTCACGTCTTAAATTTGAAAGGATTATATATTCAAATTCACTATATACTCAATATTATATGCAAAAATTCCGAATTTAAAAGTGCACAAGTATATACGTTTATATTTAAATAAAAAATTTGTTTTATTTTTTTTTTTGTATAAAAAGTCTTTTAAATAAAATCTTTAAAGGAGTATTTATATTTATAAGCTTTTCCATACATTTCTAGTATTCACGCACAACAAATAAATTTATGAATAATGTGTATAATATTACAAAACTTACTGAAATACAGAATAAAATATCATTTTTTTAAAAACAAAATATACCTTTTAAACGCATTTTTATATTAATTAATTAGATAAAATACAAAAATTATATCTCTTCAATCTTTTTTACTTGAAAAAGACATCATTATTAATTTTTAAGATATTTTAAATAAAACTTTATTCGTACATACCAAAAGAAATAATAAAAATTTACACATTTATAAACGATTTATATTATAAATATAACTCTTTTCTTGAGAATAAACGTCATTTTCGTTACTTGCATATCAAGAACATTAAAAATTTAAAAAATATGTTCGAGAACTTCATTTAAAATATATTTATATTAATTAGCAAAATTATTTTTTAATAAAAATATTATCAATTTTTTTTCATTTTTGGCATTTGAAAATAATATTCGTAAAATATATTCACTGTAAATTTATATAATTTTGATATTCTTTTTTAAATATGTACAAAAAATATAATATGAAAGTGCATTATTATTTTTTTTTTTTTTTTAAAAAAAACATTATTTTCCTTTATCATTCAAATTTATAAACATAGATTTTTCCTTTTTATATTTTCAACACTTAAAGTCCAAATCTAAAATTTAAAAATACGTAGTAATAACTGTTAAGGTTTGTAGTTTATTTCCTTTAAATAAATTTTATAATTTACAAAAATACCTTAAACACACGTTAAAAAAAATTATGAAAGTGAAATAAGGTAAAAATATTATTTTTTACATTTATTACTCTGTTAGACTATTTAACTTTAACAATCACTAAAATATGTAATATAATTAAAATAAAAGTTGATCGTATTCATAATTACGAGAATATTTTACGTGGTACATATAAATATTCATTTAATGTAATATCGACAATTATATCTAAAATACATCTCGATTAAATTTATTAAATTTATTAAATCTATTTAATTTCAATTCGAATGAAAAATAATATAATTTATTCAGTATGAATACATGCTTTATTTTATTCACATTTTGCATTATTTACATCAAAAGTATCAACAGCATTCGTAAAATTGCTATTCACAATTCGATAATGCATGACTAAACTAACAAATTTATGTTCATTCTTTTAAAATATTATTTATAATCTAAAATCTGATGTAATTTGTATGTGCATAATTTAAATGCAATAAAAAATTAAAATTAAGATGATAAATATGAATCTAATTAATAAATTATCCTAACTGATAAACTATATAAATAAGAATAGTTTTTATATTTAAAGGAATTTTAAAATCTTCATTTTAATTCTCTATAATAAATTGTGACTAGTGTAAATTTAGACAGAAAATTTTCGAAGTATTTTATAGGAAATACATGTATGAAATGTTTGTCAAGTACATATTTTTTAATATACCAGATGCTCATATAGAAACATTTGTATAATTGGTCGAATTTTAATATTTCATATTTAATATTTGAATGAATTGTATATTCGATCTGCAATTACGTTTATAAATTTTTTAAAACTGTTTATGTTATTTTGAAGTATATGCGTTAAATCCACAAAATATCAATTATTATTGAATGATGATCTTAAATAATATTTTAGTATTATTAATATTATTTTATTATTATTTTAATATTATAATAAGTTCCTGTAACTACATATTAAATCAATATATAATTTAATCGTTATTATAATTTTTATTAAAAATTTGTTAAAATTCTAACCAGTCATAGTGTATTAAAATTGTCTTTTAATTGAATAAATTAATAAGTAAGACATTTTATTAAATGATATTGTTAATGTTCTTTAAAAAAATCTAATGAAAAATATAATATTAGACATTAATATTGTAACTCTTAATTTTATCAACTTTATATAAAATATTAAAACTGTTTATTACCTAAATTTTTTATTTATAGTATAAAAAATAGTTTATATAAAGTATCCTTTTTAATATAAAATAAAAAAATAAAAAAATTTGATTAACATAGTAATATTTGAATTTTCAAAAAAAAATTCCATTAAAATATAGATATTTTTTATGTATAAATATATATTATTTGTAAATAAAAGTATACAAATATATGATAAATAAAATCATGATTTTAACTAAATGAAGCTTAACACTAGTTTCCTCTATTAAAAAAATTTTAATCATCAGCGTTGACAATAAAAATTTTTAATTTCACTTTCATTTTATGAAAACCTTATTTAACCGAATTCTAATTTCGAATTCTACTTGTTCAACCCAAATCTCCCCGATTTCGTGTATGTTATGGATATTGTAATTTAAGTTTTCACCTCTCCTCACGCACACGTTTCGCATACTCAATTATTTAGTTTGAGGCACGTGTTACGCATTCCAGAACTGCTCCAAACGAAAAAAACCAACCTTATGCGTGGACGGTATTCCAATGGAATCACAATGCCTGTGACGATCATCTAGAAACTCAAAAGCGCTCTTGCTCGAAAGAAAACTCACGATGGGTCGCGTTTTCTTCCTGTAACAATGTTGTTTTTCATCTTGTCGTTTACTTAACATTATTGGACTTTTCATCAATAGCCCTATCCCGGAAATAATAGTTTTATTAGTCTATATTTAGATCAATGAGATCCAATTAATAATGGCTTTGACTTGTGTTCTTTATAATTTGGTAACAATATTGTCCGAAAAACAGTCCAAATAAAATTGTTAAGATAAATATATTTCTACTTACAAAATATATAATTTATGGTTAGTAACAATTAAACATTAGAGACAATATTTTATTCGCTATATTAAAAGTTTTTATTCTTATTTATATTTTATTTTTAAGCGTTGTTAATGTGAAAATTTTTATTATGAATATGATTTGAATGTGTTGGACTTTCGAAATAATATTTTTTTTAAATGAATTTATTTAAATTTTGGTATTTATAACAAATGTTTGAAGTATTTAAATTCTTTTTATTTAATCAATTTTATTTTTTTGTTTTTTTAAGAGTTTATTATAAAAAAGTTAATATTTCATTTATACGTATAAATGAATGAAAAAAAAAAATTTTTTTCTACAAATCAAATGATTTAATTTTAAATAGTCTTATCAACTGTAATAAATATAATGAATATGAAATTGATAAGTTAAAACAATATAAATAATATTAATTTAAACTTCAACAACACATCAATACTAACGTACAAAGATCGAAAAATCATCGATCTTAAAGTTCAACAATAGGTAGTTAACATATAATATTAAATATTACTCTTATATATTTAAGTTAAAATTTGAAGATTAATATTGTTTATTTTAATATTTTGTTCTTATAATTTCTTGTATATATTCGCTATATTGATAAAAGCTGTTATATGGATATCATTACACGCATGTAATCATAAAAAAAATAAAATTTAATTTCCTGTAATATCACGAGATATTGTAAATATACGATGAACGGGCATCAATCGGTTTACGCATATGAATTACTGGAGATATAATATTTCATTATGTATCCGTTGTACCGCTTATGTTACAAAAAAGACTTTTTATTTGCTTAACTGCAACAATGATTGCGACACTTTGGCTTCAGGTAACATTGATTTGTATTTTAAACATCAATATGGCTTATCTATACTCAAAGTATTAAAAAGTTAATATTTAAGATTTTGTTCTTAAATATTAATAAAAACATGCATACAACATAAAAAGATATTTTATTTAATCTTCATACAAATAAAAAGAGATTTATAAGTTCTTCCAAAAGTTTACATAATGATCCAATGAAATTTAAGTTTTAAACACATTTTTTTAAAAAATGACGGTACTTAAAAAATTTTAGAATATATAAATCGACAAGAATGTGACGGTCAAGTCACGTTTGACATAAGCTTAAGGGTAAATCAGTGTATGTGACATGCATGCGAATAATAACCTTAGGTTAAGTCCGTAAAAACAGGTCACGTTACCGTATGGTGACAATGCATTGTTAAAAACACAAATGTAAATATAAAGTATTCAAATATATTTAAAAATAGGTAATAAGAAAACATTTAAAAAAATAAATAAATGTAATGGTTATCAATATCTCGTTTGTTTAGTTATATTTGTACAATTATGTAAATAATGTAGCCCTGCGCATCTGTAAAATGCGCAGAGCAATAAAATAATAAATGTACACAAAGGAGAGACACGTCGTCTGATGCACGCAAACACAAGCCTGCACAGCTATCCTCCATGGTGTATACTACTGGTCGAATAAAATTACCTTTATTTAAACTTAATTTCGAGAGTTTTACCATAATAGTTTCTTGCATTCCTCTTCCCTACATTTGAACCTCGCGCCGCGAACAAGCTTCAATTTATTTTGGAACAAATCTTAGGACTCCGGCTCTAATCTTTGATTGATTTGTTTCAGCGTATTACGGGCTGTTACAAGATTTAAAAATCAATAAAATCAGACATGAAAGGGGAGATAACACCTCACATGTTACAAGTGCATCCACAAGTCGATTTTTACAAATCTGGTAGATTTCATAAGTAGCAAAAACGTGTTCAACTAGGAGAGTATGAGAATTATAATATATATATAAATGAATGTAAATGGCAAGAAAATGACAATTTGCTTCCCCTCACTTCTCAAATTTGGTACCCCTAAACCACTGTTTGAGTATGATTTTAATTTAACCGTTAGAGACAACAGTCAAAATTTAAAACAAAAGTTTCCATCATCTCTCTACAACTAACACTAAGATATTTTCAAATATTAATGGATGAAAATTTCCATTTAAAATTCTCATCTTATTTTATAATAATAAATAAATTATATTTAAAATAATGTTTATTATAATTTTTTATTATGCTTACGTAACTCTTGGACGAATAGGGTTCAGATGGATATTTATTTAATAATTATTTATTAAATGAATACAGTTAATATTGGTTTTTAAGATTGATGTTTTATTCATAAAATACGGTAATCCACTACTTTTTATTTCCTGTTCGACCTTAACTTTGTCTGTAAATCAAAGATGGTACGGTGTTTTTGAACAGTTGCCTCATCTACTACCAAATTTTCTACGTAAATCAGCAAATATACCTGATATTGTTTACCATAAGTAAATTTATTGAGGTACAAGAGCCGTTTGCTAAAAGCTAGACTGCTTTAAATTCTTTCACGACATTTGTTATAAGCTAACGTCCGTTTCGACGAACTGTATGACACTTTTCCTATAAATAAGCCTGTTTTTGCTGATGAACAATTCAGTTTTCAATCAACAAAAACTTTTTCGCTTGTGAACTTTCCTCCGAACTGTCTCTTGGGCCTGGTGTTATGAAGTTTTTATACTCTTCAGGGTTGGACACGCATGCATGATTTGTTTCGTTCATTTTATTCCATTAGTTTCATTGTTTGCAGATAGTGGGCGCTAGTCTATTCTTATCTGGAAGCTGTGGAGCATAGAACTGATACTAAGAGAAGGTCAATTTTCATGTTAATATCATGTAATATGTACAGTCAGGTTAATATTCACTCATCATTCGTGTATCTATAGTTAGCATTTTTTACAAATAGGTTTTAAAATATTAATTTGGATCGTAGATTCTTCGTAGGTCGTCCATGTACGTATAAATGCAAGACAAAGAGAAGATATTTCCCCGCCACGTTTCTGCCAATACTTAATCTGGAAATTAACCTGTTAATATTTATTTGTGTACCTATATATTTGAATACATGTTATTTGAACTTTTATTACTTACTTCTTTATTTAATTTCATTCTTTCCTTAAAATTCATATTTTTATATTTCTAAAGTAAAATCTATGCTCGACAACTTTAAATATGCAAATTTTATAAATATAGTCTTTTTATCAAAATATATTTACTAATAAATTAATCAAGATACTTATAAAAATGGTTGCCTTCATTTCTAAATCTCACCATTTATATTTAGTTGTTAATATTTATAAATTTGAATTTATAAAAAAATATATATACATAAAAAGTCACTTTGAAATTTATGTGTAAAATTACTTTATAATTAACACTTATTAACTGTACAAGAAATTCAAAATGCACACAGATTTTAAACAAAGAGCGAAATGAATTATTCACACTCTTCTCGAAAGAGTTTTTGAAACTGCTATAAACTTAAAATTTGTTCTATGGCTACAAGAAAACAATAATAATAAATATTAATAATAAATAATAATAAATAATAAATAATAATAATAAATACGTGTAGCAAGTTACCATTACCGGCTCACGAAAAAGGGCATATGGAGTTATCTCATTCTATTAAATTTGTCTGAATTGTTACTAATATTAAAGAAAAATTAATTTTTAAATTGAATACAATAATATAATATATAATTTTGTGTAATTATTATAAAATTTATAAAAATTTTAAATTATTATAGCTCTGAGACTTTCTTTTACGACACAAACCTTTTTTTGTGGCCCGTTTGCTCCGTTTCTTGCCTCTCTCATATAAAGTTGATCTCCGTAGGATAGAGTGAGGCAGTTGTGATATATGTTGGTCAGTTTTTTTACTTTTTGCAGTAACGTGTAATCATACGTTGAAACATTAATATTTTTTTTATCTAAGAACAACTGCACGTTTTATATTTATATTATTTACTCCACAAATAAACATTAATAAATGAAAATCTGTACTTTTTACTATAAGTAGTAGGTATCTATTTAACATTAAGTACAACAATATCAAATTTTTTATCGAATCTATAAATTAAAAGGTTTATTTTTAAATGTATATATTCTCATTATATTTAAGCATAAATAATTCGATTGTGTATCATGAGTTCTTTTTTATAGAAATCTAAAATTTTGTAACAATATTTTATTTATGTATAAAAAAAACTACAAATTTAATGTAATGTAACAAATAAATATCAAGTTATTGAATCCATGCTTTAATGTAACACTTTGCAATTGAATTAAATGTAAATTTAATATTATATTACATTAATGCATTGTAACAAAATTATTTATTACCGGTACATTTATTTTTGCAAACCTATTATTCTATATTACCCAACCCGATAATCAATAAACTATAATACATCAAGGCATAAATTACATAGAACCTTAATATATCGAAAAATCCATGCTAATACACCAAATCATCAGCCAACGCCCAGCACATGCGAAAATCCTTTGTCGTTATCTCATCTCATTCATCACAATTTTCCTAAAGAGATTAAGCTTTGATGGGATGAACCTGTTAGATATTATCTTTCTCTAATGTGAGCTGGTGACAGTTCGAGTATTAAGCTCACGAGTGGATAAAACTGATGTTGATAATCAAATTCGATTTACTTATCCTAGACGAGATGAAGTACGGAGACCCAGCGGCGATCTTCCTCTGTCTCGTCGCAGCGCTGTGGATACTCAGGACTCAGGTCCAGGCGATGCCTCCGGCCCAATGCAGTCCTGTACTCCTCAACGATGTTCCTCCAAGAATTCGCAAGGTCTGTGCCGCGCTATCCACCATCTATGAGCTGGGTTCAGCTATGGAAAGCTACATAAACGACAAAGGTACACTTGAATACGTTCTGCAGGAAAAATATAAAACCAGCTTTATTGAAGGGCATTATTCAAAACTTTTTTTTTGAGTTACACATTTTGTTTAATGAACACGAAAAATAAGAAATAAACATTTACACAAAGAAATAATTTTTTATTTTTAACTAAAATTCTTGGTTTTTTATACAAGTTTATAGTCGTTTTAATACAGCGTTATCATACCTTTGAATATTTACACATATATACAATATTAATCAGATTATGCAATGTCCTATTTTCGTAAAAATGCATGTGTAAATAATATATTTCCCTATTCGTATTTCATTATATTATGAATTATTATAAAATAAAATTATTAGTTAATTTTATAAATTCATATTTTCTTACAGTAATTACACTTCCTTCCAGAAAATATTAATTTGAAACGTAATTTTCTTCTTTTTAGTTTAATTAAACATAATTAAAGTTTTAATAAAATTCGAAGCGATAAAAACATAAAATATAAATGTAAAAAATGTCTTGTCTTGAGTATAAATTGCATCTTCATTAATTATCCTGGATACAGTAGGGCATGCCTGTGCATTTTAACAAAGTCTAGGCTAAAATTAAACCTGATTTCTTACGCATTAAAGTGCGCTGCTTAACTTATGAGACACAAAGGAAACAAAAGAAAAGCCTAAAAGCTTAGCTTAGCGATATACAAGAGAAGTTTCGTTGTCCTAAACGAAATTCTCGAGCATCTAGGAAATCTGGGAAATACCGGAGATTGAAGGAAAACTTCATTACTTGGTGATCACACTGCTGCATCCAAATCAATTCCTTGAAAATAACGAAAAACTACTTTTGCGTTTACTTATGCTGCATACAATAAAAAATGTGTAACGGAAAAGATGAAGATTTAAAATACCTTTTCAGTGTATTGTGTATGTGAGCGAGACTGAAATAGAACAAGCGGTGAAAACTAATTTAAAATTGTATGTAAATTTAATTATTACCAGTTACTGGCGTACTTCTTATTTTTTATTTCTTTTCAATAAATAAAATAAATAATCATAAATTTGTAAAGAAAAAGTATAAAAATAAGTTGTAGATTATAATCGTTGTAGTTAATAAATATTTATCAATTCTTTGAAATAATAAAATAATATTAAAAAAAATTTTTTACAACTATTCACAAATTTATGAACCAATTTATATTTTAATATTGAGTTAAATTTCTTTACAGAATTTTTATTTATTTTAAAGTATTTATTTTAATTATAACTTCATAAGAAAATTCAAAACTTTTTTTTATTCAAATACATAACAATATTTTCATTTATACTACAAGCTTATTATAATTTAGATAAAGTAGATAAACACACCTACGAATATTAATATTAATATTAAAATAAAAAGATATAAAAAATCAATACATTATCAGAATATAAAAGCTTATTTTTTTTTATATATATGAGATGTATATTTAACAACAACTGTAATAACAACTGTAACTGTAAAAGTTTTAATATTAAATTTAAAGCTGCAAATTGTAAATATAAAAAACTTTTATAAAAATACTAAGCAGTTCTGTAATTAATGTATATATTTATTCTGAATATCTCTTATTTAATCTCATATTTTATTTACACTCAGGATCATTTATTACAAATTCTTAAATATAATAATTTAAAAGAATAATATTCGAAATTCTACATTTCCCGCACACTTTAACCAAATAATTACATTTCAACAAAATTAGCAAATATAAAAACTAACTCATTATAGTAATTTCTAAATTATTGTAGTCCTAGGAGATGGAATACCTTTACCGGACAGCGGTGTCAAGCGCAAAGATGTTGATCACGTTTTCCTGCGTTTCGGCAGACGACGTTAATCATCAGTTATAAATTAACAAAAAATCAGAATTTTTCTGTCTTCAACGATAAGATAAATCGTATCATTAAAAAAAAATCCAATATTCCTTACTCACCGACCCATTTAAATTTATCATCCACATTCAAGTCTTATAATAAAATAGAGAAAAGAAGCAAATGTAAGTGGAATCGACGAAAACAAAAAGAAAATAGTGTAAAGTACATAATTGTTCCATTGAAAATTGTATGATTTAATAGTCACTGAATAAAGATTTAAAAATTTACTTTTATTGTAAAAAAACGAGCCCGGTTTTTCTAATATTTTTATGAATATTTGCATTTTCTCACAACGAGGTTTTTATTGATCACTGTTAATGAAAATATAAATTGCACAATTGATTTTCATTGAAAAAATATTCGGTAAAAAAAACAAAAAATGAATGCATTGTAACACAATTTAATTCAATATTTAATTCGGAAAAAAACATATAAGCAGTAACAAAAGTCTGATTAAGTTTAATATGTTTATACGGCGAAGCTTTGCGAATATTAAAATGACAACTCGCCGATTATATTAACTATACTGGCTTAAATTACATTTTAAACTACAAAACAATATATTAATAATGTAATTTTTATTTTATAAAATTTTTAGATATCTTGTCCTATTGAAAAAAATCCTACAATAAAAAAATAATGTCGTGTTTATATTGATATACATCGAATTTCATCAATTATTGTATGTAAATGATCGATCATTTACAATCGATAATAGAATAAAATTACTCTTTGTCAAATTTCATCGATCCCTCAAATGAAAAAATTATTATTTATAACATTTGTGTATGTTTCAATAAAGAATAAAAGCTTAATCATGAAATTTTTTAATTCCATAGATATACTCTTCAACTATAATATTATTATGTATACTATATTAACTATATCTTGTTATTATTATTTTATAACTATAAATTTTATATTTTACAAAGCGCATTGTTGTATTAAACTATAGCTATAAACTCAAAAAATATTTAATTAATTTTATAAAACTGTGTTCAAACTTCTCTGTAAAATCAGTATTGAAATGTAAAATTGGTTAAACATCATTATAGTAAAAATTATCTAAGTTTTTTCTTTTTTTAATATATTCATATAATATTCATAAAAATTAATTATAATAGTTTAATCTATGCAATTTTGAAAATTCCAACAAGAATAATAAAAAATAGTACAGCAAAAGTCTTCTATTTATTACTGCATTCGATGTGCTAAAAAAAATTAATAAATCGAATGGTTAAAAAATAAAAAAAATTAGGAACAGAAGGAAACAAAAAAAAATAAAAAATAAATAATGAAAGGTATTGTAATTAATAATATCATTAATATCTTCACATACGCCTCTACTTCGATTTCACTAATATTGATATAAATGATGAATATAAAATAAAAATTGTGCATCAAATAACTTATGAGGATAACTATATATTTATTATGAAATATGTATAGACAAATATGTATATAAAGTTTCTCTCTAAAAATCGTAAGTATTTTATTTATCCTTAATTCTGAACAATATTTTTTATTGGTTAAACACAAATTTAAATATTCTTGTTATTATTATTCTTTACCTAAATAACTTTTGTATTCAAATTATTTATCTATCATTGAATTTTTATTAAACAATTTCTTATAAAAATAAAACTTTTCCTTAACAATATTAATATAAAAATAAACTTTTTTACTTTCAATAAAAATTTTATTCACATAATTATATATTTTTATAAATATTATGCATTTATTTGTAATATCTTTTGAATATATCGTTTAAAAAAATTATATATAAAAAATAAACATACTATAAACATTTCTATTCACTTTATGTTTATCAGTATTATTGATAATGATCTACAAATTATAGTAAGATAAAAAGGTTGGTATTACTATAACATATCTCAACATATATTATGTATAAAAATTTATAATATGTAAATATTTTTATCATATAAATTTTTAGTCATTTGTTACTAAATATTATTCTCAATAAATAATATAATTATTAATAGAGTAATTTATGTAATGATTAAATTTTATTATTTGGAATATGTAAAAAATTCTTACTATTAAAAGAGTATTTAAGAAAATCAACTTTCTATACATCCATTCATTGTATTACATTTATAAATTTTTATAAATATATATTATAAAATATTTTAATGTATGTCTTCTGCGTTCACAGTAGACCTAACGTTTTTATTTATAAATAAACTCCAATATGAAGATATTAACTGAATTATATATATATATATAATTTCGTTATTTAATAAATTATATTATTACTATTTTTAAATTCATTCAGAAAAATATAGTTTTACGATTATAAATATAATTGCTTTAATTTTTTTTTTTTTTTTTTATTATACATTTTACATCTATTTATACTCAAAATCAATATTTTTGATTACTGTAAAAAATGAGAAAGAATTTCTTAGAAGTTTTAAATCCTACAAAAAAATTCAAAACTATGCTATGTATAAATTGTAAAAGGCAACAAAATTTAAATAGATGGAGGACAATTAAAAATTAAGATCTATTCGTTATGTCGTTATGAATTTGTTTTTAAAATAATAAAGATAATAATCTTTTAATTATAGATGGTCACGGTAAAGTAAATGAAAGCATAAATGTTAATTTAGTTCATTTTTCATATCAATATTGATGAAGTGCAATTAAGATTCAAATTCAAATTCAAAACTCAATTCCGAGGTTACAAATCATAAAACTACTTATAAATGAACCAAAATAATAAGCAATATAATAATATATAATAATATAATACAATATAATATAATTTTTATCACTATTTTTTTTCACGAATAGAAGCATCTAACCTCATATGAAAAATTAGAAATTGTCAGTAGATTTTTATTTTCGAAAATGCTACTAAAAATATTTAGAATTTTTTTACATTTTTGTTATAAAATATAAATTTATAATTTTAACATTATAATGCCGATATATGAATAATTTTATTATAACTAATAAAATTATAAAGAACAGACACTTTTATATAAATCGATTGGAAAATAAAAAGTGGATCAATTTGTAACGAAGCAGCCCCGTAGGGCTGTACTACGGCTTCTGCCCGGAGGTAGCTCATCGGAGCCAGGGTTGTTCCCTCCTGAAACAAGATAGAGGGGGAAAGGAGCCGCAAATAAATATACGCGGGTTTCCGTAAATCCTCCTTTATTCAACCATATACAACAAAAAAAAATATAGGTGATGATATAAAGGAGGTTCCGTCTTCTTTCTTAAAAAGAAAGAAGGCGGAGGTTAGGGTAGTTCTCCTCTGAAAAAGAAGTTCATTTACTCCGTTTGGAGATTTTCTACTCGGCCTGGTCCGCCGGGGCGGACTGCTATTCGAGTCCCCCTTTTATACGCAGCCCGTGAGTCGGCGGCAACTCCCGTTTAATTAGAACGGGAGCGCCTGATCGGGCGGCGTATAAGAATAACAGAACAACAGCTATCTTCCGTCCTCGCTCGTGCGAGTGATGGAGCGCACTAGCGTGCTGCTGTGTGCTCGAGAGAGAGCGCGAACCCCCACTAGGGTAAAAACCGCCACAGCGCATGCGCTGTGGCGCGCCGCTGCTCGGTTGTTGTTGGCTGCGGGCGCGCGGAGGAGGGAGGCCGAGTCCCCACTCCCCGACGGCCTAACTGAACTCCGTGGAAAGAGGGCAACGTTTGCTCTCTCCCCGTGCGTGACGTAACGGTTTTAGTTCCGAGAACTGAGCGCGTAGTGAGGTTTTTTCCTCACAAATTTAAAAATTAATAGTAAAATTTTTAATTTACCTGTACAAATTTTATGATCATTTTTCTATATTTTTAACTCTAATATGGATAGATTAAAGTAATTCACATTGTCACGTATATAACATTATCTGTAACGCCTTTAGAATTACAGGAGACCGAATCATCTGTTTTAGCAAAGAAATTGTATCAATCCATGAATTGATGGATTGGATATACAAAAATAAACAATGAGGAGTCAAATTTAACGGCGAGCAATATGAAACCCGCGACTAATTGAACTCTCAAAATCATTTTTCGGCGGAAATCCCGTGTCGAAATCGAAAATTGCATATGCGAGGAGCCAATTGTAAGACAATAGTGGAAGTGGCTGAAGTAGCGTTAATTAAACGTCTGAGAACACTGCGAGCTTTGGCTAAAAAACTTGCGGATTTAGTGATTTTACATCCGGTGCATGTAATGAGTAAAATCGAAGGAAATTAATAAGGGATTCCGCTTCGAGTCTCGATTGAGTTGACATCTAGAGAATGAGAATTCCAATTCGGACTGGTGTAGATATTTGGCTTTTAATTATCTGATTTAATGATTTAATGCGTATTAAAATTATTGAAATTATCTTGGAAGCACATATAAAACCTCGCTTTCATGATTTAATTTCTCTCTCCCAAATTTAATCGGATAAATAGATTTCTGATAAATTCTTAAATTGTCGTAGTTGCTGATTTTGATAAGCCCGAACCTCAAAAAGGTTAAGACTCTTTGACCGCTTTAACTAGGGAAGAAAACGTACCTGGAGACGAATAATTGAAAATATAACATAATAATAGTTACACGATAAAGTATAAAATTAAAAAAAAATTTGAAATTTTACAAAATCAATGTAACATTCTCAATATTTTTTTCAAACAAATTACCTCCTCCTTTTCTAGTCACGCGGAGGTTGGACTCTTCGATCGCAATTCGGATCGCGGGTTTCTTGGTTCATGTCATTCGTCCCTAACTCGACTATCCTTTTTATCCTGTTTTGTCGTTTCAATGCGGTTTCGCTCGTTATGCAAAAGACGGTGATGAGATCCCTTGCAACGCATACACTTCTCCCTTTTGCAGTTTTCTCTCATGTATTCAAGTCTTAAGCAAATAAAACACAACTCGCGGTCCTTCACCATTCCCCATTTTGCACGATTTGACGCTCTCGCAAACTCTTTAGATTTTACTAAAACATGACGCTTACTCTTACAAATGAAATATCTTGTACGTTTACTCGATGATTCTGACGATGTCGCATTCGTCGAATCCTGCTGTGATTCGTCGTTGCCTTCTGCTTCGTAGGCGTATCATGTATTTTTGGAAAAATTAGATTTTGCATTTTGCTCTCGCGGGGTTACATAAGCATTCATAAAATTTATTCCACTGTTGGCGGCATATTCGGCTTCCTCATAAAAATTTGCATAATTTTTCCAACTCCAATTTCTCCGGATCGATGTTTTTCGCATAACGGGTGTACGCGTATATCAACGCCGACGGCAATTTTTTCGCGATCGCATTCGTAAGGTCTCGCGTATGTAAATAGCAGATCATGTTCAACGATTTGAACGCTGTCATAGCGTTCTGGACCTTAATTGCGAATTGGACAATAGTAAATTTTTCTGACTTAACCACAGGTAAAACTTTTAAATCGGTTGCTAATTTTTCCGCTACAAAATACTTATTTCCGTAACACACCTCTAACATACGCATTATAGACTTCGTGTCATACGTCGAAGCATGCATCGCTCCAATGGTATCACGCGCTTCATCTTTTAAGGCCTTAAAAAGTCGTGCAAAATTTTCCCTTTCTGAATAATCTCCCAATTTCGTCGTTAGATTAAAGAGCTCTTTGAAGTGTGCTCATTCTAAAAGATGGTCTGAGAACGACGGTAGGTCTTTCGTGTCTATTCACTAAATCCCGAATTTTCACTGTTAGCGGAGTTCTCTCCTATGACTCGCAGCGACCTTTCAATTACGTTCACAAGGCGATCAGTGGAATCTCGCGCATCATTATTAACGTTATTGTACATTACCGCAGTGCTGTGCCGCCAGTCGATACTTACCGCTGTTCCTCTCACGTTAGGAGGTGTTAGATGGAATCTCATAGAATCCATGGATTTGGCGCTGAGATGAGCCTCGCCGTTGACGTCTGAACCTCTCGTAGCATCCCAATGATCGAAAAATTGGTTGTCTACAACATCCCTGGACAGTTGGCGGGGTGGTTGATTGCTTCCTTCATTTTTCCAGGGCACCGAGGGTTGACTGGGCGGTTGTGGTATCATCCTCGGGGTTCGCACGAGTTACCGCTTGCTTTGGAACTCGGGTAGCCTTTTTTACAGCTTCTCGTTTTGCCCGTTTGGCTGGTGGCTGTCCTTGCACATCCTTTGCTGAAGCACGTGTTTTCCTTGGAGTCATTTTTTATATTTCGCTTAGTCTTTACACTGCTCACTGTTTTCCACACACGTCTTTCCTTTCACTTTCCGGTAATAAGTCCCGGGTTTCGGTACCAAAGTTTGTTGTTCACAGCTGAACGATTTTTAAGGAAGGTGCGTGGGGAATTTTTGCTTTGTTTTTAAAATAACAAACAAGGGTTTTGTTCAGAAAAAATTTATTCATCCATCGCTACAATTTTCGCCAAGCTCGAAGGAGGCTGGAACGAGATGAAGCACCTCCTCCTTCTCCTTTGAGCTTTCCCATTGGTCATGGTGTCAACCAGGTGGGCCTTATTATTTTTTATTTTTCCCAATTGATCACCTCCCCCTTTCAATTTTTCAACGGCTTCCGCCCTTCGTTTTATGGGTGGGCGGCACGCCAGCTCAAACCCGCCGATCTTTCGGCAACAATAACTCTAAGCGTAGATGTAATAAACATTGTAAACAAGCCTACCTTTCAAAATAGAATTAGAAAACCTCCATTAAAATCAATAGTTTTATAAAGACAGAATAATTTCTACTGATGCTTCAAAAATAATATTTTGGTTAAAATATCTATAAATCTAAAAAACTAAGCTGATTAATTGAGATGAAAAACTAGATACTAGAATTAGCAATTTCTCTCAGTTATTTGAGACTACGTATATACAATGGGAAACTTTAATCTCTTTCGTCAATGAAACATTTCAGCAGAATTATAAAACTACTAAAAAGTTGTTGCAATTCTGAATTCATTGAAGCTCTTCCGGATCTTACCTAATCTAGCGCGCTCAAAGCATAATGATTTTTTCAGGACATTAAAAAAAAAAATTAAGTGAGTAAATCTTTTGAAATTTTATTAAAATATTTATTTACTGTACATCTACTTTTTCACTAATTTTGAAATAAAAATATTGTTTTGTAGCCAAGATAAATAAAAATCTCCGAAGATAAAAAAAAAAAATATGTAAAAAATGTGTTAATATCGAAAAAGATCGTAGAAGAGACCTGTAAAAAAATTTCTTGTTGTTAACATTAAATTAGATTAAATTCTATAAACCATGAAATCACTAGTTTTTCTAAAACTTTTAAAATCTAGAAAATGACAATGTTTTAGAAAAAAATATTATTTTTTCATAAAAAAATCGCTTTGTTTACATGCTAAATTCATAATTTTTGTAATATCAAAAAAATTAAGAATTCAGAATATTAAAAAAAAACCTTTGGCGTTCTTTCAAAATTTCAAATTAATTATAAAATTTTAAATCTGGATTCAGAGATAGAATTGTGTCTATATATTTATGCAATGACAGCAAGTAATTTAAAAAATTAATGAACAAGTATTTATATATTTTATATCTATTAACAAAAAAATATACACAGTATTAGAATATATAATTCTAATCAAGTGTAATCCATATATGATAGTATTATTTATAATGGGCGTATAAGTATTATTTGTAATCACGTATACGCATTACTAGCGGAAATTAAATCTTAACAAAATTAAAAGAGACCGATATCCAGCTCTAAAAATATAAAGCAATGATAGCACAACTTATGGCCCGTCAAACCTAAAAAACTCTGGAAGACAGAACACACGAGCAAAACAAACCCAAGTATATTATATTATAATTTCAATATATTCAGTAATTTTGCTATATTCAATTCATTATAAGTCTGTCTGACTTTAAATTAAAAACTGTGCGATATTTGAGACGTCACAACTAGATACATTTGACTGTCAAATCGCCAGGCTCACGCCCACAAGAATTTTTCGTCGAAAAATTCAAAAACTACATAAGGACTACGTGCAGTCGCAATGTTAAATAATTCAATAAAATAACAATAAATCCAATTAATTTATTTATTTATAATTTTACGTACGTTAATTTATGTGTGTGTTTGTAAATTTGAAGGAAACAAATGTATTTTTTTAAAAACTAAAAGAAAAAAACTATATTTTGAAAATTTTCATATAACAGTTCATTACAATTTCCATATAATCAACCACAACTTACAGGTTAATGTTAATATATTTTTTAAAACCGTTAAAAAAACTAAAATCGCTTAGTTTTTTTAACGGATTGAGTTGAAAATAACTTCGTAATTTTCGCATAATTAAATGAAAATTAGGAACTGATATAAATAATAATCTGATTATACTAAAATATTTACAATTAGAGTAAATAATAATTCCTTTTTAAAATTCCTTTCTAAAACTAGAGTTCTAAATAATAAAAAATAAAAAAGTTAAAAATTTTTAATTAATTTCAAAATTTTCCGATTTTTGGAAAATTTCTCCGCATCTAATTTTCCAATCACTTTATATAATCATGAATTTTATTCAAAATTTTATTAGCTACAAGTCGTTCCTTGAAACTATAGTGTTAAAATTAGGAATTTTCATTTTATAACAAAAAAAGTAAAAAAAAAAAAACATTTTTTTCGTTGAAATTGTTAAAAAAAAAACTTTGAATATTATGAGTGGTATTTTAGAAAATAAGAATCTACTGATTTTTTACGAACTTTAATATACTAGCTGCTTTTTTTCAGAACCTAAAAAGTGGTCTATTCTAACAGACTTATCTTTTTATATTAAAAAATTTTTTTTACACATCAAATGTAATATTCAAATAAACTTAATTAACAAAAATTAAAAAATTAATAAATAAACTTTATATAACAATCAAATAATACTCGAGTTATAATATCAAAAAACTCTGTACACACAGTTATAATAGTTTTGCCATAAATCACCTTGAAATAATTTCAAAATCTACCGATTCTCAAAGAAAAGCGACACAAAATTTACATTCGATTTATTTTGAAAGTCCGGCAACGTAAGCAGCTTAGCTCACGTATCGTATGTCCAGGATAGTAATAGCACCTGTCCTCACTGAAAATTCGAAAAGCATTTTCGATCCTTCAAACGCGACTTTTCCGAGTTTTCCTTTGAAATCATTTTCCAAATTTCTTGGCATTATACAAGTGGTCTTTTATCCATTGGCGATTTCTTATAAATTATTTTTATAAATAAAATATAAAAAAGGACTAAATAAATTAGCTGACACGTTTGAACAAATTACGAAAAAATACCGGGAGAAGAAGGACAATAGAAAAAAGACAAGGTAAACCCTCGGATGCTGTTCAGTATTCATTGTAGTATTTAAATATATTTTCCTTTTCTTCCTTACAATAAGCGTTATTCTTGAATCACGAGCTCATTCCAACCTTTTTACTTTTAATTTATGTATTTTTATTTTAGAATACATTATAGTATTTATTACTTAGAATTCACTATTTTTGTTTTCGAAAAAAACCTTAATACTAAAAATAAAATTTTTCCAGGTCCTCGTTAAAGTATATATTTTGCATTTTGTCTACCTATATATATGATATAAAAGTGATGATATAAAGCTGATATATGATATGAATACATTATAAAAAAAAACAAATTTTTGCAATTAAATATTCAAATGGTAAATCTTTTTTAATAAATATTACTTAAATTTTTGAATTGTTTTTCTAATTGTAACATTTATTACAGTTATAATTATAAAATCAGTTCTGATATTTCTATGATCAGCTTCTATTTTCAATTTGAAAATATTAAGACAAAATTATAATAAAGACGACGAAGACACAAAATATATGAATTTCGTATTATAATGATTGATACCAAAAAAAATCATAAAAAAATTATACATTTTTATTGAACTGCTACATTGTAATAATAATATATTAATTTCTGAATTCATCATTATTAATCTTTGTTTATTTTAACTGATTCTTTTTTTATTATTGTATTGGTTATTATTTTATTGTTGTACTATGAGTATGAAAATGAAAAAATTAATTAATTTTAAGTAAATTATAAATAAGTAATAAAAATATTTACCTTAAATTATTATAATGGTTACATAAGTGTAGATATATAAATTATAAGTTTATATTATATTATATTATATTATAGATATATAAATTACATAAAAATTGAGTATTACAATGAAATTGATAAGCTGAATATGATTAGAAAGTGAAACTCAATAATCTGATAAAAATATAGAATTTTTAAGATGAAATGTTGTCGTCATGCATTACTTATAGATTTACCAAATAAAAACTATTGTTTGGTAAAAAGTTTTCGTTTTTAATATTTATTATAAAATTTCTGATAAGAATAAATACAATTAAATTGTAGTTCATTAAAATTATTCAAAATATACTGTATAGTTTCAGGAAAATATTGAATAATTTACAACATTATTTATTCTATACATGCAATACTGAGTCATGCAAAAATGTATATTACAAATATATTATGCTTATAATTTTTAAATTTACTAAAAGTAATTTATTTTATTTTTAAATTTAAAAATAATAATTATCGACGAGATTGTGAATATGAAATGAACATGAATTTTTAATAACAGTCAATTTATATTCAAATAATGTGACGACTTTGAATGCATAATAATTATAGGAGAAAATTCCATTTCTAGATTTAAAAGCGAAAAATAATCGCCTGCAAAAAGAAAGCATACAGGAATTTGGATAATATATTCTGTTAAAAATTTCATAATATTCAAATCATTTATTTTCAAAGAAAAATGAATTGCTTTAAATAAAAATTAGTTCATCAGTCAAACATATGCTTCATACTATAACAGTATATAATAACTAAAATTGTTGAAGAAGTTTTTAATTATATAGAATGTTTTTTTAGATAAGGGAATTAGACAGTATCGAGTCAGACATTAAAGACAGAATCGATAAGGGTGGAAGAATACACTGCTTGTAATGCAAGCTTCGCTTGAGAGGGTGAGCAAATAAATATCGGCAGGTGGCAAATACGGGGAGGGGGGTTATAAATCAGTCAGTTTCAAACCAAGATGTTAAGAAAAAAGTTACTTTTTAATAAATAAAACGCGTGGCTTGGGTCTAAGAGCAATCTATTTTTTTTTTAAATTCATTTGATTTTCAAAGTCTATAAAAAAATCTAAAACTCCATTCATTTTCAATAATATCAGACGCGTGTTATAAGGCTATGAAGAAGATTGATATATCAATCTTGTGACTAAAGACAAATTGTTTGTTTTTCAATCTTGATTTGAAGTAGAAAACAAGATCAACCGTTAAACAGATATTTATTTGAGAAATTCAACGTTTGTGTATTTTCAGAGAAAAAAAAATCATGATTAAAATATAATATCTGAATGTATACCTGAGCTTCTTTCGTATTTACTTCAATAAATAAAAAGAAAAGTACTAAAATGACTTAAATAAAAATTTATTATTTTAATATTTATTTTATCATATAATTTGGTTTTATCATACAAAAGATTATTTTTTTTTTTTGCTATTTTAGTCGTCGCGGAGAACTTTTAATTAAGTAATATTTATTTTGTTTAAATTTTTTATTAAAAAACATGTTACAGTAATCAAATCAATTAAAAACTTACACAATATAGTTTTACATAAAAAAATATCTTATTATACATGCATTACCACAATATTTTATTTGTAAACATAGAAATTCAAATAATGTATTTTTTTGTCAAATTTTAAACACAAATATCATACATATTTGGAAGTTTAAAATAGTTACAAAATATTTTTAACCAATATTTTCAAAGTATAATGAAATAATCTTGAATAAAAATAAATAATTTTGTAATTATATTATAATTTAATATTTTCGTTTGTTACGCGAATTAATAGAAATTTAATTAACTATTTCAATTTCTTATCCGTCGTATTTATATAATAATATTGTGGATTTTATTTACTTTATGAATACAATTCCTATTTACTTATCAAAGAATTGTACAAGGTATACACATCTTTATATTCAATATTTCGATAAGGAAAGCTAAATGCAAAATATCTTAAATAAATATCCAAATATAAACAAAATAAAATTATACAACTTATTTAATAATTACTACAAATTATATTAAAATATCACAACAATTTTATAATAATATATTAAACTTTTTCATTCTTTTTTTAGTACTTATAATGTTCAGTATCATTAAAAATATATAATCGACGTAATTCTGAATATCAACAATTTATATCAATAATAATATTACCAGGTTTCAGTAAAATTATTTAAAATTTATTTTCATGTTAAAATCAAAAAATTAATATTTATCAACCGTTTTATTATGAAATATTCCTATTATTAAATTTTTTAGTGTAATATGTAATATTTAAAATGTATTATAAAATGAAGTATGCATGCAAGTATAATATTATGATTTTTCTAATATTTTTTTTATTTACAACAAAATTATTACAATATAAAAAAAAATATTTTATTTTTAATTTATATTTTTTTTCAATTAAGAAGCTAAAATATTAACAATTGTGGTATTTTTAAATATATTTAAAAACAATACTTGTATTTTACATTCTTAGTTATACATATTCATAAATCATGTACTATACTATAATGTTATCTTTTTTTAATTAAAAATTATACTATATAATTTATAATATAATTATATAAATGCAGTAATTATATTCAATAAATTTATTTAAAAATTAAGGCCATACTTAAGAGCATTAATTTTTTCTACGTGTATAAATTTCTTCGGTTTTTCCAATTTATACCACTACTTTTATGAACATAGATTATAAATATAAACATAAATATATTTTATAGAATATCAACAATTGTATGAATTTCTATTGTATATCATTTTACATAATTTCGCTTTATTATATTATTCCGTATGAGTATTATTGTATATATTGAATGGAATTCTATCTCAATATTAAAATCATAATAGTGAATATTTTATAACAAAATATTTTTTATTTTCACATATTTATTACCAAAATAATATCTATTATTATTACGTTTACATATGTTCAATTTTAAAACACAAATCAAAATTATTGTGTAATAAAATGAATAACAAGAAACATAAAAAATCATTTCAAATAAAATAATCAATTTGCAATAATTTAATAAATGGAAAATCATTTAAATTTTAAATAAATTTTAAAAATTAAAGTAACATCTTTATACTATTATGTAATCTCTATATTTTTTTATTTTAAAGAAGAATAATATAAAATTCCATAAGATTCTTCATATACTAATATTTAAAATTTTTTTTACTACTTTATTATTTGTTTAAAATCAATTTTTTTTTTTATTAAATGAACAAAAAACAATTTTTTAATACAATAGTAATAAATTAATAAATATATTATTTTCGAGTATTCTTCGCTTTTTACATGTGAGATTATATCATTGCCATATAACTTATAAGATTATGAATTTAGCGTATTTTTTTACCTCAAGTCTTGCAAGGTTTTTTTTATAGATAATGTCTCTATTTGACATAAAAGTCTTATCTCTCAAAATCATTTTTGATGAGATCTTAACTCTACTTAATCTAAACTTATCAATATTTATGCAGCTATTGCTAAACATCTTTATTTGTATTTATGATTTAAAAATTGATAGCGTATTGTCATAAAATACAAATTTTCAAAATGGCCACAATTTCATTTTAACGTATTTAAAATTTTTTTCAATATTAATAAAAAGAATTATTAGTATGATATAAGATGTTACTGATTCTTATGTATGTATTATAACTATTTTTATCATGAAAAATTTCTGATATTTTCTGTTCAATTTTATCTAAAATTATGTAGAAATAATAAACTCATAAAATAATAAAGTATAAAATACGTTATAATGTTAAATATTAACAATTGTAGACAATACGTGAAAATATAGAAAAATAATTTTTATATACTAGCATCAGAGTTTTACAATTATTAAAAAAAACTAACATTTTTGTATAAGTAATTCTGGTAGAGTATTGAATTACCATATTACTAGTATTTTGATTTTTATAAATAAAAAAACTATTAAACATTTCAAAATGTTTAAACTTACATCATTTGATTTTTTTTAAATTATAAAAATAAAATATTATTAATCTTATTTTTATATAAAAAATCAATCGGATCAATAATTTTAAGATGGATCAAATCCAATTTAATTCTTAAATTTTAAAAAAAAGGAAAAAAAAATCTTTTCGTTAAAATAAGTTTGATTTTTTCAGATTTAGTAAAATAGTAATTAAATAAATTAAGTTAAATTGAATAATTAAAATATATTATCTTTGATATTAATTTTAAATGTTTATGATAATAAAAAAAGAATATAAAAAGCGAGAGTAAAATAAAAAATAAAAAAGTTCTGTCGGTGAGATAAAATTTATTTATATCTATAGAGTATGTCATTTTCTTTGACAAGCTTTTTTTACAATATTAAAATAATAAATAAGTTATAACATAAATTGTATAGTTTAAAATAAATCATAAATAAAAAAAACTATTTATATTTTATATTTATAAAATTATGAAATAACGTTATTAAAATTGTTGAAAAGTTTGTATGTATAATTTTGAATTTTCGACTGCATTATAAGTATTTTTAATTACAAAATTTTTAATTATCTTGTATTTAAAAATTTTATCATGTATTTGATTATAAATGTTTGTAATACAATGGAGCTCCTAGAAAAAGATATACTTTTAGTGTCGACTGAGGTGAACAGTGACCTTGTTTTATAAACGCCACGGTTATCGTTACATTATCATTTTATTATTTATCATTATCAGTTATTATTATCTATGGTTTAAAAAGAGGGAACATAATGTATATAAATGTAAATAAAGAAATAATTGATCTATATGCCCGATGACTAAAAAAATAAGATCCATTTAATTAGCATAATTTTAGCGACGTCCTTATCATACTATCATGAATATTTAAATATATATTGGAGTAATTTTACCGGTTGATACAGGTGTATATACATTATTTGAATGAGAATAATGATAACAATAAGATATAAAATATACATCGTGTTGTTTAAGTATGTTATTACTCGTGTCATTTTATTCATAGTTTCCCGAGAAACTTTTTATTTAAGTTCACAGACCTCCTCTGTTCCATATTAATTTAAAATGAGATCAAAACATATTTATCGAGTAATCTTATTTTTATCCCTTGCGACTTTTCACACAATTTCAGCAAGTAAGTAATCGCACAATAATGACTGTTAGGTATATTTAATTTTTCTAAACATATTCAAAATCGAAATATTTAATAAAAAAAGTACTGAAACCCCTCGTTCATCATTCGACGGAGTAAGTTATTATTATTCAAAAATTCGACAAATAATTATTTAAGTGGACATCTACTAATGCAGGTTTCTTAATTTCGTCGGTTTATTATTTTCGACACTTTCTTTTATGTTTCACGGCATAGATGACGTTAGTTTAGTTTTTCGTGACCCTGTTTGATCTACGTATAGTTAGGTCTTTACATTAGGAAAATATCAAATTTCTCTCTCGGTTGTCATCCTAATGTTGCATTTGAATGTTTTAATAATTACTAAAATAATCAACTAAAATTAAATGTTTTCGTATAAATTTTATTATCTCCTAATTATTAAAATAAAAATACTTTAACTAGTTCATAAGAAAATTATATATTTATAAAATTCATTTAAATTATTAGAATTTATATCATATACTTAACTAGTTTTCATAATATCACATATAATGATAGGTGAGTCTATATAAAAATAGTCTATTTTTAAAAATTTGTTTCAGGTAGATCAACATTATTTTTTAAAAAATATTAGACTATAATTATATTTAAGAAATAACCTACTCAAATAATCTTGACAATTATACTCTACATATTCTATATTTAAAATTTATAATATTATCTCCAAAAAAATTTAGAAAAAGCAGGTTAATTATTTTATCAAATACTATAATAAATTACTAAAAATAAAATAATCAATGTTGAAAATTTGATATCCAAGAAAACATTTGTTTATCTATGCATTGCGAGTACATTCAATTAAATCAAAACGTATATCTGAAATAAAGATAACATAGTGGAATGAAAATAGCACTATTATTTCTTTTTAGTATATAACATATTTATATAGAAATATTAACAAAGAAAATAATATAATGAAGAAATTTTGAAATCTATTAAATAAATAAAATTATTAAATTGGTAACAAAATCGTATTTTTATATAAATAATTATATAATACTTTCAACTCATTTTACAGTTCTATTTTCAATTGTATCTCATTTTTCACAAAAATAAATTTATATTTCTACATAATATAGCTGACATATTAATGAAATAAATTATTTAATAGAATTTTTAATACAATCTTATAAAATCTAATTAAATATATGTATATATATAAAATTCAATAAAATAAAAAATTTAATTAATCGATTATATTTTGATAATTTATTTTTATTTTTAATAACAAATACATAGTTTACTAATATATATATATATATGTATATGATATATTAATTTAAGGAATTATATATAATACTTTTGTTTATAATACTAAACACAAATTATTTTTAAATTGACAGATATGTATTAAAATTAGTTCTTATTATTTATTAAAATTAAATAACAATTGTACAAAAAATTATTAATCTTTATTTTTTTATTTAAAAATATTATACTCAATATTGTTAGTCTTTTTCATAATACGTGTAATTATTTTTTTTATAATTCAATTTTTCATTAAAATAAATTATATACTATATTTATGTTAATAGAAAAATCGTATAAAGTTTAATAATATAATATGATTCTAATGGTATAACTACGATATATGTATACGAAAAATACACAAAGTCATAATTTTTTTTAAACATTAGAATAAAATTATAGTGCAAAAAATTTTCAAACAATTTTAAACAATAAAGTTCATCAGTTTTATTATAAATGTTAAAAGAAACTTAAATATCTAAACAATAAACCACATATTAGTTTATTAATCTATAAATGTACAATAAATATACATATGAAATAAAAATTATACCAAAATGTGATTTAATTTTAATAGCTGTATTAAAATATTTAAACATAAATAAATTTCCTGTATATCAAAGTATTCTATATATTATCAATAATCAATAATTAAAATTTTTTAAAAAATGCTTAAAACTGTTTTGTATTTAAAAACTCTGTGTTAAGTAATTACATTAATTGTTTCAAGAATTTTTAATTAAAAATTATAAATTTATTTTAATCTAAATACACTTATAATCTAAATATTTTTTAAGAATTGTAATTATAATTTTTAAAAATCTGTTTAAATTAAAATATTTTTGTAGATATATATTTTATTTTTCTTGGTGATTACTTAATAAATAACGTATGTGTAAAAATTATTTTTCGACTAAAATTGAAATATAAAGTTCAGTAAATCAACTTTAGTCGCGGCTTTGAAAAACATTGAAGGATGGAAAAAGCTATGCTGATCTGATCCGCAAATTGACCATAGATTGACCACAGGTTGAACAATGGTTGAACAACCAACCTGATGGTTGAAGTTATACTTCATAAACTGATTAATCGCGAATTCACAGATTAAATTGGATAATCATCGAGTCTTTCATGACCATCCTTTCCTTAAATGTAGTCAAATCTAAGACATGTAATTATAATATTAAATTCCCAAAAATTTTTAAATTAATACGATTTTTAAAATATATTATTTTTTGTAATTCTATATACTGGCATTTATCTTTCATAGTTTAAAGAGTATTTTTTATTTCTTTGAAGAGCCTTCAACGAATAACCAGTGCATAGTGAATATAAAACATGGAATGCACAAGGACCGTCCACCGATCGTCTTAAAGTTGTCCATGCCTCCAATATACGTGTACCCAACTTTACAAAATGCATCCAGCCTTGTATTCCAAAAAGGTGAACAGGTAACAGTGTTTTGCCCTGGTAGAACAAACCAGAAAAGTACTTCAATCGTAAACTCCGAGGTCGTATTGGTGAACGATAAGGAACCCAAGACACCCGAATCAACGGAAGCCCTCGTTTGCCAAGGTAATGACCAGTTTGTGATTGATGGTCAAGTCGATGTTTTCCAAGATATCAGCTGTCACGAGCAACCACACATGAGCTACAATGCCATTATGAGGGATGTTGGTCAGGATTGCGTCAATGGACATCGCTACGAGATCGGATTCGACCTCAAGGAAAAGGGTTTCCTTAGGACCATCGAACTTTGTCACGATAAAAGGGTTGGTAGGACTCTTTGGGCTCATGCTGTAATTGAACCCACAGATCAGGAACAGTTCCGTTATTCTGGTGATGGATCAAAGTCATTCAAGGCGGGAAGTCTGTATGAAGACATACAAATGTCAAAAAAGGAACCTTACAATCTCAATGTCGCCTACAAGACCATAAGCCAAATTCTGAAGAACAATACAGCGGTTAACAAATACATATCTCCAAAGATTCGTAATTTCTTTTTTTAAACATGTTCATTAAAATTTCATTTAAAAAAATTATCTCTGGTCGGGAGTTAATAATAACCTTGAAAACGTGATCTAGTGATACATAAGAAATAGGCTTATTGATCAAATCTTCAACAATCAATTGAACTTCTTTTTTTTATTTATTTATTTATTGGCGAATCAATAACGCGGTTATTAATGACATCAATATTTGATAGCTGTATATGTTATAAAAGAATACAACATTGAAAAAATATTTATTGAGCTTACATATTATTATGTATTTATAATTCAAGCAATAGAGCACTTTTTAAACTTAAAAATTTATTTTTATATAAATCGATCGGAAAATTTAAAAGCAGAGAAATTTTCCATAAACCAAAAAATTTTGAAATTATTTATATATTTTGAAGTTATTTTCAGCTTAATGCACCGTATGATTTTAGTTTTTTCTACGGTTTTAGAAAATACAATTATTGTACAACAAATCCTGTATCATATATTTCGTTTAAATATTTCGAATTGCATAAAATATGAAAATACATATGATCGAAAACGGCCGAGCGCTCGAGTAGTAGGTGCAGTAAGAACCGGAGAATTGTAATATATAGTAATAGAAGTATAATACGCATTAACTAATCCCTCATCTTTTCTTCTCCCCACTTCTTATCAAATTGCACGCGCTTGGCCGTTTTTGATCATCTTTATCCTCATATTATACATAATCCGAACGCTTTTATTAAAATAAAAGATACAAGATTTGTTGTACAATAATTATATTTTTTAAAACGGATAAAAAAACTAAAATCATAATGTAAGTTTCGCTGGAAATAACTTTGTAAATTTTGACATAATTTAATTAACATTAGTATTACTCGAAAACTAATAATCCGATAAAGTTAACATTTATTACAGATAAACAGCAAATTAATTACTTTAATTTTCTAAAATTATACTTATAAATATTAAAAAATAAAAAAGTTACAAATTTTTTAATTAATTAAAAAATTTTCTGATTTGTGGAAAATTTATTAGCTTCTAATTTTCCGATCGGTTTATATAAAAATAAATTTTTTACACAGTTTTATTAGCTGCAATTTTTCCATGGATATTATAGTGTTAAAATCTAGACTTTTCATTTTATAACAAAAAAGGTAAAAAAAATGCATTTTTTCCTTAAAATTATTAACAAAAGAATCCTTGAATATCATGACTGGTATTTTAGGAAATAAGAATCTACTGATTTTTTTACAAACTTTATTATGCACTTTTTTAGCTACTTTTTTTCATGATCTAAAAAGTGCTCTAGTGCTTGGACTATTATAATGAATTGCTTATTTTTAATAATAATAATCGAAATTTTTTATAATATTAGTTAATTTGTTAAAGCAATTTAAATTATCGTGATGTTCTCATTTGACTATAATTTACTTCTTTCTTCTTTGAAGTTGAGATATTTCCAAAGAATGTTTAATTAAGAAATTCTTGTTTCATAGAAAATTTAGGAGGGCTTTCTATTCATCTATTAATATATTCACATTATTAACTTTTATAAAACTCAATATTCAAATAATTTTTACGCTAAGATTTACAATATTATCAAGGTTACATAAAATTTGTACAGCTACTCACAGGATATAAAGGATTCATTAATTATGTTAATCTTTATTATATTACTACATCCGTAAAGGATCCTGTCGATCTAAACATAAGTGTAATAGTATAAAACTTCAAAATTAATGAGTACATTTAGAAAGTAATTATTTGATAAAAATTCCAAAAAAAATAATAATTTTTTGGTGTTCTATGTTTAAAATAATTTTTTCAATTACCAAACACTATAATATTTCAATTTTAATCAATTTTTTTTAATATTTAAATATGAAAATAAATACATATACATAAAAGTATGTATACATGTATTTTTATAAAATAAATATTAAAATTATTTAACATTATACAGATAAAGATTACAAATATGGCTTTCTAAACTATTATTATTTAAATTTTATCATCTGTATATTATTATTTTTAAAAAATATTATATTTTAAAAATGCATTGTATTTTATGTATTGCTATTACATTTTATTATTAAAAAAGCTGCCTTATTACATAAAATATTTAAATTATATATAAAAACTTTGAAAGATAATATACTGTAATGATCAATTACACTATCCATCATTGATAAATAAAATATTTTGTACAATTACTATTGACAGTAATAATCTGATGTAACAATACTTACGTTTTCAGAAGACAGAAAGTTCTTGGCAAAGGGTCACTTGATTGCCAATGCCGACAAAATGTACAGAAGCGAACAGGAGAGTACATACTTTTACGCTAATGCAGTGCCAATGTGGCAGCAAATTAACGCTGACCCTGGCAACTGGTTCTTCGTCGAAGAGTACGTCCGTCATCTTGCCTTCTACAGCCAGCACAAGTTAGATGTCTGGGTAGGTGGGATAGGCACTCTGGAGCTCGAAAACAAGGAGATCTATCTCTACCAGGAGAAAATAACTGGAAAATCCTACGTCGACCGTAGGATACCAGTACCCAAGATTATCTTCAAGTGTGCCGTGGACAAACAGTTCAAGCAGGCGCTCTGTTTCCTCGTTGTGAACAATCCGTATTTGATGAAATCCGAAGTAGAAAGTGCGGGCAACAAGTACGTTGTTTGTAGGAAACACGAACTTTGCGATAAGCTTTTGAAGTCCCACGACGATGGAACTTTGGGATATTTATACTGCTGCGGTCTCCGTGACTTTTACGAGAAAAATTCTCAAGATGTTGGCTTGGAAGATATTAAACCGTATCTCGATTTCAAACCGCTAACATTGTTAACCAAAGTAGAGAACCAGACGCCAGTTGAAATTATTTAAATTTTTTATCTGTAATTGATATTTTTCAATTTTTTTGAATTTAAAATCATTAAATTTTAACTCATTTAATATAAAATTACGAGTATAAACGAAAAAATGTACCTTTATCTGCTAAGAATTGAAATAAAAAGATAATTTTATTTTGTTTACAATGAAAAATACTTAAAAAAATTTTTTGAAGGGAAATCTTATTTTAAAGACCTTAATTATATATATTTTTTTACTTATACAAAAACGTTATAAGATGGTTTCTCCATAAGATTTACCTTATTATATTAAAGTGTTCTAAAATTCCATTATGGTTTATAATATTTCAAAAATAATTTTTAATGGAATAAAAACATTCGAAAATTTTTTCTATTATGTATACTTAAATAATATACATGTACTTTTAGTATAGAAATTTGAATTTTCTAATCAACATAGATCAAAATTAATTTCTAAATAAATTTGAAACCAAAAGTCTCTTAATTTTTAATTGCATAATTATATTTAAGAATTTTCGACTTGCTTAAAAAGTGATATATTATTTAATGTAAATATATCAAGAATTAAGAGTTTTCGTTTATAAAAATGTATCCAGACGGCTCCGTTCACCCTTCACAGGTGGAGGGCGAATCGACCGCTCGTTAAAAAAAAATAGAGAATCGCCGATATAAGCGGCAGCCGATCTGGCAGGGATTGCGGAACGTCGATCAGTGTAAAGTAAAAAATAACACAATAATTTAGAAAAATAGAAAATCACGAGCGTGACGATTTAATTCGATCAATTCTGAAAAAGAAATACAATAATTTTTTATTAATCAACGACAACAATAATAACTTGATATTAGTATAATTCAAATTATAAACAATTAATAATTACAGTCGACAAACTCGACCTCGCCAGATTAATCGATTTTAAATATTAGAAATTTTCATTGACCTCTGGGCGGATCATCGCACTGAACCACAACATAGATTTTATTACATGATAGTCGATCGACATCGGTTATTCACCCAGATTAATTGATTTGATATCAAATAAATATTTTATGATTTAACGCAACACGGGAAATAAAGACATACAAGAAACGAAATCCCGCGGCGGATTTTCTCGCTCGGCAAGCGGCGAAGTGGGAAAGCGGAGAAAGGCAGTGCCCTACAGACGTTTACAAAAGAGTGCGTAGGAGGCTCACCTGGAGTCAAGGGCGGGCGGCGGATCGAACACCTAACTACGGCGGACGTAATTAGGGTTCTTAATCAAATTCGCTCTAAGCTGCGGAGGGAAAATAAAATCGTAAGCATTTTATTTAAATAAGAAAATGGGTGCCCCGAAACCTGGTATTGCCCTGAAAAAAGGTCTTCGCGAAATTGTGAAGACTGAGGTCAAGGTGGAAGTTATCGTGGTCCGAAAGCACACGATTAAAGGAGATCGGAACGAACTGTTCTTGGATTGGCTGGAGCGAAAATGATCCCGAGTCTTGCATCTATCAGGTGTTTTGAAGACTCGGTTTCTCCTCAGGTGCGATCAGCACGAATTCCGATGCGCACGCGATTAAGGGATATTATTTGGCGGCAAAAGGAAAAATGAGGAAACGGGTTGGGGAAGCTTGGGAAGTCCGCGCGGAACGATCGGGTCCCGCGCGTTCCCTTCCAGGACGCTTCCCCTCTGTTACGAGTTGCACAGTCACTGTGCGGCCGACGCACAGATGAGTAGCTGTTGCTATCCGAACACACTCACACATGTTAGTTGGAGCGCGCGGAGAACTTCGGGCCCCCCGTAATTCTTGTAACGAGTAAATCTCGTTACAAAAATACAATCTAAAATTAGAACTGTAGAATAAAAAAAAAAGTGTTATTCTTTATCAATAAAAAAATGGAATCTATTGTAATTATAGAATATGTTTTAGTTTTTATTAAAGTACAATAAAGTAAATATTTAAAAGAATTTTTCTTTTTTCTAATTTTTTTACATTACAAGTACTGTATTTCATGATTATTGTTTCATCTATTTATCAAAAATATTAATTTTTGATAAATTAGTCTTCATAAACATCAAATAAATATGAAAGTCAATATTTTTAAAATTCAGTATTAATAGTTATTATCGATGAAACGTAAAATTAATAATAAATGCATATATTTGTTTCTTTCATCAATAAAAGCTTAAAAAACTACATTCAATAAATAAATTTAGAGAATGAAAAAACTAAATATAATATAAAAATAATTGGAGTAAAAAATTACATTTTATATATATATTTTATTTTTTATAAATTACTGTAAGTATAATTCTTAATCAAATAAATATATCATAAAATTTATAATCAATATTAAAATTTGTTACAATGTTCACTATTAAAATTACTGATATGAAATTGATTTTCAATAGGATTTTTGTAGCCTGTGATAGAAAGTAAGCATTAATTTTTTATTCAGTGCAAAGAAAATTGTTTTTTTTTCTTCTTCTAAATATATCGTTGTAGTAAATATGTTTTGTAGTAAATATGTACTAAATATGTTTTGTAGTAAATCGAAAAATTTAATTGTAAAGTTCATAATTATTTATTTTAAAAAATCTTTAGTTATTCCTACAAAAAACTTCAAATAATTTTAAGTTATACATATAGATAAACATTATTTATATAAATTAAAAAAAAAATCATTTTTAATCAATTTTATATACTCTAATAAAATATATTATATTTAAATTTAAAACATTTCAGAAAAAAAATCAAAAATTTAAAACACAAATTTTGTATAATTGCATTAAAAATTACTTATACAAATATAGTTAAAGGTAATAATAAAATCTATGAAAAAAAACATCAATAAATAGTGTTTATTTTATTTATTATGTTTACTGGTAGAAAACTTTTAATTATAAAATCTATATCAGTTAAATGAAAAGATTTGAAAATTAAATTATTTAATTTATCACTAAAACAAGATTTGTGTTAAGTTTTTTTAATAATGCTGATTTATAATATTATAAACAAATTTATTGCTAGATTATTAATCTATTTAAACTATCTTAAAATGTTTTGTTTTTCTTTTTATAGATTAGTTACGTAGAAAATTTATACAGAAACATTCTATATTTACAAATTGTATAGTTTCAACTATCATTTAAATTACGATACCAGATAAGAAGAAAGTAGTAAAAGAATAAGTACAATATTAGATAAAATATACAAATACAATGTGTTATAAAATGTATAGAATAGAATCTTTTTATCAGTCTTACTATTTTTAACGCATAAATTATTTTTACTCTTTCACGTGACATTATATTTATATTTCTTTATAATCAATTATTACCTTCAAATTAAAATTAAAAAAAAAATTAATTAAATTTTACATTTTAATACATGTTTTTAATATTTTTAATTTTTATTAATATTTTTATATGTTATCAATTATAATTTGCAGATCTTAAATTATTTAATGGATTATCAATGCTTATGATATAACTTAATATTTATGTAATTATTTTATAACTATTAAATATTTATAAGAAATATCAAATTATATAATTTTCAGGATAAATACATAAGGAAAATTATAATTTTAATTTATTCTAAAACAATTAAAATTCGTTAATTTTTTAAAACTTAATTTTAATAATAAAAATACTGGCCTAATATTATTAAGATAAATACTATTATTTATTTATTAAATACTATATTACTATCTACTTATATGACATGCAGGTAATCAATGAAAAATAGTTGTTGATATATTCAAAATAAAATTCAAATTATAATTGTATATCATATTTTTTAATCTTATTAAACATAAAAATAATATAGATAAAAAGTTAAGATGTGAAGTGTAATTTATAATTATATATTATAATTATATATTATATAATTAATATAATAAAACAAAAATTAATATTCATGTTATTTGATTAAAAAAAGATCAATATGCGAACATAATCATGTATAAAATTATTCTATATTTTAATATATTTTTTTTCATACACACAATTTTATTTTCTATTATATTTAAATATTATAAATAATATTTCATATTTGTTTCAATACAAACCAAATTATAAAAATATAGAAACATAATTATTAAATATATAAGAATATTTTATAAAAAGGTATTTATAACAAAATTTGTTTTATCGCGAACTTTATTTTTTTATTTATTAAAATAGATTTTTAAATTATTCTATATTTAAAAAAAAAATAAATTTACTTTACTGCAATTCATAAATATTGAAAAAATTTTTATTTCTTAGAATTTTTTGTTTTTTTTTTAATTAACGTTTGTTTAATTAAAAACTTCTTATGTATAAGCAGATTGCAATAATTTTTCTCTGGCTGTACATTTTTTCATTTTATTATTTCAATTTATTGTAAATATACACAACAAATGATAATTTATTATAAATATTTGTTAAATAAGTTTATTAATTTGAAAAATAATAAAATATAAAATTTATTGTTTAAAAACTATGAAAATATGAAATTTTATATATATTTATATGGCTAAATGTAATTTAAAATATAATAACATTTGTCATTAATTAAAAAAAATATTTGAAACAATTCATTGACAAATAATATCGATTTATCATTTATTAAGTGATAACTTTTCACAAAAAAATCTCTTCTTTACATTTCATAAAGTTGAATTTTAATGCTAATATAACATACCTTATAGTAATCGCATAATTTATAATTAAACAAATTACAAGTACAATTAATATAAACTACAATTAATAAACTACAATTAATAAAACACAATAATTTTACTGAAATATTCGCCAACAATTTTCTTTTTTTACATTCAGATTGTAATGTTTGAAAATGAGTATATCTTTGAGACTAGCAAGAGCTGCATATCACCTTGATAATTGTAATTTAACATATACTTTCAATTTACAACATTTGCATAAATTCCTGTATAATAAAAACACTTTGTATTTAAAAACATGCTCTTGAGACAGTACAAAACTTTTTAAAAGTTTCAAAATAATGCACCTACAACTTTTAAAGTTTGAACCTAACACAATCATTATCTCCTTGTCCAAACCGTAACAAAGATTTTTTTCTAAAAATTAATTTCCTCTTATCTAAACTGAAACTAAAAGTTATTTGCATTACACTGTAATATTGAAAAATCAATATATATATATATATATATTGATTTTTGTCGTAATATATATATAGAGAGAGAGAGCTCGTGTCATATATATACATATATATATATATATATGACACGAGCTCTATTGTTGCAAAAATAATTTGTCCTATTTATTTTTTTCTTTATGAATCGGTCTTTTTAACAGCTTATCGTCAATATTCTACTTTTTCCATTGTACGATTTTTCTTTTCTTCAAAGTAAAAGATAATTAAATAATCACTCGATGATGTCAGTTTGCGAAAATTCGTGACAAATGTGACAATTGATCAAAAAGGAAAATTTTTTTACTTTTTTACAATACGATGTGATTAATGTACTTCATTTAACACTAATATATTAAGAATTAATACACAATAGTGGGTTATTCTGAAATTAACTTACTTTTTTTTAATGAGAGATTTTAATATTCTATATAAAGTATATTATTAATCAATGTAAAAGCTTAATAAAATAATGCACACAATTATAAATTTTTATCATTAAACAAATAATTATTTTTCATGTATTATTGGGTTCTTAATGAAAATATAACTCACATCTAATTTATGACTCATATTAATGAAATTATAAAATCAATAATGAAAAAATAATATTTAGATTTTTTTAACGATCTATTGAATCTAATAAGTTTATTTTGGTGTAATAAAATAAAATAATATAAAAAATTTTTTTGATCGATTAGATCATTAGGTATTCCAAGTACTTCATTGATAAATGCTCATAAAAATAAATTGTAAATAATGATAAAATAAAAATATTTTTGACAATTATTATCAATAAAAAAGTTTATAAATTAAATTTAAATTCTTTGACATACTTATCTATATAAATTGAATAGATCGCCCATAATATTTTAATATAATTAATTTATATTATTGTTTACATATAGTAACATTTCTAAATTGTCTATCTTTTCCACAATAATAGCAAAGAGAAACATTAAAAAATATCAGTAATAAGAACAGTTAATGGCATATGATAACACATTACGGTAAATAAACATCATAAGATTATTAAAAACATCTCACAATATAAACTTGTTGATATGATATTAGTCATAGTATATACTTCTGACATTGTGTATTAAAATTATTAATAGAAAAAAAATGAATCTTGCTATCCTATTTTTTAATATAATTATTATTTATTCACATGTAATTTTTCAGATTTTTTAGTTTTTTATTGAAATCTAATAAAATATTATTACTTCATTGATAAGTAATAAATTTACATTTATTAATTTATTAATCTCTCTGAAGATTCGAAGACTCTAAAAAACATAAATTACAGTTCATTAAATTCACTACGTTTTGAAGAAAAGCACTACAATTAAAATAATTATGTCTATTAAATATTTTTAAAGTGCGAAAAAGCGATTAAATCACTTGGGAAATTTTTCAAAACTTATCTTACATCAATGTGTTCACTATTAAGATCTCATCCCACTTTTGTAATTCTCAAACAATATTTTTTCTAGGTAAAACAGTCAATATTGGGATTTGTGCGACGATTAACATCGCCCTCATTTTATTTCCGGACAATAATTGATTTGAGTATCAAACAAACTCCTAATTGGTCTTTCGAGTCATCGTAATTTGCTCAAAAGTGACTATTGGAGATGTGTAAAAAAGCTTGGGTCGTTTCGTAATATCTCTACCAAAAAATTTAATGATAAGGCGACAAATAAAAGGACGAAGATACGGAAACAACAGCAAGTGTCTTGTTAGTTGCGAACAGTTTTATAACTAAACTGCTAGTGCTTAGATTTTCAACTTTGTTATTTACAAGGAACACCGAGTTTATTCAAAATGTGCAAGTTGTTCGCAATTGTTCTATTGTGCTTTCTATCCCTTTGCGTTCTTCCTGTCCGTAAGTGAACAATTGCAAAGTGGCATTTGATCGGAATTTTCAAATTTTCCATTGATGAAAATTTGTAGTAATCTTTACACTCTTTTTTATATATCTATAAAATTGTTTTGATAAAAAAGTACATTTCTGCTTCGGCCTGTGTAAACTATTAAAACATATATTCCTTAAAATTTTCATAAATTTTATTTGATGTTTAATTTCACCAGTTCAAAGCATTGTTTATTTATTTTTTTAATTTTGTACTATGAAAAACCAATTGATAAAATAAAATGTCGCAGCTTTTATATAAATTACAATGTAATTTTTTTAAGTTTATATTATTATGTCTTTTTTATTAAAAATTATTTAAATATTTGTGAGTCTTATATCACGAGGTTAATTTTTAATGCAATGAATAAATAATAATCAACAGGATCCACTTATTGTTGGGTCAATGTGAACAAGGATTTAAATGAAAATCAGCCATTAGTATTACGGTCCAACTCAAATGAATTCCTTTATCCTTCAAAAAGTATCTCGAGTGATCTCAAGTTCACCTTTTGTCAAAGTTTGCGCATCGTCTGTCCTCAAGACCACATTGTAGTTTTCTCTTCCAATCTAAACATTTCTGAAGCTACTCTAAAATGCTACGGATTTTCATTCTTCAATGTGGTAATTACAATTTTTGTTAATAATATTAAATTGATTTTTTAATGCTAAAAAACTAACTAGTATCGAAAAAATAATGATATGTATTGGATATTAATATAGAGAAATTTATAAGCGTAATACTTTTAAAATAATATTTCTTCTTAGTTATACATGATGTAATGCCTAAAAGAACTTTTTTAATTGCAAAATATAATACAACATTTAATAATATACTCATATTAAGTAATAAAAAAAAAATTATGCTATAATAATTTAATCAAAATTAATATTCAATTCTATTAATTTTTTTTATAGCTTATATATACATTTTTGCGAGTACAAAAGTAATTAAATTAAAATAAAGACTTATTATTAGTATTTATTTTAATGTTTCTATATTAAAAATCATAATTTTGTGATCTGTAAAAATACATATTATGTTTTAAAGTTTTAATAATTTAAAATAATAATTTTCTTATAATAATTCTTTTTTTTTTGTAAATTAATTAAAATCAAATTGTATAAATTATAAATAATAATGAAATAATAACAAATCTTTTCTTAATTCCAGTTGCTTAAAAATATATGAAAAATCTTATTTTTAATTAGAAATTTTATTTTAAAAATTATGTATTTTGAAAAAAATTATTACCTATTGTTCGTTTCAATTAATTAGCTCACTGTTTAAGAAACATTTTTAAGTACTTCAAATATTCCTTTGGGAATTGTTTTAACAAATAATCCACTCACGACAGTAAAATCATAGTAAAAATTGCAAACTAATAAATTATCATTTATAATAGTTGATAAAATAACCAAAACTATTTTCATATTAATCAAAATTGAAATGTGCTTATCATCAAATTTCAATATCATTGATAATGTACCAGGATGGAACAGGATACGGTGCACCAATCAAGAGAATTGGTTGTTCGAAAATTCCTGTACCAGAAGCAAACATCACAAATGTGTCTTGTCCCAATGGTATAATCGTCCACATAGGTTTTCGTCTCCAAAATAATTTATTTCTTCATACAATTGATGAAATTTGCCACAACAGCACATTGGGTCAAACACACTGGGCACATTCAAAGATCGCCATATCAATTCGTAAACGACACCAGGAATTCAGTGGTATAGCAGCTTACTTAACTGGACCCTTTTATCAAAATATCACCATGAACTCATGGGTTTTTACAAAACAAAGTCAAAGACCAAGACTACAAACTCTGCTAAATAGTACCGATTTGGTCAATAAATATATCCCTGAGAATGGTAAGTTGAATTTCAACAGAATTGAATTTACTCTTAGCTCAAATAAATACATAATCATTTATAGAATGATAAATAGTTAAGTAGCTTTCTCACAATTGTGAAATAATAATTATTACCGTCAGTAGTTTAATTATTTTGTTGATTGATTTATTTTTAATTATTTCATCATAATGCGATACTTATTTTAATTATAAAAAAATCAAAGCAATAATTTTTTTAATTAACTATAAGAGTATTAAATCAATGTTTAATATATATATATATATATTGATTTCATTATGAACTATTATAATAATTAAGTTGTTTATTTCTTATAACCACTAATATTATACTTTTAATATACAATAAATATTAATTTAGGTGATAACTATTTAGTGGAGGGTATGTTGGTTCCAAAATCGGATATGTTTTATCAGTCTCAACAATTAAGTACATTCTTTTACGTAAACACAGTACCAGTTTGGAAAACAATAAAAGAGCGAAATTGGAATTTAATTGAAAAGATTGTACGAAAGGTAGCTTCCAAACAGATCACCGACTTGGACGTGTGGACCGGTGGCATTGGTAACTTAACTTTCAATGATTCACAAGGTATGACTCAACAATTACATTGTATAATAATTGAATAAAAATAAAAATAAATTGTTCCATTATAATAGGTAATGCAAAAACAATAACCCTGACAACGAATCACGAGGGAAACAACACGATACCAGTTCCTCGATTCCTCTTTAAATATGTGGTAAACAAACAGTCAAACCGTGGAATCGCTTTTGTTACTTTGAACAACCCCTTTGTCACAGCCATAACCACATCAGACGTGATCTGCCAAAATTACAACCAGTGTGCCATATTATATCCACAATTTAATATTGCCACCGAAGGATATACCTACTGTTGTGCCATTGATTCCAGCAATACATTTTCTATTATTGCCGCTAATCTGGGACTTCCGGTCTTTCCCAATGCTAAGCCACTTATTTAACTCAAAATTATTTAAAAGTTATGAAAAGTAGGTGAGAGAATGTCGAGTATCAATATAATGATTCTTGCTTTATTGTTGGTAACTTATTGGCTTTGCTGTGATCTATTCTTTTTAACGAAATTATTTTACATAATAAAACTTGAATTACTCGTATAAATACTTGAATCATTGTAAATAAAATGCAGAATTGAAGTTAATACCAATATTAAATCTTTTAAAGAATTATGCAATGTTTATCGAAAAAATTTGCTTGATACAATTATAATTTATTTTTCTTTAATATGAATTAAACATAAAATTCTTATTACTAAATTATTAAATTAAATGAAAAATTTTTTAATTTATTAATAATGTTTATATTCTTGTACATATTATTTGAAAAATCACGATTTTTTATGTATTAAGTTATGAACTAATTTTAATTAATATGAAAAGAAAATGACAAAGTTTTTAATAAACAAAATGAAAAATGAATATTAATTATACAACTATTTTTAAGTACATAAAATATAATTATCGTATTTATGATATCATCTTCTGTAATATTTATATTAGTATTTAATATTAAAAATATTTGTATAAACTTAATAAACAATAAAATAATAAAATTATATAAGAGAGTCAAAAAAAATATAGAAACTAATTTTACTCAATATTAAATGTAATTTAAATCACATTTTTTCTTGTCAATATATTTTTCTTATATTATCATTCGCATGTGTCAGTTTTAAATCAAATACTTAAATTGTTTCACTTCTACGGATATGTAATCTTTGAAAAATAGTAAAATAACAATAAAATAATAGTTTAAATGATAATAAATAATAAAATATAATGCATTAATTATCTCATTTTTTAAATATATTCAATAAAATCACTAATAAAATAAATAAATAAAATAAAATAAATAAATAAAGTCATGCGTAAAATTACCATTATAAGCTTGCGTAAACGGCTAAAATGGTTGAAATAGATCGAATATTCATCACGTAAAACATCGGTATTTCTTTCCATTTGTAATGTAATATTGCATTTTGTTTGAATTTATTTAACTATTTGTAGTAAATATTATTTTATTATATGATACCCAACTAAAAAATCACACGAACTATTAAAAATTATAAATTATATTATGAACGTATTAAATATTTCAAAATGGGAGAGTAATCGCTGTCAACTTTTATAATGATAGTTCGGTTCGATAAAAATAAGAAAATGGTACCGATCAGAGAGGAAGAAAAATTATGATGAATAAATTTTTAGATTAAGTCATCGTACCACATGCGGTCAAAGGATTGTTGTACGTCAAGTAGAAGTATCAAAGTAGACTATATAAGGTTGAGAACTTTGACGATGAGTTCGATAACGCAAAGGAGTTGGTGCAATTGTCCATGATTTTTACGGAAACCATGTTGAAAATCTGGCAAAATTTTATTTTTGTTCACGCGTTCTTTAATACGACTGAGTAATACAGCTTCAGTTAATTGCTAAGGGAGCTTAAGAGGTTTTTAGCTCGACAGAAAATTAGAAGGTTTGGCCTACTTTTGAAAAGCATATAATTGAAGCTTTTTTCTAACAAGATGGGAAATATTGCATACGCATTATGGCATTGATTGTGTTCAAAGAACTACAAGAAATTTATTGGGAAGAATTTTTTAAAATACCGTTTTGCATTTCATTCTTGTCAGGAGCTTACTTATTCGGAAGAACGCTAATAATGCGTTTTAGGTCTTGACGGAAGGTTAGAAGAATGCCATCGGGAGAAAATTGAAATTTGACCATGTTTGAAACAAATTATGGAATCTAGACTGAGATGATCGAGAAGAGAGAGGCAAGCATTGATTGTTGATATTTCCTGTAAATACTTTTACCTTGTTTTTATTTGAACTAAACAATTGTTAGCAATAAAAGAGGTAGAAGAAGAATGAGGATTCCGGAGGAAACAAACTATTTTTCAAACAAATTTTGGATGTGTTTCAGCCTTGAAAATGTAATTATTAAAGAATTTGTTTCAGATTAATTATACTTTACGAACATAATGTTGGCAAAAATTAATGTATTTTTTCAAACTGGGATGTTTGAATTTTGGCTATAGATATCAGTCCCGATTTTTGTCTTGAATAGGACACATAACATTTGGAAAGAGATCTCTGATAGTTTAAGGCAAGGAAGAGGGCATAAGAAACCTACCTTTAAAGTAAGAAGTAGATTTACTTATAAAATTTATAAGCTTTATATTTATAACATTTATAATAGAATTGCTGTGATTGTTAACAACAAGATAGTGAAGAATAAAATGTCGGGGGGAAGGGATCTGCGAAATATATGTTAAATATAATGAAGTCCAGTTTTGAACTATAAGGAACTCCAGAGACAATTGATCTAGATACCAAAGGGTTCATGAACTTGGAAGGTTCTATTAAAAAGATAAAAGTAGTTGATACCTTAAACGAAGCGAGAAAATACTAGCAAGTTTATAGATGCCTTGTACTAAATTCGATCAAAAGCCTGTTTCATATCTAAAAGATGTATAGTTATAGAAAAGCCATGTATGAGTTTGTATAAATTTATTTCTCATATTTTTTTATTCGTATTTTATTTTATTTAATTTATCAATATATTTTAAAAATATGAAAAATATATGGAAAAAGATTATATTGTATAATTTTTTGTTATTATTGACTTATTTTAGATTTCATTTATTAATATAAAATATTTACAACAATATAATTCCTAATATAAACAAATATATATAAGATTTTATGCTGATTAAACATGAACTAATTATTATGTATTTTATTTTATTTTTTAACGTACACAATTTAATATTTTTCTTTTTTTTTAAATTTAGGATTTTGATTAATAAAAACATAAAAATGGTTTCTGAACTTAATCTATTGAGTAAAATAATAATTAATATAGTTACACTTTGAACATTTAGAAAAACGTTAAAAATCATACAAAATTCAACAAGTGTTTAACTATAAAATAGAAATGACGAATGTATAAAATTTATCTTTTCAAATTTGTATGTCTAACAACGTTCGTTCGAATGTAACAAAAACACTTCACTTTAAATTGTCATTTTTTAATCTTTTTCTTTCATGTACAGCTTACAGGTTTCTTAATTTTAATGGCTTGATATAGTAACATTGTCCATGTCGTCGATAACTAGAATTTCCTTATATATATAAAACAATTGGGTCGTTTTTCCAATCCTAAAATTGTCAGAAATCGTTAACTTATTACTAAAATTTTAATTCATTAAAAAGAGATAGACAGACAGATAGCAATAATGCTGAGGAAATAAATATTACAAGTAAATGTTAAATATATAATTATGTAACAAGTGAATAATATAAAAATAAATTTAGAAATATATAAATAAATATATAAATAAATGTAAATAAAAAAATTTGTTGTTTCTGTAATTAACAATTCTTGAAAACTATATTATACTGTATATGACTTTACATCTTTAATTATTTTGCGTTATAGTAAATATAATTTTTCGCACCTACCATACTTATTATCCTGTATAAAACTTTTAACATTTATTTAAAAGTAAACAAAAGAATAAATTTCAAAAAAATATGTTTTTGTTTTCAAATCTTTGTCTTCTATAATCTCTCTCTTTCTCTTTCTCCTTCTCTTACACGCATACCCATACATACACATTCTTATTCTCAAATTCTTTTTTTCTGTCTTTATTTATTTCTCTATGTTGTGATTGACAAAATTATATTATTCAGTATAATGTTTGAAAATATAATATTTTGTTTTAATTTACGTGCAATTAAATATTTAATATACTATGTATATTATATGTATATATGTATTGATTTTTTGCAAGTATCGAAATGAATAATTATAATTTATGTATATTTTTGGGCAAAATAAAAAATTGAGAACATATATTTTGACAACAAAATATTAAAATGAGAAACAGTACGTTTAATGTGTATTCTAATCGTAATTATTACAAATAACACTCAACACTGACTTCTTTCTTTATCTAGTTATTTTTAAATAATTAAATATTTAAAACCTTGTAAGAAAAATGAAAATTTTTAAAGAAAATAATATTTTAATTATAAAAAAAAACAAATTGAAAAAATTTGATGTATAAAGCTATGGGTTAAATTGTTTATTAACATCTAAAACTACTAAAACATTGTTCATTATTTTTAAGCATTACCTCGTATTAAATACACTAAAAATTGATATTTCTAACTATTGATATCTTACTTTACACTACTTGTAAGTGATTTCTTTATTTTACTTTATGTAACAATCATTTAATTATTTTAAATTCTACAAAAGTTTTCAATAATCTAGTTGTGAATTTTTTTTTATAAAATAACTTCGACAAAGGCTTATATTTATAATAATATGCATAAAATTACTAAGATTATATTATTCGTACTTTATAATAAATTAATTTAGATGTCATAGTTATTTAATTTATTAAGACAAAAAGGCTCATTCTCTAATATAATAATAATGAGCATATAATCGAAAATAATAGTTCATATATATGTATATATAATATTAATTTATATCTAATATTTATCTAATATATCTAATAATAATATTAATTTAATCTACAATATATATATATATATTGTATATTAAAAGGTGTGAGCGTAACAGAGAAACCCCTTTTATGAGAGGTCGATGAATACCTACTGACTAGGTATTCGAATACTGAATACTGAATACTGAATAATATGAAAAAGAGCGCAGTCAGTCTATTTCAAGAGACCTGTAAACGTAGAATAAAAGGATTTAAGAAAGCTCATTTGCATACAATTAAAGAATCGTGTGGCAGATTAGTTTTATTTGAAGCCAGAAAACTTAATTTTGCCAATGAATTATTAAAAAAAATAGAGGCAATGTTCGATTAAAAATCAAATTAACTTATACTACGTCAAAATTTTGAGCATAGAAAATAGAAGGCCTGTGAAAAATTCGCGGAATATTTCTATGATAAAAAGATCTTGAGAAATCATGTGTCAGATTCACAAGAATTAACTATAATTAAACGATGGAGTTACGGACAAATGGCTTCGAAGCCAAGGACACATAAAATTTAAAAAACCATTGAACTTACTGGAAGCTTTTGAGGATGTAAGTTTGACTACAAACAACCAATAACTCGCGCGGTAATTAAAGAGAAAACTTAAAAATTTAAATGTTACGATTACAACAAGAGTGAGTATATATCGGAAAATAATTTATTTTAAAGTCGCCAAGTATACTTTTCATAAGGTTATAATTTATTTAAAAAAATATAAGATACATAGAGGGGGGTAGATGTATTATATACCCCAAGTCCTAAGCGAAATTTTTGGGGAGGAGGGTTCCGAGGAGAGAGGTCACAACTTAGAAAGGTTCATTATGTAAAAGTGCGGAAACTCTGACTTCCAGGAAGGTATTCATTTACTCTACGAGAAACCAAAAGGACTTACTGCCATGATGGTCGCAGCATTCTGAAAACTTTCGCGAGAGATGATAGTTTATGAGGAGATGGGTGAGTGAAAATATAAGCTGTATCTGTGCATCCCTCCCTCATGAGGGAAAAGTGGAAAACCCAGATGGGACTTACTGCAGTGCAACTACTAACTTTGATATGCACGTGCCCATATTTGATTTTACGGTCCAGTATGCATGTATGGATAACAGTAACTTTGGGAACAGTCATGCTTTTGAGCAGTTTCGTTGTCCTCGAATGGGTACGGGAGAAGGAGACACAATCTCCTGATACCGACTAACAATCCAAATTGGAGGATCCTCCAGAGCCCACCCCTGCGTCAGTGAAAATAAGCCAGACATCGAATCGCAGCACTTTGGAACGGGTAAGGTCATGGATGAGTCTCAAATAGAGGTGGACGATTTGAGTTCCGTCGATATTTTGGCTGAGAACGTTCCCAAACGTCGGTAATAGCGGAGGGAATATATAAACGTAACAAACCAATAGAGCTCAGGGCTTTATAAATAGCGCATTCCGTAGAATACATCGAGAAACGGGTACTAAGCTTTTTCCTCTTTGATGGATCGCAAACATAGAAGCGGGAGATAGTTTGATCGATCATCGAGATAGGTATAACCCAACCGTGGGTCACTGGGGGAATATGTCAACTTCATGTACCTCTGAAAATACCTGAGAAGTGGGTTGTTAACCAGATTTCATGTCACGGTTGTATCAACTGTGAACCCCACAAGCCCATTTACAGGTGTGTAGATAGTGGAAGCAGCCTCGAGTTGGAAATTGTGGAAACGCCTAAGAATGTAAATGTAGGAGTTTTGGACAGGCCTGAGATTGGTATATGCAGTCATTATATTTTTTTTATCAATCCGATGCGAACTAAGGATACTGTTAACAGATAAGGAGTTACTGGATAGGTATGGCAATGAGATGGATGATGATGGTAGCTCTTATAGTTTCGAAGTTCCTGCAGTTTGATGAAATAACACCATATGTTTTTATGTTTGTATATTGATCTCCTAGAATATCCTAACTGCTCTTTTTTTCAAATTATTCAGCATCACTTGGATTCCTGGTTAGTTGATCTTCTCCGGCCCCCCTCCTTATAGGGTTTCCCCGGTTCTCCGTCATACTCAAACCTTTTCATCTATAATATATGACGAAAAATTTGATTAATTATTATATACAAGTATTTGACTAGATATTTTCAGTAAAATTATTTCATTAAATGTTTTTAAAACACTAAAGTATATTCTATCTATCAGTGAAAATTTTCTATAAAGTTTTTTTTAAGATAATAAATTTTTAAATGCACTGTGATGAATATATTTGCAATGCATATAAAACTCTTTAAAATAACTAATAAATTATGGTAAAATTATTTTAAGTATAAATTATCCAATAAAAATTAATTCATTAAAATAAAATTTTTACATAAAAATCAATATATTATTGCACTATCATAGTAAAAGAAGATTCAAATAGTTTTTCCATTATTTAGAAACTAAATATTTTATAATGCAAATTAATTTAACATTTAGCTATTTATTTAAGACAACAGCAAACAATTATATAATAACGCAAGAACAAATTATATAAATTGGAACACAAGAATTTGTTAGTACAACAACTGCAATTGAACAATTTAAAGACCTCCTCATTGGATGAATGAGGTGTAAAGATGAAAAATGACATTACTTGACTTTTGTAATGTTTGCTCGTATAAAAACGTAATTTTTCATTTTTATATCTTATCCACATAACGAGGATGGTATAAAGTCATTGAATAACAGTAGTCAATAACAAATTTTGCTGTTTTAATTTGTATAATTTATTCCAATTATATCATAACGTTTTCAGTTTCCTTCTATGCAAGATCTAAATATCAAATTCATTTTCATTGCGCAAACATAGAAACTAAGCATTTAAATAATTTTTAATTAAATATTTTATATATCATTGGATTTATTTTACGAGATCTTTAATGTCTTTATATTGTACTTTCTCATTAAATCTTACATTCCTTGATTTAATAAATTTCTTCGTGATTGGATCCAATAAGAGATAACATGATCTAAATCCAACTAAGATAATTCTTACTGCATTTGGTGCAAATTTTTGATTTTGTGTGTTAATTTTAGTATATACTTTACATCCAAATCTTATATATTTCTTATGATTATTTGCATCTTTATTAAATTTTTGTAGAGATACTTCATAATTAATGCTGCTGTGCGGTGTATGATTATATATATGTACTGTTGCTTCTGCAGCTAATGCCCACATTGCATTTGGGAGTCCTGAATCAATCATTAGTGATCTCGTTTTCTTTCGAATAGTCTGGTTGAATCTTTCTGCGGTTCCATTATGCTCAGGAGTATAAGGTGGCGATGAGTCAATTTCAATCTTTTCTTTTTCTAATATTTCTTGAAACTTTCCGCCCATATCTTCTGTTGTTTGATCTGACTTTATGTAACAAATTTTCTCATCCTTTCCTAGCAAGTTTCCTGATGATTTAATGAAATTGCTTAATGCATCTGCTGCTTCATCTTTGCTTTTGATAGCATATATTTTTGCCCATCTTGAATAATCATCTATGAAAGTGATGATGTATTTATTTTGACCAGGATATGATTTTGGCTGTATTGGACCCATTATATCTGTATGAACTGTATGCAAGGGTCGAGTTGATCTGGTTCTAACTTCCTTACATGGCAATTTAATCATTATTGAAGTGATGCAAATTTCACAGTCTTTTATGGAATCTTCAAATTTTATTCCTTCCAATGTTTGCGATTTGTTGCTCAGCTTTGTTAAGTAATTTAAAGATGTATGGCCGAGTCTTGTATGTCATAGCATTCCTTCTGTCATATCTTCTTTCTTTTTATTTGTTTGGAATAAAGGCATCTTGTTCTTCATTATAAATTCTCCGTCCGAACAAAATGCAACTTGTTCTTCAGTATCGGGACTTTTAATTTTATCTTAACAATTTTCTTGATCTGCAATTATTTGTGCTTTGTAAAAATATAATTCTTTTAAATTTGAAGGCGAACTATCCAGTTAGGTTTTTCGTAAGTTCCATCTATTAGTATTTCCGATGTTTCTTTATTTAGTATTTGTAATTTTTTATCATCAAGTTGTATTGCAAATCCTGCATCCGCTAGTTTTCTCAGTGACAGTAAATTATGAATGATTTTTTCTGCAGCCATTTCGTTTTTTAAAATAATGCTATTATTTGTAGATGGATTTGTATATAGGGTTAAATTTCCCTTTGCATCTATTTTAATATCTGCATATTTATTTTTATTCGAACTTCGTATGTATTCATCCTTACATTTAATTAGATTTTCTAACAGAATAGATTTATTTATTATATGGTGCGTAGCACCAGAATCTGCGATAAACTCAATGGTATCTGAAAAATTATAATCAAAAACATCATTATCAAATGTATTCTTACCCTTTGTTGTTTTGTTGGCTTCCTTATCACTTTTGTATTCGACCTTTTTAGTATAGGGCTTCTTTTTTTGAATTCGTTTGTATTTATTCGTTATTTGTTATAACTTTTAAAATTCACCTTAATTTTACCAAATAAGCACATGCATCGCATCTCTTTTATTTAATTTTTAATATATTATTACATTTTACATTTTATATTTACTTCATATATATGTCTTTTAATTCATATTATTCTACATGAATTTATTTTGTATTTAATATATTATTAAATCTTAACATTGCTGCTCAATTTTTGATTAAGATGCATGTTTATTATTATTAATTTATTTTTAAATTTATGAATTCATCTTATTGTTTTATTATTTTATTTCATTTAAGAAATTTAAAAATAGCATTTAATTTTATGTTTATTTTATGTAATTATAATTTTATGCAATTAGCGTTAAAACATTTATTTGTTTTAATCATTTTTAATTTTACTTTATTTTGATTTTATATTAGTTAGCTAACTTATATGTAAGAAATACTAACAAAAATGCACTCCCGAGCGCAAATTAAGCGTGTGAGGGTGAGGTAAACTCGCCAAATAATATAAAAACACAAATATCCGGTAAAAAGCTGCTATTTATTTTCAATCATATTCTCTACACGACCCGTCTTCTTCCGACTCTAGATAAAATCTGCTCTCCCCCGCGTTGCAACCCATCTTTTCCCCGCCTGTCGGGGTTGTTTCGCCGTCATCCCATCTACAGCTGTTGGACTTTCTCTTTTATGGCGGTGATTTTTGTTAAGCGAAGGCGCTCAAAAATCTGTCGCTTACATATATTTGATTTTATTCTAATTTATTTTAATGTTTATTTATTATTTTTATTATTTCACTGCTTTATTTTGATTTTAGTGTTTTCATCCAGTTATATTATTCTTATGAAGTCATAATATATTTCAAATATTTCACCCACATTATTGTTAAAATTTTTATTCAACTTTTATGTTTTTTTTAATGATTAAAAATCTTCATCATTAAAATTATTTTCATTATAATTATTCATGCTTTACATAAAAAAAATTAATGTACAAGAGTTGTACATATAATTAATTTTTGTTTGGCATGAGAAAAAAAATGTTATTCTATTCATTATTTTGTTTATTTTATTTTCATTTTTATTATGAATTATTTTTCTTTATTTCATCCATATTTAATTAATTTATTTGAAATATAATTCTTTCTGCATTTCATTTTTAACATGTATATTTAATTATATAAATTCTTAAATTACTCACATTTTTGTAGTTTTCTTTTTGATTTTCAATTGTTTTATTAATTATGTAAATAATCAATTATTATATTTGCCTTTTTTCTTTTTGTATTTAAAAATCTTTTACTTCCTTATAAATTTATGTTTATTTTTTAATTTCTTCCTTTTAGATTTTTAGTATCATATTTGTTTTTCCTTTAATATTTTATGGCGCAGTGAAAGCGTCGCAGGGCCGATAACCTTTTAGATTTTTATTATTATTACTAAGTTATGTAGGCAATTATTTAAATAATAACTCGTTATTTAGATGTAGCACAATTAGTATTCACTTTATTCAATCACATATTTACACAGTAAAACAACTATATATAATAATTACACTGCGGAAAGTAGTATCCACGTGTATCAAGAGAGAAATCTAAACAAGTGAGCAAGTCTGAATTTGAAAGAAGCGGCGTACCCTCAGTTGGCGTCAACTCTGAATTCTTGGAATTCATTTATGATTGTAAATACTAATAGGGGTGTAATGTTACGCACATGCTTCAGCTCTCGCCGAAGCAGATACGCAACTTTTAACACTAAGCAAGAAAGACTATCAAGATAAGTGATAATGTACAAATTTACCAAAATAATCTAATGATCTGAAAAAAATATGTTGGTCACAAAAATTAATATTAAAAACAAAATTAACATGTCAGTGGTTTCCTTGGATTTTTTAGACAATTAAACACCAAAATTAAAATCATGAACTTGGTGCTTTTGATAAGTAATTGAGAGTAAGATATTTGATATTGATTTATCACAATATCTTATATTTTTATTACTTTAAGTAAATTCATTATAAAATTTATCAAAATTATGTAGAATAATCAGTAATTTCATTTAAAATAATATTTGAAGATTATATTTATCATTTATTATTATTTAAACATAATATCGTATATTAAAAATAATACCAAAGTATTCTTTCCAGTAACCAGAGGTTCTTTCATAACAAGAATATTTAATAATTTAATTTTTAAAATAAACAAGGCATAAAAAAAAGGTTTTCAAATCTTAGCAATTATTAATTGCATAAAAGAAAAAACATAATAACAAATTCACAATTTCACATAAAATAACGAAAGTATTTCTAAATTACACTAATACTTTCATTAAATTATACTTTCATAAACTTTAATGCAATTATTTTTACAATTAAACTGGAGTCTCAAAATTAGAAAATATAAAATTACTTATTTTATTAATAAAAAAAATATTATTGAGGCAATAACATTTGTATTAAAGAATTATTCAACTTTTGTACTAAGAATAAAAAAATAAATGTAAAATTGTTTAAAATAATGTTATTGAATTCATCTAGAACTAAATAACAAAATTATTTATAAAAATACAAGTGATAATAAGAAGACTTTAGCAAGAAAATCATTCCTAAAAATAACTAAATACATTTAGCACATTTATCATTTACAATAAATAATGTTTATATATTAACATTAATGTTATCTAAGAAAAATATAATATGTGAACAAGTAAAAGATTTTTGTTTAAATTATCTTTTTTGCTTTCATCGCTACTTCAATGAAATTTTAACAAATATTTTAATATGTTTTTTTAATTAATCTAAAGGGTTGTAACTATAGTAATAAGTGAATTATTGAACTTCAAAATATTATTCTTGCCAATAAAATATTTATAAAGTAAAATTTAGTACCAAAATGAATAACAATATAACTTTATAATAAACATTCAATTTAATATATTAAATAAATAAAAAAATTCAAAATTCTAATTTATATTTAATATTAAAAAAAATCTTTTTCTTTATGTGTTTATCAATATTCTCCACAATTTCATTTTATACGTATCATAAATTTAATTTAGTTAGTAGTATTTAAAAATCAACAATAATTTATCAAATTTTTTTTCTTTAAAAATTTGTATAAAAATCTTTGCTCAAATACAGATGAATTTTTATCAATCATAAAACTGATAAAAAATGAGTAAAATCCTTCTATATCTCAAATCTACGCTATATTAAAATGTAAATTTAATTTTCCTTTTACATACATTAAATTTAAGTATTAATTCATTTTATGAATGCTGACTAAAAGAAAACATACAAGAGAAACTTGGTCGAGATAGGACGCAATTCTATTCTAGTATAACTAAATATTTATAAGACACCTACGTCTGATATAAAATAAATAGAAGAGAAAAATTCAATTTTTTGTTATGATTCGATGTCATTTTAGACCTACGTATTACACCTAAGTTAAGGGGGCGCTGAGTAGGGAGGTTGAGATTAGCAGTTAGTCCCAAGACCAGATACCAATTGCTGATGTTTGTCATTACCGAAATAAGACACGTTCACCACATCCCCTCCTACATTTATTAAGCATTGTCCCTGAAAAATAACGAAGCAAATACAATCATATTTCGTTAGTTTACTACTTTTTTAAGTTATAAACTCGTAAAACAAAAAAAAAATAATATACAAGTAAATGATTAATTAAAAATTTAAAGAAGATTAATAATTTTATGTGAGACAAACTGAATTTTAATTTTATATTTACATTTTTAAAATAAATTGTATGTTCATAATTAAGTATAAAATGAAAGATTATACTCTTAGAAAATATTTGCTTAAATTTCTCTTAAGCATATTTAAATGCTTACATTTTTTTTTAAATAGAATTGATTATTTTCAGTAAAAAAGTTAAGTTTATTTGACAATAAAATATAGAATGAAAAATTATACCTTCAGAAAACATGTACTTAAATTACTCTTTAGTATATTCAAATGTTTAAATTTTTTAAAATATAATTGGTTATTTTCTATTTTAAATAATTTTATTTACTTGATTTTTGTGAGGGCTATGTAATAAAACACACTGAGTCATAAAAAAGGCAACCATCGCATTGCCTCCAAGTGCTGTGATGTGAGCTCGAACTATTGACAAAACTTCAGTAACAAAACTATGAATAAAACCGCTAAGACCACCATTCTAAAATAAAGAATGAAAAGATTATTTATTATCTTAATTAATATTATGTGAAACTAAGGTGCAGATTTTATCATAAAAAAATAAATTTTACCTCGCGAATAGAATTTGATTCTCTTATAAAGAAAAAATTCAAATTCCCCAAATACCTCTCGATTTTACCACCAGGAAGATAAGACAACGGAGTGATGTCCACACCATACCTTTCTTTCAATGGCACCTGAAAAAATTATATGTTAATATAATTTAAAGGAATTGAATCATTTCAAGAAAAGTTTTTTTTTTAAGTGATTAAATTTTAATTTTAACGCGAGCTAAATATTCTAAAATTGCATTGGGCCAATGATGTAATTATTTGATAATTGCAATTTGCATTCTTGGGTAATAAGTAGAAGTTAGATTTTTTGAACTTGTGACATCAAACAAAGTTGCTTTATTTATATATTTATTTATAAATTTATTTATTTATTCCACATATATCATATGAAGATCTTATCAAAATCTCGAAAAAAGGCAAGCATATTTTCGACTCGATTTTCGAATCAGCATCAGAAATATATTTTTTAATAAATTATATTGAGTGATAAACCATTCTAATATTCTTTAAAATGGTAAATTTAATTTAAGTCATCAAAATTAATAAAAAGCAGTAAAATTTATTTTTTAATTAATAAAATAAGTTTTTCATTTTTTTTTAAATATTTTAAATTTTAATAATTGTAAAATAGAAAAATTAAAATATTTTAAGATTTAAAGCTATATTACGTGTTTATGTCGGTGAGAAGTATGTTTGAGCCTCAGAGGCGATCGCGGTCGCGATTTTTGTATTGGAATTGTAGCATTTAAAGTTGACCATTGCATATTTGGAATATTTGAAGGATTCCATAAGGAGTTACTGATGCTTATACTCTCGGTGTGATCTTCATCAAGACTGAAGATCATATCATTATCATCTACAATAAATTGCTCAGTTATTTTATGAAAGACACATTTAGTTAAATATTATAATTTGTATACATGAAAGTATACAAAATTTTATATTATATATTTCATATATATTTATGAAAAAAAAAAGATTTTTCATTTATTACGTATGATTACGCATTTCAAATTCTCGCCGTCGAACATCGAGTTTCTATCTCGCTATTCGGCCTCTAGATGGCTAGCGCCCACATTCCATCAATCCATCTCTCCCGAGGTAATAAGTAGAGTAAGTTCCTTGCTAGCTCTTAGCTTTTATTAGCCAAGTTAACGTATTTTGCAAGATTTATCGCTTATCTTAACTATCGTCCATACAGTCAATTTTATAGCTTTTATTCAAAATCAGCGATTTGTTGTGTCACGCACACAAATCTATTAATAGTATCAGTTTTTCGTCATTTATCATTTCCTACATATCAAGTTAGATTATGTGTATATTATCTAACTATCGTTTTCCTGTAATTTAGATAAGACGCTGATTATCCAATTTACCCATTGTCTTCTAAATTTACCTTTATTTACGCTTCAAGATCGAACGTTAATCCTTGTTGTCGAAGCTATGTGAAGAATAGTTAATCGCTATTACACAAACAATGTAATAGAAAAAACTAACAAAAATTGGCATATATAAGAAATATTATTTACGAACTCTAGTCAAACTTTTTTTGTAATAAAACACGAAAGTTCCATGATCGACAATTCAAAGAAATACATTCAACGAAATCTAATGTAACTCACCAGTTTTTTTTACTTGATCCTTACTAGCAGAGTGTGAAAGTATTTTTTTATTCCGAATTTTGTTGTATTTTGTAGACTCGCCAAGACCCAAAGCCATTCCAACGACCGTCAACTGTATTTCATCCTGTTCAGGCATATCGATTTTGAATTGCAAGTCGCAAAGAGCACAGGGGACCATTCGCCTAAGCTTAAAGTACACCGTTTGAAGTATCCGAGCAAAGTACTTAGATGGCATAGAGGCTGGCTGTCCTGTAGGAATCTTAGCACGCGAAACCTATAAATTCATTTATGCAAATATTAATAAACCAAATTTAATCAAACATATATTATATTGTTATTTATTAAAAAAGTATTATTATTAAATAAAAAAGTTTAATTCATTTATTGTAAAAAAATAATAAATTAGCAATAAAAAAAATTAGTTTTTTAAACACTAAATATATATATATGTTGTTCTGTGGTATAATTCGCTATATTTATTTATTTATTTATACTCCATAACTACCTATTTATATTTAATATAATGCTTAATTATAATTCAATGATTTCCCAGTTCTTTTCTGCCGTAGCTAAATCGGTCAAAGCGATTCAGCCTTCGTGAGGATTTTAGGATTAAAATGAATACAATAATATTAATTCGCGTTAAAATTACCGATTTATCAATCATAAATCGAAAGAGAGAATTTAAAGTGTAATTGTGGCTCGTGATATAATCTAACGTCTACGTGTGTGTCTGAAATACAATAATGCTCGTGTTATCGTGAAACCGTTTGAAAGTGTGAGAGTCGTGTTGTTTTACCGACGAGAGTCACCGACCGGAATTGAATTACTTCGTAGTACATTTTTCGTCCGATTCTTGACACTACTGACTTAATTCACCGATCTGCCAAATCGACTCTCCTTATTATTTTCGTCCCCTGATTTATAGAGGAAAACTGCTAACTCTTTCGGGTCCCCCACCGTGGAGGTGTTCTCATTTTTAGGCTTAATTCGCACTACTTTAATATTTGCTCGTATTTCCCAATATATTAGTTAATAATTGAGCATATTGACTAATTTAACGCATGTACATATTTTTATTTATGCTGATCCGTGTTCTTCTTTTTACTTATTTTGTGCAACATTTATTATTTTATTAACTAAGTATGTGAATTCCGTTACATACGTAACAATGTACAAAAATTTTAAAAAGTATGTGTTAATATATTTACAATATTACCACAATAATAATTAAATTAGAAAGATTTGTATTATTAAACTATTACTTCTTAAAATAATGTAGAAAATATATTTTAAATAATCTCTGACGAAATAGTAAATGCTTATATTCATAAATAATAAAATATAAAATGATTTGTAGAATTTAAGAAAACACATTCTATATTAATAAAAAATGACTTAAATAATAATTTTTTAATATTTAATATTACCTGTGTAAACATTTGTAAATTTCGAACAATTTCAAGATCTTCCAGACCAGGAATCGATTCAGTGTTGACTACTTGAAAGTCGTTGGGTGGTCTCTCATCCATTAATAAATTTATGCGATCCATGTCTTCAACATCATCGACTTCCAACACACATACATCTTTTGTACCTAGACCTAAATCTAATTCTGGTAATTCATCCTCAGATTCATCCGTATCCGACATAGACCGACCATTTTCCATTTCCTAAAAAAATTACTTGTAAACATTACATTCTACAAAACATAAAGAATATAAACAATTAGTCTGTATTTTAATAAATATTTATAAATAAAAATTATATTAAATAAAACATTATTTAACAAGACTTTCTCAATAAAATATATTCTTTGTGAATGTCCCAACTTCAAAGAAGAAAAAGTAAATTCAAGCTAAACTATGACATCAAGATAATTTTAAACTGATTTAAAATCACCTAATATTATAAAATATTTTAACTATTATTAAAAAAAATAAGCAATTTATTATAATATATACAGATGTATAATAATGGTGTCACTAATAATTGTTCATGCGACAATAAGTAAATAAATAAACAAATTTTTATAGATTCTCATAAAGAGTAGTATGAATTTGAAATACTCATAATTTAATAGTTTATAACATTTATATTAGTAAAAGTGAATATTACGGAAATGGGTTTCAGCTGATAGAACTCCATGTTTTTCTTAACTGTATCCACAAGGCTTTTCTGTATTTCGGCGAGTTTATCTTCATTCTGCCAAGAAGTACCATTAGCAATTTGTGGCAGCGAGGGTTGCGGCAAAGCCGTCAAATACACGGCGGTGCCAGTGGCCATCCCGACTACCAAACGTTCCCCAATGGACACTTGGACCTTTAGACCAAAAGCTGCGTTCATACCCCGCATCCTCAACTTATTTAATAGAAGACTGTGTAGCTCGTACTCAAGAAAAGGAAGGCAATCGGAAATTTCTTTGGCATTGAGTTCACCTCGCAAGTCCTTTTTCGCTTTGCAAACAGTTGCCTGGATCAAACAGCCACGTCCAGTCATCGGAAGGTTTTCCGGTAACTCCACCGTCGTAAAAAGAACATCCGGTACCTTGGCACGACGACAAACTGCACATTTTGCAACGCTAACCTGAAAATTAGTTCATTGAAACTTAATATGGTAAGCATAAATAAATTTTATTCTGATATTTCTAAATTTATTTTTATCAAACAAAAATGAAAGGTACTTAACATCAACTATCACTATTTTTATTTGTTTCAATATTTGTTAATAAAACCCAAGTAGTTTTTAATTTTAAAAATCAGTTACTTTAATACTTAATGAAACTAAAAGTTAATAGGGAACAAAAAAGAAAAATCTATATTAAGTCTAAAAATAAAAATTCAGATTCCATATATTAAAAACAGAGTGACAACCTGAAAAGTAACACTGGATTTGTTATAAGGCAAATGACACAGATTACATCCACTTGGTGAAATGTGTGATTGTTCATGTTCATTACTCTCGGATGAAAGTCGTTGTTTCGATTTGGGAGCTTGGTGATTAACTATCACAGTCACCGCAGTAATAGGAGTTTGTTGAGGTAATACTTCCCCTATGTCCTTCGACGTGGTCTTAAGATTTATATTCTGTATTTTATCGGGTTGGCCTGAACTAGCCTTGTCTGATTCCGTCGAAGTTGTCATCAGACCTTGAATTTGGGTAATCAGAACGTTATCCTGATGCTGACCCGTACTGTGAAGGTTGATTACTGCAGCGGTGCCAAAGCCACTCAATACGCACACGTCGTCGCTGAAAAAAAATATTATACATGAAAAATTAAAAATACATTTCTATTTATTTTAATACATGTAATTAAACATATTTTTCATTTTTTACAAAACAAAATACTTTTAATGTTTTAATAACTTTTTAAAATAGATTATAGAAACAATATAAAAAATTCTATTTAACTTGTAAAAGATTAATATGAAATTGAAAATATCATTTCTAAATAAATATTAATTTATTTTCTTATATTTAAAGTTAATGGTTTTTAATTAAAATAAGAAGAATATTAATATAATACAAGAATGAAACTTTTCATTAAATAAAGTTTTCATACCAAATACTTGTTTCTTCTTTATACCCTATAACAACATTACAAGCTAAAGCTCTAGCGTGAGAGCGAATTTCCATTCGAATTTCTGTCCACCAGGAGTCCCTTCCTTGGGGCTCTTCTATATTGGAAATTCTTTCTAAAAGTTTTACTGACCTTGCACTTACGAGGCCACCTTGAAAATAAATATTTTAATAAATTTATAAAAAAAAATAATTTCATAAACATTACATTTTTATATAAAAAATAATGTACACATAATTATTCAACTTTTATATACTTTTTTGCTCACATTTTCCATGATAATTATATTATATACTCTAGTATTTTAATAGACAATAATATAATATAGTAGAACATTATTTCTCAAGTTATGAAAATTAATAATAAAACATAAATATTATCTAAAGTGCAATAATTAAGACCAAAATAATTAATGAATAAATTTTTATTAAATGTAATATTAAATCAATTGAAATTTTAAAATTTGATTCGAAGCACCTTCCACCTTAAGTATTTAGAAAAAATTTATAATCTAGGTAAGCTGCAATATGCAATATAAAACAAATTATTCAAATCATTTTGCTAATGTTTAGACAAGGTATCCCTCGTTCTTGTCAGCGCTATTTATTTCAAAAATTATTACAATTACAATACATATGTTCAATAGATACTAATTTTCTTTTAATTTTGAACATAATTACCTAATGTTTCGTCGCAGGAATAAGTCGGTATTATATGACATGTTAGTTGTAACGTAACAATTTAAATGTAAACATTATTTACCTCAATGTATATGTATATAATAATTCAAATACGTTATGATCTATGTCATGATGTTATTATTTATCACATTGCTGAGAATCGTATGATATTGAAAATTTAACATTTGTGTGTCCTCTTATCGGTTTATCATATTATTATTAATTTTAATATAAATCATTTCGGAAATTAATCGTTTTTTTAAATTATTCTCCTTATCAAGAATATCAACATTGTCTTAATCTTTATCATGATTGCACTCATAGGAAGGAACAGGTACCATAAATGTATTATTATTATCTTTTTTATCCTTGTTTTTAAGCTACATTTTATTTCTCCAATGTACACCGATGAACAATTTTTGCATTAAATTTAGTACACAACATTAATTTTATCCCATTTTTCGACTATATCTCTACCTTTTATAATAACTTTGTCTAATTTATTGTTTATGTTTGAAATCAAATTTATTTCACACTTTTTAAACTTTAGTGCATATTCCGAAAAAATTTTTTCTGAATATGGTAAAGATATTAAAGTATGAAATTTGTCAGTATTTTTATTATTACAGTTATTTTTATATTTTTATGCTCTCATATAATTTTAATATATTTTAATTAAATTAAGTTTTTTAATATATTTTTAAATAAAATAATAATGGTTGTAATTTCATTAAAAGATGGATTTGTCAATCTCCAGATTATTATATTATATAAAAACATTGATTGGATAAAATTATTTATATTAAAAAATTAATTCAATTAAACTTACCTATATGCAAAACAAAACCAGCCGGATACTGTTGCATCGTGATGAAGGGATATTCAAGCATTTCTAAACCCTCCTGGTTCATCGTCCTGACGATGGCCGAGGATTGTTTCAAATAACCACCCATTGATCGATCGCTTCCTGTCAGTGAATTTCCTGCATTTTCCGATTAAAAATTTATGTATTAGTTCTCAAACTTTTTTTCTCTTTACATATTATGATCCCAGTGACCTTAAATCAATATCTGGAAATTTATCTACCATCGAATAAGTTCACAAGGATGTGCAGGATAAATTAACGTAGGTGCATTCTCATTTGGGAACTCATTGATTTCAGAACATATTTTAAGGACATTGATTAATACCGGGTATTACAAGTGTTTAACCTATTACTTTGATTTTTTTTTATGTAATTGGGTCTTTTTTAATGAATCATCGTGTAATTAATTAAAAGGAATAAAAAAAATATATAATAAACATAGTATGTTTCAAAAAGTATAAAAAAAGTTCTTTGTGTTGATTAAAAAAATTATATTATATTTAATCAAATATAAATTACGACTAAATAAAAATTGTATTATCCGGCTACTAATAAATTCAGCACCGTATGTACAATCTAAATTAATTTATTTGAAATAATTGACAAGACTGTTTACAATAGAACTGTTTACAATAGAAACTTTTTTCTATGCATATAATCAGATTCAAAATAAAATCTAAAATAAGCCAAGTACAGAGGCTATTTGTTAAAGATCCTAAAATATTAAAAATCTGTATTTTTATTGAAAAATAAAATATCCAACGTTCTTATGAATGAATTTTTTTTTTAAATTTCATGTTTCCAAAAAAATTTATAAAAAATATAGAAGTAAAAAATATAAAACTTTATAATATAAAAATACTTTTCAAAATATTTAGTAGATAAAAAATTTCTAAATCTTCTATTTACTTTGTTCACAAATTTAGTATTTGTCAAAAAATTATGATTCATTTATAACATTTTATTTACATTACTATAATTCATAATATTTATTCATAATCATTTTTTATTCATATTCATAATATATATTAATGTTATGTTATTTGTATTGTAATATATTTTATTAATATCTTTAATTAAATATTTATAAAATTTTATTAAAATAATTGACGAGTATTAAGGTACTAAAAGAAATTTCTAATGCTGATTATATTTTTTTTTTACTTGTAATTAAATTTAATAAAAATCTCTATTTATAATATTATCTTTAAAATAAAAATTTTTTACTACTTTATTATTTTTTTATAATACTTGTATTAGATAACACAAAAAAAATATATACGATCTCAAATTATAAATTGTCTAAAAATAACATTAAAATCAAACAGTGATTGAGAGAAAAATAAAAAACGATCTACTCAAAAAAAACGTTGCACTCTATAATTAATATTAAATATTATATTTAAAATACAATAGAATAGGGTAAGTTTTTATTAAATTAATTTATGCATTTGAATATTTAAATAATTAATTAAATTCCAAGTAAATATATAAATCAGTAAATACCATTCATATTTGTATCAATATTTTATTAATAGATTATTTAAATTTTTTTAAAATACAGAAATATTAATATTAAGAATAGAATCTATGAATAATTTTAAAGCAAAACATTTTCTAAGCGTATTAGAGATATTATATCTATAAATTTATATATATCATCATATTAATTTTTAATTTGTTTAAAATACCTTATTACTGAAATTTAAAACACAAATATTGCATTTCTTTTAAAAAATATTTAAAAGCATATTATTCAATTAAATATAACATGCTCACATAGATGACATAGATATTGCATATTACGTTAAAAGTGTAAAAATGCTGTGTATGATTGATATTGCAAAACGATATAAATTTTATTTTAATTTTTATCAAGTTTAAAAATAATTAACTTCAAAAAGTTATAATTATATTTTTAAAGGTATAAATTATTTTTAAATCCGAATAATATTTATTATAAAGCATTTGAATGTTAAAAACTTTTAAACTTTCCATTCATTTCTAGTACTAAAAATTATAACTTTCACACTCCTCATTATTTCAGTTAACATATTTTCTGAGTATATTAATTTTTTTAATATTTTTTTCTAAGATCAATACACTTTTACATATAAATATTGAAAAACAGTAATTCTTACTTTCAAAACGATTTATTTAATAATTATGATTATTATTTTTTAAAGAATTTAATATGTAAATTATTTAAAAAAAAGAGGTTAAAAATGTATCTTTAAAAAATAATATTTAAAACAAATAAAAATCTAAAATATGAAATCTAATTGGATAAAGAGAATAAATGTATCTATTACATTATTTACTTTTAAAGCTTTTAGAACTATTATGAAGTAAATAAATATAGTATATTCTTAAGTGAATTTAATTTTAATATTTTAATATGTATTACTGAAAAATAATAAAATGATATTTGTTAACATATTATTTACCATTGAACAAGCATTTTCCTCATATAATTTATACACTTAATAAGTTAAATTTATTTTAATATTATTAAATTAATTTAATACTATTAAATAATTTTGATTATATAAGTATTTTAGTTATAGAAAATTTAACATGACTTTCCTAAATAATTATATTTATTTGAAAATAAACAATAAAAATATAGAAATTTATTATTTAAAAACAGTATTTTATACACTATTAATAATAAATATTTAGTAGGACTATTGAAGAGGTACATTGTTTTCATTTTATTTCATGAAACCTGTAATTCTGTCGCTGAACATTGAAGAGTAGCCCAGATCCGATCGAAGCCTGAAAGATCTGCCCTTCTTCATGTAAATACTATCTACAAGGCTTAATTAATTTTTAATGACACATACGTAACTGACTCATATTCAAACAGATAAATCTTTACAACATTTATCCTTATTTAAAAATATTTCTCTGTAAAAAACTATTTTTTCCTAAAATTTTTTTAAATTATTATTGACAAAAGATAAAATAATGTATGCATTTTTTAAATCTTTATACAAATAAATTGTAAATTATTATACGAGTAATAATATAATTATATATGTAAACTATCAAACAATATTTCATAATTATTACAAGATGAATTATGCTCTTAATATAAATTTAAAATGAAATATTTGGAATGAATTTAGACTTGATGGTTTCATAATGATATACAATTGAGTGTAATTGATTAAAAAATATCAAAATAAAATTCTGTTGTTAATTAATTAAATAATAATTAGAATAAGAAAATGACAAAACATTAAATATAATTGACTATTTTTCCCTGGTACTCACGTTCGCGAAAGAATTTATAAAATCCTGCTGGAATACAATCCGAATGGAACAAAAAGGAAAGTAAATAAACCGTATGTAATGTCATAAAATAATCTGATACTGTTTTTTCTAATGCATAAATAATTTTTTACCTACTTTAAATTATCAATTTCCATATATTATATATTTATTTTAATACTTGTATAATTATTTAATAATTATAAAAATGTATGCAATCAATTTCACTATTTTTGAGAAGATATGATTTATTTTGTCAAGCAATTCAAAATTAACTATAAAATAATAAATCCCAACTTACAATTTTATTATTTTAAAACAGATATTTCGAAAAATATAAGGTTTTTATTTGAATATTTATTTATTGAACAACTAATTTAGATATTTTTGCTTTAAATATACAATTTTTAAACATCAATAAAAATATTTGGTTTAATAAAAATATTGAAAATATCACTTATAAAATAATTAAATGACTGTTAATGAGCTCGTTTAAAAAACTCAAAAACGTCTTTGAATCAATTCATTACTCACTAAAAATATCTTAAATAAAATTATTAGTGCATTAAAGACAGTATACAAGATGATATTAATTATATCAAGATCAAAGTAAAAATATACAAAATATAAACCAACCTTTTGGTGTTATGCTTAAATCCGAATCACTTGATCTACGATGTAACGGTATTCCAGTATGCTTTGTTGATGGTGAATGAATCTTTGACTGATGTTGAGTACCACCAGGACTAATTAGTGGTTGTTGAGTTTCCTGATTCTGATTCTGCTGATGCTGCTGCCTACGTATGGTCGGTGAATGGGATACACACAAATTGTCAGTTGCATAAGCTGTGTTAGTGATTTTAGTCTCAGAGACATTGGTAAAAGTAGTAATAGTAGTAGGAATGATATTGGAAATTATGTTACTAGTTATACTAGATGCAGTATTTTCATTCTTAACAACATCAGTTGTGGTGGTTAAACTTCTGTGAACTTTAAAAGCATGCATATCTTGCAAATTGATTTCATCGATCAATTTGTTATTGTTAGATTTTGATTGTGTTAAAGTGTTAACAATCGCTACAGCCATTGCCTTCTCATCTTTTTCCAACAAATGTTGCGTCATAGATTCAGAACTTGAAAATTGAATTATGTAATTTTGTTTATCATTTATGTATTCGCTTGAAGTACAATGATGCTTTGGTAAGTGTTTAGTCAGATTATGCATTAAGGTTGAATGGACATGAGAAAAGTGAGGAATGTGATGATGCTGACTGATACTGGGAGTATCAGGAGATCTTGATCTAGATCGACGGTAATGAAGTATTTTCCGATTAATAGAATCTGAAGACGGAATTCTTTTGTAAATCGTTGCATGTTTTCGACGTCTTATCGACTCATTGTACGAATGATGATGAGCCAACATTTTCGTATCGATGGTCTTGATTAGATCCAGCATACAAGATTGTCTGAACTTTTTATTTAACATCTCCAATACATATGCATCATCTAAAATTGTTTCATTGATAGGATAAAGACTTTTAGGTACTATATCTTTAAGATTAATATTAGGAAGCTGCAGATGGTATATATCAGCACTAGAAGCGCTAGGATTGGTAATTGTAGATGAAAATGAAGGAGGAATCGATAGCGACTCATTATTACTTAAATCTAAAATATCTTCTTCTTTATTCTGCTTTAAACCTTTGTAAATTACAGTTTCAGTACGCTCGACTGGTTTAGATGGTTTTTCTGAATGAGCTGTTGCACCTGATATTTGTTTATCATCGTCATTTAAATTATTTAATAACTTATTATCTTGAAATTTTAATGATCGATATTTTTTTGTACAATATTCATCATCAGAAGATTCTGTCTGTTCATCTTCCTCTGACTGAGTCACTACTGACACCTGTTTTTGCAATCGATGTCTTAAAACTTTGTTACTTTTTGGTGACTGTTCTGGTATGGTAGGAGATTTAATTTGATCATTTTCTGTAATTGAAGTATATTGTTGTTCTTTTGAAGGCATATCTGGTATTTCAGTGGGAATAAAAAAATCTATTGATTCCAACAATTTTTTCTCGTTTTCTTGAAATACAGGCTTTAGAATTTTTGAAATATTTGAAAATTTCTTTATTTTTTTCAATTTATAATCGCTTGAAATTGTATTTAATGGTAGATCAGAATCAATATCTGAAGAAAATTCAGAGGATAAAACATCATCTACAGAAAGGAAATTCTGTTTGTTTTTCTTAGAGATCTCAGGTGTGGATAATGAAGATTCTTGTTTTTCTTCCATAATCAAACTGAATTTTTGATTCTCATTCTCTTTTATGATGAGTTCTGAAAAATAATCGAATATCCCGTACGAAAATGAAATACTTTTAATAGCTTCTAATTAAGCAATTATATGACAATTATTGATGAAATTTTACTAAACTAATGCAATTAATCGTACAATTAATGTTGATGATAAAAGCTCGTGTTACATTAAAAAAAATTAAAAAGTTATATTGTATTCTATGTATAAAAACTGAAATTACTAATTTTATTAAACAATATATTAATTCAATAAATAGTCTGCAAAAAATGTAATAAAAAATATAAATGTAACTGTTTCATTATAAATTAAAAAATTTTTTAAAAACATTATTTATTTAAAAACTATTATTTATCATAATTCATTGCGAACTTTTACTGTTAATAATGGATAAAACTGAATTTTAAAAATCTATTTATAAAAAATATATATAATGGAAATATATATAGATTAGATACAGAAATTATTATTAAAATTATTATAATAATTATTATTATTATTTTAATATTAATTATTATTTATCTTACTTGAAGAGTAATAAAAAAATATATAGACTTATATTAGAAGTTCTTTTTTGAATTACCATTTCTTATCTAAAAACTTTTTTCAATAAATGGTGTTTTAAATTATTTAATAATTATCTAACTAATAATATTCTTTATATAAGAAATATAATTATAATTTTCATATAACCAAAGTGACACTTGAGTTATTAGTTTGTTAATATATTAATTATTATCAAAATTAATATTGTGATTGTTAATAAAAAACAATTTACTTGTCGGTATTTGAAAATCTATTTAATTATATAAATAAATAATAATGATAAAAATATATATAAGTTTTGCAATAAAAAGTAACTCTTTTGTATAAAATAATCAAAATAAAAATTTTCATCAATAATTTTTTCAATCCGGTCTTAATAAAATTTCTTAAATATCCTTATTTTATGATTATTCAACATGTTCAAATTAAATTTTTTAAATAGTGAGGAAAAATCGATTCATATAAATAAATTTACTTTAAAATCGAATAAAATAGTTGTGTAAAGTCTACGTATTTTCGTACGAGAAATGAAATTCGGCTCCGACGATGGAACCATCAGAATTTGTGATTCCTTCGAACAGAATTTATTATCAGAACAGCTGGGGTCTAATAAGGATAGCGTATCGTCGAGTATATTGTAATTAGTACTTGATTCCGAGTGATTCTCGTCGTCATCGACAACATCCTCTTCAGAGCTCGATGTGTCCAACTCAGAAGAGGTGATTGTTGGTATGGCTTCGTTCTTCGTCAATAATTTCATTTTCGAGTAATTAGTAAAAATTCCATTGTCATTCGTATTCGCAGACTCATACTCTCCCCTATAAATCTCTGTCAGCAGTTGCTGATTTTCCAAATTTTTTTCATTTTTCGCATAAGACATGAATTCACTATGACCAGGTGATTCTTTGTCTAGAAAATTCACTGGAGAAGGCACAGGTGTTTCACGATCCTCCTTAAGTAAGAATAATTGTAGTATATTTTAAAAAATTTATCAAAATAGTTTGTATTTTTTAAATAAAAGCAAAAATTTCAAAATTCTGTTAAAAATTCCTGAATACATTGTTTACAGTAGTTTTTCACACATCCGCAGACACAGTCTCTTACACACACATTAACATATATTTGCATTAGTACTTAAATTAAAAACAATAATATACAAAATGTACAATGTATACTGAACAATTCAACTAAAGCCAATTACAACAAAAATGTAAAAAAAACTTTATCTTGTTGATAAATCAACACCAATGTATTCTCTTAAATTATACCTTAACACTATCAAGGAGCGAACCCCCGGTGTGAACGGATCTAATGAGCATAGCAGCCATCCTCTCACCACCGGTGGTCTTTCTATGTCTGAACTTTTTCTTTCTCATATTTTGATGTAAGTCCATAATAGAGGATGACTTAGTCGAGTCGGATCCGCATACCGACCAAGTGCTGGAATACGTACTCTCATGATCGCTCTCTTCGTCGAGTGAATCCCCCCACCTGGACTTCACAAAGTTAGACCCACGTTTAGAGAGAACACGGAAGTTCTTTAAGCCACGGCAAAATCTGCTGCGCTGGAACTCGCCACGCATGTCCTCGAGAGCGAGCATGGCCTTCATCGAGCTCTCGTCTATTACGTCATCCACGAGGGAAAGATTCGAGCCGACGTGGGGACTTTGCCTCGACGTCACACTTGTTACCGAGTGTACGGATACCTGTCGTCCCAAATTGCCCTTCGTTTCAATGACCTTGAGCGGGGTAACGGAATGGACGGGGATGTTATCTCCGTACAAGGGGAATTTTTTATTGATGAAGATTGGTGACGAAACAGGACTATTATTCTGATTAACACTAGTGTTACTGACATAATTATTGCTAATTGTGTTATGATGATAATTTTGATGAGGAAGTGAACTCTGACTGTCCTCGGATTCCGAGCAGTCTGGTGACTGTAGTTTATTAGATTTCAAAATTTGCGAACCAAACCTTTTTTGGTATTTAATATATTGTTTTTGTTTTGTCAGTAACATGCAGATAGGTTGGAGGGGGGAGGAATAAAAAAAAAATTATATTACATATTCTTATATTTTATCAATTCCTGCATATTTCAGTTATTTTAATAATTATTTAGTATTATGGTTGTAAATTTTTCATTGAAGTATCGAATTTACAATCGTCCAACCAAACTTACTGAATAATTAATATTTAATATTTATTATGTGGATATTATTAAATCTGCAATTTGACTAATACATATTAAAATTTAAAAAATCTCATTAATCCTCTAATAATACCTTCTATTATTAATTACTATATTAGTTTATCTACATATTTAGATTGTAAGTATAAAAATAAATTTTGAAACAAATAAAGTAAAATATACCTGATTGATATTATTACAATTATCAAAAAATAATTTATTTATTTGTGTTATATTAGAACAAAATTAGAATTTCTAATATCTTAACTGAATACATATAATGAAAACATTATTGCTAACATTATTGCTGTTATTAATAAAATATTTTTCAGAATCAAAACTCACTCTTCAATGGTTGGTGCCTCAGATAAAAAATTTTGAATATCATGAAGTTTGATTAGAGTGACCACTGTACCAATACCCCTGGCGACAATTCCCGATTCTCCTTCCAAATCGAAATTTTGTAAATATCTGTCAAAAGTTTTTATAATAAAAAAAAAATATTTCTTTTTCTTGTAATATTTAATTAACTTACCCTATAACAGCATTTCCTCCCAGATCCAAGGCTTTTAAACCTATTTTTCTTTGTACCTCATTACTCAATTTTAAAAATAAAGTTTGACGTGCTTCATTGGATGCTCTTGGAGTTCTTATTTTGTCAATCCACTTATATTCTGGATCATCGCTAACTACTAACTCTTCAACAAATCCATGTATAACTTGGGCATGGTAACCATGTGGTATAATAGAAGCTTAAAATAATTATTATAAAATTGTGGCTTTTAAAATACTAGAATACTGTTTAATAAAACATTAACATAAACTTTAATGTAAAATAAATAATATTCTCAACGTAAAATTTCAATTATACTCAAATTAAAATTGAAACATGATCTAATAATATACATGAGTTTTTTATTTGATAAAATTGTAAAATTAGAATATTTGAAAAATACATACAATAAAAAAATGTAACACCACATGAGGATTGCCTAAATTTATTAAAATCCAGAAACAATTCAACTTTTACTATAATGTTAACTTCTCCTCTTATTCCATGCATTGTATCATATACAGGTAGCCAACCTGTCATAACTGATCCTACAAAAAAATAAATTCTTGTAGGTAATATTACTCAACTAAATATCTTAAATTACAAAAAAAAATGTTTCTGTTTCATAAAAATACATTTACCTCCTTGAGCACCCATACTAGAATTCATTGATGCTTCCAAAGTCCAAATATTTTTAACAGGTGGTGGGACACCAGGTAATAATAATGGATTTAAATTTACATAAACTTTACCTATTGCATCATTAGCTGAATAAGTGTCATAATCCATTAATCTAATTTGTAATGGTTCATCTTGTAATTCAGCATCTTCAACCTCAAATTTATACCATTCTGAGTTCCACTGTGGATTTAATGACTTTCTACACACTTCAGTCTTGTACGTTGTTGATCCAAATTTAATTTCCACATACGCATCTGTTGTATCACCTGATCGATCCATTACTGGTAAATTTCGACCAGCTAGAATTTTTACTTTTATTTTTCCAGGCATGATCTAGTTAATAATTTTTATTCTTTTGATAAACAAACATACTGGATTCTGTATTTAAAAAAAAAAGAATGTCTTATTGCTTTAGCTAAATTATTTTAAGTTGCATTAAATATTCTAATTATTTTTCAACAATGTTAAATGAATTATATTTTAATTATTCAAAAAAATTCTTAATTTTACAAATAGTTGTACAAAAATAATATTTAATACTTAAGTTTCTTTAATTTAACAATTAAATCAATATAAATAATACAACTGTCATGTAAAAATTAATTAAATTTAGATTTTATAAATTTATCTTATTTTTAAAAGTGAAGGTTATAATAACTGAAACAAAATATTAAATTTATTAGAAAAGATTAAAGTGAAAATATTTTTGAAAAAACAATAAAATATTTTAAAAAGATAAAATATTTTATTATTAAACATTTCAAAAATTAAAAATAACACAGAAAAAGAGTCAAGGGCAAAATGATATACTGAGAATAAAAATATAATAGAAGTTTTTACTTACCGCACAACTTACCGATTAGTGTAAACAGATATACTGGTTTAATGTTTATTTTAGTCGAGACATAATTTCAACAATTGGACTATTGGATTGTTACCGATATTGTTCATATTTTTGCAAAAGTATTGGACAAACACGTTAATTGTGCAAACGAATATTACAATGCAAAATGTAATTTAATTTTTTTAATTTTGTTTCTCTAATTTTATAATAAAAATTTTGTTAGTACCTTGTTTTGTACATGGCGGATATTATTTTTTAAATATATTCTTTTTGTATCGATAAACCCTTTATTTACAAGATAAATAATTAGTCTTATTATAATAAGACTAATTATTCATCTTGTAAATAATAAGTATAGTTTTTTTCATTTATGTAGAATTAAAAAGTAATATTAAAAAACAAATAATCAATTTAATTTTATATTACGTTATTAATGGTGTTTATTAAAATTTTAGACATTTGGTTTGGTTTTATAACGGATATCCAAGAGGTTAAATTTGTCCTAATTCTTCCGAATGTTTTACTTAACTATCAATAACAAACATTTGTCAAAATAGATCATAAAATTTGTTTTTGTTTTAAAAATAAATCTTTTTATTGTAAAAGTTCCTTTGTAATTATTATAAATTAAATATTGCATTAACTGTCATAAGATATGGAAGAAGATCTTGAAGGTAAATAAGTTTTTAAAAAATATTAAATTTGTCAACATTATTAAATCTTAAATATGGTTATTCTACAGCAGTAGTTTCTACACAAAAAAAACTGTCAGCTGCTCATGATCCAGGGTGGAATGATCCTCCAAGTTGGACACGCGCCCAATTACAAAATTCTACTGGTGGAACACCAACAAAAAGAATATTAAATAAAAGAATAGCATTCCCATTAAATTATACATCAGAAACAGCTGCTTCTTCGTTAAATAAGAATTTACTACTCTCTGGAAATTTACCACCAACAGATGTAACCACACATTTGACCACAGTACTTCATAAACCTATAAATACCCCAACAGCAATAAATATTGAAAATTCAAATTCAAAAATTCAAATAAATAAAGTCAAAGTATTGCAAGATATTCTGAATAACTTTCAGGAACTAATGCAATGTCACTTACAAGATTCAACTAAAATAGAAGAGATACAAAAAAGACTAGATAGAATGAAAATTATGTGGAATGAAAATAAATTAAACTGTGATATACAAAAAAAACTTTTAGAAATTTCAGAAGGTATAATTTCATGTATTGAAAATAAATTAATCCATTAAATATATTTTTATTATTATATTTATATTTACAGCTTTAAAAGATAGTAATTTTAAAAAAGCAAATGAAATACATCTTTCACTCATAATGAATAATGCTTCCATTTGTAGTTCATGGATACCTGGAATTAGACAATTAATTAATGAAATAAAAAATTAAAAATTTTACAGAACTCTTTACTACATGAAAAATTTAGAAAAATTTTAATGAACAGAAAATAAAATATTTTATAAACTATTAAATATATTAAAGTAGTGTCATATTTAAAATAATTAAACATAATTGAAAAAATTGTAATTATTTTATACAATTATAATGCAAACAAATAAAAATATTTGTTTTATATATTATTATGTTTATTATTTATTATTATTATTATGTTTATTCTAATACTAAATTAAATTATAGTGCAAATGTGCAAATTTAAATACATGAAGACATTTCTAAACTTTGATCAAATAACTCTACGTTAAAAAAAACATTTTTATTACGTTTTATACATTATATATATAGTAAAAGATTTTATATAAAAATAAAACAAAAAAACAAAAATTAAAACTGATCTATTTTTAATACACATATTTAAAATCCAATTAAACAAAGTAAGAAATTATTTAAAACTTTACATATATATGTAAATTTTGTTCAAAATATATATATTACCAGGAGCCAATATTCCTATTTCAGAAGAGTTCATATATATGATTGGTTTTACTTTGACAAGATTTTTTAGAAAAAAAAAATATCTATTAAATTATAGTATTTTATTTTATAACATAACGTTAAATATAGATAGAATTATTGCAAGAATAAAGATCAGTATTCCTATGCATAAAGAATAAGATATATTTTTAATAATCTTATATTATTCTCAATATGTAGCAAAATTGTGTGTGTATATAAACATAATTGTATTTTAAATGAAGTAAATCAAAGATTAAGCCATTTGATTTTTTTCCAAAACTTTTATAATTTATCACTTCATTTTAATTGTAAAAAACTACTTGTATTCTACAATAATAATTTTAAATGACTTAATATAAATATATAAAAAAGTTGAATAGTTATACTCTTATTTGTAAAACAGCGTTGTGTCGCGACTTACAATAATTGCGGCTCACATAAAACATTACCAGCATAGTCTTATCAATGTTCTCGCAGTTCAGGCATCGAAACATGGTTATAAGAAATTCAATCTGATTGGGTCGTTGAGCGAGGCCAGTTTGACAGATCTGGTGGGTCGTAATGTGAGCTAGATCTGAATGAACATAGAACACCAGGAAGATCTCCAAAAAAATCCAAATTAACTGGGTCGATGTACAAGACCAGTCTGGAGATATATCTGAGTACCTCTTTGGTAAGAGACCATGAATTTGATTCTATACAAAAACTAACTAAAAATGTAAACAACTTTTTCCGCTTGAAACAAGCACACCGTTTTTTATATCAAAGACATAGGCTTTCTATAAAAACAAATGTAGGTATTGTTTTGTAATTTATTAATGATTAATGTAAAAAAGGGAAAGGAGTGAGGGATTGATGAACGAGATGCTGCAAATAAATAAGATACTACAAATTGAGCCGTACACACATTGTTTATTAAGGCTCCGCGAATTATAAGGCATAAAAACCCCTCTCGAGCGAGGGGAAAAGCCATGCAAATTTAATAATTATAATACAAACGCTAAGTTGCCGCTGCGGAAGAAACGCGCGTCGTTATGGCCTCACTCAGCTGGCGTCTTCCGATTCGGCACACGGGTGGAGGAGTCGCCCTTCGCTGCCTCACTCGGCGGCGTCCCCACGTCGTACAGTGTCTTTTGCTGACACCTAGAGATCGGGCCTTTGGAGCCGCTGATCTTCCCAGGATGTGTATCCGCTGGGGAACCGAGCCTTGCGCTCGCAAGATGACCGCCCGAGAAGCACACACTCACACACACACACACGAATCCGCACAAGGTGATACACAGATCACCACCGCGTATAAATAATAATGAAAATGAAAGGGCCACAGTTAACGACGGTGTTGCACTGCTCGGTTAATGAACAACTTACCGAGTTGTTGCAGCGGTTTTGGGAGGTCGAGGAGGTCTCCTCAGTGGCGGGTACGCTGAAGCCCAAGGACCAGGAGTGGGAAGAGCAGTTCCGTACCACTCATACGCGCGGGACCGACGGGAGATTCACCGTGTCTCTCCCCATTAGAGGAAAACTACCATTAGTGGGGGAAGAGACACGAAGGATGCCTTTGTCGTCGCTCAGCCACGTGTACCGATGGTTTATTCGTAAACCCGCTCTTGCCTTTGTTTATCGGACGTTCATGCATGAGTATGAACGTCTGGGACACATGTAATGAATTCCAGAAGCCGATATTCGCAATCCGCGAGCGTGGTATTTGTCACACCACCCAGTTCTCCCATCCGCGACGGCGGGCGGAAAAGTGAGGGTGATATTCGACGCGTCCCGACAGACTCGCGACGGGCATGCACTCAATGGGTTCCTGAAACTGGGTCCAGCATTGCAAGGTGACCTCGTGCTCATCTTGCTAAGCTGGCAGCGGTGTAAGCTCCCTTGTGTCACCGAGTTGCTTCCGGTCGATGCTATTCCGGTTGACACCTCGGGGCTTGTAGGGATCGAGCTAGCGGACCCTAAGTTCTTCGCGTGGAAGCGGATCGACATGATCCTCGGTGCAGAGCTGTACGCGTCTGTGCTGAGGCCGGGTCTCCTCAGAATCCTGGGCACACGCCTGGTGGCACAGGACACCACACTCGGCTGGATCGTCTCCGGTGTTACCCAGCCAGTTACTTCACGGCAGGCGGAGCTGGCTACCCAAACGTAGTGTATGGTGCTCGAAATTAATAACGAAAATGAAGTATGAGGTAAACAACAAAATTTAACCATCATTCAAAACAGTTAATTGTCAAGACTTTAAATTTTAATAAAAAAGTAGGACTAGAGAGCGTATAAGAAAATAAAACTCGCAGTGGAAAGGTAGTTTGATTTCACATGAGTTAGTCGACATTAGTATTACCAGAAATAAAATTGTCTTGTACAATAACCGTATATCATAAGTATTACGATTCATTTACTGCTCTATTTTAATTTTTTTAGTCCTGTAAATCCTACCCTTTCATTTAATCAATTATTGTCCTTCCACTCCTTATCCTAACTCATTTAAATTTCAAAAATTCAAAAGTAAGTATTGCAATTTTTATTCACAAAAAACATAGATTAAAATAAAATTTATAAAATAATTTATACATCCATTATTCATTCTACTATAAAATAAAGATATCTTTATTTATTTGCAACGAGACACCTCGTTGCTAGAAGTTTCGAGAATGTTCCGTGCACCCTCTCGAGACTTCAAAGGTTAAGGCCCCCCGCGGACCACAACGTCACGACGAATCGGCGCTCTCGTTTACCGCGCAGCAGCGACTGCGCATCTCCAACGCCGAGTAACCAAGGTGATTTGGCACCTCGGAGCGCTCGACTCGAGAGTAGAACCTTTCCGGCTCTCTAACAAATAACTCCTCTCCTCGAAAATCCCGCTGTTCACGATATCGTGTCAGCAACCCCATTCCAAAACTTCTCCATCGTCACGTTATCTTGGCGATAAAACCTCCGGGTCGTTCACGCTATCCTGTCAACCCACCCTTTATCCTTCCCTTCCAGCCGAATAAGGTATGTGCGTAACCTAGAGGCAATATTGCGATTACGCAATATTGCATCCACTCGATACCCGATCCCGTAACCGTCCGTATTGTTTCCGTCACCGCACCCCTCTATCTGAAAATTATCAAGCAATTGCTTTTCTTTTATTGCTTGACTCCGTTTTTGTTTTTTTTTCGTAATTTTCTGAACCCACGGAGCAATACATCTCGGGCATTGTTCTTTGTGTTGCGAGTCAACAACCCCGAAAAAATCATTGTTAAGCAATTCTATTTGATTGCTCGTTTTGTATTTGGATTGCCCCCGCGTTGTGGGTCAATATTATCCACTAACTTAATTGTTAAGCAATTCCACTTGATTGCTCGTCCTGAAATTTCGACGAAAAATGCACATGGCTCGATATTTTCCGGCAAATGTGTAAATTTACCATTTGTAGTAACATCTGTAACTTAGGCTCATGGGCTGTATCCACTGTTGCACCAGGAGTTTGTCTTGTTCCCGTTAACCTTGCGTAGGATACCGTTGCCGTATATTGAGCCATCCCGTATCTTTCAGTTCCCGTCACGTGTAATAATTTATTTATTTGTGTTTGTTCAACAACACAAAAGTTACGAATCAAAATCGACAATCTATCCGAAATCTCTGTGCGTATGTAATTCTTTAAGATAATTACTCGGATTTTGGATAGTCAGCGAGATTTTGTGTATTCGGGTCGACCTTATTATTGTTTATGTATACGACCCTTGCTACGGTCATTAAGACTAGAAATGAAATTCGAAATATCAACATGTCGTTGAAATTGTATTTATTTATGTAAATGGTTTTTATTAAACGACACCTTCCCGGTGATATTTATTTATTTAAAACGTATTTTTTTATTTATGACACCTTGTGAGCAACGTTCCGAATCCCTGGCAGACCGGCTGTCGCTTGTCCCGGCGAAATATATCTCTTATCTTCGACGAGAGCTCGACTCTGCCCTTCACCCGTGAAGGGCGAACGGAGACGTCTCGTCACATATTCAAAGGACAATAATTTGTATTCATCACATTTTCTATGTTACTTGGTAAATTACACATTACTAAGTTATTTATGAGAAAAAAAGATTGTTTAAATTACTTAACTGCGAAAATTTAATGTGTAAATTTAATTACCTTAACCAAATTTTATCATATAGACGAGTCATCAGCATGTTCTTCCCTCTAAAAAATAAATTAAAAATTTTTTTTGAGCTTATTTTTGTAAGAGATTATATTAATTTATAAAATAGTTGTAGAAAAGATTTCAAAACAAAATAAAATAAAATGTTAAAAACAAATAATATTAAATTATGCGTGCCATACTGCAACCAACTGTCCTAAAAATTAGGAACATTTTTTCGATTAAAAAGTCTAGACTTTTTGATCAGACTCTGTCTCTCCTTCTGATTTTCTCATGTTTTTTTTCTCCCCATTCCCACTATTTTATTTGGCTTCTACTTAGTTCCAACCTGTTCAGTCATTTCTCTACATAGTCTACTTCTATATCTTCTGTCCCTCTTCTTCTTTTTTCTTCCAAACATTTCTTTGTTCATCTACCTTCTGAGAATTTCCCCACCTTTTGTTCATATTTCAGTACACTTATCGGCCATTTTTCTTTCATTTTTGTCTTACCCACTTTTTCATATACAATATATCTGGGATGCAGAAGTCCAGTCCTAATATCTATCTGTAGTCATCCAATTTAATTCTTTTCATTTCATATGCCCCATCCATCCCCCATATTTCTACGCCGTAATCAGGAATACCTCTTATTGGGAAGTTAAACCATGTCTCCCTTCTCTTAGAATCGCCGTCACATTTCCTTTCGCCGAGTCGCCGTGTTTTCTTTGCCGCTATTTTACCCTTACTCTTACTTTCCTCTATGTATGTACTGTGTCCTCACTTTTTATTAAACATAAATCCCAAGTATCTAAAATTATCCACTATCTCGATCTCCTTACCTTTCTGTATTTAATTTGATCCCTTACTCTTTCTTCCTTTCTTGAACACTATTATCTTTATTTAACTTTATTTATCTGTATTTAACTGTAGTTTTCTATCATTTAGCGTTTTTTTTCAAAGTGCCCGTCATCATCAGCATCAATTCTATACTTTCGCCTGAGAGTACCAAATCATCTGCATATGCAAGTGTCCATATTCTTGTCCCACTTATCCTTACTCCCCCGATGCCGCGTTCCCTCATTTCTTCTTTCAGCCTCGCTATATATATGTTGAACAGTATTCGGCGGTGGCAGCACTCTTGTCTCAAACATCTTTTTAGCTAGAACTCCCACGAAATCTTCCCTCCTATGCTTATTGTTAAGGCAATTTTAAATAAGTTCAAATGTTAAACGTTCTTGTATCTGCTTAAGGGATTATGTGGCTAAACGCTCGACGTCATTTATTACTCAGTTAATTTCTTATATTTAAATTTCTATGTAAACCGTACTCCCTCTTTTACGATTTTACTCCCATATCGAATGAGCAAAGTATGTATAAAGGTTTTTTTTGTTCAGATACCTCTTGCTCCTCGAACCATACAGTCAATAATAACATTGTAACGAATTTTTATCTTTGAAAATTGTAACGTATTTTATCTATGAATCTTACGCATTAAAGAAATTTTACACACTAATCATCGAGTTTTTTCTTAAACCTGAGAACGAAGAGAAAGACGCGACGATTAATCACTTATCATCGTCCTCGTTTTCTCGTATATCCCACTTATCCTTTCCATTGAATATGTACTCATTCCCTTTTCTTTCATGAATAGTTTCTTCCTATCCACTATGTCGAAAACTGCATTTATATCAATGAATAGTGCAAATAGCCTCTTTCTTTTTTTCGCCATCCTTCCCACCAAGTGATCTAGGATATATATGTTATGCGTCTTTGATCTCCCTTTCTTGAACCCTGCTTGTCCTTCCAGTATTATCCCCTTACTTTCTATGATCAGCTCTAATCTATCTTAGAATATACCTGCGAAATGTTATATGCCGTCAAAAGCATGGAGTCCTTTAGTTACTTGGTTCTTTTGTATTCCCTTTATTGTATATAGGTGTGATCATCGCAATCCTCCATTTTTCTGACATCTCTTCTTCTGCATTTATTTTCCTTATAATTTCTATTATCCTATTCCTAACTTCTTCTCCCCCATAAATCCATGCTTTATTTGCTATGCCATCTATTTTCGTTGTTTTCTTTTGAGCTGTTCCAGAACTCTTTGTTCTTAAAAGTTGGGTTGTTATCCATTTTTTCCCTTTTCCTCCTTACTTGGTTCATATCCTTTCTCGTAACTCCAAGTGGTTTCATGTAGCTCTCTATTTATTTTTTCATTGTGTTCTCTTCATGTATTCTCTCCTTCTTTTTCCTGCCGTTATTAAAAAATTTCCATATATCTTCTTCATTCTTTAATTTTCTCAGTTGCTCCTCTTTTTTTTTAAAGTTTTTTTCCTCTCACAAATCATTCTTCATTTATTTCTTTGTTCAATATACTTCTGTTTCCCAGTTTTTCCATCTTCATAATATTCGAATAATAATAATATTAGAATAATTTAAGTTCGAGTAATATTAAGTTTGAATAAGTTCATATAATAAGTTTGAATAAATAATAATATTTAGAATAAATTAAATTCGAATATGAGTATTTGAACTTGATAAATCGATAATACAAGTCGTGCAAAAATTTCACCATTCGAATATACTAAGGCCCGAAGAAGACAAAGTAAGTTATCGAAACGTTGCCACAGCACATTAATCGAGATTTGTGTTTTATTTATAACTACACCCATAAGGAACTTTTCCACGTTTGATATATCGACATAGAGGGTGTTCTACGAAATTCTATAATTCAATGATCATTATCCTTTGTCTGAATTTGTACTAAATTCATCACTTTTTCTTTTTCTCATATCAATAATACTTTCTTTCTAAAGTAAATATTTTTATTGAACATATTACAATTAAAGAAAACAATGAAATAGGATAAAGTAAAAGAAAAATTAAAAAGTGAAATTTATAAATCATACATATATATTCAATTGAAGTAACTCTTATTCAATATACAAATTTATATATAACAGTAAAACAAGAATATAAATAAAAATTAAAATTGAAGGAAATAAAGAAAATTGTATCTTATAAGTATATCCGTAATACATTATATGATCTTTTTACATAATTTTGAATTAAAAGAAAATGTAATAACAAATTTAAAAACAAGATAAATATGTTTATTTCAATGATTAGAAAAATCTTCAAATGTTTCAAATGAAATTTTATATTTTTAATAGTATAAGTTAAAATTATATTTATTATAGTGCAACGAGACGTGCTCGTTGCTAAGCGCGTACTGCGGGGCGCCCCCCTCGATGCTCTAAGTTCTCTACACGGGCCCCGTGTACCTGTACCAGCACGCGTCCGAAATCCCTCGTGACAGCGGGGAGCCAATCGGGTGGCCGATGTCTCGCGCGCAGCTCGCGCGCCGCCGGACCGAGGGTATAAGGTGCGGGCGAGTACTCGCCTGGAGACAGACTCTCTCTGGCCTCTTTCCCGAGCTTACCTTCCTTCCAAATCTCCTGTTGTACATGATTCCGTGGCAACACTCTAATTTATCCAATTTCCGTTGACCACGCTTACGTGGGAACGACAAACTCCGAAACTGTCACGATTTCGTGCTGTTTCACTGCTTTCAAACGAATTTAGAAATCGCAAGCGATTTCTAAAAATCGTTCCTTTACTGCGTAAAGAAGTCTGCGACTTCGGAAAATTTACTTCCGTTAAAATTTTCCAAAGATACCCCATTTCGAACCTTAGCTCCGTCGAAGCTTCCTCGCGTACCGCAGGACGTCTTATCTAACCACCCTCGGTACTTTTCCGCTCGTTTTCCTTAACACAAAAATTATTCCGTTTGTTCATCGCCGATTGCGTAGTCGGCAGAAGCATTTGATTTGTAACGATAGAAATTTGATAAAAGCGGTTACTAGCGGTAATTTGTGTAATTTTATTTTCACATATAAATATACGTAAATTGTAAAGTAATTATTTTCGATTATTACTGAGAAACCAAATAACGGTCGCGCGCGTGTTTATGTTCGTCTTTGTTATTATCACCAACCCCCGTAGCGGTCGCATCGTTGAGTAGACGTCCGGAATGTAAACATTATCGGGGGAATTCGAAATCATTCGGAATTTCAATAATAAGATTATATCATAAATGCTGATATAAATCGTCGTGTTACAACAAATCACATATATTAATTGAGACGAACTTTGCGCAATTAATCAAATGTAAATTTCTTTTATGTTATAGAAAAATTGAATAAAGGATCCGTCGCCCCGGTGATGATTATTTAAGTAAAAATTATTTATTAAATTTTTTTTATTTCTATTCCTGCCTGCCACCGATCCAAATCCTGGACAGACCGGCTGTCGCTTTATCCCGGCATGATTACTATTTTTTTTATTCGACGAGAGCTCGACTCTGCCCTTCACCCGTGAAGGGCGAACGGAGCCGTCTCGTCACAATAGCATTGTACTTTAAATTTATACATGGTAAATAAATCAGGATTTTAATAAATTAAAATATAATCTATTTATTAAAATATATTTCATAATAAATTTATAAACATGCCTATAAAAATGGTTGTTTTCATTCCTAAATCTCACCATTTATCTTTAGTTGTTAATATTAATAAATTTTAACTCTATAAAAAATATATATAAAAAAAACACTTTAAAATTTATATGTAAAATTACTTTATAATTAACACTTATTAACACTACAAAAAATTCAAAATGCACACACATTTTAAATAGAGAACGAAATTAATTATCCATATTGTTTTGAAAAGAATTTTTAAAACTGCTATGAGCTGAAAATTGATACATTGGTTACAAGTGTTTGATAAACAATAATATAAACACATGTACCAAGTTACCAATACAGGTTCACGAAAAGGGACATATAGGATGATCTCATTCTATTAAATTTGTCTAAATTGTTACTAATATCCAAGAAAAATTCATTTTTGAATTTAATACAATAATCTGGTATATAAATATGTGTATTTATTATCAAATTTTCAAATTATTATGGCCCGCGCTCTTTCTTTTATGACACAAACCTTTTCTGGTCCATCTGTTGTGTTTGTTACCAGTTCTCTCGTATAAAATTGACCCCTTTGACTACACGTTTTGCTTCCTCTCTTCACTAAAGTTCCTTTTTTATTTCTTAATTTGCCGGGGAGTCACTCAAAACGATGCTTATCTCACAAAAACTTATTATATTATATATATATTCTATAACTATATATATTAATATTTATATCTCAATTCTTATTTTCTTCATTAATTGTGAACTTTTATGTACTCAATGTTTTCCTTCATTTATCATTTTTTTAAATTATACTATTTTTTGAAACTATTTTAAAATTTAAATCGAGCAATGCATCAAAGCATAAAGAAACACAACAAATTTTTACATAAATTAATTAAAATTAAACTATGTTAATACTAATTGAATACTGTTTAAATTTTGCATATTATAAGAAAAATAATAAAACACATCACACGCCAATGACGGGTAAACAAGATGTTCGATGCTTTCTCTCGAGAATGTGAGAGAGTGACCGCGCGAAGAGCAATAAGGCGGAGGGCTCCAAAATTTTATTGCAGTTCGTTTTGCGGAAGAAAATGCGTCTTTCCGTTTTTCCGACGCTTCACACTGGATCGAAAATTCTTACCATGCGCCTCTGCACTTTGTCAATTGCACTGCGGGTCCGCGTTAGCGTCACGCTCCACCGCGGGGACTCGCCTAGAGGAATACCCTCGCCCAGCGGCTGGATCACTAGGTGATCCTTCTGTAAGCCGAGCGGCATCAAACCACGGGGAGGACGCAGCCGAGAGAGGCAAACCCACGCGACTCCTCCACCACGGTCTTTCCACAGGACGCCAGCCCAAGGCGGCAGCAGCGAGCGTCATCTTCGCCCGGCGACTAGCGATAAGTATATTAACGCGGGTTTTTCCCCTAACGTATGAGGGATTTTTTATGCCTAATGTAACGCGAAACTAATAAACTTTATGTACAGCTCAATTGTTGGTTGTAGATTTCTTTCAATTAAAATACCCAGCTCGTTTATTCCTCATCTCCTTTTCCCTTTTATCTTATTGATTCCAAACTTTAATCATACATATCTAATTTATTTCAAAACAGAAGATATACAAATATTCGATGATTAAACATATGTGAAAGCGTTTATTTAACAAAAAATACAAAGCACAACATATATAATGACGAAAAAGAAGCAGTTCTCCGACTATTCAGTCAATTTATATTGTAAGGAAAGAAATAAAGCATACTAAGTACAAATCATCTAAAGAATATTAAAAATTCTCACCACCTACACTCACGTGCTTACCGCAGAATTTAGAACACTATTGAAACTATTAAGTTAAATTTAATATTTTTTATTTTGTAACAAAAAATTTTTATTAAAATTGTTTACAAAAAATTAGTCGGTAAATTTTTCGAGTGGGATTTTTATAAATAAGAACGCGTGTGCGACGCTCTTCGTATTTAAATCATTTTTAAATTACGGTCGCCGTTACTATTATATCAAGTCTTTATTCAAAATATACTATAAATACTCCATGAAAGTGACTATCAATCTTGTTAAATAAATGCTAGTCTAATCAGCTTAAAATTATCCAATTTTTGTCTTAAATTAATTTCGTTTCCCATCCAAATTATCTCCACAAGACTTCTCAATAAATCTTAATGCGGCTAAGAATCAACCCGATACGATTTGTAAAAAAATTCAACGCGATAGAAAAAAAATTGATTCAAAATTTAAAAAAAAGAACATCCACGTGTTACGTCTGTAAAAATTTTTTATACATTTTAACTATAGTGCAAACTACTTTATATAATAAAACATTTAAAGTTTTAAAACTTAGTTAATATAAATAAATTCTGATAATATTGCAAAATGATAAATTTAAACAATGTGTCGATAAAATGAATTTATAGAAAGATAAGCCAAATTAAAGATAGTTACAATTTTAAACTGCAGTTTGATATCAAATTAAATACCGTAACTACAGTCAACATATAATAACAAAAAAATTTCCTAACACAACGACAACAAAGATTATCAATCAAAGGGGAATCACTTCTTTACTCCATCTAATCACGGGGTATGTTATGGTAAGAGAAAAACCAGTTATAATCAAAAGTTATAAACATCCCAAAAGTAGGGGTTTTGCTTTTGCCATTTCGACCAACAATTAGTCAATTTTGTATTTAAACATTTACTCTGTAAATAAATTAAAAATATTATTTGTGATATAAATATCGAAATCAAGGATCTCTAGGCCTCTATTCTAGAGTGGTGACAGATTATTTTTTAAATACTTTTACAAAAATTTAAACTCCTCAAATATAAGTTTTCAGTTTTTAGAACCAAAATTAAATAATAAAGTATTAAAAATAATTAGTCTTCATTTATAGTAGGTTTTTCAAAACATTTTTATAATAATAAAAACACTATTAAAGAAGTAATTTAGAAATTTTTTTTTTTTTTTTTTGGGTAACTTAATTTGATCTCATATTCAATGCACATAATTATGCTTAATATATAACTTAAATTTCTAAATATTTATGAAACTTTTTTGACTTTTTTTTCTGTATCAGCAATATCAACAAAGTTTTTTATACCAGCTGGTTTGACTGATAAACAAATAGTAGATCCATTTTCATGCCATAAAGCCTTTAACATGACACAACAACCTTTCTCTGAAAAAAAAATATTTATTTAGGCTCTATATTTAATTCAATATCATAAACATTTAGAGATTCAATACTAAAATTATTCTATTTGTATATGAATTAAATTATTTTTAAAAAAGTATTTTATAATTACAATCATTTTATTATATTTTATCAAGAATGGTCACTATAAATCCTTTAAAAAATACAATAAAAAGAATGAGTTTTTACCAATTTGTCCACGCTCGTGAGCAGCAGCAAGTTGATTAACAACACGACGTTCAACTTCATATTTAATAGAACGAGCACCATAATGTGCATCATAACCATCAGCCAGGACGGCTAAAACCTCTCGGTCCCACTTTAGATCTATTTTATGACGTTCATGTGCACGTATTTTCCAGGCTTCCAGCTCACGTGACACCAATTTCAACAACTCAGCTCTCGAAAATGGCAAAAAGTATACAATTTCGTTTATGCGTCCTAAGAATTCATCACGTCGAAAGTGTGCCTTTAAAATTGGACGTACCTTAAAAAGATAAGAATTCTTTTGTAGAAGAAATAATAATTAAATTAATTAACACTAATGTATTAAATACTCCTTAACCGTATTATTATTATGTTATTATGTTGCCCTTAGCTTTAAAATCTCATTGTAACATTAACAATTAATTTATCGTAACAAACGAGTAATTCATTATCATCAATGTTATTTTTATGAAAAAATAATATCTTTGAGCATTTTTAGACATTTATTCAATGATAAAAATTTGAATTAATATATTAAACTTACAACTTGATCTTTAAAGTTTCGAGAAATTTCTATACTTTGTGGTTCTTGATCCTCATTTTTTTTCTCATTCAATCTTTTTAATAATAATTGTTCGGCTTCTTCGCGAAGTTTTATACCATGTCTGGCAATTTCTTCACTAGCAAGGTTTGACGTCATTATAAAAATTGCATTTTTACACTCTATTGTTTTACCTTTACCATCTGTTAATCTTCCCTAAATTATAATTATTAGTTAGAATTTTTAAAAAATTAAAATTTGTATTCCTTGTAATAAAAACAATATTAAAAACCTCATCAAATAATTGTAATAATACTGTGAGAACATCTGGATGTGCCTTATCTACTTCATCAAAAAGTACAACAGCATATGGTGATTTTTTTAACAATTTAGTTAACTGACCACCATCATCGTGACCAATATACCTATAAAATATTGTAATAAATACTATAATTATTGTATCAATATATTTAAAATTATACAAGTTTTTTCAAATTCTATTTTCACAATAAACAAAATATTTATTTATTTTTAATTACCCAGGTGGTGCGCCAATAAGCTTGGCAACTTCATGTTTTTCTTGGTATTCAGACATGTCCAGTCTAATAAATGAATCTGGCTTATTCCTATGTATATAGGCTGCCAGTTGCTTTGCCAGTTCTGTTTTACCAATACCAGATGATCCCAGAAACAAAAAAACCAAGGGATGTTCCCCATCAATCCAGCCATTTTCTTTTCTTCTAATAGCTACAAAAATTTATAAATAAAAATAGATACTATTTATTAAAAAAAAAATATATACTTAATACTTGAAATGATCAAATAAAATTATCTTTTACCAATTATAATTCTAATAAAATAAGAAATTATAAAATATTACAGTCAATTATTATATACTATATTTTGAATATTAACTATATATCAATGTAATTTTATGTTTAAATTTTCTGTGATAAAAATAAACTTTATAAAATATTTAAACAATTAGTTATACAAAAATGTAACTAAATCATGTAATAAATATAAATTATTCTTCATGAGATAATTATATTATACATTTTTATGAAATGTAATTTAAAATATTACTTGAAGCAACAAGAGTAACTGCTCCTTCTTGGCCAACAATGTGCTGTTTTAATCTTTGATCTAAAGGATACCGTCTTCTTTCTTCAGCTTCCTAAAATAAAAATAATTTTTCTTGAATTTATTATTTAAAAAATAAAGATAATACCAACTTTTTCCAGTAGCAATTGATCATATTTTTTTGTATGCTCTATAAGCATATCTTCAATTTCTTTATCCATGTATGCATAATCTACAGGTCTATGACCAGCTTCATTTTCAATTGTTGGATTAGCACCAGCATCTAATAATGCTTTTACACAATCTATTGAACGTGATAAAACTGCATAGTGAAGAGGAGTAAATCCTTTAAAAGTTGCTCTAGCTATCAAACGATCTGAAAATTCTTCTTCACGTTTTATTGCAACTACAAATAAAAAATGTAAAATACATAATAACATTTATATTAGTAAATCATATTTAAATAGTAATAAAAAAGAAGTTTACTGTCTGTAGGATGTATTTTTCTTTCAGCAGCAATTTTGTAAACATTGTCAAAATTATCACCTGTATTGATATCAGCTCCCTTTTCAACTAAGTATTTGATTACTTCAATTTGTCCATTTATAGCAGCTGTTTGCAATGCTGTCCATCCAAGTGGATGCCTTGTATTTACTGACACTCCACTATCTATTAACTTTATAAGTTTATTTTTGTAATTATAAAATATTATAAATTTTTATTAAAAAAATGTTTAAATATACCTTTTTTAAATCAGTTAATATACCATGATGAGCAGCAAGAAGAAATCTTCTCTCTGAATAAAAGTTATTTGTAAAAATATTTAGAATTTTTAATTTTATAAATATAAATTTTTATATGCTGTTTTTAAAAAATCCATTGCAAAAGTATTGACATTATAGAATAAAAAAAAAATGTATCTTCATGTTAATAATATCAAAATATATTTATCAATTAACCATGAAGAGGAATTTTAAATTTATAAAAATATACGCATTTATAAAAAATTCAAAGATTTTCAAAAAATATTTATAAAAACGTAAAATATTAAAAAAATGTACCTAATTTAACATTTTGGGAATAGTCACATAATTTTATTGTTAAAGCACTAAATACTAAAATTAAATGATTAAAATAATTTTTATTTTCAATGTCTTGTTTAAAATTAAATTTTTTACTAAAAATTAAGGAATCTTCATCAGCCAGTGGATTAACACGAGTCCTAAAATATTTATTTGCTCGTGCAATCAATAAATAACCTTTTTGATGAATGGAATACACATTTTTCATTCTTACATTTTTCTTTAAGAAAAAAAATTTAAAAAGTGATTGAAAGCTTTTAGATTTTTCAGCCAAAAAGTAGAATTGTAAATTAAAAAATCGTAACATTTTTTATAAATTTTATTTTTATTAATTTTCTGTTAGACCAGAAATTATAACAGGTTATGTTCACAGAAATATTTTATAAAATATTGACAACTAAAATTTATGTTTGAGGTTCTACACATTCTTATCTATATTGTTTTTACTAAGATCCTTTTCTGAATTGTTGAAAATAATTGCTAATAATGTTCTTCAATAATTTTTTTTTAATTTTAAGCGCACATAAAAATGGTTAGAATCGAGGTAATCAATTTACATAGAAATGACGTACTAATAATACTCATGAAAACATAATTTATATAACTTGTTAGTGTTCACCTTAGTACTGTTCTGTTCACAATATATATATATATAGTACTGTCAAAGTAAAATATAATTGAGTATTTAATATATTTATTTTTCCAATGAACATACATTTTTTCAGAGTGTATCGTACACTTATTGAAATAAACGTTCAGTAATTAAATATCAAATATTTTTAATCAATTGTTACCTTTATCTTACATGTTTAAAACAAAATAAATTTTTTAAAATATTTTTTTAAAAAATCTAAACGCTAACTTAAATTATTAAAAATTTTGAATCTATAAACAAAACCACAATAACTAGTTCATAAAAATTAATAATATAATTTCAATTCTTAAAAGTTTTTATATAATGAGTAATTAATACATAACTTATTTTATTTCTTAGAATTTAAATTATACATTTTAATACAACTAGATCGATAATATAAAGTCAGTAAAGAAATTTCTAGAATATTATGGAATTTATCTTGTTTGCCGCGATTTTCATTTCAACGTATTGTGGCGTAGATATCATTGTTTTAACATATATCGTGAACCAATCACAGCGGATATTAATGCTTTCTTAACCTTAAAAAGTACGAAACGTTTATTATATGCAAGACAACTTGTTTTATAACGTAAAATAAATCTATCATTAACTGATAAAAGATTGATATCAATTTTTATAAATAAAAAATCGTAAATAATTCAATAATCATATTGCATTATTATATTTAATTTAATTGTAAAAATACGAAAGATAACGCAGCAAGCCATCTGAAGTTCCAGAAACTTCCAGAGCGAACGAGTCGCATGTCCCGGTGTTCCTTGGAGTTAGTCAACGGAGAAGCGGAACGATAAATTCTTTCCTTTTACCAAAGCTTTCAATTTAGCAGAAAGCGCCTGAAACGCAAGATCGTATTAATTTCCTCGATTGGGAATAAAAAGTTTTGTCGCTATACGTGAGAAAAGAGTCGCAAAACAGACATAAACAAACGAACGGATCACAAATAACTTATTTTTTAGTTTACATGAAAAAAAGTGAAGGAATTCGTTGAACGAACACCGACACTTAACCTATAAGGCGACTTGCCTTCCCCCCTCTTTAAAACGAATAGTCACCGGTGAGTTTTTGCGTGTATAAAAAAAAAATAGAAGTCATCTTTACCGAGATTTTTCAACATTCTGTTTTGACCCGTACAAGGAATCGTTGAAACACGTATATTCATCTCTACGAGCTGCAAAAGAAGGATAGAACCTTTTGCAACGAAGGAAATTCAGTTATGGCCGCGATGTCCGTGATCGGGATAGATTTTGGCAACGACAACTGCTACATAGCCGTTGCCAGAGCTGGTGGCATCGAGACCATCGCCAATGACTACAGTCTTCGAGGCACACCGTAAGTTTCACGTATTTTATTCACCTTATTGCGATTCATTTATAAGTACATCTTTTTTCCTATACTCATTTCACTTGAGTGGATCATTTTCATAAAATCTTGTAGAACCGCATGTTTAACGATAAAATTAAACTTTCAATCATAAAGTTGTAACGAAATAAAAGTTTATACATGAAGTATTTATTCAATACTAATTTTCTTATGCTTATATTAATTGTTATGTAGTACTTTTAATATTAATAGTAGTATAGTCATACTGAAAATAGTAATAATAAAATTAATTTCAAACCAAATTATGTCTCTTTTGGACTTACATTTTTTAATTAACAGTTATATATTTTATTTTAATGTGTATTTAAACATTTTATTGTTATAAGATTATTGTAGTACATTTTAATCACAAGCTGTTAATAAAATTGTTTTTTTGAATTTTTATGTATAATTTTCCATTTTACCATTTTTGTAATTTTATGTAAATAATTGTGTTAGATGGTTCAATTATTATAAAAAAATCAATTTTAATAATTCAAAGAAGTTCAATTGTCATTGTTTAGTTTATTATTTTTAAGTAACTTAATTAAAAAATTTATTATATATTCTTTTTCTCCAAAATATATTTAATGTTTTAAATTGTTTTAGCATATCTATAGAATAATTTATTCATATTATTTATACTTAAAACAATGGTATAATTTTATAGTGAATTTAATATTGTATAATTTATTTGTTATATTAACTATATATAAAATTAATATAATACATATATAATATAAACTTTAATTATTGAATTTAGAAATAACAATCACTTTATTATACATTCTTAACATTTATTAAAGTATAAGTATATTAACAATAATTTTATTTTTAAACTTTAGTAAAAATATATTTTATTTTGTAATATATATATAATTTGTTCTACCTATATTAATTTTAAGTGCTATAGTAACATGTATTACACAAATACATTTATGTAGTTTCCCTCATTTATATTTACTTTGATGTATTTATTTAAACTTTTTATTTTAAGCAAAATTATTATGAAAATTATAAAAAAATTTTGTAATAGAAAGTATTATGTATACAAAATATCTATAAAGTTTGGTTTCATGTTTTGTTTTTGAATTTCTGATTTTAATTTTTTAACACTAATATCCTATTAATTGTTTCGATTAAACTTTTGTCTATTGAAATGATATTTTAGTTGTATGAAATTGGATTTAATTAATTTTATAATATTTGATTAAGTTAGTGAATACATTCTTCTTCAATAATATTAACTCGTGTGAATGTATATTATAAGTGGAGTTTTCATTATATTTTACATTTTTAAGAATGTTACTATATATATATACACATATATATATATATATATATATAATTAATTTAGTGTCAATTAGATTTTCACAATAAACAATTCATTTTATATTACTCTTATTATTAAAATTAATAAATATAATGCAGAAGAAATTTTTTATTTTTTAAATTTATAATTATGAATTTAATTAATATTTGTAATATTAATAATGAAAAATTTTTAATATAAATTTTTTCCATTTTACTATTCTCGTCCCTGCTTTTTTACTAAATTTAATTTAAGAAAAACTGTTTAAAGTAAAAAGCTCAAATTAAAAAAATGTTTTATTTGCGTAGTAAATGATATAAAATTTTTAGAGTATTTTTCATGTCAATTACCAACATTTATAATTGCATAGCAAAAAAATTAATTTTAACGATAGCGCGACATAAAAAGTAAAATATTGTCATATCTTTTTCAATCTCATTTATAAACGTAGATATTGTATATTATATATGTTACATATATTACATATTTTTTTAATTATTTATTAATTTTTAAATTATTAAAAAAAATTATAAGTATATCAAAGTGGAATTTTTTATAAAATGATATAAGATTATGAATTTGTATTAGTCATTCATTATTAGAAATTACAGAAAGTATAATACAGTTATAACCATGTGTTCTATTCGTAACCGAAAAAATTGAAGTCTGATTTAAAAATTTTTTTAAAGAATACACATTTGTATAATTTTTCTTATTGAAATATCAATGTTTGTACTATATATTATTAAGATTAATAATGACATATATAGCCTTTGTTGTTGAAAAACCTTGAAAGTTTGTAATTTTTCCTTATTTAGAAAAACGCTAATAAAACTCCATGCCATATTTGTTAAGTGCAAAATAAGTATATCGTAGTCTAGTGAACACGTGTTGCACTAATTTATTGTACGCCACCTATCGATATAATTTAGTACATCAGTAAAGGATTTCTTAATTCCAGTCGAATTTCAAATAATTTACTCACTCAATATTATATGTATATATAAATAATATGAAATTACACATATTTAATAATAATCGTATCAGAAAACAAATTGTGAAAGTAATAATTAAACAAATAATCGAAATATGAATAAAACAAAAAATATGCATATCTACAATTAATATAAATTGTACCATTAATTTGGTTCGAGTTAAAGTTTTTGAATAACTTTATGAAATTAAGAGATCAAATCTTTTTCAATCGAAATATAAAGGTTATTAAAAACAAATAAGAATAAATATTTTTCAAATTCTATTGAGTGAGAACAGGAGAATGTGAAGTTATTATATTTAATTCAAGAAGTTGTATAAGATTGTATAATAATATCAATTACGAAAAATAAATATTTCAAGCATTAAATTTATTATTAAAATTGTTTGAAAAAAGTATGAAGTGAACGAAACACTTTTTTTCAAATAGAAATAATATTAGGTTACAGATTGAAACAGATTCTGATCAAAATGTTTTGAAATTTGTGAAATTGGAGTAATTATCACGAATCAAAGATACTCTGGCCAAAACAATCTACTCATCTACGGCCTCTCGAATCAAATGTTACCACCAAATTCAACAATTACTCATTCTCATTTTTTCGAGGGAAGTGGATAAAGGGAGAGAGTAGAAAACATGAATAATCAAGGCGACACAAATGAGAGGAGGGCGGGGAAGATAGCAATATTTTAAGATCATCGACACTGTTGTGTCCTTCTCGATTTAAAAGAGACAAAAAAAAATAGTAAAAGACGGACAATAATGTTGTAGGTGGATACCATACATGTATTAGTCATTGGCCATGAGCATTTTCCCGCATACACCCCGAGTAGGAACAGATACACGCGTAAATCAACGAAAAATGAAAGTACGAGTTCCTATATTTAAAACAAGTGACTAATATCCTTCTTAACTTTGTGTATAAAACGACGTGCGATTTCTTATTTCTCTGTAATATCTTTTGTATTGATTTGTGGGAGTATCAATGTTGTATAGATAAGAAATGGACCATATACACATCATTCTCTTATCTCCTTGTGGAGGCACAATTGCAAGCCTTTCTAACGAGGACGTCCGTTTTACCTCATTTTGGAACAAATTTTAATTCACTTGAAGGTCATAAAAAGAGGGATGATGCTATTAGCATGACTGTGCAAGAGTCTTTGATTTTTGAGCTTAGTAACAGCAGATGAACACATGCGTATAATTCACTTTCAAATAGCTTCACAAATTTTTTTCATGTTTGTATCCAAAAGCTTTGAAGAAATTTCGAGGCTGATAGATTTAACAGTGTCCTAATTATTGATATTGTTATGACAATATTCAGTTGATACATGCATAATCTTTAATTATGCCATCATCAATTTATGCATTCACCACTCATGCACTTGCATATTTGGAAAATTTTTTCACATGTTGATAAGTGTTTACGAGGTCATAATGTACAAAATTGCAAATAAAATTGATTGTATAGGATTTACTTCTAAAAAAAGTACAATAACAGTAACGTAATAACTGTATGAAAAGTATATGCATTGAAAAGAAAAATGCATGAATTCATTCATGAAATCAAGTTATATATTTTATTTTAAAAATAAAAAATTTGTAGAAGAAAGTATAGTAAAGATTTTATATGATAAGACAAATGATCGTAAAAATTTTATTTGCAATAAAATTATTTATAATAAACTTTAATGACACGGCAATTGCATAATACACGTACACTTCTACACGAGTACTTATGAGTATTGAGTACATAATACTTATCGCGTGGATGATATGCAGTAAGTTAATAGTATCCCAAAGAGATTTACTTAGCGTGTAAATATAATGAATTAATCAGATACAGTTACTTATACAGTTATTTATATTGATATAGCAATTGTAAAATAGTGAGAAACTTGACCAAAACACGTTAATTCTTATTACTATTTTTTATTTTCGGTAAAAAATTGATATTTAACAGTATGAAAAAAGCTTTTTCACAAATTTTAACCGCTCTTATTTAAATAGTATTTAAGTTCTCCGAAAAAGGTATAAAGTATCGAAATTCTTTTTGAGAACCTGTTGAGCCAAGATTTGAAAGGTCATAGACATTTTCCAATTCCTTAAAGTGTCATACCCACTTCTGAATAAAAGTTTGACTTTTCCAAATACTTTACCGTCGCTATATAGGACACTTTCAAATAGGAACAAAGCAGATGTGAAACTGCTTCGAAGCACTAATTTTGCCTCACGTACTTTTCTAACAAAGTTTTCACTTCAAATATAACTTTTTTACAAGTCTGTGAAAGACAGAGATTAGGTGTATTTGTTGACAAAATTTCAGGGTTTTATTATTTACATATTTCGAATAATGCCGTACACGGCATTACTTAATAGACTGCATCTTTACATTCTTCTAATTTTTATTGCGCGTTTACCTACTAATTTATTCGTCATTAGAATTGGAGATAGGAAATCAATTTTGTATTTAATGAGGGAAATTACAATATATGAATTGCTCGCATACCGTAATTCGTGTGATACTTTGATTTAATATATATTTTTTAAAACGGGGAGAACGTTCGTCATACGATGATAGGGCATGCATCATCTACGTACCTTCGACATTTTTTCATTTTTGGTGCTTTTTAACGATATTTTATTTTGCACGACGGTGTCACCACACACGTAAACACTCTCATTCGTACACTAAATCATAAATCGAAAACAATGATCTTAATTACATGTACATATTTGTTTTTGTTTCCTTTGTTTATATTAATTAGACACATGCGAGGGGTAAGTGATCGATAATCGTGGAATTGCACAAAGACATATTAATTATTAAGTTTATTTGGTATAGATACTCACAGTAATTTATATCAACTGCTAATAATTTCCAGTATGGTTTTCTGTCTTCCTTGATTGATCAAAGTACTAGATGACCAACAAAACTAACTTCGAAAGTAAACAAAAATGAGCATTTCCACTACTGGAATTTTTCTTAATTTTCAGGTCATGCGTGGCGTTCAGCGGAAAGAACCGGATCCTTGGTGTCGCTGCCAAAAACCAAATGGTTACCAATATGAAGAACACGATATACGGCTTCAAGCGGCTTCTCGGAAGAAAGTTCAATGACCCTTTCGCCCAGAAGGAACTGCAGTCATTACCATATAAAACGAGTCAACTGCCCGATGGCGGCATTGGCATACATGTAAGTTTAAACAATCACAGGGAAATGCTTGGATATGGAGGTGGGGTGGAGGTTTAGTCCTAGTTGGTGCACTTTTTTACTCTATAACAATGATGATTTATGGATCAATCTGATATTTTATTCGATTATTAAATTTAACACTCGTTTTGTCAAAGAGAAACATTTAAAATTCAAATTATCAAATTTTCTTAAACTGCATTAAAAATTTTCAACCAATAAACATATCGATAACTTTGATGTTTCATTTCGGATTTCGAAAAATTTATCAGCGTATTTACTACATTTGAGATAGACAACTATTAAAATTGTTATTACTTTGTATTAATATGTATTTTAAAAAGTTTTTTTATGGCCTAAAAGAAGAAGAGGATACTATCAGGTCATGAATAACAGTTTTAAAAATTAATTTTTTAAAGAATATTTTTTAGTTTTAAGTGTATCTCCATAAACATATATTTTAAATTTGAATTTTTAAAAATAGTTTTTAACAAATGAGTAAACGATAGAAGCGCTTTTTATTCATTATATTATTTTCATTATTTCATTGTTTTTATTTCTCTTTTCTAAAAGAAATATAATAGTCTATTCTATATAAACCTTTGAATAAAGTACTAATGGATATTTTTTTCGTATCTGTACCTTTTTAAAATAATTTAAAGTTATTTTTATAATAAATAAAACTCCTTTTTTTAATTGTTATTATCTTGGAGTTCAAAAAATAAAACATAATCATGAAAAAGAAAAATTTTAAATTAATGCTGACGACTACGCAAAGTATTAAAATATTTAGAAATACAATTTTTTATTAAAAGTTTAGAGCAATATATTTTATTATTATATTTTTAGTTTTTTGATACATGTAACTTAATTAGCAAATAATCAAAATCTTAAAATATCATTAAATTATTATTTTTATCTGATATGATACTTATTTATATTTAATGATTGAAATAAATAAATAAATATACAATTTTAATAATTTTTTTATCCTAATTATTAATTTTAAAAAAATATTTAAAAAATGAAAAAAAAAATTTAATGTAAATAATATTTGAAAATATTGAATTTATTAAACTATAAATTAATCTTTTCAATTTCAACTATTTTTATTAATTTATTTTTTATATAAAACTGTCACTAATTTATACTGTTTAATAAATTTTTATGACGTAAATTTTATAACCAAAATTTTATAATAAAAATTATTTATTTTATGCATGAAAATATTACAAAAATTATTATTTTAATAAAATGTATATTATGTTATAACTACATTTTTATATTGGCTTATTTTATCATTGATAAAGATTTAAACTAAGCAATAGAGCAATTTTTTGGCTATGAAAAAAGCAGCTGGTGATTACATATCAAAATTCGTAAAAAAAATCAGTAGATTTTTATTTTCTAAAATTCCATTCATAATATTCAGGGATTTCTTTTTTATTAACAATTTTAAGGAAAAAATGTATTTTTTTTACTTTTTATGTTATAAAATGAAAAGTCGTAATTTTAACACTATAGTCCAACGTAAAATTTATAGCTAATAAAATTGTGAAGAAAATTTATTTTTATACAAACCGATCAGAAAATTAGAAGCGGAGAAATTTTCTAAAAAACTGGAAAGTTTAAATTAATTAAAAAATTTGTAACTTTTTTATTTTTTAATATTTAGAATACTAGTTTTTGAAAGTTAATGTGATTAATGTGCATTTTATTTGTTCAATATTTTAGCTTGGTCGGATATTATTTTTCGAGTAACACTAATATTGATTAAATTATGTGAAAATTTTATGTTATTTTCAACTCAATGCACTTGATGATTTTAGTTTTTTTTTACGAGATTAATAAATATAATTGTAGGCTAACAAATCCTGCATCTTACATTTTGTAAGAATCGTTTAAATTATCTAAAAAATGCAGATAAAGATGATCAGAAATGGTCGAGCGCGCGCAATTTGATGAGGAGTGGAGAAAACAATACATTAGAAGTTAGCTAACGTGGATTTTATTTTTATTACTATATATTCAAATTTCCCGGTTCTTAACATCCTCATTTTTAGTGCGCTTGACTGTTTTTAGTCATCTTTATTCGCATTTTTTAGATAATCCAAATAATTTAAAATCGAGCGTGACGTGTGAAAAAAAAGAAACACAAGGCGGTGCGTTAAGGGTGGCTGGTGAAAAGCCTTTAATGCGAGGGAGATCCAAAACGAGCAAAGGTTTCGGACAGCGGATGCAAATGGTAAATTCACTCATTTGCTGCAGAATATTTTTGGCTACAGAAGGGATGGTTTGACAGCTTGCAGTCAAACCCTTAAGGATTTGAAAAAGCACAGAATCGTGACAGTTTCGGATGTGGTGTTGCCACGGAATCGTGAACAACGAGCGTAACGGGGGATGGTGCGGTCGGGACTGAAGCTAAAAGGATTCTGCTTTGGAGCCGAGCGCTCGCACGTATGCGTATCCGGTGGCGAGCGTTGATTCACCGGGAAGGGGTGGTTCGCGAGGAACACTGCGAATGACTTGTGACGAAATTACCCGAGGAGCCGTCTTCCCTTTTCTTCGGGACCCTCATGTGGCTCGTTGTGTACCGTTACACGAGCCAACATGACGGATAAAACGCGGGAGAAGCTTTGAGGGGGGGGGGTAAGGGACCGCGTCGAAGCTTCTAGTAACGAGCGTGTCTCGTTGCAAAATTATTTTTTACTATTTATATTACTTTTATTTTATTAATAATTCAGTATATTATATCACATTTTAATGATGATTTAACATTAAATATTGACATTATTAACAGTGATAGTTCTAATGATATGAATGTTAGGTAACACACAGCTGATCATCAAATTTTTTATTTTAATTTTATGAAGAATACAATAGTAATATCTAATGCATTCATAATTAAATTCTTCAATTACAAATATACACACAAAGATCTATAAATAAAAATAATATAAAATGGTATAGACTTATTTAAGAAATTTCAATAATAAGTTTAGTAACAAGTATTTTATTTAAACAATCTCTTATTCAACAGGTGCAATACTTGAACGAGGAACATGTGTTCACACCGGAACAAATCACGGCTATGTTGTTCACGAAGCTCAAGGATATCTCGGTGACAGCTTTGCAAACGGCAGTTAACGACTGCGTAATTTCGGTACCCTCGTACTACACCCAGGCAGAGCGTCAATCACTTCTCGACTCCGCTCGCATTGCTGGCCTTAACGTCCTTAGACTTTTCAATGAAACCGCAGCAACGGCCCTTACCTACGGCATATACAAGCAGGACCTGCCGACAAGTGACGTCGCCCCCAGGAATGTCGTTTTCGTTGACTGTGGTTATGCGAGCCTCCAAGTCTGCATTTGCGCCTTTCATAAGGGCAAACTTAAGGTGAATAAAAGGAATGAAAACAAATGATCAGTTAATGTGAATACAATTTTTTTTTTTAATATTTGCAACTCAATGATTGTATATTATCAGCAACTAATGTCGATAATTACAAAGTAAATTGTAAATGAAAATCATATTTGGTAATACTGATGATAAAATTTAATTCATTTTAAAAAATAATGTATTGTTATACAAAAATTAATGTATTTGAAAGACTTTCAATAATAAAAAGCCACAATAGAATTTTTATAGATTATTTTTATTACATAATTTTTTTTCAATTAGAAATATACTTTACTTTGAAATATATTCTAATATTGTTATTTTAAACAAAACAAACTACGATAAATTCGTTTAATTTGTTTAAAAATTATGATGTATATCAATAAAGTTATACTATTACGTCAATTTTCTGAAAATATATTTACAGAACGATCATCTATTTATAAAATTAGAAAAAGTTTAAAATATAATTTTGTACAACACTATTTCCTCGTTTAACTTAGAATGCTAAGTAATATTTTGTTAACTTTATGTGTGATATATAGTATTACCATAAAAATAGTTTTATTAAAATCTATTGTCACAATATCAATTATATCAATTATAATTAGTTACTTATCTATGGATATTTTTTAAAGATGTTGTCAAGTGCAGCCGACAGTCAAGTGGGCGGAAGGGAAATCGATACCATCCTCGCCGATTATTTTTGTAAGGATTTCCAAGTAAGATACAAGATCGATGCGCGCAACAGCCCTCGAGCGTACCTGCGTCTAATGAGTGAAGTTGAGAAGCTCAAAAAGCAGATGTCGGCTAACTCCACCAAGCTGCCCATCAACATTGAATGTTTCATGGAGGAAAAGGATGTGCATGGCGACCTTCAACGTTCTGACATGGAGCAAATGTGCGCCCATCTTTTCAAACGTGTAGAAAATACCCTCAGGCAGTGTCTCGCTCAATCTAGTTAGTTCGAAATTTATTTACTTACAAAGTAATAATAGGTTTAATAATGGAAGTAATAATTAATTAATTAATGTATGCTTCAATTAAAAAAAATTAATATAATTTAAATTAAAATATTATGAATATTTTTAAACTTAGTTTAGATTAATTTTAATTAATCTTTCAAACCAAAAATCTTATCTCTTATTTAAAGATAAATGTATGCATAATTTTATTATTCATATATTTTTTAACTTAAATATTCATTTATTGTTATATGTAAATTCCATTTTAAAATATTTTTTTCTACATTATGCATTACAATTTTTTTATATACTGTATTCTTTAAATTTACCATAAGTAAATATTTCTTAATTTTAGCTACAAAGAATTAATTTTTTAAATAATTTATGTTTAACGAAAAGATAAATAATTATTGATTTGAAATTAATTGCAGAATTGAAACTTGATGAGATACACTCAGTGGAACTTGCTGGAGGTTCTAGCAGAGTGCCAGCTATTAAAAAACTCGTTGAAGATGTATTTAGTAAATCTTGTTCGACCACCCTGAATCAAGATGAGTCAGTAGCTCGTGGTTGTGCATTACAGTGTGCTATGCTTAGTCCAGCTGTGAGAGTCCGAGAATTTTCCGTTACTGACATTCAACCCCTGCCTATTAAACTTACTTGGGATGCCAGTCAAGGTGAAGTAGGGTGAGTTTTCCTGTTTTATTTCAAAAAAAGTTTCGTCTTAATATCAACTATTAAGTTAAAATCAAATTATTAGCATATTGATTAATTTAATTTTATTAAATTATTTTTCAGAGAAATGGAGGTGTTTGAACAAAATCATCATATTCCTTTCTCTAAGATGTTAACATTTTATCGTTCCAATCCATTTAGTCTAACTGCTAGTTACAGTGCACCATTATTAACATATCCTACAAATCAAATTGGTAAGATTTAATTTTTATTTTATTTTTAATTTTAATAGCATTTTTTGTATGTTATATGAAATTATTGATAATAAATTAAAAAATTATGCAATATTTTTAGGTGTTTTTACAATTAAAGATGTGAGACCTAATAAGGATGGAGAATCATCAAAGATAAAAGTGAAGGTTAGAATAAATCTCAATGGAATTTTAACTGTTTCATCTGCTTCTCTTGTTGAGAAACATGAACAGACGGTGCAAGAAAAAGAAGAAGAGAAACAACATGCTCAAAAACAAGAGGCTATGAATATTGAACAAGCTCAAGATAAAAATGATAAAGCAGACCAAGATGCAGAAGCTAAGGAACCTCCTGCACTAGAGGTAGAAATCTATTTTTCAATATTAATATTGGTTAAAGTTAAAAATATTGAATTTTTTTAAAATAAATTTTTAAACTTATAACTTTTATAACTTCTATTATATCATTAAAATTTGCAAACATTCTAAACATAACAATAACTTCAATTTGAATATTTTTTTTTTTTTTAACTAAACCAAATTATAGAAAACAAAAAAATTAATTTTTAAAAATTCAAATGTAAGTTTTGCAGTTATATGATTTTTACAAATATCAAAAAAATATATGTTCATTAATTATAAATCAAAAAACCTATTAATTTTATCTGAAAAATCATTTTTCATAATTAATGATTTTTATTTACATTTTTTGAAAATTCATTAACTCATGCACACAGTGCAGTAAGATTTCAAGTAAAATAATAGAAAAAACATTTTAAAAAAGTTATTTCTTTTAAAAAATGATATGGTTTGCAAAATTTAATAGAAAATTTAATACATTGTTTAAAAATAATTGTTAATTGAAAACTATAATGTTAAAGTAAAGGTAGTGTATTTTTAAATAATAATTATATGATTCTGAAATATATATGTATAAAGTTATTTTATATACATGTTTTAAAATTTTTTTTTAATAGTATTTTGGAAAATGATAATTAAAAAATTATTTTTACTAACAATTACTTTTGTTTATTTACTAAAACTTTATTAATTATTATTTTCATTGTTCATTTTAATCGCCATTGGAGTTTCAAAATTATAGCAGAGCAGTAATATCAATTTTGAAGAAAGGCTTATTTTTTGTCAATCGAATGTTTTTTATTATATGCAAATAATAAATGCTGAATATAATTTATTCAACCTAACAATATGATTAAAAAGAATAAATGTAAAAACACTGTAGATATACACGAAATAATGTGTGCGCATAGACTGACAGGGGAATTACGTAAAGAAGAACGTATCTGTCTCTGTTATAATCTAGGTGAAAATGGATAAGTTCCGGCGGAGCTCTGATGATGACGAGGAATCGAAGGGCTCGTCCTACTCCTCCAAGATAAAGTCTGCTCTGTCCTGGTTCAGTTCGGTACGCGACACACTTTTTACCACTTACTTGGACCCATACGCGTACACTCTCTAATCTTAATTGTAATTTTACAATTTTAAAGCAGAAGTACATCATTGCATTGAATTTCACTTTAGTTTCACTCTATATCTCTTAAATTTGTTTTTTAGTTTATATGTTTTTAAAACAAGAAAATATGTAATTGCATATAAAACATTAATCAACAAAATTGTATAAATTAAAAAAAAAATCTTTAATATTATTTGATTTCTCATAAAATGATTATAAATAATACTGTATTTATGTAATGTAAAGAAAAGAATAAAAAATTTAAATTTTAATGATTCAACTGAATTATTTTTTTAAGTTTCATAATGTAGATTACTTAAATATAATTAAAATACAAATATTTAAATATTACGAGTATTTAAAGTTTTTAACGTGTACAATTTTTTGAATTTATTTTTTTTATCATAAATAAAATTAATTCCTTCATTAACAATTATTGTAAAATACTTAAAATTTTATGTTTTCGTTAAATTTAATAAAATGGATTTATACAGTTTTGCCTACCATTCCTGTACATGTAAGTACATATGTGTAGTTATAAATATCTATGCATATTAATTATAATTCACAGTATTTCTCATATTTTTATAGATCTTTCAAATTTTTATATTATTTAATTTGCTTATGAGAAAAACAAGAGAAAAATTTGTGTGTGTGTATGTGTAGATAACTGTGGTATGTGCATATAAGCTTTAAAGAATTTAAACTTGGAAGATTTAATAGATAAGTATTTTTTTTATAAATAAAAACTGATTTTATCTAAAGAAAATTTATTTAATAAAAATTTAAATAATATTTAATATCGTATTTACAACTTAAAATCATTTTTGTGAAATGTAAACGTTTTTATTATTTTATGAATCTGTGGTCATGAATCTAATTTTAAAAAAACTTAAAATAGTTTAAACTATAAGCAACACTTTTTTGTTATAACAATCTCAAAAAAAGAAAAAATGTTTAAAATAAAATAAAAATATTATCGCAAAAATTTGTTTTAACTGATTAATTTGATAGAATTTCATTGAATAAACGAAAATATATTGATATCGTATAATTATTATGCATAATCTTCTAACGCAGAAATCAATAAATATTAAAAATTTTATTATATTAAAAAATGTTTACAAATACAATGTACAATAATAAATTTTTGACATAATAAAACATATTTTTGTGGTAAAAAATATGTATTTTAGAATTTTTAATACAGTATTTTCTGATTTTACAGTTTTTAAATACAAATGTAATGCTATTAAAATTTGCTATAATATGATTCTTATTAAGATATATGACTTAACTTCGTTATTATAAAAGAAATTTTGTATAATATTATTTTCAACAATTATAAACATTTTTTTTTTTTACGTATTAATATTTTGATTATTAGTAAGAGCCAAGTATATTAAACAACCATGTCTAGTTTTATACACATGCTAACTTCACTATTTAATATATAATGAATTGCAGTATGAAATGTTAATATTTCACTATTAATAACTTATCTTAAAATTTCTCCTGTAAAACTTGATCTTTGGTTCCAATTTATTTTATTGTAAATATCATATAGTTGAATTAAAAAAAAATAAATTATAAAATGGATAAAAACAATGTTCAAAGGAACTATATATCAGTATTTTTTACATTAAGAATTGGTTTTAAATTATTAGTTGTAAAAAATAATAAATTTAGGAAAAATTTCTGTTATACTATGTTACGATATGGGTCCAAGATAAAATTGTGTCACGTCGTGCTGTCTTATACCACTTATGTCGCTTACTTTTTGTTATTCATTAAATATATATTAATTCTTTCATATGTGCCAACGAAACAGGACTAAATAAAAATAGACTTGAGTTACGATATAATTAAATTCTTAAATTGGCTCAGTCTTAACTGCGCATAAATACACTTGATTATTATTTTGTTCATTTTTCACGAATTAACATACGAAAATAATTTTAGCGCATTAAAATAAATACAATGATAGCATTATATTTTTATTTAAGAGTCAACATTTTCAAATATTACTAATCCCACTTTCGTTTGTTTACGTAAAACATCATCGCATCACTAATACATTTTTAACATCATTTATTAGAATCATATTTTTATGCAAGCTGCTTTCTCAATTTATTATTTATGCTTTTTAATTATATGTATAATAAAACATTTACAACTTTTTAACGTTATAATAATTATAATTTTCATTCTTTCAGCATAGACCCAAAGAAAATTAGACACTTTTCCATTTATTTATTTAATTTGAGTTTCATAAAAATTTTTACGTACTATGTTTCAGGGTGACGAGAAAGTAGAAGAAACTAAAAGTAAAATCAAAGTTCGACACATCAGCCTTCCCATAGATGTTCGTGGATACGGCTTATCACAAAAAGACCTCGATAATGCGACAGAAAGAGAGGTATTTTTACCAAATTTTCATTAATGCTTTCATTTAAATATAAACAAAAAAGTTCAAAGTATAGTTCCTCAAAAGATGTATATTTATGATGTCGATATACATTTCATTTAATAAATTTGAATAAATTGAATGTTCTTTTTTTTGAACATTTAAGAATATATAAAAGTAATTAATACAAATGATTATGTTTATAGTTTAAAATGGTAGCAGAAGATAGACAAGAGAAGGAACGCGTGGATGCACGTAATGCTCTCGAAGAGTATGTGTATGATTTACGGTCAAAGATCTCCGACGAAGATCAACTTGCCACCTTTGTACTTGACACAGATCGGGAAGAAATTTGTCGTGTCCTTGACGAAACTGAAACTTGGCTGTACGAGGAAGGCGAAGAATGTCAGCGTCAAATATATTCTGACAGATTAACCCGACTTAAGGTATTTTTTTTACATACAAACTACTTTTTTTAATATGTCCTGTAAAAAATTTGAATTATCTGATGAAAAATATCCTTTTTTGATTGTAGTTGATTGAATAAAACAATAGTTGTTATAAGCTCTTGATTCTGCATGGTCAACTTGAAATCGATAAATTTAAATCTTTAAATTAACATCAAGTCTTGATAAGGATAACAACCAAGTCGTCAAAACGTTGACGTCACAGCAAACAATTGTTGTTTTATTCAACTAATCACACCCAAAAAATGATATTTTTCATATAATAATAATAATAATAAAGGTAATAATAAATAATAAAGATAAATTTTTGTGAAAAACATTTATTTATACGTATTGATTACAATTATTTTAATTATTAATTTTACTGAAAAACGAGTGATCGACAAAGAAAAGGATAACTATTAAAAAAATTATTGATTTTGAAACATACATTATTTTTCTCACAGGCTCAAGGTGAACCCATTAAAAACCTAAAGATTGAGTTCGAGGGTTGCGCGCCCGCAATGGACAACCTTTCAGCTGCACTCCAATTGGCCATGAAAGGTGTTGAGCAGATTCGCGCAACTCATGGCAAGGATGACAAATTTGACCACATTACCGAGGAAGAGGTAAAAAAAGTAGAGAGAACGGTACAAGAAAAGTGGGCCTGGGTTGAGGAAAAACGTGTGTTACTCAACCAAACACCCCGTACACAACAACCACCTGTTTACATTAGTCAAATCCGCGCCGAAAAACAGGTGATTAGAATTCCGTTTTATAATATTATTTAATTCACAAATATACCAAAGTATTTTATAAGGAATTAGATTGCAGTTTTTTTTGCTTTTTATTAACAAAAATTTAATATCTGAAATTTGTGTATTTATAGTTAAATAAAAGTGCTTAAATTATGTTTAAATAATAATTCTACACAAACTTGTAATTATTCAGTAAGATTCTACATATTAATTATATTATTATTAATTGCTGATGTTATTTAAAAAGACTTTAAATAACACGAATTTATTAAATTTTTAAACATTTTAATAATATAATGAACATATTATTAATATTTTATTATTACTATTACAATTCAAAATTAAAATAAAAAATATTTTTAATATAATTTCATTAAATGAATATTTTATAACAACTTTAATTATTATAAAAATCATGATTGTATAATTTATAAAATTGTATTTATTTTTCAGTCCCTTGACAGTATAGTCACTCCTATCCTTAATAAGCCTAAACCTAAAGTTGAGCCACCTAAGGAAGAGAAGAAGGAAAAGACTAGTGAACAAAAATGCGACCAAAATAGTCAAGGGCAAAATCAAAACAACGGCCAGACAACCAATGAAGATAAGATGGACGTAGATTCTGCGACAGCAGATAGCGAAAAATAAAGATACCTTTCCTAATATCTATTCCTCTATTTTTTAATTAACACAATTAAGTATAATAATAAAAAAAAAAATAAAAACAGAAAGAATAATTCGAAGAAAGAAACGAATCCATTAAAGTACTATTATTGAATATTCCTCAAGCTCTTCTGTTATCATTTTATGAAATTCCATTGACTATTATTATTACAATTGTTGATTATAATTTTCTTTTCATCGTGGCTTATTAATATTTTATGGATTTCTATATTCTTTATACCGAAAATATTTTATTTGGTTCACATTAGATTTAATAAATTTTGTAAAAAAAGATGATATATTTACATATTTTTATAATTAACATTAAAAAAATACAAAGTGTTACATATTGCTTCCACTTTTACTTAATTTTTTGACATTTTAAAGTAAATAGTTTTTTTATATAATTTAAAAAATGTATTTAGTAATATTGTTGAAAAGTTAATACAAAATTATTAAAACAATAATATTCACATTATCTATTGATTATTAAATAATTTCATAAAATTTATGGGAACAAAAAATTTTTAATGACAGAAGGCCATCGAAAAATTACCATAGCAAAGAAAATTGAACTAATGAGTAAACACTTCGACTGAAAGATGAGTTCAACTTTTTTAATTGACCTTTAACCAATTTATTTTTATTTTAAAGCACTGTTCAATATTAAATATTGGTTTTTTGTTTTGTACTTAGATATTAGTTTGTGATGAATGCATCTTATAGTCTAGCTATTGATTTTTATAGCAAAAGTGTGAAAGAATAAAATTATTTTGCATATCCTGAAGAGTGTCTGTATAACTGACACTGTTAGTGATTAATGTGTCGGTGCCTTTGTAAGGAAGATGCGTTTCTTTCTTCGTACTTTAGTTGTGAGTGAAACAAGAAATCCTTCGAAGTTTCCGATGCATGAAATGTTACATAAAGAGAGAGAGAGAGAGAGAGTTTGAACAGCCCAAAAAAAAGAATTATACATATTTATTTATAAAAGTATATAACCATGTATAATTATTATGTAAAATTAAATGACTGTACAAAAACTTAGAATGTCGGTGATTGCACATGAATTTTTAAATTTAAACTTTTTACCCTGATAAAAAAATAATTACATGTAATTTTTCTTCTTAGATAATTAATTAATTTCAAAATTAACTCTAATTTTTATAATTTTAGAAGAAAGTGTATAAATAAACAAGTTCTTTTAAAATGAAATATAATGTGAGAGCAAAAAGTAGATCTAAATAATTAAAATTAAATTTAAAAAAGAATTTAAGGATTTAGGGTAACCTTCTTGGCGATTTTATGTATTTATCAACACATTCTGAGTTTTTTTTTATTACATTGATTTGCTAACCCAAGAGAGTTAAATCAGTGTTGCGTGTAAATCATGTGTGGCATTTATGGATACTTTAATTAATAATCACTGAAAAAAAAACATGTGAATTAACAAAAATTATTTTATTTTATACCTTTTTCTTTTTTACCAAGTCCGTCACTATCAATCAATTAATAAATACAGGCATATTCGATCATATATTAAAATAAATAAAAATATAGTGTTTTATGAATGCAAAAATTTCAGAAGTTTTTTATGATTATAGTTAGCTTGAATTATGAATAAAATTTTAAATATTAAAGTGTGAATAATAACTAGAGATTTTTAAATATTTGTTTGACAATTTTTTTTTTTTTGATTAAATAAAAATAAATTATCGATTTATAAATACCATGAGAAAAAATCTATTGCAACTACACAATAAAAACAAGTTTATCTAATATAAAAGTTTGTCCATTTACTTTACAAAAACAATGATATATAAATTATGTCATTATTAATATTATTAAAGGAATATGTAAACACATGTAAAAATCTTTTAGTCTGCTTTCATTTGAATCTTTGATGGTGAATCAAAGTATGCTCTATATATAAATGCTCCAAGAGCAATGTGCAATATAATAATTGCTACTCCAGCTGAGTAAACATTACTCGATATTGTATTTAAACCAAGCAAAGCTGAAAAGTAAAATTAATAAGATTATTTGTTGAATATCTACAATTTGTTTAAATAAATAATATTTGTTGTATGAAAAATAATAAAGCCAATTAAAATCTATATTTTATAACAAAAGTAAATTTCATTTTTTTACATCTTAAAAAATATATTTTCTTTCAGTTTGTAATCCACAATAAATTGCATTTAAATAAGTAATCTATTATGAGATAAACAAAATATAATTTAAAAATTATGAAATATATAATGAATATATAATCATCACAATATTGTGAGCATAAATATATATATAGAGTTTGATGTTAAATCAATAAATTACTAAATATTAAAAAAAAAAATTCTTAAATGTAGTCAACCAAAAAACTAAAAATATTAATTTTTATAAGGTATAATTTAAAATGATATTACGTATTACTCACCATCAAAAATAAAAATTTTACTAGTGAAGAATGATATCACTGGGAATGCTATAATTACAATACAATGTACAAGAACTGTTTTGAACACTTGAAGTTCAGTTTGTTCCTAAAAAAATATCAAAAATTACAATCACTTTTTTTACAGTTTAACTAAAATTATTACATAACCTTAATTGAATTCTCTTTTAATAAAAATAGTTTGTGAAACAATATTAATTGGTAATCTTATCCTTGCAATTTAATGTCATATTAATTACAAAATTGCCATTCAGATTAAAACTATTTAAAGTATAATTACGTTGTAAATATTAACCTTTTCTTGCAATTGTAAAGTTAAGTTAATAAGTATTGAATTATTTATTTGATGTTTCTTTACCTTGGGATTAGTCATAATTATTTGTGTGTAGATCAATAAATTGCTTATCAATTAATTTATTTTATTAAACAACTATGTTCACATCCACATAACCAAGAAACTACTCTTTAATGTTTTCATTTGTTCAAAATAACAATAATGATAGTATCGAAGAATAATACAATAATTCATTAAATTACAAATGAAATAAATCTAGATTTGTAACATTAAATCGATAAATTTAATCATTGAACGAATGAAAAAGATGGCTTTTAAAAATATTGCAGAAATCCCAAACCATCAGTTCGAATTAACACGTGACTTAAGTTGCAACTGCATAAGTTGATTTATTCTCAGAAGGTACGTTGCTCGTACAACCTAATCTGACCTAACAGTGATGGCCGACCCCTGACTCGGGAAAATGAATTTATAACTTATGGTCGGCACCGAAATTTTTACGAATCGTACTCGGTCAATCTAGAGTGTCCCAGATAATAAATAAATCCGTGAAAAATATAAATGATTTTATTGTATATTAAGTGAAAACTGCATTTATATATATTTGTATAATATACATGTAAATTTCATTACAATATGTGCAAACACGATTTAAAACATTTGTTTTGACTTTTGTTAATACATTCATTTAATTATAAAATTATATAATATTAGTGCATTTCATATTAGTTTTAAATACTTTTTTTTAAATAACAAGATCTTTTATTTATAAATAATCTTTTGAAATGAATTCTACAGTACAAGCAATAAAGGTAAAAAAAAACCTGTAAAAGAACTATTTTGTTAATTTGTTAAAATGATTTTAAATTATTTATTACTTTATACATGTTTTTTAAATTTTCAAAAGCATATTTTTGTGAATTTAAATTTCATATTATTTTCAGAACTTGTTAGCTAATAATTTTTAATAAATTGATATCTGTGGATTATATGTATTGATAAATCATATTTTTAGCAGCCTCAACCAATTCCTGCTATACAGCCTCAAATTCAAGAATTCAGCATTCGAGTACCCAAGTAAGTATATGTAAAAAATATACAAAAAATTAAAATTTTGAATGAATTTTAATACATTGAATAATTTTTTTAGGAACAATAAGAAAAAACACAATGTCATGCGGTTCAATGCAGTATTAAAAGTAGATTTTAAAGAATGGAAGCAAGTTAAATTAGAAAGGGAAAATAATATGAAGGATTTTAAGGGCTTAGAAGAAGATATGCCAAAATTTGGAGCAGGATCAGAATTTGGAAGAGATGCTAGGGAAGAAGCAAGAAGGAAGAAATTTGGCATTACAAGTAGAAAATATAAACCTGAAGATCAACCTTGGATACTGAAAGCCAATGGAAAAACTGGTAAAAAATTCAAAGGTATTAGAGAAGGTGGTGTTAGTGAAAATGCAGCATACTACGTATTCACACATGCTCCAGATGGTGCCATAGAAGCATTTCCATTGCATGAATGGTAAATTGTATAAAAATAATATTTTTACTTTATTCCTTTTTAAATATTTTGTAAAAAAACTCTTAAAATTATAAAGCAAAAAATCTTTCAATAATTTATTAAAACAATCAAATATTACAATTATTAAAAGATTACTCTATTATTTTTATAAATTTTCAATGAAATAAAAAAATTTATATCACATCATTTCGTGCAATTTTTATTTGTTTATGTCTAATTAAATATTTAATTATTAATATTAATTATTTTTGTAATTTTTTTAAAATTATTATTTTGTATTTAAAATTAAAAATTATTTTTAAAAATTTAGATTTTATTTTTAAAGGTACAATTTTCAACCTATTCAAAGATACAAAGCTTTAAGTGCTGAAGAAGCAGAACAGGAATTTAGTCGAAGAAATAAGGTAATGAATTATTTCTCTTTAATGTTAAGAAAGAGATTGCGTAATGATGAAGATGGAGGTGATGATACAGATTTGTTGGATAATGAAACAGGAAAAAAACCAAGTAAAAAAGAGAAAGATTTGAAAATTTCGGAAATGGATGAATGGATGGATAGTGATGATGATGATGATTCTGATTCAGATGAAAAAGAAGACAAAAAAAAATCTGATGATGAGGTTGACAATAAAAAAAAAAAAAAGAAAGGTTTGTGGAAATGTATTTTAACTAATCTATAAAATTATTTAATTATTTCAACAAATAGTTTTTTTATTGCTAATATTATATAATTTAAAAAAAAAACAGATACATGTATGTAGAATGTATATAAAAAATAAATTTATAATTGATAATTAATAGCTAACATAATAATTCATTAATTAAATTTTACAATGTTCAATTTTTCTTTAATTACCGTTAATTTATGTATTTAAAATTTATATTACTCAATAATTTAAGTATTTGTATACATATTTAGTTAGGTAAATTTAAAACAGAACTCTAATATATGCTAAATCTTGGTTCTATAATTTTTTTATGTAATACTTTACATAATGTTTTCTATAAAAAAAAAATAATTTACCTTTAAAAACAATAAAACAATATGTAAATAATACATTATATTTAGATTAAGATTTCTAGAAAATAAGCTCTTATTGTTTAAAGTAATTATATTTTTCGTTGTTCAAAGTCATAAAGTCATTAAATACAAAAATTCAAAATGATATTGCTTCTTACATTTTAATAAATTAAATATTTGTAGGTGTTGTAAAAAAGAAGAAGAAGAAAAATCCCTCTGATGATGAAGCCTTTGAAGAAAGTGATGATGGTGATGAAGAAGGAAGAGAATGTGATTATATATCTGATTCATCTGCATCAGATTCTGAGCTTGAATCACAAAAAGAAATTAAGTCAGTTGCTGAGGAAGATGCTTTGAGAAAATTATTAGCATCAGATGAAGAAGATGAAGATGAAGATCAAGCTAACAAAAAGGACGATGGTGATAAAAATGATGATGAAGATGGTAAAGATAGAGATGAAAAGGTTAGTGTTATTTATATAATATATTATTTAATATTTTGGATTATTAAAAAAAAATATTTAAAAATATTATTACACTTTTATACTTCTGATATATTTATTTATATAGGAAAAGGATAAATGTGGCAAGAGTCATGACAAAAAGAAAGATAAAAAGAAAAGTAAAAAGAAAAAAGAAGATGGTACTGATTCGTCTAGTGATATTGAATCTGGAAATGAACAACATAAAGATCATAAAGATGATAAAAAACCAACTAGTACATATAATTCAAGATCTGCAACACCTACACCAATTTCATCAGGACAAATGGATTCACTTAAAAGAACAATAAATAGTTCACCTGATTTATCGCAAGCCAAAAAAATTAAACTTGAAAATAATTATAGTTTATCATCATCTTCCTACATTTCTGGATCCAGGTATATAAGATATTTTTATTGTATTTAATAAAACGTTTTTTTATAAAATAATAACTAAAGAAGAAAGTTATATCGATTTAGTATAAATTTAAATAAAAATGCAGGGTAATATTAATATTAATATTTTTTTACGTGTTTATTAAGAAATGAAAATTTTTTTACTTTTCGATGAAAATTTAAAATTATATAAAAATTATATTTAATAATAATATTTCTATTCTATTTTTACTTACTTAATTTTTGCAGTGAATCTGGAATAACAGAAGATGCAGTAAGACGGTATCTTATGCGAAAACCTATGACCACAACAGAACTTCTTCAAAAATTTAAATCAAAAAAAACTGGACTCTCTTCTGAACAGATTGTTACTATTATGACTAAGATTTTAAAGAATATTAATCCTATAAGCCAGAAAATTAAAGGAAAAATGTATTTTTCAATTAAAGCGCAACATCATTAACCTCGTTAAAATGTATTATAAAGTTTTTATCGTTTAAACATTGTACATTCAATTAAAATATAGTATCTAAAAAATATGTCAATTTTAGTTTTTGAGAAACTATAACATTATTCTACAATATTATATTTTTATAATATTATTTAAATAAGCATGAGTTTATGATGTATTTAATTTAATTAGATTGAATTAGATGGAGTAATGCCAACCAATTCCACAAGAAGCCTTGCACGAATTTACATAGGACGTAAGTCACGTAAGAGTTGCACTAAACTAAATTTCCCTCTATAGGATGAAGACACATTTCTTATTACTAATTAGTAGAAAGCGTGAATCTTTACTGACTATACAAAAGTACTGCTTCCCTTTTTTCAACTATCTTTAATTCGCCCAATTTAATAATAAAATATTGAAAAACTCTTCACCCGAATGCAACTCAGGTTCAAACTTGATACATGCTTATATCTCCGATGTTGTGTTAATAATAAACGTCCTCAATAGAAAAGCATCTGGATCTGACGAGATCAATAACGGTGTTCTTAAAGTCCTTTCTTATAAATTTATTATCCTCCTCACAAACGCGACAATATGCCTCCAGCTCTTTCCAACATGCTAGAAGTCAAAAATCATGATTTGCATCCTCAAACACACAGATGGTTCTGATATTGTCAATTATTGCTCCATTAGCCAACTTCATCGTTAAGATAGATTATCATCGTTACATTCATCGTTATGATTGCAGAAGCTACCCTTTACGAAGAAGCGCACTTTCTCCTATTTTCACTTCAGCTTAATTCTCAAATGGATTTGCTCCTTCTTTTCCTCGAAGAAAAAGTTAGTCCAAAGAGAGCTTACTGAAGTTGAAAATAAACCTCTACCGATTCACTTAAGTTTCAAGCTACAATTTTCTACTCAATATCAATATATTGAGCAATTTGAGATTTTATTACAAAAAAATCTTAGAGTATATATTTATATCAGTATAAATATGAGTTTTCTTTTTTCCTTTGTTATTGGTTAGAATGTAAGAAGCCAAGTCAACGAGGAAAAAAATCAGCTTATTAATACCTATAAAAAATATAGTAATAGTTTTCTTGTCCTAGAAAATATCAAAGTTAGGTTAAAGGAAGTTTTACACTATAGGAAACACTTTGGTACACTAGTGGAGAACAACAATGTAACCTTGATGTCGATACCAGTCCATTAAGGGTACATAGGAAATGAAAAGGCAAATAGACTAGCTAAGAAAAGCAGCGTGGGTGAAGATCAGGATGAGCATACCAAAACAAGACTTAAAGAAAGCTACTTTTCTTTCGGTATAGAACGGAATCAAGATAAGATGGAACGAAGTCAAGTCACTCAGATAGTCAAAGAGACTGATGCCGAGTAGTCATCCTTTTAATGGCAGCCAAAGCTTTGGAGACTGAAAAGGAGATAAGGAGGATAGTAGGATGGTTCACGGGGCATTGGTATGTCGAATACTACACACACTTTTTGGATAGCAGAATAGATAGGATTTGTAAATGTGGACAGAATATCTTCTATGTAGTTGCACAGTTTTCATAGAAGCAAGGTGGGGGATATTGGGGTACCCTTTCTGAATCTTGAAGACCTTAGAGAAACGGAAACCACACTGTCTTTAAAAAAAATCCTGCGGCTAGTTGGTCTACAGACAACAAGGAAGCGTAGTAATCTATTGAGAGCAACCCGAATCTTGAGATTGGTTGTGGGGAAACACGTTGAAAACAGCCAAAGCTGGGTTAACGGGATGAGACCTTGAGCTTCATATTAGCTCATGGAGCTCGGATTTGCTTCGCCGATATGATAGCTGGACGTGGTGGAGGGAAACCATGACCCTAGTTATGCTAAGGGAAATATAGGAATAGGAAAATAAGTAAAAGTGATAGGTAGAAACTCGAAGTAGACTAAAAAGTATGCAATTTCTATGCACCAATCTTCTATGCTGAAGCTTTCCCAAAACACGTGGTGGGTGATTGGTACTGGGATAACTGATTAGGGGTTGACTTCCAACGTGTGATGGCACGGCGCTCTTCCGAATTGATAGTCATTCACTACCGGGGGAAAGCCGCATCGGGGAGTTGCTGAACTTAGGTCCGAAATATTTAGGAGATCATTTCACAATGGGCCTTATCCAAGCGCGCGAGGTGATCTAATCCTCTCTCCTACCCATGTAAATTATATAATCCAGCGCTATTTCACTATTCGCTTTATTGTACAGTATTAAAAAACTAAAATAATAACCTACGCGTGAAAAAAATCCTGCCGCTCCTAATGATCAAAAAGAAAAAAAGAAACAAATAGAAAAAACTCTTCCCGTGCATTTTCCAATCTCCTTAAAATCGTTACGACAAATAGTAGCTCAAAAAAAATTCGATACTTTCCAGACACATCATGTTTTATATTTCAACGTTACAATTATTTTAATTATAAATCATAAAAAATTAATACAGTTCCAGTTTTATAGAATCTTCTGAATAATTTTTAATTTTTATAAAATACATACAAAATTTCATCTTGCAGATTAATAAATTCTCAATTGTTAATCATTTAACTTAAAATATTTACAGTTACAACATGATTTTTTTTGGAAAATATAGTTTTAAATATTTTATTTGTATAAATTACATAAAAATTTTAATAATTTTTATGTAATTTATAATTTATTATAATTATTATTTAATTATTATTAATTATAATTTATTATTTAAAAGTAATTTATTAGTATAATTGGAAAATCTTTTCCTATATTCTAAAACGTTTTGATGTTTCTGTCCACAATTAAAACTCTAAAAAATTATTATTTATTTTTTTAGAATTTTTTTAATAATATCGAACCACAAATGAATTAATACAACTTTATAACTATTTAATAATTGAATGAACATGTATCTAATAATAATAATATTTTAGGATTGTAAGGATTTTTATAGGTGTGCAAATCTATTAGTGATAGTCACGTAAAATGAATCGACAACGTTTCAAAAGAGTAGTATCCCTATCTTTAATAATTATATTATAAATAAAAGTAATATAAATATAAGTGGAAGATTTCCGCTAGTTTACAAAAATTTTTACTACAAATAATAAAATGGCATTATCACTTAGACATCAGCTTTAAAATGATAATATTGAAAACATCCTAAAATACTAATGAATTATTTTTAATGGCCTTATCAAACTAATAATTATTTTTGAGCAAATGAATTAAATTACTTGATTAAAAAATTTCTTTTTTTTGTTTATAACTATTCTTAATTGCACAATTTTTCATTAATTTTTACATTACGGATTTTTAATTAAAAATTAGTTTATTGTCAATAATTTACAATAACAAAATATTTATATAATTAATCAAATTATAATTAATATTTAATTAAAATTAATATACGTAATAAATAATTGAAAAGTAAGTTAGAAGTGATACAAATATCTAAAACATATTTTTATTGTATTAATTATTACTTCAACAATATTATGTATTTGAAAACTTATTATTAATGCTGCAATGACATTGTATTATTTCAAATCGCTTATTCTTCTTTATAATCTAATTTAGGTCAGCCAGTCATGTTTTGCTACTAAAAATAAATTATTATTCACCTAATTAAGGAAATTTTTTAATTTATGCAAGTATTTGTAAATATTGGATAGATTAAATTTTATTAATTTTTTTTTTAAATTGCTGATATATTTTAATCTTGATTAGTCTACGTATAAACATTATTTACATCGTTACAATCAAATTTCATAAAAATAGAAAAAAATACATATGCTTTAATCCTCCATTTATTTTAATATTTCAGTTATATAAATTTCCAAATATTTAGATGAAAGAACCTGTTTATAAATAAAGGTTAATACTTTTAATTAAAGGTGTATATTAAAACAAATAAATTATTTATTATTCTTACTATTGTTATTTACTTCATTTTGTAATGTATTTAAGAAAGACATACTTAAATGCTATAACATGTAAAATATTTATTACTTTATCAATACAATTCCTTTTATTGAAAAAAGAACGCTATAAAGTATAAATTATATTAATTCATACAAGATATTAGGAGAAAATAATTTTGTATATCACTTTTATTTTATTTATATTTGCATACTTATATTTTCTTGTCACTTAAATATCTAATTGCAATATAATTACTGTTTAATATTCCGTAAAATCTGGTAAATTATAGAACTTAAAATTTCAAAACGATAATACAAATATATTGATTTTGTACGAGATTTATAATATAATATATTTCAAATTAATTGTTTTGTTGAATAATAAAAATTGTAATAAGATTATCTAAAGTGTAATTATAAATAGGAATGTACGCATTGTAAATAAATAGTTAAAATATTAAAATACTTTAGATTATTCATTCGCATAAACATAAACCCTAACAAGTAATTTAAAAAATATTTTATATACGTTTTTATATAAAATAAATATAAGTATGATCTAAAATATGAAAAATATACATTATTATTTTATTTGATTATTTTATTTTTATTTTATTTTTATGTTATTAATAATAAAATTTCACACGGTCATACTCTAATAAAATTCTACAACGGAAAACTTTAAAAAATGATTTTAAATCGATAAATCTCATCTATAAATTTGAATACAGTCATGGTTAGAAAATCATTAAAAATGATAATTGCAGGTTAGCGTTGAGATTTTTATGAATATACTTTAATTAAATTTATGTGATATTGTGAAAATAATTAAAAGTAAAAATTGTTTTATTTTTTATTAGTCATTTAAAAATTACACGAACATTATATAGTTGGTTAAGACAACAGCCTCTGTAAAATTAATGTTAAATAATCTTGACTCAATGTACTTGTAAACTTCATTCTCTGAAAATTTATAAATTCATTTTGAAAATTTTTAAATAAAGCATTAAAATCAAAGAAAATCATATATTGTTGGATTTATTATTAAATTTTTTTCATTATTTATACAAAATATATATTTTATAATATATTATTACATATAACCGTAAAATATTTTTTGATTAAATATCAAAACACTGAACAAATGAATTAGAGATAACAAGAGATCCCCTAATATTAAATATCGATCATGATTAATATATCTTGAATATACATCATGAAATGCTAATTCAAGTTTGATAATTACTTTGAAATCCCATTATCGCTGTTTTATACGAGAACACTAACATAATAAGTTTCGTGCACGAAAGTTCCATATCGAGTGAATGTGGATTGATAGCTATTCTCATTCCCCTGGACACAAATTTGTAATACGAGTTCCTGGATCCACGAGAATTCGATCGATGCTACAAGAAGACATCTCGATCGTGGAATAATAATCGCTTTCCTTTCCGAATTCTATTTGAGATAATTCACTAGTGTAAACCGAGGAACAGGGTTCAAGATTTACTCCTACAAGTACGATAAGTGTTCCAGTAGAAGGGGAAGGAAACTGAGGAGAATGTGGATAAGCCCGGACGAGGCAGTCGCCCGGGACGCATCCGAACCGTGTGCATCCCTTCAACGTCTGGAGCAACTTCAATGAGTTTAGCGAGAGTCCTTGGCACTAGGATTTCACCCCTTCAAGGATGTCCCAGGAGGATCGAGTTCACCTGCTCGCGATCCATCAGTGTGAGTGTTCTCAAGGTTCTCTTCGATTTCATCACCCTCGTGGGTCTTTGCGATTTTTACAATATCGAATTTGTATTTATTCACTCGGTTGTACTTCTGTAATATGAGAAATTTGAATCTTTCAGAAACAGGATGAATGAGTTTTTCAACTTTATATTTTCTTATGCTAAAGTTGCTTTAACTCCACAAATGTGTTAGATTTTCGGAATCTAGCATGAATCGAAGAACCTAAAATCAAGATTTTGAATATTTAGTAGGAAATGATAAGTTGTAAGCTATTATTTCATTATTTCATAAGTTTTAAGCTAAAAGTATTTTCTCTCAGAAATGATGCTCAGATTTATTTATGTTTTTTTCAACCTACATCCATGGTTTATAAATTTTAATTAAATTAAATTTGATAAAATAATTCATTTTAACATTGCTTTGTATTGATATTTTGTATTAAAAATATGATATAATATATATTTATTTTTCAATGTACGTAAAGGTAAAATATTTTATATAAAAAATTTATTAGTAGACTAAAAAAAATTGATCTCATTTATATAGAGTAACATATTAAAACGTTTATAAAATTTTTTAAAAATTTAATTCAAATTTAAAATAATTTTTTAAATATTATATGTATTTTTAGCAGAAAAATAAATATTTCGAAAATCATTAACATGAAAAAGGCTTTTTATAAAACAATATTTATGTAAAAATGTTTATGTTAAAAAAAATACTTCCATATTAATGTCAAAATTAAATATTACATACTGAGTAATTTATACATATAAATAAATATTTATTAATTTGAAAATTGGTTTCAAAAACTCTTCTGCAATTATGCAAGCATTAATAGATATTAACATATTATCAAATTTGAGTATTAGTAATAAATTAGTTTAGTTCTATTAACAATTGCGCAAATTAAAAACTTTAATTAAAATCTCGAAATATTTTTAGAAAAATATTGAATCTAAATTAAAATTGAAATTTTTAAAAGAAACTTTTTAATATACTAAATGTTTCAACATTAATTAAATGGTTTAACACAATAAATCGTTGTTAAATAAACAATAAAAAAATATAAAAAAATTTATTTCTATACGAGTTTAAATTAAGGATCTCATTAATAATTTTAATCTTCAATAAAAATGAATTATTATTGAATTTATTAAATTTTTATTTTTTTATAAGCAAGTATTTAGAATTGTATTTATATGATAATTGGTATCGAATGAATGAATAGGAATGAACATAGAAAAATAAATAAAACTCATTTAAATATTTTGCAGTAAACCATCTATTTAAGTAGGCATTTTAAAAAATTTGAGAATTTTTTTATTAAAAATAAAAAAAAATCAACGAAATCATGTCATTCGGTGTAAAATGAGAGTGAATGAGAAAATTGGATTTATTAATGAGAGAAACGACTTCTCTTAACATTTTAATAGATCAATCTCTTGACATCCATAAATTCTTATCAATGCCATAAAACAAATGACCATTTGATTTACGCTATTGATACATTTTCAATTGTAAATATATGGGTGATATAGATGTTTACTTGAATTATTAAAAAGCATTATGTTAAGTAGTTACTTATAAACTTTAGTTGCAAAGTAATCGGAATGATTTAAGTATTTCTAAATTTTTTTTTACGATATAACTACTTTTATTTGCTGAAAAGTGCAATATTTGTAAACAGCAAAAATTTCATTTTCAATATATATGGTAAAGCGTTATTTCGATGTAAATTTTATATGTAATATACTATTAAACTTTCACTTAAATTTATTATGTATCTTTTAATTATTATCTAAAATGGAATTCTCTCAAAAACCTATTAAAATTGAGTTTATAACTCAGAAGATTTGTTAAACTTTTAAAACTATAAATTAAAAATAATGAATACTATTTTAAAGTATATCCTTTAATCTAATATTTTATTCGTGTAATTGACTTATTGCAATACAATGACTACATCGACGATATTTTATATTACTTTTTTAAATATTCAAGATTTGTACATATTTTAAAATTTAAATAATATAATCTTGAATGACTTTGAATAAAGTAAACAATTAAATTTTAATGTAGATTCATATTTATATTACTCTATATATTAATTTAGAAATGTCTAATATAAAACTGAATCCAAAAGGAAATTTTCATTTTTAATTCATATCTTCCACCCTAATTAAATTTTCTATTATAATAGAAAAATATAAGTAAGATTAAATTGAATTATATTACAGATAAATAAGGGATTTAATTTCAAGAAAGTTTTTGTTATTTTTACTCAAATGTTTTAAATATGCTAAAATGTAACTCTGTCTACTTCAAATATATAAATATTTGTTTTTTAAATTAAGATAAATTTTTAAATATATAATTGAAAAAATCACAATAAAGAAATTTTTTTTTAAATTAAAAGAAATTATTTAATTGATATTCATATTACTTTTTTCATAATTTTTAAATATTTGAAATTAATGTATGAATATTTTTATTAAACATTGTAAACATAGAATAAAAAAAAGATGTATATTAATTTTAGATTTTAAATTAAAAACGATTATTCTGTGCAAGTATTTTTTTCCAAATCTTTCAAAGACGATTGATAATTATTAATTAGAAAACGATTCACCGTAATCTCGAATTTAATGCTATTAATGAAATGCTATCTCCACTGAATATGGCAATTGATTTAAAAAAAAAAGAAACTTGTTTTTTATTTGTACACAGTTGAACATTGTTTTATCTAACGAAATTTCAAGGGTAAGATTATGCGATTTTTGTGCTTCTTTTGCATTATTCGAACAGCAATCGACATGAGAAGTACAATTTACAGTGGTTGTTAAAATTTAAAACAATAATGTATATTTTAAATAATTTTTATATTCATGTAATGTTTGTGTAGATCAAGAAACTATTAATTCTTAACATTATAAAAGTGTACGTAAATATTATATTTTCTTGAATATTAATTTTACATTCTATTTAATTTATTTTTATTATTTTTTATTGTTTATTATTCTATGTAAATTATTTATTATTTTATAATAATTTATAATAATTAATAAATATATTATTTCAGATGACGAAAGAAAAGGAATTGTTTAAAAGATATGAGGTAGTTAAATAATATAAATTTCAAAATCACCATTTCATTCATTTTTTTGTATTGTATAATATTAAATCAATTCAATTATTTCAACTGTTGCTGCATAAATTTGTTTAACTCTTGTAGACTCATGGCTTGCGCTCAATACTAATTGGTTGAAAAAATGAAAAAAATGTTTGATATTAATTGTTGATAAACATCCAATTAAAATCTATATTGCTTTTTCGCATAATGAAATTATCACTGGCGTATAATATAAAGCAGATTGATTAAAATTGCTCATAATTCAAAATTTCTTTAATATATCAAACTATGATATATTTATAACTTTACAAGAACTTTACAAGAATTTTACTAAATATTTTTCAATTATTGATTTTATATGAATTAAATTAAATATAATTATTGTATACAACTTAAATAAATTTATAACAAATAAAGCAAATATTGTATTCAAAATAAATCGATTGGCGGTTTTTTTAATATCAAAAAAATGTTAAATAAATAAAAATTATCTAATTTTTATTAATTTATGGTAAGTAATTAATGTCTAAGTTTTTTATAATTAATTTAAAATAAAAATATTACGAAGTCAACATGACAAAATCTTAAAAAATAATTATCAAGTAATTCATGTAATAATGGTAATTAATCGTAATTATAATTAATGGTAAATAATGGTAATTATTGAATACGTATAAACATAAATAAATAAATAAATAAATAAATAAATATTTTAATATTTGGAAAGAGCAATATTAAACGAGCTTAAAATAAAACTCAGATATCTCCACATAAAATATGTATTAAAATTATTAATTATTATGATTATTTTATTAATTATTAAAATTATTATGTACTAAAGAAAACTTTTTATTAATTATGTATTATTACAAATTTTTCAAATTATATATTAAAATGTGTATTAATTATAAATTCAAATTAAATTTGTCCCCGATCAATAATTATTCATAGTATATAATTATATTTACAAAAAAAATATCATATTTCAAATTAAAAATATGAATCATTTTTTCATCTCGTCATTTACTTGAATTATTAAAAATAAATGATCCTATCACTAAGGATTTAATAATTACTAATATATTTATATTAAACTTATAATTAAAAAAATCAAATATATACCATTGAATACAATTGAAGATGGAAGACATTTGGAAATGAAATTTTTTCGCATTTGTGATCATTAACACAACAGGTGCCCAGTAATAAAAAATTTTGTTAATTTCATTATTGTAGTAGAACTTGACATTCAAAAAATGTACTATCACTCTATAATTAATAGCTTATTAAATTAGATTTGACCAATTTGTTATACAGCTATTATAACATTAGCTACGGTACAAATATTTTAAAAGGCAATTGTGTTGTTCATTTATCAATGAAAACAGGATGTTACTGCATTTATATTGTATTGCAAAGGTTTTTTTTTCTTTTCAAATTGTAAAACAAAAAAATAAAAAAAAAATTCAATTCAAATTAAAAAATGCAATTATTTTTTAATCATTAACAATGAATGATCAGGACTAGATCAGCACTACAATAAAATTATGTGTATCAGCTTTTATTAAAAACATATTTTTATATTTTGACCTAAGCAATAATTCATTTATCCATCTTATGATACGACCTCTAATAATCGTGGTAAACTTGCATAGCATGCACTTCGAGGTAAGGTGATTGCCATTAGACGAGAAGATCAGTCGGTATGGGAGCGACGTGCCCCTATGGCACCGACCAACGTTCGGAGGTTGGTCAGGGCGGGGGTTAAGGTCATTGTTCAACCGAGCAACCGTCGAGCATACCAGGCAAGTAAGTATCTAGCGGCAGGAGCCCACATCCACGAGGACATAAGTGGCGCCTCCGTCATTTTTGGGGTCAAGCAGGTGCCTATCGACCAGCTGATACCCAACAAGACCTATTGCTTTTTCTCCCACACTATCAAAGCTCAAGAGTCGAACATGCCTATGCTCGACGCCATTATGCAGAAGAATATCCGGCTGGTGGATTATGAAAAGCTTACCGATGATTACGGCCAAAGACTTGTGGCTTTTGGAAAATACGCCGGGGTTGCTGGGATGGTCAACATATTGCATGGGTTAGGACTTAGACTCTTAGCTCTTGGACATCATACACCTTTTATGGTGAGATTTACTATAGTTTTACATTACTAAAAGTAAATTATCCTAGGTATCGCTGAAGTTTTAATAACTAGTAATATATTTATATAAAACTTATAATTACAAAAAATAAGAAATATATCGTTGAATAAATTTATTTAAACTCGATCGACTAACTTTCATTGACTGACGTTTAAAAATTTTATAAAAACTGCATATAAAACTTTTAGATAAATTCTAATTTTCATTTTTGAGCTGTTAAGTAATCATGTTAAAATAAAAATCGATACACTAATAAAAGATTTCTTTGGAAATATTTATTCTTGCACAATCCAACAGCTTTTATTTTATGAATTATTTATAAAATACAATAATCTTCTGATATCAGTTGTACGTTAAAAATAATTTATTTAGCATCACATAATAATATGTTATTTGATAAAAGGATAGTTTTGATCCAATGACGTGCAGGTTAAATAAAACACCAGGTTATATTCTTAATTAATATGCTTACAATTCTACAAGGGATCCCTTATCCTTATCAAGGCTATTTATCAATAAAATTAAGATAATACAATTGTATGCACATATATAAACATTATTATTGGATCATTATTATAAAATATTACAAAATATTGAATAATTACTAAAGATTTTACAAGGATACGTATATAATCTATAACGTAATTGTCATAACGTCACAGTTTCGACAAGGGATCCTTTTAATTAATTAAAAATACAATTTAGTGTTTTATTCAATCTCTCATAAATAAATTAAATTAAATAAGACCTCATTAAATAAACACTTTTCTTTTATTAAACAAAAAATGAAAGATGCTTATCATCAAATTTCACATAATGCTAATACTAAAAAAGTTGAACATAATTTTCACGATGAAGCATATTGGACCAGCTCACAACTACAGGGACTCGGGGATGGCGCGACAAGCGATCAGAGAGGCTGGATACGAGATTGCTTTGGGAGCCATGCCCAAGTCCATAGGACCTTTGACCTTTGTCTTTACGGGGAGCGGCAACGTTAGCCAGGGGGGTCAGGAGGTGTTCCAGGAGTTACCACACGAATACGTTCCGGCGGAGATGCTGCGCAAGGTTGCCGAGCACGGAGGTTACCCATTTACATTACAATGAAATTACTCGAAATACTTTTATAACTGTATCCATAATATGGATTAGATTAAAAATTTGGTAATAATTTATATATATCGTTTTTTATTTGTTGTTCAAGGAATGACCGATATACAAATTATCAATTACATTAATTATCTCATGTAAATGTTGAGGTGAAATAATAATACAAAATATTTATAACATTGTCTATTCAAAATGGTAAACAAAGGCTTTCTTATTATTTTAATGGAAAATCATCTACACGTGCATATGCACTAATATTTATTATAATATTTTTATGCAAAAAATTTTCTTTTAATACAATGTTATGTACTTGATAACACCAACATCTTTATTTATAATTAAGTATTTTTACTGCCATTTTATAAATTAAACATATATATATATATATATATATATATTGTAACACGGTAAATCTGTCAAAATTAATTTTAATAAAATTAACTACAACAGACTTTCCCGAATCGTATCAGCGATTAAATAAATATAATTTATTTAATAAAAGGAAATTTTGCGCCAACATATGAGATCTCGGGCGAATCTCTATAAATCCTTTCCAACACAATACAAAAATAATGTGAATAATATTTAAATAAATATTAAATTATATATATAAAATCTTACCTAATTAATTTAGTTTGTTATTGAAAATTTTCAAATATAATATTAAATAATTCTTATAATTATAGTTATACAAAATATTCTATTTAGTTATTAGTAATCAATTAAAAATCCTTGGAAATATATATATTCTATTTATTCTTTATATATATAAATATATCTAAAATCTCCAATTTAATAACCAATTTAATATAACACTTCACTACTTTAGATAACAAATTACCAAAAATCACAACAAAATACTTCACTATGTATTATTACAACTAAATATAATAATTTAATCTATAATATTTAAATTAATAATAATTTTATCACAATTAGATGCTATTATTATCAAGAATAATATTCAACTGAACTCTCTTTCTTCTCCAGAAAGACAGTTCCGCCCCCTTACATCACTATTTTAATTTTTAAATTAAAATCAAATCAATCATTAAATTTACTGATCTTTATTTAAATTCAGAAAATTTAATATTGGTCGCATCACAGCCAACAAGTCCCTTTTCCTTTGTATCTGTCATGATTTAAATTCTAATTGGTTATCATTAAAACAGCCAATTAGAATTCTCAATTCATATACAAAAGAAAAGTATTGTTTAACTGATAAATATAGAAACTACACTTATCGGCCATCTCGTAGCGGCACAACACTAATAATTTTTACATCACTTACATCGCTTCAACTATACATTTTAATATATATATACACTATAATACATATTCGCGCCTATCACTATCTCACTCCAATTCAATGACATAAGCGTCGTCTATGATAGCAAGACTTCATATCAATTTTCAATATCATCACAATATATATATATATATATATGTATAGATGGTTCATCTGAAAAATAGGGAGGGTTAGTTGTTGCTGAAACCAATATTTATCGCAATGATTTCGGAAAGGTCGGAAAATGTGCAGGAGAGTTTTTTTTATTTAACACTTTTTTTTCTTTTCGATTATTAAGAGCGGCAGGATTTTACTTTACGTGAAGGATGCTTTTATATCTTATAACACGGCCCAAGAGAGCAACTAGAGAAACAGCGATGAAAATTTTCTTTGAGTATTATAAATGAAAAGAAAGCAATTACCTTTTCTTGTGAAAGAAAATTTATTGATGGAGTTGCACACATTATGAAATGAAAATTTTAAATTCTTCAAAGTAATTTCGTTTCGGATTAATACACTTTTGAACATGGGGTTTCCAGGTCTAAAAAGCATTTTGAAACTTTTCAAATTTCTTGTCTTTTAAGATTATTGTCACGTGTGACTGGATGTTTTGTACTAAAATCCAGTGCTTTCCTTTAAGCTCTTTTTTTAGTCTTTCGACGATTGATTCAATTGTTAAACGGTGTTAAACCTGAATCCTTCGCGCGAAGTAAAATCCTATCGCTTTAATAATCAAAAAAAGAGTAAAATAGAAAAAACTTCCCCGTACATTTTCCAATCTTTCCTAAATCAATACGACACGAGCGACTTCAAAAACAACTGACCTTCCCTTCTTTTCAGATAAACCATGTATATATATACATTTGGATAATAAATACTTAAAATAATGTACAAAGAAAATTACGAAATGTATATAAAGTAACCAGTACATAATAAACAGAAAAAATAATTTCATAAAAACTACAATATAATATGATGTACATATTTTTAAAGCAATGAATGATTTCTGAAGCTGTCTGATAAATTTTATCACACAGTTTCATATATAAATGCATTTTTTAAAAGTAATTATTGTTATTATTTTAAATAAAAAAATACACATATATTTGATAAATAAAAGTTAATTTAACTCTGATAAGAAATATATTTAGTTGCACGATTCAAATTTAGCGGCATGCAACAGAAGTGCGCTTGGCTACTGGATAGCCAACTACTGAGTTTTGACTTTCCTCATGTAAAAAAATTTAAGTGAGATGATATATACAAGTCTCTCACGAATCCTCTCACTTCTTTTAGCTCCCTTCTTTTAGCTCTCTTGTTTAATTATAGTTGATATATACATACATTTTAAAACATTTAATTCGCTTTTTGCTTGTAAAATATATATTTTTTATTGAGTTCTCTAGTTAAAATGAATAAGAAAGCAATTTGCATTGTTCACGCGTTGGACTATACTACCGACTTATTAACTTCAACAAGTTTGAGTAATTTTTAATTTTAATTCCCACTCTTAGCAATTTGACATTTCATTGGATTCCCTATCCCTTATTATTTTAAGCACAACTCACTCTATTTGTATTTTATTTTACAATGTATTAAAGATACTGGTTTTTGATATAAAAGTTAAAAATACCATACATTATGTCATTATATGGATTAAAAATATCTATAAGTATTTTCCAAATATCATTTTACTGTAAATATTATTTTATAAACTTACTATTCAAGTAATTATAAAATCGAAACATTTATTAAAATTATTTGTGAAAAATTTTCGTATATTTTATTAAAAATTTTTAGAAACAATCTACATATATTATAAAAAAGGCTTCCCAAAAAAATATTTCAAATAGAAATATTTAGATTTGAAATCTCATATATAAATTATTTACATTTTTTAAATTTAATATTATTAATTTTGTATTAAATATTTGATAAACGTATGATGTAAATAATTAATAAAGGCTCACTCATATACGATGTCACTGCTTTGTGTTGTGTTGTACAAATAAAAATTAGGCTTCTTAATAAAATTGTTTAAAAATAATATTTAATAATAAAATTGATTAATAATTTATTTTAACGCAATTAATTAAATATATTTATCGATTAATTATATGGATTAATATACATTTTAAAAATTCTGTATTACGAACTAATAAATATTGATCTTATTGTTACTGTATACTTTCTTGTTTTTATTTGTACATATTAGTATACTTGTAGATTATATTGTAATGAATGTAATTTTTAGTTCAAATAATGAAAAAAAAGTATTGAAAATTAATTAATAATATTATTTTTTTTAAATAGTGCACATATTGTACATATTACATTAAGTAAATATAACTTTAAAAAAAATTAATTTTTAAAAATTGCATACAAATTTTATTGTTAAAAATGAACAACACATCAGTAAACTCTGTAAGTATATATTTAATTTTCCCGAAGAAAATCCTTTTTTTTATTTTTCTTTCACATTTTAAGTAAATATGTATAGTTAAAAAGAAAAAAAATGCATTCATTTTAGGAATTTTAAAATAAAAATTAGATACTCACGATTTGTTATTAACAAAATAAATTAAATTACTACAGACATGTCAAAAATTTACGCCTGTGAAGTACGAAGACGACATCATCTGGAGCGCAAGGAAGGTGGAGGTTTCGAATCCAACGATTATGATCAACATCCTGGCAACTATATATCTACTTTCAGTAAGAAAATCGCACCTTACGCCTCAGTTATTGTCAACGGCATCTACTGGGCTATCGACTCGCCGAAACTCCTCACCATTCCCGATGCCAAGAACCTACTTCGACCTGCTTATACTCCTTGGTTGCCCATCAGTGTTGGAGCTCCGGCATTACCCCATCGAATGCTGGCCATTTGTGATATTTCCGCCGATCCTGGGGGCAGCATCGAGTATGCGAATTCTCTTTAAACTTATTAATAAATGCAAACTATTATTGAATAAAAGCATAGTTTTTATCTAATGAGGTGGGGGTTAAATAAAATACCAAGTTATATTCTTACTGAATGTTTTATTCAACCTGCACCTTATTGGATCAAAAATATCGTTTAATCGAACAAAAATAAAAGGCACTAATCATTAAATTTCACAAGTGAATTATTATTACTTGCAAGTTAAATTTATTTCAATTTATTATTTATACTAAGCAAATTACTATGTATTTGTATTGATACTTGTTGAATACACAGAGTAACACATATATTAATACTAGACATTGATGATAATCAAGACCTGATTATCGTAAGATGGTTCTAGTACCTTCTATATGTACCGACACACAGGGTAGAGCACCCCTACAATATATATTCAAGATATATCTAGTCAAAAAGTAACATTGACTTATATGATCCTTTACTTATAGCCTAAAAGATTTAACAGATCTAACAGATTATACAATAAAGTTTTGATTCTAACTACTCTAATAATACTAGTTGTGACATTACAATATTGTTGAATCAAAATCCAGTTTTATTTTTACAAATAATTATTTTATAAATTCATCATATGCCTCGCAAAAAATTATTTTGATCGTAATTTTAGTTAACATAATGAACTAAAAATTTATCTAATCATAAAATTATTGTCTATCTATATTTTTGAAATTTATTTAAGGTCAAAAATTTATCCCTTCGAACATTTAAAATTATAAATGTAAATTTATTTACATAATAAAAGATAAAATTTTAAATTCATTGTATGGTTTAAAATTTTTCATTTTTAATGAAATTTTTACCTATAATTATGGAAATATTTTCATTTTTATACTTGGTTAGTGTTACACTAAACCTTTGGAATCACGATAAAATGCGAATGGATGGAATGGTAGATTTGACAGAAGCGGTGCACAAGGGATGGTTAACTGAAAACCTCAAGTGCTAAAGGAAATTCAGCTCAATCCTACGTTCGGAACATCGGGAACAAGCGTAACTGCATGAATGTAATACACCTTTGTTAACAAATTTATTTTTTAAAGCCAAAGCCAGAAGAATGAGACAAAGAGAGATATAGATCAAGTGAATGACTTGATATTAAAAGGTGGGAGTGAAATACTTAGATAATGTACGTAATATCTAACATAACTTGAGATGATATATATAACTAGCTGTATAGACAAGTTGAATCGAACGGCAGAGAGAACTAAATTATCAATAATTCACGAGTATAACAAGAATAATTGGAATAATGTAAGCTATTGAGGAGTAAAAGCCTTCACATTTGTAAACATGTGGATGAGATATATTCAGAAACATTCCCCCTCTGGTGATTATATTATCTACTAATAGAGAACAGCGGAAAATTTCTAATACCTATTTGTACTTACAAGAACATACCGCCCGGGTGTAATTAACTCATTTAATTAAAAAATAAAATAAAATAAAAGAAACTAATCCATAAGTGTAGAGGATAAAGGTAATGGAACAAGTATTTTTATTTTCCGCCTATCATGATATTCGGCCGAAAAGATATTATTCCTGTCCAAATTTTCCTTTTTTAGTAATCTAATGAGATGATAGGCAAGTCTAATCAATTCAGAAGGTAGAATTTTAAAAATTCGACATTGATTATTACTTCTAGAATACAATTTCACTATATGCCCTAATATCTACCTAGCAACAGGGGCTAATTTAACTTTGAAGAGTACAATATCATTGATGGATTTGTAAATAAATATAATTGATGGATAGGATTACATTATTTTTTTCGAATCTGTACATGAAATAAAACTTTTCATGGCCAACGTTTCCAGAACCGGTTATAAATAATTTATAATATTCACTAACGACTGCTAAGCGACGAAATAGTTAGCAAGGTCTAAAAAGATTCTAGAAGTAATAAAATTGAACCCCTAGTGAAGAAGTGTATAGGTGTAAGAGTTATTATATCACTAAAATCTGTTGCAGAAATATATAATTGATGAGAGCAAGCCTCTATTTGATATAATACGGTGGTAAATTCCTCATAGGTTAGTTTTACCTCACTAACGATCTTTCTAAAGTGCATTTTAATGATTTAATATTCGCCTCCCAAATACCATCGAAATGAGGAACTGAAGGGGGTTTTACTTCCACTACATCGTGTATCTGGCAATCCTGGCTTCTATTTCTTTGTCATCTCAAACTCTGCACCGGGAAAGGTGATTCCATAATCACTAAATATGACTTTGCATATGTCTTCAAGATTCAAATCATCAAATTGCAACTAAGAAGACTTTGAATATATATTCATATACTACCTATATACTACAGATAAAGATCACAACATAACCATTGTACCATTTTTGTTTTCGCTTTGAAGATACCTTTGTGGGAATGATCCAGTATAATTTATTTTCACGTTGGTAAATGAACGTAAAAGTTGAAGCGTTGCAGCTGGAAGCGAAACTATAGAAGGATTGTGATATATTTAGTGATATCTAATACAGTGAACTCCGTTGTGAATAATTTTATAAACAAGATTTCTATTACGAACTATCCAATATTGTCTTAAAAGTACTGCATCGATGGTATTTGAACAATCATTAAGAGTGAGTAAATGTGCTCGATGAATCAATAATACTAATAATTGTCTTGGCAAAATTAGAGGATGGTAATTATATAATTACATGTTGAAGATGAACGAATATTCTCAATAATCTGGAAGAATCTACAAAAGGTTTAAATTGAAAAAATGAGCTTGAATTTAATACTTGTACAATACGCTTGATAGAGATGAATTCATTTTCAAAACAATATTGATGAAAAACTCAAATGATAAATATATAAGAAATACTTACTCACTTACACCCGTTCGGTCCATCGGAAATGACCAGGAGTGAATCTATGGGTCATTTGCCCACTTTCATTCATACCGAAGCTCTTTCTGGAGCTATTCGATTAAGATTTATAATACCTAAGACCTTCCGTGAGACGGTTTCCGTGGAAAAGCAACTCTTCCACACGTATGAATTTCATTAATCTCAGTTGTTGTTAAATGAGGTGCTGGTATATGTGATTTCTTCCGTAATGTGATACGTTTTCATCTAAGACAATAAGCCATGATAGACACAAAAAATATCTATTGAATGATAAATAATGATACAATCCTTCTGCATTTCTAAGAATTTAAAGAAAGGAAACTCTGTAGATAAAAAGACAATAAATGCTGCAGTTAAAGTTGAACAGTTAGAATTCATGTAATGGAAAAATTGCGATAATAAAAAATAAACAATAATAGATAAATAATAAAAATACGATATTCAATTCTTCGGTTATTAGCGTTATAAGCAACTTTTTTAAGAACCGAGTACGTGTGAATCGGACTTAAAAGTCCAAGAAATATATTAGCGTAACACTAATCTTCGAAAAACATACTTTTGTTAACGAATTTATTTTTCAAGGCCAAAATCTGAAGTTTGAGACACTAGACAATACACTAGGAGATTAAAAGACAGAGAGAGAGAGAGAGAGAGAGAGAGAAAGAGAAGATTGGATTAGATTAGATAGATTTATTTGTTGTACATTATGTTGTTCAAAATACATGTTAATTAGATAAAATATAAAATATTAATACAATATAAATACTTAATAGGACTTAAATACTACATGCGTAAACTATATATTTATAGTTTATACATGTAGTATTATAAATTTATAAATATATATAAAGCATCACCAGGAGGAAGGGAGATTGCCCCTGCTGTCGTTTACGATCGTTGTTTGTCGTCCTGGATCTTAATGATCTGACCATGACATTATATCGACGTAGGATGGTGGAGTTGAGGAAGAACAGCGTGACATATGCAAGAAACCTGAGTTTGATGGTATTGTCATAATATAATCCAGAGATGACTATTGTATCACCACGGTTTGTCTCCTCTTAACCTCTTGAATTTCACCTCGTAGCAATATTAATTCATTGATAGTAATAGTGGAGGATATCTCTAGGGGCGCATTATCCTTCATCTTGCGCTCAAATTCCTTGATGATACTTCTGATGTCAACCATCTCACTCTCCACCCTGATCATGCATTCAGATACATTATCAAGCATGGAGAGCTTGGTTTCAAGTGGTGCAATTCTGGCTTCAATAGCCCCTGATTTTTGGGCTCAGAGGTTGATCGTAATGATGTTTATCTGAACCTGCTCCACGATTTTTGTTTGCCTAATGTCGATGTTTCAAGGGTATTCAGGAATTTATCAAGATGAATCTCAGTTTGTGGAGATGGTTGAGAGGGCACGGTCTTAGCTTAGGATGGTAATTCTCTAGTAGACGAGGTAGAAGATAAAAAAGAAGACATTGAGCTTGATCTAGAGACAAAAGAAACAGATTCCAGGAGCAGTGAAGAAGCGGCGTCATCACTCCCAGTCACTTTCATTTTCAATTTAGAGTTTTTTTTGGCTCTTGGGGTTCATTGTGAATTTTGCTCAGTATTTTAACGTCGATTAATAACAGTATAAAACAAAATATAACTAATAGAGCATTGAATTGGTAATTATATATACTAACAGGTGTCGCTGTTAATTAATAATTACATATCGAACAAAGCGACAATTTAACATTTGAGCCGTATGAGGTTAGAAAAAAAATCCATATGAAAAATGCACAGAAAGAAAATAATAGAGAATGCAGCCTCCAATATCAAAAAGCCAAGGTTGAAGGTTGCAAATAGAAACTGACCTGTAACAAAAACTTCCACAGGCACGAATAGCAGGAGCAGTCCAAGAAATAGAGAGACATTATAAGAAACGAAATTAATGGTACTCACCGAGAGAGAGAGAGAGAGAGAGAGAGAGAGAGAGAGAGAGAGAGAGATGATTCAAGTGCGAATGACTAAATAATGAGAGACGAGATTGAAATTATTAAAAAATGTGAACACTAGATAGTGATTAGATAATTACACACAAAAGAATAAGAGTTAGATAATTGAAACACTATCTAATACGATTTGAAATGATAAGTGTAATTCAAAGACTCGTTAGACATGATTAATCGAATGAAAAAAAGAGCTAGATTATAGATCATTCTAGAGTAAAATAAGAATAATTGGAATAACGTAAGTAGATAAATCTTGTACATTTATTTTTATCATTCAGTAGGTAGAGGTAAATTAATATTTTAACACTACACAATAAACAATGCATAAATATAATTTCACAAATACATTGGAAATTTATTCAAATAAAAATAATAAAATTTTACAATGAAGTTCGAAATTTAATATGGTGTTCATTTTAACAAATTTTTTTATATTTCGGAAAATATAACACATCGAAATTTCTCAACATAAAATTTACATAAGCAAAATTAACCAGAACCACGTTTATAATCAAAGCACAAACTGTTCTCTAAATTTAAATATAATTTTTAATTAGCGGACAAATTTATACGAATTTTAACATAGTTTTCAAATAGTAAGCTATTGGGAATTAAATGTTTGTGAATTTAAAAGATACACGCCTTCTAGAAATTATACTATTTACTAAGGAAGACTAACAATTTGGCGAATTCAAGTACATATTTGAACTTACATGAATGTATTAAATAAAGATTACAAATAATTTTTAATCAATAAACATTGCCACTAAAATGAGCTCATTTGTTATTATTAATTAACATTTAAACATACTTTAATGTTTTTTCTCTTTAGAAACAACTCCAGAATAATTAAACATTATTCCTTCACTTTTTTTTAAAGTTTTTGAAATCTACAATTTGTACATTAAAAAGTTTATAAAAGCAGGAATGATTGAACAATGACTTTCTATTTTAATTCCTTGATCTGGTATATATTTTGTATAAAAACTCTGTTTTTTCGAAGATTTATGAACGAGTGTACGACGATAGACACCCCCTTTTGTCTCTATGATGCCGACCGGAACAAAGATACAAAATCCTTTAAGGGTCCCGGAGTTCTTGTCTGCTCGATTGATAACATGCCAACACAACTTCCTCGTGAATCCACTGACTTTTTTGGCGACTTGCTCTTTCCCTACGCGTTAGACATCATTTGTTCAGATGCAAAAAAACCATTAGAAGAGCACAACTTCACCCCTGCAGTTCATGGGGCAATAATTGTATCCAATGGACAGCTCACATCTAATTTCCAATATATCCAGGAATTAAGACAACAGAATGTCTGTCGAAACAGACATAAGGAGGATGGCATTATTTCGAAAAGTTACACTGTAAATCTGGCTTATTTTTAAAAATTCTTATTTTTATATAATGATCTTGGTAAACTGCCAAAAGATTTTCTTTTAAATGTATAAAAAATTCAAAACGAATATAAATATTACATCTTAGATCTATCAGTTTGAAACGGAATGTTATTTTAAATAAAATAAAAATTCATTCGATAAAAGGAAATTACTTATCATCAAATTTTACAAATAAATATTTTATTTATTACAAAATAAAATTATAGGTCGTAGTGCTCGGAGCCGGATATGTTTCATCCCCTTTAATTGACTACCTTCATAGAGATAAGAATCTGCACATTATCGTCGGTTCTCAGTTCAAGGAAGAGGCGGATATACTAGCCAATAAGTATCCGGGTATCGAGCCGCTCTTTCTCAACGTTCTTGAGCACCCGGATACTCTTCAGGAAGTCATTCATACAGCTGATGCCGTCGTTTCCCTTTTGCCCTATTCCCTTCACCACATTATTGCCAAAAACTGTATTCTTATGAAGAAGCATTTGGTCACTGCGAGTTACCTAAATGAAGAGGTGAAGGCTTTGCACGAAGAGTAAGTATGGGTTTGATCTTCTGTTGATGAATTGATTATAATTGAAAAATTAAACTATTTTATTAATATCATTTATCTTTAATTTACATAAAATGTTTCTAATTTATATGATGATAACTGTAAAATGCATAACAAAGATTTAATACACATTGATAAATAAAATGAATTAATAAATAAAATTAATAAAATAAAGTAATAAATACAATCATTTTGAATGATTATACGCCGAGAGTTCGATACAATGATTTTTCCAACGTATCGAAATTTTTATTTAAACAAAAAATATGGTAATTTTTTTTTAATAATAAATTAATTAATAATATTAATGTATAATACTTACCTTGAAAATATAATTAAAAAACTTTTATTTTGCTGCACAATGATCAACGATATAATAGAATTATTCAATATTTGAGTAATGAATCGAGCTATAATAATAATATTAAAAAGAGTTAAGGAGCTAAAAAATAAATTTTATTTTTATTTCTATTAGATGAATTGATATAATTATTTAAAGATTGATTTATTTATGACAATTAGATAATTCATGAATAAAGGAACTAAATTTGTAAACAAAATCTAATAAGTTGAAATTTGATGATAAGTACCTTTCATGTTTATAATTTACGATCAAGACAAAGAGTGCATCCGAGAACTTACTATTGAATATATTAAGAAGAACATTAACAACAAATCTAATCTTGACAATAAAAATGCAAAAAAAACACAAAAATGCAATAATAAAACCAAAAATTGCAACAGTTTTCATGAGTTCCGTAGTTTATCCTTTCCATGTTCAGAAAAATATTTTTCTGAATATGTATTAAAATTTAGGAAGCATAGAATAAATGTAACACCTAACATTAATAATAAACTGAATTCAGTTATTACAAAAAGAAAAGACGTCATTGTAAAATGAGACAAACTTAACATTATATATTAAATAAAATGCAAAGACTGCCCATCGGTGTACGTTGGAGAAACAAAACGAAATTTAAAAACAAGAATTAATGAACACAAAAAAGACAATAATCATACATCTATCGTTGCAGCACATGCACGAGATAGTAAACACGTGATTGAGTGGGATAATATAGACATCCTTGACAATGAAAATAATTATAAAAAACGTCTAATTTCCGAGATGATACATATTAAGATCAACAATAACACGATAAATAGACAAGAGGACACACAAAATCTTAATTACAAATACCATATAGTCCTCAATAATATGACGAATTATAACAACATGACGTAGAGCATGACGTCAAACATTGTATATATTGAGGTGAAATGTTTACAATTGACGTTACAAGTGACGTTACGACTGACAAGTCATTAAACACCAATGTACTCCTGTGTTATTTATTTGGTAATTATAAACAAAATTGTCGTTTTATACATGTGTAAAACTAACTTGTTAATTAATGTATTTTAATTTTGAATACATAATCTTGACAAGGGCAAGTGATTCTTGCCGAAATGTCGACGAACAATATTGAATAGACTTTTTTTTATTCACGCCGCACCTCACTGGATCACGTAATTTATAATTAAAATCTAATAAGTATTGAAGCACTTATTGAAAAAGAAATATTCTTATTCGTCGATTACATAGAAAATCACTATTACATAGTTATATAATATATAACTAAGCAATAGTATTATGCATATATAATACTTATTATACATGTAGTATATATTATCATGTATGTAATACTTATATACTAGTACGATTACATAGAAAAGTACTACATTTAAATAAAATCGAGCACCAATCAATACCATTTATATCCGTATGAATTAGAGCGGAGGCCGCGGGCATTACCATATTAAACGAGATCGGACTCGATCCTGGCATTGACCATTTGCTGGCTCTCGAATGCTTCGACGATGTTCGCCAAGCTGGTGGACGCATTGAGTCCTTCATATCCTGGTGTGGGGGCTTACCTGCGCCTGAAAGTTCATGCAATCCTCTAAGATACAAATTTAGTTGGTCACCCCGTGGTGTACTGCTCAACACATTGTCACCTGCCAAGTATTACCACGATGGACAGGTAACAATTAGGCTTGAACAAATGTTTGCTTTAGATTATGCTAATTTCCAATGATCAACACAAGAAAAAAGTTTTTTATGGAACTATAATTGCATTTTTAGATTGTGGAAATAGCAGGTGGTGGGGACTTAATGTCAACCGTTCAAAATTTGGACTTTCTCCCAGGATTTGCGCTTGAAGGTTTTCCCAACCGCGACAGTACGATATACAAGGAACTCTATAACATCAAACACGCTGACACGATATTGAGAGGAACTCTCAGATTTCGTGGTTTTGCGGATAAGGTTCAAGGACTTCAGTTACTCGGACTTATTGATCCCAACCCTCACCCTATCCTTCATCCTATTGGTCCAGAAATTACATGGGTAAGAATTTTTCACGTGTGTAATTAAAGGTGTAAATTAGATTGAAAGTATTTTTTATTTTTAAATACTGTTAATTACGTTTAAAAATACTTTCAATTTTATTGTCATAAAATTTCTATAAAGTGGTGATATTTAAGACAGAATCTTGTGTACAATTTTTGTCTAACTTTCTTATCTGTTTACAAATATTTTTGATAAAGATTATTATCAATATATAAAAAATTCATAGTATTACGTATTCAATACATGTAAGTTATGAAAAAAATTTAGTAAATATCGATTATAAATGATCAAACAAAATTTACCTTCTATTTAACTAATAAATAAAAATATACTCAATGTTAAAATTATAGTAAAAATTCGTGAAACCGTTTAAATTCGTTATTTAACCAAAAAATAATTTTACTATTTTTAATCATTAATATCAAAATATAATTAATTTTATTGATGTTATATTTGAATTAAATATTTTAATTTAATCTATCTTTTAAATTGTAAATCTTTAAATATATTTTTTATAGATTTTTAGAATCACTTAAATGAATAAAAAAGAAAGCATTAATTAAATTTTTTATTATTTCTTTTCAATAATAATTGAATTTGGTTACGTAATAATAATTGAATTTGGTTACGTAAATTCAATGAATATTTTATTTTTAATAGAAAAATATGTACGATTTATCTTAAATATATTGCAATCAATTTTTTAATATTTATTATAAAATATTGTCGATTGTAAAATAAATATTAATTTTAAATTTTTGTCTTCACGGCACAATCGTTATAAACTACTAATTATACATTTAAAACATTAAATCATAAAAAATAAATTATTCTAATATTTGTATATTAATATTATAGTATAGTTTCAATCAATAGCTCATGAACTTTTATAGAATTAAATACGTTAAAAACATACTTCATTAGATGTGGATAAAAAAATAAAAAGATTACAACTTGTTAGTTGTAATGCGACGTTTCGACGATATGGTTATCGTCTGTGTCAAGGCCTTAATGTCTTTGGAAATATATATTTTAATGCACGTTGATCATGCGGTTTCAAAAGATTTATATTAACTAATAATATAAATCTTTTAATAATATAAATTAAATTTTCGATAATTAAATTAACTAGTAATATAAATCTTTTGAAACCGCATAGTCGACGTGCATTAAAATATATAATTCCAAAAACATTAAGGCCTTGACACAGACGATAACCACATCGTCGAAACGTCGGCATTACAACTAACAAGTTGTAATCTTTTTATTTTTCACCCACATCCAGAAAAGGATATATTTGACATACTATAAATATAGAAAGTATTTTTTCAAACCATTTATTTATAAAATTAAATTATAAATATAGAATAGCACATAAAAAAATAAAACATAAATTTCGTGATTAACCAATTATATATTGTATGATGGTGATTAAACTGTTTTGTAGTAAACATTGTACCCATTATCCTTTATTTAAACATTTGAATAAAAAAAAAGAAACAAAAATATTTTTCCTAAAGCGAACAGTAGTATGCAATCTATTGGGGCTGGCGAACGACGATATTTTTTACGAGAATTTGAAGCAAAAATTAGCCGAAAGATTAAATTCGGAGGAACGCGCGGAGGCGATCGAGGAACTTGGCCTCCTAAACACGGACCTGGTGATAAAACATAATACACCATTGGACACCCTCAGCCACTACTTGTCGAAGAAACTCATCTACAAGGAAGACGAGCGGGATATTATCATTCTGAGGCACGACATCATCATCCGCTGGCCAGACAACAGACTGGAGGAACGTGGTATCAACCTGGTGGCATATGGAAATGCCAAAGGACATTCGGCTATGGCCTGGACCGTTGGTTATCCCCTCGCAATTGCTGTTAAAATGATTCTCGATGGTAAAAATTGTAACTGTTTGAGTTTCTTCTGTACTTAAGACGTGTATCATTATCGTTGGAAATTATACATTTATATCGATAAGTAAAAATAATGAAAGAAAATTGAACGAATCTTGAAGAGAGAAAGTGACAATCAAATTTCTAACGGGTGTACGAAATAAAACACCTTGTGTTAAACACATTTAAACTTTAACCCATATGAATGTGAGTTGCACGAGAGTAATTTACAAAACACTGTACCGAGGCCTGAGAAAGAAAAGAGTTTTCTTGTCAAAACGAATCGCTAACGAACACAAAAGAGTTTTATTTCATACATTCATCCGGAACTTGATTGACACTTACTAATAGATAATGGAGGGTGTCCTTTCTAACTCTAAAAATGAAGAGACAAATTTTCGAAAATATCTGAGAGAAATTTAATTTGATAAAACAAGAATTCATTTTTTTAGAGGTTGTGTAACGAGACGGCTTCGTTTGCCCCCCCCCCCATGGGTGGAGGGCAGAGTTGAACGCTCGTCGAAAAGAATTAGAAATAGTTTTTCGTCGGGATAAAGTGGCAGCCGGTCTGCCCAGGAGTTGGATCGGTGGCAGGTAGGAATAGTCAAAAAAATTATAAGATAATTTATTTTTAATTAAATTACCACTGGAGCGGCGTGTCTGTTTATTGATTCTTCTATAACAAATACAAATTTACCAATAATTAATCATTTGATAGACTGCGCAACTTATAGTTATTATTAGATTCGATTTACAAGGAATATATTTCGGTAAATTGTACTTTAAGATTTCGGATAACCGATATATGATTAATTTTAACAAAGAAAATAAAAAAATGAAAATTTTTTTTTTTAATCGATTCAGCCTTTCTGTGGAAGACTGAACGAATCGCGAAGCGAATGAAAATATATATATAAACTCGAAATATACGGCATTTCACGAAATATAATCTATTCAAATGAGGAGAGGGACGGTGTATTAAGGGCGGTTTGATAAGACGCCCTTTATACTTGAGGAAGCTCCTGCGGAGCTAAGGTACGGACCTTTGGGTCTTCGGGTAATTGCAGCGGATGCAATTATCAGAAGTTGCAGACTTTCTGACGCAGATAGGAAGAAATTTAGATTTCAAGCGATTTTCAATTTCTCTTAAAGGATTTGAAACAGCACGTTAAAGTGACAGCTTTGGAATTTGATATTAGCAGGAGCGGAAAGAATTAGAGTATTGCCACTGAATAGTGAACGATAGGTAAATGCGGAAGGGAAGGTTTAGATCGGGAAGAGGCCAGAGACGATCTACCCGAGTCGAGTGCTCTCGTGTAGCACATCACCTCGGTCCGTCGGTGCGAGATTGGCGCTCGAGAGGAAATGAATAGCCGATTGGTCAGTAACGACCGCGGGGGGTCCGGGCGCATGCCGGTACACGCGCAAACTGGGGGGTCCGCCGAGGTGGTCACCGCGCCCCCCCGCCCCTTAACAACGAGCACGTCTCGTTGCAGTTATAAAAACATATAAAAATTAAATTGTATTACTTATTTTATGCTATCTTTTGAAGAACTAGTTTATTATAAAAAATTCTATAAAAATAAAGATAGTGAATTTGATAAAGTATGACACAATGATATTTATTTTATCAATGAACCTTGCAAAGTCTTTAATTCACTTTTTTTGTAAATCACCTTTATAGATAAACAAACAAAAATCATATTAAATATTTGATTTTATAGTACACTTCAAATTTTAATTTTTTACAATTTATTAAAAAAATGTATTTATTATGAAGCCAATTTTGTCTAATCTGATACTATAGCCATTTTCAACTTTTTATTATCACAGGAGAAATTCAAAAACGAGGTATTTTGCTACCATTCATACCAGATATTTATAGGCCAATATTATCTCGACTGAGGACCGAAGGTCTCAAATCATTTGAAACATCCAAGTGGCTTTGAAAGGAAAATTAAGAAAACACCTTTTTGTTTTGTTGTATATGGCACTTTTGCGATTAAAATTCAAAATTCGAAATTTGATAATATTATGTAAACATGGTGTGTCTGGAAAGTATCGAATTTGTCTTATTTTTTATTTTTTTTTTTTTTGAAGCCACTATTTGTCATAACGATTTCAAGGAGATCGGAAAATGCACGAGGGATTTTTTTTTATTTTTAGCTGTTTTTATCTTTCCGCGACAAATAATGGGTTAAAAAATACTCTATACTTTCCAAAAACATCATGTATATAATATATAAATATATTTTTTTGCTGTTACGAGTATTTATAACTAATATTATATGTTGAGTAATAAATTTTTTCAATTTAACTTTCAATTAAATGAATATAATATTTATAAAACATTTGTATACTTTATACTTATGGGAAAGTTATTTTTTATTTATAAATAGATGTATATAAATTTAAATTTAAGTTATAACTTTAAGTTATTAGTTAATAGTAAATATTATATATTAAATAATTTAAAAGTTTTTAAAAGATTTTTCAAATTTTAGTTACACAAATACATTTATTTTCAATGAAATAAAAAAAATTTTTATTAATTGACTTATAAAATATCCTTGTTAAGGTCAAAAACTATGATCATAGTTAAGCTTATATTATCTATTAATATTTTTATTATTATTTGATTTAGTTTAACAAAGATAGTAAAGAATAACAAATAAATAGTAAATAGCAATAAACTAACTACTTTTTTGTATAAACAAATAATCAGTATTACTTATTACAATTGTATTTTAACCATAACAAAATTAAAAAAATATCCAATCAATAACAGCACTAATAGGCAAATAATTAACTATTTAGAGACTTTATAATTTTAAACTCTGCAAAGTAATTCGATTGCACCCTTTTTTTTATTTTTTTTAAATTTTGTATCACTCGAGTCTATTAAATAAATTGAATTTTTCCAATAATAAAGATAAGATAAGCCACTATTATTCCAATTTACTTTTTTTTTGGTACACAATATTTCTTTTTCATGGAACTTCTTTATTTTATCTTTTATCTTTAAAAAAGATAAAAGAATTTCCCTGTAACCTCTTATATTGTGATTATTTTTTACTAAAATTATTTACATGTACAGTATACTTATATTTATTTAATTATTAATATGAATATTGAGCAAAATATAAAAAAATAATTTCATTGTTAATTTCATTCTTATTTTCAATATGATTTCAAACAATATCAATTTAAGAAATTGATGTATTGTTATTTAAAAAAAAATATTTTGAATTTGATGGAAATTTTTCTTTTGTATAAAAAAAATGAAAAAAAAGAAAAGAAAGTGTCACAGTTAAAATAATTTCATTTTATATTATTCAGAAACTAAAATACATTTTATTTTCATTTTAAAGTGAAATAATATGGCTAAAGCTTTTCGCCTTTAACTAACTTTTAAAAATTAGAACAATTTATATGATTTCATTGGAAGATTAATTGTGTTCAATAATTTTAAATTTTGTAAAATATTCAGCAATCAAGATAATAATTAAAACTATGTTTAATTCATAAAATAATGAGATATTTCATTAATTAAAATCAAAAAAGTTAATTATTAATTTTTTTTATACCTGCCATTAAATATTACTAGGCAGTATAAAAATAAAACATTTTATTTAAAATTGTTTTTATTAAGTGTATGCCTCCTTCGGTTTATGTTTATATTATTATTTTATTATATTTATTATATTATATAATAAAATAATAATAATTCGACTTATGTTTATATTATGTTGCGTAATGTACTATCTCTTTTCTGTCAATCTGTCTCTCTCTCTCTCTCTCTCTCTCTCTCTCTTTCTCTTTCTAATACACACTAGGTATATTGTATCTTAATTTTTTTAAAAAAATTTTGAAATATTTTTGACTTTTTTATTTTAATTAATACGACTTTTGACTTCTTTTGTAAATAATAGTGTTTATGAAATAATAACAACTGCGTATTAATAAATTGATTATTTTATTCTAATTGTAAAATATAAACAATATAAAGAAAATTATTTTGATATCAAATGGTTGAAAAATAGATATAATAATAAATGTAAATACATCTTTACTGAACATATGCAAAAGTAAATGATGAATGAAAATGCATTTTTTAAAAAATTTCACTAATTTACAGAAATAAAAGCTAATAATTTAATAAATAGTTCTATTTCAATGTTGGTACATCAGCTGTTAATAGTGCAATTAAGAGAAGAAAAGTTCGTGATACGGAATAAGCGAATGAAACAATGAAATGTACATTTTGTAATGAAAAATTACAAAATGTAAATGTTATTAATATTTATTGGCATTATTACTTTATCTTTCGGAATAGTCTTTAAATTTTCTTTCATCTAATAAAATTTCCTTGCCAACAATACCCTTACACAGCTTGGTTTTTCTTATTCCACTTTTTTCGTACATGACTTGACATATATATATATATATATATATTTATAAACCAATGCACACTTACACGCTACACAAATAAAACCAAAAAAGAATATAAAACTAAAATTTATCATCGACGAGTAATACTCTGATTGAGATTTGATATATTGCTTCCAAATTTCTGTTAACAAGTAAAAAAAAAAATTCCGCTTTGATTATTATTCTCTTAGCAAATATCGGAATATACCTGTTGAGATTTGATCGAAACCTGTTTGTTTTTATTTATATTCGTAGCGAAGTTATGAAAACTCCTACATATAAGAAAATGAAAAATAATTCCATGAAATAAAATGTAAAAAATTTCCCTTAAGGAAAAAATAATAGTCTTTTATTGAAACAGATTGAGCCATATATATTGAGAAATAATTAAACAATTTCATAAATTAGCGAAATAATAATGGCTTATGCAAAAAAAATAGTGTACAAAAATTAAATCTATGAATCTCATTTTATGTCTGTACTTAAGAGTTTCATTAATTTAAACTATATTTACATTATTTAATGATAACATCGTTAATTATTATAATATTAAAATATTTTATTAATTAGTTAAATTTTGGGTAAACTATATTTTATTCAATTTTCAAGGTGAAACATTTCTTTCATGCACATACAGACTTTCGACTATATAACAAAGATTCATTTATCATATTATATATTGCAATTGTTTTCTGAATTATTATTAAAAATATCATTTTTAAACAGTTGAATTTATACATAATTATTATTAAATTTCTCATTCGATATGGATTACATATATTTCAGTATTTTAATACAAGAAATATTCATAAAGAGCTTACTCAATGTGACACTTTTAAAATTTTTTTTTTATATTTCGATATTGTATCATTCAAACAATAATATACTAAAACATTAAAATTTAATTCTAAATATTTATATCATCACAGTATAATATATATAACAAAAATTTAATTTTATAATATAAAGATTATTTGTTAAAACTTTAGTCGAGTTTTTCAAAAAATGTTTTCATTCTATTTTGAGGATAATTTATTCAACTGGTTTGACATTTTAAAAATCTTCCATAATTTTCATAATTTCCATTATTTTAAAAAGATCCCATTTTACATTACGTGCTATCTTATCTAATTTTTATTTGAAATTAAAAAATAAATAAATAAAATGGAATAAATAAAAATAAATATATTTTCATCATTGCAAAATATTTGTTTAATTAGTTTTTTTTACATAAGTTTATCAAAATTGTTTTGAATTTTGTATTTTGACAACATTAGGCTTTATAAGCCAAATAAATTATTAGAATATCGCATACTTGAAATATTAGTCACAAATGCATATTGAATAAATTACTTCAACGATATAAAACATAAATACAATACATATTATCAATACAAATGAAATGAGTTTTAAAGAATAATAAACAAACATCAGGTACAAAATTGACTTAATAAGTTTTTTGAAATCTTAAAAAAAGAAAATAATAGTATTACTTTCTAAAAATGTTTGAAAGAAAATGAAAAAGTTTGAAAAGGTATTTTCATCTCGATTTAAAATCATTTACAAATTAATAACATAAATAATTTTCTTATTCAAGCTTTGAATACTGTTTTTTTAGTTTATATTATTTTCTATAAAATCAAATACAAAATTCATCAAAATCAAAATTCAGAATTAGAAGGTTATTATTAGAATGGGAAAAGCTTTGATTGCAAATGAATTTTTTAAATTTAACAAAAGAATGAAAAAAGAAAGCTGTTTATTGGAAAATCATAAATAAATTTTTATGTATATAGTGGTCGTATATTTTAATTACCGAAACAAAATCATTCAATTTTTTTTTTTTTTTTATGTTTTGGATTTTGTTAATAAATATTTTTTGGTAAAAGTTATAAATATGAGAAATAAGTATATTATCTTATTAGTAAACCTTAAATATAAATATAAATCTTTATAATATAGTAAAACAATTCTCAATTTTTAAAATTTTTTAATTATTTCTGATGTAGATAAATATTCAAAAAAATATTTTAAATTTAGATTATTTCATGAGTTAATTAATGAAAATTTTGCAAAGCAATGCATTTGCAAATAATTAGTAGGAGAAACTTATTTATTTGCTCTTAATAAATAGTGTATTTAAATTACAAATAAAATTAAAGTGTTAAAAAAAAAGTTTCAATTCAAATAAAATTTAATAATATTATTCAATAAAACTTTGGTACGACAATTTGTATAAAAAATTTAGTATGCATAAGAGAAAAAAAATTCAAAAAAGATCATATTCACTGGAAATTAGCAATCAGTTTTGCTTTTTATTTTTACTATCTTCTATCGACCCACTTCTTAATGTAATGCCTCGTTTGTAATAAATTAAATATTTCATTTTTTTCATAAATTAAATATAACGTTCAGTTATATCGATATTTGTCATTTATCATAAATCTTCAGTATAAAATATAGAAAAATTTAATAACAAAATTTTAATATTTATAACTCAATCTCATAAAAGAATTTTTTATCTGCAATTTCTTTTAGACTAAAATATACTTGCATTGATATTTAAATATTTACTATAATTTTGTTAAATTTTAATTGTTTATTCATTTATATTTTATTAAAAAAGTTATTTTAAATATTACATAGCCAAAGCAATCAATGTTACCGTTGGTTTATAAAATAAAAATTTAATTTTCACATTGCTTTGACTCAATCTGTAAACAATAAATATTCTTATTTAATTTTACCTATTCAATGACGAATATAGATTATTTTATACAATGATTTTCTGCTTTTAATTTACTTTTTACTTTAAGTTAAATTTTTTAATTTAAATTTACTGTTTCACGGTGCCCTGAAAGAGCGCCACACTAGCCCCATCACCACTAATTTACCATCTCCACTAGTGCACAGTGCAGCGGTACTGTCCACGCTCGGCGCTTGATGAAGCCGCCGCACCAAATAAGAAAATAGCCCTCCGGAGGATAGTCGATGCATCCCATCGGCTCTTGCCTAATGTCCGGTCATTGAAAAAATGCGTGGAATCGAGAAGCTGACCCGTGCGCAAAATTGGTCACCATACCCGCGCAACCCAGCTTCTTAACCTTGACCGCCACCTACGACACCACCGAGGAAGTTCCATGGATAATGAGGAGCTCCTCGCCGTGCCACCTCAAACGCCTATTCTTCAACCGGAAACGAAAGGATGAGTGGTCCGTCTCATGATCGAGAGCTAGATACTTAGTCCCACGATGACACAGGAAGGGGAGGCTGAGCCCTCCTACACTGAGGTCACGGGCGACCCTCTGGCGATACAAAAACAAAAATTTGACGTAGGATAAAAGAAAACTAATATTTCTCCATTCATCTTTTTTTTTTATTAAATATTTAAACAAATTTATATAAGGTATGAATATTTTATTTATTTTGTAAATTTTTACTTATTTTATATATATTCTACTGCACCCCCGGTTTTGTTACGATTATGAAATGTTAAATTTATCACGTCGCTCATTTTCTTTAGATGTTTATTGAAATAAAATATTTATATTTACCACGCCGTCCGTTCTTTTATACTTGTGTGACGCCCAAGGGGGTCCAAGCTTAAATAGGAAAAGTGGCAACAAGCGACCTTGGCATAATTCAAACTATAAAAATTAACACCCTGCACATTTGATGATATTTGATGATATTTTAATTTTTCATTAATCATATGAAATGTTATTATATATATTTATATTCAATTATAAAAAGTTATTTTTCTCTAAAATTATGAAAATATAAAGAAATATGAATGAAAAAATTAAAAAATCCCCCCTTATATCCTTTTTCATGAATCAATACTGTCAATCTTCTATTATATATTTATTTATTATATTTATTATATGTTTATGTTATTATACTTTGAACGCGTATAAAAAAATTTCAAACACAACAGTGCACAAGGACGAGTGAAAAATGGAAAGGTGAAGTGTCAAGGAATAAAAAAGTGCTAATATATAATATATTTTTTTATTTTCCATACATGTTATATATTTTGAAAAATATAATTTATTTAATGGTATATATTGTAACAAGATTTGTTCGTTACAAGAACTTCGGGCGGCCCGAAGTTCTTCGCGCTATTTCAACTCACGCATATGAGTACGGCCGTATATGCACATACGCTCACCTGTACGCCGGCTGGAAAGGTGAGTGACCGCCCGGTTCGCAACGAAGGGGAAACGCGCGAGAACCGATCGCTCCGCGCGAATTTCAATAACTCCCCCAATTCGTTCCTCATGGTTCCGTCAATCACAGCCCGTAAAAACACGAGTACCAGTATCCGCGCTGATCATATGTGATAGGAAACCGAGCCTTTAAAAATACCTGAAAGATGCGAGAAGGGGATCATTTTCGCTCCGACCAATCCGAGATTCACTCCTTCCAATCTCCTCTAATCGTGTGCTTTCGAGCCACGATAATTTTCTTTCCTTGACTCTGGTCTTCACGATTCCATGGAGAACCTTTTCCAGGGTGAAACCCGCTTTCGCGGCGCCCAATTCCTTATATAAAAAAAAACAAAATATCACCGCTTGCGGTTTTATTTTTTTTTCTCCATCGATCCATAGAGCGAATTTGATTACGAGCCCTTATTACGTCCGCTGTAATTAGGTGCTCGATCCGCCGCCCTCCTTTCGCTCCAGGTGAGCCTCCTAAGCAAAACAAACTATTCTTTAAACGTTTGTTGTGCATCATTTTCCTCGTTTTGTCAATTTTCCCGTTCCTGTTATTCATTCTCCCGCTGATTTCTGTTGCGTTCAAATTTATCGAAAAATTTCAATATTATATTGTTTTAAATTTTTTTTTATTATTTGCTGTAAAATAGTATTTACCATATATCTTAATATAAATTACACGCAGGTGAATAATCAATATTGATCGATTATTGTGTATCTAAATAATTGTTGTGATTAAGTCCGATAACCCATCCGAGGGTGAACGTAAGCTCGAAATATTTAAACGAGAAGTCAAGTGCGGTCGATTTTGTTGACCTAACCTTTGTTATGGATTATTAGAGATTTATTATTTCGATACATTATATATAATTTATTCGTTAATATTGTCATTAATTTAAACATAATTTTCTTTATTTATAATTTCAGAAGTGAATTCATTAAACAACACCTTGGTGAATTTATTATAAATTGAACTCAATTATTATCATTGACTTTACCCTAATCGACATTCCGAAACCCCGGGCAGACTGGCTGTCGCTTACCCCGAAAACTCTCTTTTTTTCAACGAGCGCTCGACTCGATCTCCACCCATGAACGGCGAACGGAGCGTCTCGTTACAATATTATTTGTATTTATTAAATTGTATGTTTCAACATAATGAAAATATGAAATTGAAGCATACAATCAACACAGCAGCCGATCTGCATTCCACGTACAGCCTTCCTGGAAACGCTAATCCACCACAGTCTACAAAGTTATCCAAAAACAATAATATCCTCCGATAAATATTTTCAATACGGATCCCAAAACTATTTTAACCTTAACTCTAAATAAAATATCCTCGAACAACTTTTTGCTTAAACACATTAATGCCAAAAAACATCTTATTTTTTACATTCACTCCGAAGTGCGTTAAAAACACTACCGTTCTTCTCAAAGGGATCAATGCATTCTTCTCATCTAGCAAAATTTTAGAAGACCTCGTAAGCAAAAAAAAACCGATATTAACTTCCAAAAAATCTTGAAATTCACAACAAAGAAATCTATATCTAACAACACTGCGCTTCCCATGTTTCTAGTTCAGATAACCCCCAATAGCAATTTCAATAACCTTCATAAGATAAAGTCCGTCTTCTTCCAAGCCGTTACTTGGGAAAAATTAAAAAAATGTTATCATCCAATGCCACAATTGCTAATCTATCGGGTACACGGCATCGAATTGTAACATGTCATATAGATGTGTCAAATATACGGACACTCACACCCCCAGCAATTTTGCCCTCCAAAAAAATAGGATCACTGACACCAAAAAAATATACTGCGTCAACTGCAAATCCTTCGGTTACCCGGCCTCATATTGAAGTTACCCCTCCTTTATAAACTACAAACTATATTACTTGAAAAAAAATCAGCTACAGGAACAAAAACTTATTAGAACACCAAAAATATATAATCGATACACCTCTCACAAAACTTTCGCTGATGCACTATCTAATCGCTTCTCCAATCTCTCACTTCACTTCCCCTCACTCTCCCTGTCCCCTCCTCCCACTCAACCCCTCTCCCTCACCCACCACCTCATTCTCCCCCTCCCCAACAACGCGGATCTTATTGCATTAATTCAAACCCTTTTCTCCAACCTCCAAGTCAACCTCCGCAATTTTTTAACACACAGATTAATGAATTAAAAAACACTATTCAAAATAATAAAAATAGAATCGACATGCTAGCCGATTCGATCGCTGAAATTCTCCAACTTTAATGGCTTAAACACCCTCCCTCTCTCACATCTCTATAAATTCACCTCCTTTCTCCCTAAAAATCATCGCTATCAACGTAAATTCCCTAATTCAAAATAAAAAAAGGCATGATCTTCTTCTAGCACTCGAATCCCTCCACCCTTATCTCCGAAACAAAATTGAATCACCACCACAAAATCTTCTATAACGAGTATAATATCGCATGATCAGACCGTCCAAATACAAACCACTGCGGTGGTGTCGCTGTTCTTATTAAAAAAAATACAACTTCTCTACTTCTAACTCTCCCATTATTCATAACTATTGCTGCCTTGAAACCGCAATAATCAAAATAAAATTAGCCAATTTTAACCTCTTCATCATCTCAGCCTACGCCCTCCAAAAACCTAATAATTACTTCTTTTCGCAAGAATTCTCAGAACTGTTTGCCACCCTGGAACTCCACCTCCCCCACAACCTATACCTCATTGCTGACAACCTAAATGCTAAGCATCGAAACTGGCGGAATACCTCCAACAATCCCCGCGGTACCTTGCTAAAGAACTGACTTCCAGCCAATCTCTCCAACTTTAGCCCCACGCTCTATCAATCTATCATCCCTTCTTTTCCCCGCAGCAACGCCTTCATCGACACTGTCATTGCTGATCATCGCATCGTCATTAACTAAGCATCCAACCTCTCAAGTATTCCCACCTTCGAATTCCCCAGTGATCACCTGGACCTCACCTTCAGCATCTCCTTTCCCAACCTCCACATTCTCCCTCGGTCTCAACCACACCCCAACGCCCTCAGCTCTCTCAACTTTTTCAAAATAAATTGGGATAAATTGAAATTGCTCATTATGTAAAATTATTTACCTAACCTTGACCCCCACACGCATCACTCAAATACTGAAATCGATTCATGCATTAATCTCCTCGAAGTAAATATCCGCAACGCCATTCAGGCCTCTACCCCCCCCATTCAACCCCCCACCCTCTTATTATAAATATACAAAGCCTACCATTAAAAAAATTTTAAAAAGCCTCAGATTCATTTCCCATCTCTTCTCCCAAACAAAAAAATTTGGCTTTAATATCCTCAATATCCCCACTCACTCGCTCATCTCCACACTCAAACGCATTAACCAATCACTCTCTTCAGAATTGGACAAAGCAGTCAAATACTTTTAGAACAAAAAACTTTTATCCCTCCCTCATTGTAACTACCCCAATCTTCTCTCTAAAGTTAAAAAAATATTCCATCTTAAAGCTAAACTCACCATCCCCTTTATCAAAATAAAACATAACGAACTCCTCAATCTAAATCTCAACAATATTACCCTCTCCACAAACAATCTTACATTATTGAATGATAACTACTACACTTTCACTTTCCCAGTCGATATATTTAACATCACTGGTGCATATCTCCAAAACATCTACAACATCCCCTCACCCAATAACATCAACAACCTTGAATCACTCATCAAGACCAAAGTCGCCCAAATCCTTCACCAATCATCTCCCTTAGACTCTATCACTCTCCCCCTCACCGTTTTCTCACCACAGAACCCCGCCACCAACCCCTTACAACCACCCGACCACCCCACATATTTCATCAACATTCACGTCATCTCCCGCATCATCAAATCATTTAATAATAAAAAGGTTCCAGAAATTGATGGCATTCCCATCATGGCCATAAAAAATCTCTCATACAATGTAATCTCCTCACTCACTATCATTATAAACAACACCCTTTACAACAACTACTTCCCCACACCGTGGAAAACTGCCAAAATAATCACAATTCCAAAAAAAACAAAAATTCATCCTCCCTTGATAACCACCGCCCGATTAGTCTTCTTCTATCACTCAGCAAAATCTTTGAAATCATAATAGCCGCTCCATCTGCCATATTTACTATACAAAAAAGTTAATCCCCATCCAACAATTTGGCTTCAAGCGTCAACATTCAACCATTCATGCCATCTCTAAATTTACCTCAGATGTATGCTGGGCTTTAAACTTGAACAACTCACTTGGTGCTTGCCTTTTAAACTTAGAAAAAGCCTTTGACTCGGTTTGGCACAAGGGTATTCTATTTAAGCCGCATAAGAAAGGCCCCCCTATCTTATCAAATTCAACAACCTCATTTCCAATCGAAAATACTTCAGCTCCAAAAGATCTCTTCTCTCAACACACCTCTTCACCACCTACAACGGCCTCCCACAAGGAGCCATCAACTCTCCTATATTATTTAACCTCTACATGAGCGACATCTTAACCTTATTTAATCTAAAAAAAAACCTATCCATTCAAGCTCTCGCATTCGTTGATAACATCATCCTATATTCATCTGACAGAAACATCAAACTCATCAAACATCTCATCGAATCCAAAGTCATTAAAATCGACATCTATCTCTCCAATTGGAAATTAAAAATCAATTTTAACAAATCCAAAACCATCTTTTTCCATCCCACCCTCAACCGTCTCTCCAATATCAATTACAATGCAGCAAGAACATTCAATTATTTATCACAAAAACAGCAAACCTTTCACTCACAAATCAGCAGTACAATATCTAGGCTTACTCATAGACAACTGCATAAAATTTTTCCCGCACATCATTGCTCAACTTCATAAAGCCAAATCCATAGTTTACTCTCTTAAAAAACTCTTCTTTTCAAAAAAAATCCCCACTGATATTAAAACCAAATACTATTCACTTCTCATCCCAACATACTTCTCCCTAGCTCTGTCAGATACTGCACAGATCTTTCATTCATTGACCACAAAAATAATCACAAACTCAACGCAAAAAAATACTGGTGGCTCGACAAAAACTGAGACATTTAAAAATACTTATCTTTATACCCTGTAATTTTAATGGCCCACTGTAACAATGTACATAATGTAAATAATGTTAGTATACTTGTGTGTTTGTATGTTTGCGTCATACATAGACAGCGAAAAAAATTTCCAGGTTTCTCGCCCTTTGTCTTGGTCTATTTAATAGCACTCACATCTGTATTTACCTGTTTTGTTAATTTTACATCTCATACTAATCAATCACTTCAAAAATCGTCACTATTTCGTAAGATTGACAGGACTCTCTAAGCTCGGTTAATAAACTTTGTAACCCGTCATCAGCGTTAATCTGATCCTCTGTAAAACTCCATTGTATTATTTGGCTAAATAAACATATCTTTAAAAAAAAATTTAGCTATAGCCCATATATCTATATAGGATTTTTTTTAAATAGGTTTTATAGCACTAAAAAAATTTGTTTTATTGGGCCTGGCACTCATAAAGCCCATAATTTCATCTATTGTGTGCGAGAGAGAAAGAAAATATTTCATCCACTACGATTGTTTCTTGAATTAAACACAGGGCTTAGCATTCTGTAATGTTCTGCGGTGACGCCTATTGCAGACCTCGAAGTAAATCTACGAATATTACTACGCGAATACTGCAACGAGATTCGCTCGTTACTAATAACTTCGAGATGGCCCCTTACCCCTCTCGATGTGTCTATGGGATTAGGCCCCGCGCGGACCACCATGTCGCTACAAATAATGCTCGCAATTGATTACGCATCAGCGTACGCGCACATCAACCATCAGCAACCGAGGTGATGTCGCAGCTCGGAACGCTCGACTCGGAAGTAAAACCTTTTTAGCTTTCTAACGACACATTCCTCTCCTTAAAACTTCCCTCTGTTCACGATATCGTGTCAGCAATCTTGTTCCGATCTCCATCATCAAGCTACCGTGGCGATAAATCTCCGAAACGCTACCGTATCGGTTCAATCCTTTTGGAATGGTGTATTCGTTCAAAAACAGCCCTTTCCCTCCCATTTGAGCTGAGTTATTTCTGCGAACTAAGAGCAATATTACGACAATCTATCCATTGTTCCGTATTTTCGAGGGCAGAATTCTTCTAGCCTCGGTACAGACCGTACCATCCCTTCCGATTCTCCTATTGTACACGATTACGTGGCAACACAAAATCCGAAATTGCCACGATTCTGTGCTTTTTCAAATCTCTAAAGGCTTGACTGTCTGTGGCGAATGTGTGAATTTGCGTTCGTTGCAAATTTATTATTTGTATCCGCCTTCTGCAACCGTGACTTGTGATGAGTCTCCCCTTTTGCACTAGCGATTTGTTTTTTCAGTTAACCAACCATAGGCCGTATATCAAGTCTTCCTGTTCCTTTCGTTCCCCGGGGTGTGTTATTCTTTATTTGGCTGTATTTGTTAAAGAATTGTTCATTAAACGACACCTCCCCGGTGATATATATTTATTTAAATTTATTTCTTTTATTGAGGACACCTGTGAGCAATGTTCCAAATCCCTGATATACCGGTTGCCGCTAATCCCAACGTAAATTTTTTCAAATTCTTCGACGAAAACTCAACTCTGCCCTTCACCCGTGAAGGGTAATAAAGCCGTCTCGTCACACTATTAGCGACTATCAGATACCAGAAGTAATTAGAGGTGACACGAAAATTAAATAATAATATTGTATTTTACCATGCTATATAGTAAATGAGAATGTATTTAAATAAATAATATAATAATGGTCATTCGCTGTAAACTACAACTAAATATATCACAAAATATTGTATTGTAAAAGAATAGTTATTAATAGCAATAGCGGCGCTAATTGTTAAATAAATAACAAATGACGATGGGGGGTGAAGCGCGGCCGTGCAAGTTCAGCGGCGAGTCAGACTTGCGCTAATTAAATTTCAATTAATTAAATAAATTAAATAATTAATAAAATAAATTAATTAATTAATTAAAGTTCAATTAAGATCATACAGTGACTTATAATTTAACCTTATATATTTATAATTTATAATTCATGACCACGATTTATTAACAAAAATTAAATAAGATAATAAAGATAAAACACTACTTCGTCATGATCCAAGAGTAATGACTGTGAAAAGATCATGTGTAGCAATAGTACATGGGTACGTACCATAACTTAGAAAAATAATAGGAAATAAATATTCTAATTAATCATGAAGTAACGCTGAAAATTATAAAACAGCACGATGATAACTAAAATCGCATGATCGGCTCAGGTCATACACCTATAAAGCGATTTTAATAATTGAGAATTTCACAGTTCTCATTTACCTTACCCTGAGCTCGATCCTAACATGAACCTGGACGTCGGCGCGTTCTATCCTAGCCATAGACTAACTGACCGTCACAGAAATAATGTTATATTCGCATAGTCGAAGGAATTTCATACGTTCGTACAAAATATGTAATAATTTTGTTCACATTTCACTGAATTTTTTATGCATCAATCCAAACTCTAAAAATTCAAAAGATTTTAAATAAATTTTCTGCATTTTTTTATATATGCATAAGTTTTGAACAATATAACACTATTTTTCTTTACATATTTTTATTAAGAAAAATTATTTAAATTATTATTAGCTTAGAATATTGAATTCAATATATTAAGATATTGTTGTTATATAGATGTAGTTCTTAAAATTGATTTTTTAACAATTTTATTATTGATTATAAATGTTTTGATAGGAATGGATTTTTAAATATTATTTTTAAATAATTTTATTAAATAATTTAGAGAATTTAAAATTAAACAATATAGTTTTAATTTATAAATTATAATTAAACAAAAATAATAACTGAAATAATATAAGCCAAAAGAAAATATTAATGCAAATAAAGTTATTATTATTTCTATTTATATATATTAAAAACAAAAAAACATAAAAAAATAAATATTAAAAACTAATATAAAATAATCGAAGAATACAATATATTACAATGATTAATACTTAATTACAGTATATGTTACAAATGAAAATTTTTAATTTTCAAATTATATTATTATTAATTTATATTTTAGTAACAAAAAAAATATAATGTCATCTATCTGTCATTAATAAAAGGGATCTTAGCAAATTATAAAGTACATTATTTACATTGAATTACTATTTCATACAAGAGAATAAAAAGATTTTTGAAAATGTGAAAATTTTTTTTACAAAAGTTATTAATATTCACAATGCAAAATAAAGCGCGGAACAAAGGATTTTAGATGTAAAAAAAAAGAGAAATGATCATTGAACTTTCTTTTCAAATATATTCTGATATATTTGCATGAGTTACAGATATTTTTTTTCATTTTCAATTTGGTTTCATAAAATTTTCCTTTCTTGTTTATTTATAGCATATGCGAATTTTGACATAAATATTTTAAACTTTGTAATAAATTTGAAAACTACGAATTTCTAATAAATTTGATTAAGTTTTATAAAATAAGAAGTAATGTTATAATTAATGTAAATTAATATTTAATTAATAAATATAATAAATAAGTTCACAAAAAAATATGATAAGTATAATAAAGAACATAGCTTATGCGTATTATTCAATTGTTTATGAAAGTTTTTTGGAATTTTAAAGCAATTTTTCTAAAAATTATTTTCTATTTATTAAAGTTCAAAATTAACTGTTATATTATTATATGATAGAAAAATAATATTGGAATTGTCCAATTTTTATTTTATCATTCATTTTGAAATGTAAGTAATTTTCAGATACAATAAAAAATTTTAATATATCCAAATTTATTTTATTATGGAATTTATTATTTTAGTATGAAATGTATTAAGTTAATACTCAATACAATCCATACCATTTTTTCACATTTCATAGCTAAAACTATTTGAAAATAATAAACAGTAACACAGAGTTTAAAAACATTTAATTTTAATTTATATACATTTTTGTTATTGACAAATAGATTAACGCTGAATTAAAAATAAAAAATATAAATTTTTGGATTAAGAATTTAATAATTTACGTAAAGTACAAAAACTAAAATATTCCTTGTGTACATCAAATGCATAAATGTTGTTATAACTAAGTATTTAATAACAAATGAAAAACAAGTATTTATATATATATTATAAGTGAGCATTTTATACACCAGTATTTTTTATAACTAAAATAATAAATAAATAAAATGATAAAATATTAATAAATAAAATATTAACAAACAATAAATAAAAAATTCATAAAATATATACAGGAGGACGAAAATATATTTTACAAATCCGAACACAGTTTAATCGAAAAATGTGCTGTCGTCAGGGAAAACAAGCAAACTTTCTTAGTTATATGTCTTCATGTATATGCTGTTAACTATACATACAAATAATATTATAATTTATGTAAAATGTGTGTAATCCTTTTCATCCTTGCACGGTTTTTTTTTTTATTTATATACCGGTAATAGTAGAATTGATCCATAAAAGTCGACTCGAATTATTTGAATGTTTGTGTATTTATTTCCATTTTGTACCATAATTGAGTGAAATAGAATTTGTAACCTGAAATTGAAATTACTTATGTTGTGAACATTAATTTTTTTTTTATTTGTAATGTATTTATGTTAATCTTCTTTAAAATGTGAAATTTTATGTTGAAATTACAAGGATTATAAAAATTTTACTCGTTAATAACTCGTGATATCCAATATCAGAAGAAATTGCATTTATAAACAATTTTTACGGAAAATAAGTGTGTTTTTACACTTCCGCTAAAGTAAGTACTTGAAAAAAAATTTTTAAATTCCATTATTGAATGTGTACATTTTTTTATGAATACAGGTCCAAGGTGAAATGACGCGTCTTTTTGTGTGCATAAGTACAATAAGTAAATAAATAAACACACACAAATGCACTCGCGCGCGCATTTGTATGTATATGTAAGTCCGTGTGTGATTACGTGTGCACTTGTAGCTAAAATATAGCACTTCAATTTAAATAATTAATATTTATAAGATTAAATCTAAAAAAAAAGAATGTCTTGGTTTAAAGTAAATTGAGAATTGTTTTTAATGGTACACTCAAGGGCGAATCACTGCGATATTTTTTTGTTTTATGATGAAGGTATTTTTATTGCCATTAAATGAACATTTGCTAATTTTTCTATTAAATTTTAATCTTTTTTCGAGTCTTTAATTCTATACATTTTTTGATATTTTTTACTTCAGACTCCAAAAATTGCAATTTTTAAAAGAAAGGTTTATATATTTTTTAGTTTTAATAATTAAAATTATGCAAACTTCGTTGACAAAATAAAAATAAAAAGTCTTTGAACAAAATATTTTGAGACAAATAATTTCCCCAATAATTACAAGGGGTATCACACAAGAATTTTCTCATCAAAAAACTATTTAATAAATATTATTCTTATAAAAAATATCATAAACATTAAAAATGAGAGTAAAAATTAAAGAGATTACATTTATTCTCTTTCGTACCAATTATTAACTGTAGTAGGAAAACAACCATCGATTTAATTTTCAACCACTAATTATAAAAGATAACTTGAAAAACGTAATAAGTGTCGAATGCCTAATAACCCCTAGAATTGCTTCGACTTAGATATTTCTAAAGCAATAGGTTTTCTCGGTAATTTTTTTTATAAATTGTGATATATTTATATTTATAATGGTTCCTATTAATTTATAATATCTTCTAATATACTTATTGAATTATTTATCCTGTCAATGAACTTTATACAATTGATTAACTAACAACATAATTCATTGTTTATTCATTACAAACGAGTATGGTCAGGCCCAATTCTCTAAAATAATTATAATTGTAATATGTATATTAATTTTTTTTTTTATCAATCGTTACAATACATCTTTTTCAAAATGTTTCATTTATATTTTTATTTTCAAACAATGATCAGTTATTATGGACTGATGAAATTTTCTATCAATAAATTTTTAGCTTCTTTGAGATTATAATTTTTTATTTCAAACTGAACATAAAATATTTAATAACATACAGAATTCATTTTATTTTTCGTCCATTTTTTACTGGTGAAATATTGGATAATGCCTGAATTTTAATAATAAGTATCAAAGTAATTCAGACTACATAATAAATATAATTTCTTATGACATAAAATTATTATTAAAAAATACTATGCAGGAAATTGTTTAGAAAAAACATTTGAAAATGAATGTGAATATGCTATTATTGTTGCTACTATAATTATTATTAATATTATTATAATTATTGCTATAATATTTAATTGATCTAACAGTGATATAGGTATGTGTATTTAATTTTAAATATTGGGAGATGTTATTTCTTCGAATATTATGATTTTAATATTTGTTCTTATTATTGAATGACTTTTATACGTTAGTAATTTGATTAATTTTTTTTTTTTTTTTTTTTATAATTAAGGTAACTTGTATTTATATATCCAACAATAATAAAATATATTAATTTATTAGAAGAGTAACTCATATATTATATATTTATTCTTGTTTATAAATATTTATTTAAGTTGATACTGTTTATAAACATTAACAGATATATATTGATATTACTAGCTTAAAAATAAATTCTAGACTTAAAATGATACAATTCCCATTTTATATTCATTCGATAAATATTAAATGTATTGAACAATTTACACATTTATTAATATTTATCTAATTAAAAATATTTTTTTGTTTTAAATAATGAAACGACAAAAAACGATAAAATTAGAATATTATAAATAAATATTTATGATAACATCCACGAATACTTAGCTAATGAAATACCAATTTTCCAATGGCAAACATATTATAAGTATTATAAATATTCACTACATAGAAATAATTATATAAAATTATATAATTAATATTTTTAAAACATTGTTTTAAAGTAAATTATTTTATATCTAATAAAATACTGATGTATCACTCGATAATATATTTGTTACCTCAAAATTTTGAAATAATAAATGTTTATTTTTATTATTAGATTTAAAAGAAAATTTTTGGTTGACAACAAATCATTCATAACCCAATAATCCTAAATATTTTTCTCTATTATTTATAAGCAGTTGTTGCATATTTATAAAATCTGTAAGTTGTTTTGGAATGTATTAATCTAATTATTAATTAATTAATCACTTGATTGTGATCTATGGCTAGAGCTTCTTTGGGCTTATCCGACAAAAAAAAAATGTTTTGTTCATAAATTACCTATTTATAATAATATTTTTAACAGAAATTTTTTAATAAGATGACATAATTCTACTTTATCTAATACTTACATCAGCAGTTCAAAAAAAATTACCAACATTTTCAAAATTACTATTGTTTTTTATCTAATATTCTCTTTTATACTTTTTTAACTCTTTTTATTTTACAAAAAATTAAAATATAAGCTTTCATTTGGCAATATAAAACAAGCCAACCATTTTTATACTTTTAATAAAATATAAAATCAGTTTTAAAAATGGAACCTTGTTATTCTCTTTTTACGAGAATAATAATACTTTCTATTATATTGATTCTGTTTTAACCTTCAAGGTATATTTTTCTAAATACATGTTATAATTTTCATATACGTCAATCAAGACGAACGACTAGTATAAACTACTTTCTAAACCATAAATCTGATTTGTGACATCGTACATAATTTTTATTTACTTTTTTGATTATTAATAATTTAATTATATTAGATTTTCAAATTGCTGACATTTTTTTTTTTAATATTTAATTATCATTAATAAATTTTATTTTATTGAAATAATTCCATATTACAATTGTAACTATAATTAATTAATTTATTTTAATATAAAATAATTATAAAAATAAGACTAAATAAATAATGAACCCAATAATGAACTAAAATAATATTATAAATAAAAAAATTCTCAAACATTTGTTTAATTCATTAATATTTGAATTTAAAATTAACTATACTTGCTTAAAAAATAAAGTATAATTTTTAATTTTAAAGAAAAATTTAAAAAATATAATTAAATTTCACTGTCTATTTAATTGGTAAATTTAATAAAATTTATTTACTATATTTATCATTACAAAAAAAATCCTATATCAATTATTAAATTATATTAAATTATATATTAATTCTATGATTAATAATAAATCATATTATTCGGTAATTTTTTCATCAAATATAAATTTACTGCTTACCAAAAATTTGTTATTATGCACAGCAATACGTTTAGTATCCTTTAGAAGTCGAATTCATAAAAAGTATTAAGTTGACAAGAATGAAAATGCGGTGTAGGTAATTATGGTATTTATCCAATGGTTTAATATTTTATCAATGAAATATTTGTAAAGAAGTAAAGGAAAAATTTTTCAACACAATTTTTCTTTTTTTATTTGAGGATTATAATTCGAACAAGCAAGAGAACACTTTTTAGGTCATGAAAAAAGGCAGTTAATGATGTATATAAAAATTCGTAAAAAATCAGTAGATTCTTATTTTCTAAAATGACATTCATGATATTCAGAGTTTTTTTTATTAACAATTTTAACGAAAAAATACATTTTTTTAATTATTTGTTCTAAAATGAAAAGTTTAAATTTTAATACTATAGTATCAATATCCGCATTATAGCTAATAAAATTATAAAGAAAATTCATTTTTATATAAACCGATTAAAACGTTAAAAGCAAAGATGTTTTCCAAAAACTGGAAAAATTTGAAATCAATAAAAAAATTATTAACTTTTTTATTTTTTGATATCTAGAACTCTAGTTTAGGGGAATTGAAATAATAAACATGAATTTAATTGTATGTAAGATTAGATTGATCAGATTATTATATTTTGAATGATACTAATGTTAATTAAATTATGCAAAAATTTGCAAAATTGTTTTCAGTTATTTTAGATCCAATATAGTTGTAATACAACAGATAGTTAATTTTACATTTTGTAAAAATCGTTTAGATTATCTAAGAAATACGGATAAATATGACCAAAAATGGTTGAGCTCGTTAGGAGTGGACAAAGTAAGAACCGGAGAATTGTAATATATAGTAATAGAAGTACAATCCACGTTAACTAATTCCTCATTTTTTCTTATCAAATTGCGCGTGCTCCACGTTTTTTGATCGTCTTTATCTGCACTTTTTAAATAACTTAAACGATTCTTACAAACTGTAAAATGAAGGATTTGTTGTGCAACAGTTATATTTTTTAAAACCGTTGAAAAAACTAAAATCGTGTGATACAGTAAGCTGAAAATAACTAGCAATTTTTTGCATAATTTAATTAACATTAATATTATTCAATTACTAATAACTCGATAAAGCTTAAATTTTGTACAAATAAAATGCATATTAATTACTATAATTTCCCAAAAGTAGAGTTTCAAATATTAAAAAATAATGCTACTAATTTTTTTATTAATTTCAAAATTTTTCATTTTTTGGAAAATTTCTCCGCTCCTAATATTTAGTTTATATAAAAATGAATTTTCTTTATAATTTTAATAGCTAAAATTCGACGATTGATACAATAATGTTAAAATTGCGACATTTAATTTTATAATCAAAAAAATAGAAAAATGGATTTTTTCATTAAAATTGTTTAAAAAAAATCCCTAAATATTATAAGTGTCATTTTCGAGAATAATAATATATTGATATTTTTATAAATTTTGATATGCCTCACTAATTGCTTTTTTGTGACCTAAAAAATTCTCAATTGATTGGTTTTAATCTTTTTTCTTAGTTTTTGTTGCAACTTATATCTATACGTCTATATCTAACATATTCACAAATATACTTGGCGACTTCTTTGATTCCTCACTTTGATCGATGTAGGTTTACAGATAATTTTCTCCAATTCCGTGTTTCTCTCGAAGATGCGTATGAGCTTTAGCACTGACGTTTCAATAGTTCAACCAGTGAATGAATAATTAATTAATTTAATTTACTGCTTTGATTTTTTTCCTGATCATATCACGAACAAGATGCGTGTTTCTTAACATTTGAAAACTTTCTTTCTGATTCAAAATCTGGTGTCACCTGTATTTTTTGTTTCATCTTTGCAATTTTTTAACTACGTAATTTTATATATTTTTTGAACGCCTTTGAATTCACAGCCACGCGTATTCTATGTAAAGTAGTTCTATAATTGTCTTTGTTTATTTTATTTTTATTCTATTTATTATTTACTTTGATTAGAGTTGCACCTTATTAATTTCTAAAATGTTTTGGCACATTTCATGATGCTTTACAATATATTGCACATTATTGTTTCACTAGTACTCCCTTAACTCTGCGAAATATTTATATTTTTTATTTATTTTAACCGTCTTTCTTTCTTGTTACAATCAGACTTTACAATGTAGACTTTACAATTTATTATTTATTGAACATGTGTACCTATTTTCGTTGCCTTTGGTTTTTTGCCTTTTTTTCAATTTTTAGACTGAAAGGATATCTTTAACGAATGCATGTTACAATATTGTAAGTGATTAATCTATTATTTTGATTTAGTGTTCACAATCTTTCACGATGAACAATTGTAATAAAAATAAGAAACAAAATAAATCATCGTATCATCATTTAAGATTTTGATCAATCACTACTCATTTTATAGAAAAAAAGAAATAAATTCTTTATCTTAAACATGATTACATTTATACACTCATTATATATAATTATATTGTTTTTAAAGAAGTTAATTATAACTTTTAAAAGAATGTTTGTTACGAACTTTTTTCACCAAGTGTATATAAATATACTGAACTTGATTCTTTAAAATTCATTTAATTTGTAATGTTCCTTGGATGATTCCGTTTTTTATTGCAAAGATACTTTCACCTATACTTTGATAGCTCTATTTTTTTCAAAAATTAAATGAAACATGTCACTTGATAAAAAAAGTGAAACAACATGAGAAAAGTGAGCTAATATTTACAGGAAATGTTTTTCATCTTTTCAATCAGACTCACTGGTTTCATATTGATTGATAAACGCTTTTTTCCCAACAGCTCGATAATTTAAAAAAAAAATAAAACAAAATTTTATCGTCAAACCGAATTCAGAATTTCAAATACAGCAGGAAGACGTTAATTATTCCAATTCGACATTGACCTTTTTTCAGGTACGTGCATGTATGTAATCATGATACGAAGGAAAGAGTAGAATAATTTGACAAAAACATGTAGTGAAGCAAACAAGCGAAACGAAAGAAATCAACTTTTTGATAAAACATGTACAGTGTTAATTAGAATGTACTCTATGTAGTTTGGTCTAAACAATGAGAAAAACAGTGATAGATTGGCGAACAGAATATTAAAAAACTTCTTCAATCAATAATAAAGTAGTTTACATGTATTGAACACCTGAGCGGCAACATTTTAGCAGAGCAGCGAGGACTGAGTGGTGGAGCTCGTGGAAGTCGGAACACGTTGACGCAGTTCGTGGTAGGGCGGCGGCGAGGGAGAGGACGAGGAGAAGGTCGACCAGGTCGCCGTGGCCGAACAAACGTCATTCGAGAGACCACGACGAAGGTTACAAGCACCTGAGGATGAAGGAACATCTGGAGCAAGCTCAAGATAACTGGTCGAGGCCGCGGTACTATCTTCCAGACATTCTGGAGCCCTAGCCATGTTCGTGCTTCGTTTGGACTTGGTACCTAAGGTTTCGATACCCGAGGAACCATTCTCCGGAGATCAGAGCTCACTGTCAAACATGGCCAATGAACGCGTGACTACTTCATCCTGTGGACATAAATTGAATGTAAATATTAATGGATAAGATAGTTTAAGGGATGTCAATATTGTGTCATCGAATTTTATTGATAATCCTGATATTGGTACATGACTCCAAACCTAATTGATATATTGACTGTTTGATCTTTGATTCATACATGTATGAACTTCAGTTTTATTTCATTATGCTAATTTTATAAATTACACATTTGAAAAATGATGATTAATGTACTCGGGTCTGTATAAACGTTTTCAATGAATACTATATTGTTATAAATTTCAGTTTCGCTCGATCGTATTAAATTTTCCAATTAATAATAATATTATAATATAAAACATCAAATCTAATAAATTTGAATAATTGTAGGTAAATTATTTAAAGAAACACTTTCCATAATTATAATTATTGTATGAAAAAAATCTTTTTTTGGATGTATAAGTATATAAGAATTACAACTTGTCGATGTATCAACGATGTGGATATCGTCTTTACCAAGGCCTTATTTGTATGGAATAAAATTAATTTTAACGCACAAAGACCTTGCAGAGTTAAAAGTTTTGTGTCAACCCAAATAAATAAAGCCTTGACAAGAACGATAATCACATCGTCGAAAGGTCGGGGTTACAACTATCAAGTTGTAATTCTTATATACCTAAATACCTAAAAAAAGGATTTTTTCCTCATAATAATCGAATAATCATAATTATAGTAAAACAAAATGGAACTACTATTTGTTTACCTATTGTAGAAAAATTTGTTTATAATAAAATATAATGGAGCTTATGAAATATATATAAATATTAAAGCAGTCTTATTCATATTTATTGAAAAAAAATGATTGCATAAATTATATAATTAATAATTTTGATATAAATTTTTAAAATATATTTCGTTATAAATTTATTTTTCATACTACATTATATATTTAAATAGTTATCTTATATTAAAGGTTACAATTAATTATACGTATAAAGAAGTAAATTTCCTTTGTATTTTTAATATTTTTATTTTTCACAATATACATACATGTATATATATATATACTTACAATTCTTTGGTATAAGTTATCACTGTTTCAATAAGTATCAATAATCACTAAATAATGGAATATAAAATAAATGAATTAATTAACTTTTTATTTAATGTATTATTTAAAATATTATCAATTATTTTTTAATTGTACTTTCAATAATAACAACAACAAGAAAAACAATAACAATAATAATAATCACTATCACCATCATCATCATCATTTAATAGACGTGAATGATGTGGCAGATGCTATTCAATATTTATTATAATTCAGCAATAAGCAATAAATTTTATCGCTGATAAAAATAAAATAAAAATAAAATGATAAAGTGCATCGATATCAATATTATTCACAACTTTTTTGAAACAATTTTTCTAAGTATATATTTTTTAGACTAGAATTCTACCCAGAAAAATTCCAAATCATGATACAATAATTAATCGAACGCAATTTAGTTGGTCAGGGTTAATATGCTAAAAATTTATAATCTAACTAATATCTTGCCAAATAAAAAGAGTGAAAAAAAAAATTAAGTTCATTTGGCCAAAATGAGTCAATTAAATTAATTTATGATCAAGTGTGCAATTGTGTTTTCGCTTTAATAATTCAATTCATTAATTGTCATTCACGATTACCCAAAATTTCTATACTTTCGACCGGAAAGACAATTCATAATTACCAGAGTAGTCACCAAATTAATGTGGACGAAACATCAAGTCATAGTTCGTAAAGTTAGTTCTTATCCCAACACATTTTTACTACCGAAGTCAATTTTCTTTATCATAGCGCATTTAAGAAGAGTAATGAAACAAAAGCTCGAGACCAACCTTCAGACAGCTCTCGATGAACTCCTCGATGGTAATGATGCCATCCTGGTTGAGGTCAAGTTTACGGAAGACCCTGTCGAGTTGTTCTCGTGCCTGACGTTCCTCCGTCTCCCGATGTTTCCGACCCATGAGCTCGTGTACCGCCGTCACTACTTCTCCAAGTTCGCTCCTGGTGATACAGCCGTCTCCGTTTATGTCGTAGAGCTTAAACGTCCACCTGAGTTTTTCATAGATGCTTCCACGTAAGAGGGTGGACAGCGTTACTAGCAGATCCTGCATTACAACATTACCCTTCACCTGACATTTTCGTTTTTAGTAGTTTTAGTAATATTACGAAGGGTGAATTAATATGTTATATATTATTTCCGCGCTAACTTTTTAAAAAATGGAACATACAAGACAAAGCTGGAAACTAAATAATTAAAAAGTTCGAATTTTCTCCTTATATAGTATTTCTTTATATTGAGTCCTTTTTTACGCGGAGTATATGCTTCTATGTTAAAAAAAAACCAAAAAGATTTTTATTTAAATTATCAATTGGTAACTAATAAATTAATTAAAATTTTGATTTATGAGTCCATTTAGTGCGAGTAATATTATTACATTATAGGTTTGGTAAAATTTAATATACAGCATTTTGATTATAATAATTCATTGTCAACTCTTTCAACTTTTTAAAAATTCGTAAACTTATTTTAGTAGAAAAAATACCAGTAAAGTGAATCTTTTACAACTTTCTTATATTGTATTATGCAAAATTTTCAAAGTTTAATGGAAATCCGAAATGAAATATTATTTAATTAAATTGGGAGATAATTTACTATGTTATATTATAGATTATTATTTAAAAAGGAATTATAAAGTACAATTACATTGCAATTATATGTAATGTAAAAGAAACATTAACAAATAATAAAATTTATTTGCGTAATCGTTATGTAAGTATAAATTTAGATACTTTATTAATACTTTTCTTGTAAAATAAATTAAATTAAAATTGAATTAAAATATAAAAAGATTGATACATTAAAAAAAATGTGGGAAAAAGTTGAGTTTTACTTTTAAATATTTATAAAATTAAAAAAAGGTAGCTGTTACTATTGAGGTTTATACGTTCTAATATGTAATCAATCATTTATTGAATAATTAATAAAAATATACAATAAATTTATTTTATACTTTAAAATTTGCGAACAAATACGGTTTCAAAAAAAAATAACGTATTGCTTAATATAAAAAATTTATATTTAAAATTTATTCAACATGAAACATGTTATCAGTTTTACAACTGTAAGACAATACAACAATATAAAGTACCTTTATCAAACTATTTATAAAAATATTAAAATAAACAGGTGAATGCGTGTATATATGTTTTTTTTGTATACTTTACCCTGAAACTTATGGCGCCATTACAATTTACGTCGAAAGCTTTAAATACATAGTGAGCATAGATACTGGAATCTGAAATTTTTATTTAAAAACAAAATTTTTTAAAAATTGTTCTACTATGAATAAAAACATAGAAGAATAACGATAAAAAAATTGGAAAATCCAATTTTCACATTTTATTAAAAGGTTAATTGCTTGATTAAAATGCGTATATCGCATGAAAAATATTGCACGATCAGAAAAAGCTTATTTAATTATAAGTCTAATTATAATAAATTTTAGTATTATATTAATTTAATTTTTAATGGATAAGTAAAAAGCTTAAATTAAGATGATTTTATATCTTGATTCTTATAAAATGAAGTCAAATTTTAAAATTTGCTACGTAATATTAAATATTTTATTAATTATTATTACGTGAATATAAATTAATTCTATATACATATCATTTAAAATATTCTCTATAATTTTTGTTTTTATAATTAATTTTTTTTATTATAAATATTAAATACATTTAATATATAATATATTTGTATATTGAAGTTTATAATTATAATTAATAAAGATTAATGCACTATATCGAAATGAAGTTCTTATTTAATATTATTTATCGAAATAAAATAAAACAAATGTTACATTTTAAAATTAAATAATTATTATTGAAATAACTTGTATAGAGTTTTATTCGTAGATTTTATTCATATATTCGTAAATATGTACACAATAATATTTCATGTTATTCGAATGTTTTTTCTTGATTTCATTTTTTAGACAAATTAATTTAGACACAGGTATTGTTAGAAGCGAGATTGTGGAAAAATAATTGAAACAATAAAATAGAGATTTTTGACAAATTTATTACGATCATAAACATTTAAATTAAATCGACTTTTATATTCAACTGTAAAAACATTTTAATAATCGTTCATTCTATTTATTTCATATATTTTGGATAATGTATCTATATAGTGAACCTTATATAAATTATATAAATTTTATTTTAACTAGATAATAATTAAAATGAAAATAACCTAATTTAAAATAATAAAAATTATAAATATTATTAAAAAATTTGTACTTAAAATAATTCTTATATATATTTTTAAAAGTTAATAAGTTCAAAAAAAAGTAAATAAATTAATTATTTTATCATATTTTATCTTATTTTGTTTATTAAATTTTTAATAAATAGTTTACGATATATTAGCTGTTCTATTCAGAATTTCAGTTGTGCATAAACAGTAACGTATTAAAATTAATTCTCGAATCTTTATTGATATCTAATTTTCAATTTTAATTATTTTAAAATAAATTGTTAAAAATATTAATATAATGAGCATTAACTAGAATAATTTAACATAAAACGACAATAAAAATTAATTAAATCAAAACATGCGTTTACTTCTTTTTATCCTTTAATTTAGAAGTAAAAAAGTAGATCCTGTTATTAAAAAATATGCAGTATAAAAATTCTAATAATTTTTATTTCAATAAATTTTAATTAATAGTTGTTATATCATAGTTGTTTATTATTAGTTAACTGACTTAATTGTATTAACTTTAAATAAAATAATTTAATACCTATTGCTAAAACGCATATATTTTGATTTGTAGCATTATTATTTAATGAAACGATAAAAAATGCAAAATTAAACACGTAAAGAAGAGAAAGTTCACACATACATGAAATTCTGAAAATGAAATGTCTATTCAAAAATGAATAAGGATCGTTTTCAGTAGTCCAAAAAAAGATTTCCACTAAAAACTACGGAAATGCAGTCCGGAATGCTGTCGAGGATCTTAATATACTTACTGCCGTGCGGAAAGAACTTGGCATAGATATCCTTGAAGGAATCCTCGTGAACTACGCCCTCAGGACACTCCTGAAACAGAGGAAAGCAGACGGGGAAAACATTATTAACGGAAAATGCGAGTGTCACATTTGATTTCGGCCTACGCCTTCGAAGCCTTTCGGTTCGTTTTTTCACCTTGAAACTATAATTCGCATGTATATTTTATTATTTTTATGGTATTTATCTTTTTTCTGTGAGGAATTAGGAATTTTGGGATCATTTTTTTTTGCTATTGTCCGTAGATTATCTACGTTAGACAGAATGAATGTAGACTAATGGAAATAAATTAATTTCGTTCAGTGTAATGGTATTATGAGTAGATCAGTCGTGATAAATATACAAGTTTTATGTTCATTTTTTTGTAAATCTTCACTGTAAGCATTTTTGTAATATTCCTCTTACAAAATAATGTAATTTTTCCATTTTTTTTTAAAGATAATTGTGTTTTCGTTGGGAAAATTTTCCATTCTCTTTAGCAATAAAATTTATATTTTTGTTATTAAAATTATATTTTAAATACATTGTATTTAATAGTTTTTTTTATAAATATTGTATCTATAAAAATAATATATTATTTTACATCTTAACAAAGTTCATTAATTGAATTGTAATACTTTAATTGTGATTTTTATATATTTTAAATTAATTATTTTCATTAAAATAAAAATATAAAATTATTAATTGCATATCAGAAAATAATGACCATTTTTAATTTAAGAATTTATATCAGGCACAAACAATAATAGCAAGGATAGTATAATACTTAAATAGTAGTAGCTTTGAAATTATAAGTTTATGTTTAATTATATTGATCATTTATTCATGAATTTTACCATTTAATTTTATTTTATGCACACAAGAGTTTTCATTTTCTAGCGATATTTTCTTTTTTTGATTGGTAGATGTTCAGAGGAGACTCTCAATCTACCAGGCGAAGTACACCGAACCCTACGAAGTGAGGACAAAAAATGGGATGCAACCGGGATACCTCAGGATCTGAAGACTCAGGCACTGCTTGTCATTGCGGAAAACTGGCACGAAAATCCCGCCCCAGATAATCTTCCGACATGCGTTGACCTCGATTACCTCATAGAGATACTACCCGTTAACATCGACTTCGAACTCACTGTAAAAATGATACCCCATGATTATTATTGGAGGCGATCTGCGGAAGCGAGGTTCCTTTTTTCACTCTTTCTCTTAATTTGTTGATCATGTACTATACTTCTTAGTAAAAAATTTAAAAAATTAAATAGATAAAAAAGTCTAATTATAATATTGCAGAGATGCAAGTTTAAAACTAGCCGAAAGAATTTAATTTGTAGACGTTAATATGTAGATCCAGCTAATAATCTCTTTTCCCATAAGTAAATGACCATAAATTAGTGTATAAACCAGGCAATAGAGCACTTTTTAGGTTATTAAAGGAGCTAGTGATACCTATTAAAATTCGTAAAAAAATTAATAGATTCTTATTTTCTAAAATACCACTCGTGATTTTCAGAATTTTCTTTTATTAACAATTTTAATGAAAAAATGCATTTTTTTACTTTTTTTGCTATAAAATGAAAACTCATAATTGTAACACTATATTATCAATAAACGATTTATAGCTAATATAATTTTTAAGAAAATTTATTTTTATATTGTTACGTATTTAAGTAGTCGCAATTATATTTATTCTTCGATAATTGAATCGCGAAATTTTCTCCAGGATTCGTTCTGCACGAGCCGAATCGGTCAAAGCGTTTCGGCCTTCGTAAGGTTCGGAATTATCAATAAAGAAAATCGATTTTATATAAAAAAAATAGTGATGAATGCTAAAGAAAAGAGAGCGGACCCGAACTGGAATGATTCAGATTAGAACCGATCTCCGAATCGAAGTACGAATTGAGAATGAATCAAACCGAATTACGACTTGAGAATGAATGCCCCATACGTTTCTTTGGATTTGACTCATTACCTGCACTGTATGGAGAAGTTCCTCCGAGTGTTCCCGCTTGATTATCGTTCTGTCAGCTTTCTCCGGTATTGTCATTCGATTGACCCCTGCGTATTCTTCGTCGCCTCCGATCTTGAATTTTCACAATTTGGCGAATTCAGAAGTTCTTATTACTCGCGAGATTCACGTTACTCGCGACTCCGTTCGATTCCCTCATTGACAATTTCCTAATGTTTTGTCTACGTTTACTAACGCGAGTACAACTTATTCGTCGCGTATACGATTGCAATCTTACATACGTGTTAATATAAATCGCTTGGAAAATTAAAAGCGAAGAAGTTTTTTATTTTAAAAAATATAATTGTTACACAATAAATCCTGTATCTTACGTTTTAAATATTTCTAATTGTATAAAATATAAGGATAAAGATGATCTAAAACGGCTAAGTGCGTGTAATTTGATGGAGACTGGGGAGAAGAATAAATGAGGGGTTAGTTAACACAGATTTCACTTATATTATTATATATTACAATTTCCCGGTTTTTACTCTCCCCACTCCTCAGGTACTTGGCCGTTTCCGGTCATAGTTATCCCCATATTTATACAATCAGAAATATTTAAATGGTAAGATACAGGATTTATTGTACAACAATAATATTTTTTTAAATCGTTGAAAAAACTAAAAACACCAGTTGCATTGAGCTAGATATAACTTAGTAATTTTAGACATAATTTAATTAACAATTAGTATTAGTAAAAAACTAATAATCCGATAAAGTTAAAATTTTGTAGTAATAAAATCCATATTAATTACTTTAATTTCCTAAAACTAGAGTTCTAAATAAATAAAAAATAAAAAGTTACAAATATTTTAATTAATTTAAAATTTTCCGATTTTTAAAAAGTTCTAATTTTCCTATCGGTTTATGAAAAAATGAATTTTCTTTATAATTTTATTAGCTATAATTCCGCTATTGTTACTATACTATTGTTACGAACTTTTGTATATATAAAATATATATATAGTTCGTCGCCGGCTCTATAAGCTACCGAGTTACAAGTAATCCGATAGCGAAGGTGAAGGCGTAGCCAAGAAAAAAAGTTCCGTGTTTGCATTCAAGTATTATTTATTTATTCCTCCAGAAAAAACTACGACGCGCAAAGTCGTGTACCGCGATAAAAGACTGGTGCCTTGTGATGATTGCGCATGTTCCGACTTAGGCAGATCGGATCTTTTTAAATTGCCGAACTCCAGGAGTTCGGGAGTTAGATATTAATTGACTCGCGGATCCGTTACGAATGAATTTAAAAAATATTGTCCCAACCACGGAAGCCAGGGTTTCTTCTTTTTTGGATAACCCCTCCTGCAAATCCGCGGCCCAGACGCTGAGTCCGCGAGTCTACCCCCACACCCCGGAGTTACCTCGCCATGCAGTGCTCTCTCTCGCGACGTCCGGTCCCGCTGGCCGGCTCGCGTCGGGAATCCGCTGCATCAGCGACCTTGGGGACACGGGTGCACCTGGAGACGTCTTAGATGCTGTCGCTGCGTCTCGTCGCCCGTGCTTCTTCCCTACGCGGTGTCTCATAACACGACGTTCAAAAGAATATCGCATTAGCGTTACGATGAATGCTTATGCATCGGTTTGTAACAGTATTAAAATTACAACTTTTCATTTTATAACAAAATAAAGTAAAAATAATACACTTTTTCGTTGAAATTGTTAATAAAAAAAACTGAATATCATGAGTCTTATTTTAGAAATTAAGAATCTACTGATTTTTTACGAATTTTGATATGTATCATTAGCTGGTTTATTTTCATGATTTAAAAAGTGCTCCATTGTTTGATCTAGTAAAGAACATCAGTTTATCCATCTATATCATATATCTATATCAATAGATACCATAATAATAAGTAAATATTTAAGCAAAGATGAAATGGGATATTACGCCTATATTAAAAATGCGGACACGATAAACCTGGTGAATTACCAAGAACATGCCCAATCAAGAAAGTCGGAGAAACATTAAAAAATGAATACAAATGACAAGTAAATGCCAATGACAATTAAAATATATGTAAATAAGGTGGTATGAAAATATAAATTTTGTGCAAATATAAGTTTTTTACGATATAGTAGCATACCCGTTGGCATCTTTAAAATTATAATATGATAAATGGTTTAGTAAAGAATATTATTAATATAAAATGTAGTCGTTTCACGTTCATTTGGTAATATTTTATTATTTTATAATATAAAATTATTTTATTACTCAAAAATATATTTTTTTTTTAATAGATATATCTAATATAAATAATTTATCGAAGTTACTGTTGTTATTGATATTATATTAAAACTCAAATACTTAATTGATTGCATTATTATATATCAAATGAATTTTTATTTTCTTGTTAATTTATATGTGATTGACATAAAATGTTCCAAAAATAAATCCAATATGTGCATTAGTATGAACTAGATTTTAATTTACTGAGATTTTGAATGAACAATATCGTACCAAGTATCCTTTATATTTATAAAATCGTAAAAATGCATAAATTTCTTTCAATTTAAAGTTATAAAAAATATTTGACGGGTTTTTGTAAATTTTATTGCTCGTCCTCTATTAAAGATGTCAGAAATTACAAAAAATGAATTGTTATAAACATGACGATGTATATGTTACATTTTATTAAAAATACACATTCACCAATTTTTACTTAAACATTTTTATATATGACAAACACATTTGTATGAGTATCAAATAAAACAAAACTTACGATGCTTTTGGTATAATTAACTATCTGTTCGAAACTTGACCTCTGTAAAAGAAAGTTTTTAAAAGTCTCAGAACTTAGTTTCAGTACTTTGAAAGCTCACAAAATATCATAGTTGGTAAGTACATTTTATTATAATTGTAGACAAGAATAAGATAAATCGCTCAAGTACATAATTAAGTACTGCAATTTTACATGGTGATAAAATAGGACTATACTAGAGTTAAAATAAATTTTTTTCAAAAGTATGAAATTAAATAGAAATTATAATTATAATAAAAAATTTAATTTAAAAACAAATCTAAATAACGTCTATATCATAATAAAAATTTTTAAAATATGACTGTATATTAAAATAAAAAAAACCTAGTATTACATTATATGTTTAAATAATTAATATTATAAACCAACTTATTTGCGTAAGTGATCATTAAATTAAAAATAAAATACTAACCAAGATTATTGATTTGAACAATAAAAATATTTATTACAAATATGTAGAAGGTTGATAAAAAATAAAAAATTTGAGATTTTGAATTTCAAAAATCAAAGGACTCTCTACTGAATTTCACATATTGAAATAGCGGAAACAATCAAGTTCAGTCCAATGTAATATACTTTATTCATTTACATTGAATTATAAAATATATGTATATATGACCAATCTGAACTCTCATATTTGAAACTCACAATATTGAAAATCTTAATAAAATTGATTTAAAAAAATTCAAACAATAAGAACAATATTTATAAAAAGTCCTTGCTATTTTATCAGATGTAAAAAAATATAAAACATTTAAAAAATTGACCAACTTGTGCTTTTTGAATAAAATTTACATTCAAAAATTGTAACATTGATAAAAACCAAAATATTCATTAAAATTTAGCTAATTTTATTTATTGATGAAAAATTTGAAACTTTTTTGACGAATGCTTTATAATATGTATCATGATTCATTGAAAACGCACACACCGAATTCACTCAAAGTAAAAATTTAAAAGATAAAAATATTGTCTTTTAACGGTATTGCAGATTTTATTTTATAATTAAAAATGCGATATTTTACTTATCTGTTTAAAAATTCTTCCAAGACGAATGCTAGATAAAGATAATACTTATAGAGAATTAAAACTTGTCTCCGTCTTTCATATAGTAGTCCATGCTATTGCAAACACTTTTCAAGTCTTACGAGAGATGCTTACATCTTATTTAATTTTTTTCTACATTGTGATATAAATTTTTTACATTGTCGGTGCATTTATATTAATGGTAAAATAGTTTGAACAACATGAAAATATTGAGAAATCTATGTATTTAAATATTAAATGGGGTACATTAGTCGTAATCTTCAAATAATCAAATGTAGTATTGAAGCTATTCAAAAGTTTATATTCCGCATAAAATTAATATTTTACGAGTTAGTGTCACTAAGGTAACTAAAAAATGGTTTAATTAAATAAAACAGTTTCAATAATATTTGATTTGATAAAATTTGCAGTAGTAAGTTTTTTTTTTATTTTTCTTAGCGTACGATATTCAATTCGTTGTTAACAATGACATTTTTTTTTTTGTATATAATGACATATAGAAAATTTTCATTTATTTTTATTTATAAACGATCTTTCTAAAAATAATTTTAAAAAACTTTTCAATTTTTAATGATACCATTTTATAAATTAATTAAATAAAGAAATATGATTCGTATTATTTATCCATGAAAAATGAGGTACACAAGTACAATTTCAAAAATGTATTGGTTTAACAAATTCAGCACGCCTGTGCCGACTAATAAATTAAAATTAAAACAGTAAAATTGCTAGTTGTAAAAATGGTTTTTGTAATTTATGGTTAATTTTATATATTTTATTATTATTTAATAAATAAAATAATTTCTAACTATCAGAGTGGTTTATGTAATTTTTGGTTAATTTTTTATATTTAAATTAATTTTATTAATTATAATTTTATTTATTATTAATTTTATCAATACACTAAAATTAATTTTAGTAGTTTTTGGTGATGGGAAAATATAAAGTTTAATGTAATATTAGAATTTTACCATTTTATATTATACATAGAAATCCTAAAACTTTTCAAGAATTAGTAAAAATTAGAGAACTGAAATATATTATAAAATTTGTCCGTTTTTGTTAAGAATTAAATACACTATAGACAATAGACAAGACAACATTATTGTAAGTATCGTTGAAATAACAAGATTTTTAAATTATTAATACGAAAATAGCTTAAAATTCTTTTATGTTTAAATTAAACTAAATTAAACGTGTATGTTATTCAGTCCAAGTTACATTACGAAATGCCTGAACGTTTGTATAATTCGATTATTATTATTTTAATAACCATTGCAAAAACTTTTATCATGTACAATACCTTATTCTTAGAACACACATATATTTTTAAGTTATGTATATATCTATTAATTGCAATAAAAATTTACTTACTGCTACTAATAAAAATTTTAAAATGCACTTGTCGAATTTTTTACGAAAAACGTTTCCTCTAACGAACGTTTAACAAAGAGATGCCAATGTAAAAGATTATAAAAATTTCATATAACGTCAAATGAATTAAAATAAAAGGTTCCGATTTTAAAACAGGTAATTTAAGAATTAGATATAATTTAATCTTCACTTGCCTTCTGATTTCACTTCTCTCGAATTGTAATTCGTAATTTTCCTGTTCCGCGGGAGGGACGGATACTCGATCCAATAAATAATTCAGTTGATAAGCGATTAATACTGGGTGATGAATTTTCGGAGGCGAATTAGGGCGAAGAGCCAAGTGCGTCGTGTGCGACGTCAATCCAAAGTTCGTGACACGCCCGTGAGCGGCGTAACAATCACGTGTATATTTCGTGCTTGCAAGCTCACGCGTTTAAAAGTCAATTTCAATTTTGTTTTGCATGTGACACTGTTTTTTATACACCATATGAAACACGTATTTATAACGAGGTGTATACACGTGAGTTTGAATGTCACTATTGAGCGATGATTTTATTTATGGGAAAAAAGATTGAGTTCCTATCTGCTAAATTGTTATGAATATTAAAAAGTCTAGGGACGATAAATTTCCCGCCCACCATAAAGTTTTTTTCCTATATTTAATTGTGTCTACATGAATAACCCTCGTTAAGGTGGAGAGTGAACGATCCCTCGGAGCACGGTGACTCCTGGAAGAGACTCTACTGCGAGCGTCACTTGTGGGAGTACTTGGAAAATTTGGACCCGACCCACTTTGAGTCTCAACGAGAGGAGTGTCAGAAACTTCTTGATCTCGTCCATGAGCACGTGCATGTACTCAAGCTCCGACAGCTTACTCCCGGCAAGCAAGTATTTCCAGATGCTACTTTGTCACAAATTCCAGTACTTTTTCGGGTCTATGAACTTCAATTTCCCCCAATAATATTGCGCAAAATATTCTTTTACTCGGTTTCTAGTTAGCCTTATATAAAAAAAGTATAAAAAAGTTTTTTTATTGCGCGAGGGCAGATTTTTCTAAATTATTTTGAATCGATTTAAGTCTTAAATTTAATTGATAATTTTTACTTTATCAGTGTGATATCTCTTTTTTGCCAACGCGAGCACGAGTTTACTTTAATGAATTTTATGTTTGATCGATGATTCTGTTTTGTAAAAATTGTACTTGTATGGATATTTTTTTTTTATTTACGATAATACTCGCAAAACTGATTATGGAAACCTTTTCTATAAACGCTTTTAATTTTCAATTTACACTCCTTGTACACAAGTGTACATTGTTCTGGTTTTATTAAATAATTATTCAAAATGTATACTAAAGTAAAATATTTTTAATTCATTAACTGTTGTTTTCAAACTTTTTTTTCTCAGCACATGTACATGTTTTGTTGCTATGCTATATTTGGGTATAATTAGTTCCATTTAATATTAATTTGTACCATTTTTACACGATAAATAATTTAATATTAATTATCTTCAATTCGTCATTTGAAATACTAAAATTAAAATATTTATGAACACAAATTTAAATGGTTCCAATATTTAATTTAATACATAAAAACAATTTAAAAATTCAAATAATTAAATATTTCAAAAATATTAATTTTTAAAAGTTATTTCTACCACATTAGAACGTATTATGAATATATGCTCATAAAAAACTTATAGATATTTATTTTATATAATTTAAAATTTTAAACAATTAAATTATAAATACTAAATTAAAATAAACATTTTTAAATAGTTTTACTTTTCAATTTATTTTTTTAATATTAATATTAACATTATATCATATTACTATCATAAACTTTTGTATGCGATTATTCAAGCTTGAAATATAATAAAATTTATTAGTTTCATTATTTTATTAAATCGATAAAAAAGTCATTATTCGCGAATAAAAGAATTTAATACGATGTTTTTTTCATTTCTTTATTTTTAACATTTTTTTGTTATAAATAGAATGTCGTAATTTTAACAATGTAGTTTGAAGAGATGACCTGTAGCCAATAAAATCTTGATGAAAAGACATTTTTTACAAACTAATTGGTAAATTAAATTTAAATTAAAAATAAATTAATTTTAAGTAATTAATAAATTAAACAAAAATAGTTATTAAAATGTAAAAATAGCTTACTTTTAATTATTAATCGAAAAACTTTATATGTACAAAAAAAATTTTTTATTAATTTTATTTTTAAATGTTACAATATGCTATTGAAATATATTTTATTATATAATTAAAATTAAATTTATTTATATTAATTAAAATTGCTTAAAATAATTAAAAAGAAATTAATTTAACTTTCAAATACACATACATACATACTAATATACGGCGTTACCATGTTTTACTATATCTTTAATATCTTCTATAATATATTGTCTAGATTTCCTTTTTTTAAACACATATTTATTTAATATGTTGTCAAAAATGTACAAGAGATCAATTTTTATTCATTGGGAATCATAAAATTAAATAAAAGTAACTGTATTTTGTTTTTTTTTTAAACGTTTAATTGATTGCTTTTTAATTGATAAAATATGCTTTTCTAGTAACTACTGGAACTCGATTACATATTTTCGAATACTTTATATAATATATTCTTAAATATAATGTTACGTATATAACACGATGCCGGTTCGACAGCTGACGGATTGAAAGTTTTCGATAGCGAAGGTGGAAGGATTCAAGAATAAAACTTCTGGGCACGGATAAAATTTCGTTATTTATTAAACACTCCGGGAGAGAATCATGTACGGCATTCAGTGTATGTCGCGATAAGCGGCTGTTGCCCGAGGTTATTGTCGTCCGCGGCAACGAAAAGTAAGTCGGAACCCTTTAAAAAAATTGAACTCCGAGAGTTCGAAAGAAATTATATTGTTTGACTCACGGACCCGGTACGAATGAGTCCAAGATTCCTCCGCGAGAAAGAACCACGGAGGTTAAGTTCCCCCGATTTTGGAATTATTTGCGGGAGCAACCATGGTCCAGGTGCTGGTCCGCGAGTCTACCCCCTCGCCCCGGAGTTACCTCGCCATGCAGTGCTCTCTCTCGCGACGTCCGGTCCCGCTGGCCGGCTCGCGTCGGGAATCCGCTGCATCAGCGACCTTGGGGACACGGGTGCACCTGGAGACGTCTTAGATGCTGTCGCTGCGTCTCTTCGGCCGTGCTTCTTCCCTACGCGGTGTCCCATGACACGACGTTCAAAAGAATATCGAGTTAGCGTTACGACGGATGCATAAGCATTCGTACGTAACAATACAATAAATTGAATATATATAACGAAAATTTCTCCTATCACAAAATATAAAGTAAAATATAGATATTTGTTGGTAAATTTTTTTTTTTTATTATATACATATAAATACTGCAATTTTAAGCTTCAATTTTCTATGTGCAGTCAATGTAATAATATCAAATCGATACAAGTCGTAATTCTTTGTCTTCTATATCACTGAATGATACAGAAATAAACTATTAAACTAACCGTTGTAAAGTAATATTATATTGTACAGAATATTACATTATATAATTATAATCCTCTGATGCATTCGAAATATAATAAACAACAGAATATGCTATTTAGATTTCACAATTTAAAAATGCAAAAGGATAGATAATTTGGTTGGAACAAATAATATTTCGTTTACAGAACATTCAAAAAACATACTCAATGCGTGTACGTTGATATTTTTGACACTTTATAGATTTTAGCAATAATAATGCAAAATGCGACTATGCAAACCAGAAATGAAAAAAAAATTAAATGTACCTTTGCTAAACAGAAATAAAATTTTCTCATCGTTTTCAGTTTCGTACTTTTGGTGAAAATAACTAACAATATACATACTACTTAAAGTTCTGAATTCAATTATTATATAATAATAAATACATAGTTTAATTTATACATTATTTAAAGGAATATTTAAAGTTAATTGTTAATTAGCATATATGGATGCATTAAAAGGTATGTTGATATATTTAATGAAACCTAAATATTCTCGATTATACAATTATGAGATTTTAAGATTCTATAACTAAGAATAATTATCTTTGTGTGCAACAGTCTTTCACATTATTATTTTCATTAGTTATAAAAACTGAATACATATTTGACATTAAGCAAACTTGCAGTATAAAGTTCTACTTTTCCAACTTTCATGCACAACTTCATTTTATGTTTTATCAAGGCATTCTCTCGTTAAAAGAAATCATATAATCTCGATTACAATACATTTGTATGCCGATCAATAAACCAATAAAATTCACGTTAGGTCGAGGTTTAAAAATAATTTTGAACAAAGTACACGGCTCGTGTTAATTCAGATATTAAAAGCGGATTTCTTGAAAATTTAATAAGAGCATTTAAATACGCGATGTGCATCATCGCTAGCCAAGCCTTTCCATCATTCCTAAGCCCTTCTGACTCGCGTTACTTATATTAATATTGCATTAAATGTAATAAGGAAATGATAGAATAACTTTACATTAAATGCGATTATATACATGTAAATGTGGATATACAGTTGAACGATATACGATTTTTCAGATGCTGAATGAAATTGCAGTTAATACTAAGACTATTGTTATTGAGGCTATTTATAGAGCTAGAGTTTTTATTGTTTTGATCTTCTCTAACTCTTCTACAAAGAATTTTTTTCTGGAATTACTCTAAATAATATTTGTTCGTTACAGAGAAATACGCTTTTGTTCCGATTTTCCACTAGCGAATTTAATTTCTTCCTTTCCTTTGCAAATTAGGTATATCTTGGTATATTATAATATATATATATAGATATATATATATATTATTATTACGTATTATCTATATATATATATATATTATATATATATTATAATACGTAATAAAAGAAGATTCAACTGAAAATACTTTACCCTGAGGGAGGCAATCGCGTGCGTATCCAGAAAATTATTTGCGCCAATAAGAGCGGTTTATTAAAATAATACTTTTACTTACAATGTTACATCACCCTGAGAAGGACGGCTTTATCGGATAACAATACGTTCTTGATCACGTCCTGATAAGGATGATTTTTGCTGCCATAGAGCAGGGGTAACTGGAGGTGAATCGCAGAAAAGAAGAAAAAACTAAATTGATTTATTGGATCGAGAAGAGAGATGAGGGAAGATTCCAGCCTCAAAAACTTCCCGATCTTGAATGCCCCTTTTCACGCAGCTCTGAGCCTGTTAAACGATCAGCAGAAGCTCTCTCTTACCTATCCAAACCGTCGCCTTGTCGGACTTCCGGCGGGAAAATCCAACTACCTCAATCAGATGGCCCCAACGCGTTAGGACCTGCACCGAAACGAGCGTGTGTGCGTGTATACGAGCATCCGTCCTTTGCGCGCGACAACTTTTTACACATTTTTTATTTACCATAAAATCATATATTTTTTATCGGATTATTAAAAATTGCTCTTCTAGGAAGATTTTCTGTAAAATATATATTCGAGATCAACTTAAAACAATTTTGTATTGGAATATAAAAAACGAGATAACTGTAATATCAACTGTAACAGAATCTTTGAATTTCGGATCAAACGAAGTAATGAGTACGATTTTTTTGAAAAATTTCAATTCTGAAATTATATTAGTACACTTTATTTTGAATGCTTAATAAATATAATTACAATTCAAAAATAAAATTATGATAGATTACAAATACTAATGAAAAGTGAACAAATTTTCAGTTTATTTTTTATTAAATTCTAATTGGAATGTTTTAATGAATGTGCAAAATACTTCTTTTAAAACAAAATTTGGTAAACATTTTTAAAATTTTGTTAAAAAAAAACTTTATTATATCGATTCTATTTAATTCAAGTATGCTTATTATTTATATTTAATTATGTATTCATAGCTTTTATTTACCTATAGAAAAAATTTGATTCACTTAAAACAATCTTATACTTTTATAGTGATGTTGAAATTAAAAAATAAAAATAAAATTTAAATCTCTGAGAAATTAAATTATTCAAAATAAACATGAGACAGAAGTCATTGTTACTATAACAAATAACTTCTAAAACCATTTAAGACATATTCAATGCTTCATTTTTAAAGTGAAGTTTATAAATTTAAATTATATATGTTCACTTTAATGATTGCACTGTAACATTCTATACATATACTTTAATTTAAATCTATCATTAAAATTAAAGAGCTCAATCGGTTTTTATTTAATTTAGTGATATATAAAAATATCTATATCTGATTTGATTGAGTACCAATACTATTTTGAATAAAAAAAATTAAAAAATACGTACAAAATAAAATTTTATTCCCATATAAATGAATGTTTTTTAAGAATTCCATAAAATTTACTCATTCAAAAAGTAATATATAAAAATATTCGTAAATAATCCAAGCAAAGAAGCACTTTTTAGGTCATGAAAAATTAGAAGGTATCAAAATTCGTGAAATAATCAGTAGATTCTTAATTTCTAAAATGCAACTCATGATATTCAGGGGTTTATTTTTATTAACAATTTTAACGAAAAAAATGCATTTTCTTTACTTTTTTTGTAATAAAATGAAAAGTTTTAATTTTAACATTATAGTATCCATGGACTTATTGTAATTAATAAAATTGTAAATAAAATGAATATTTATTTAAACCAATTGGAAAATTTTAAACGGAATTACATTTAGTGAAAGAATTAGAGAATTTACATTTAGTGAAAAATTTTAAAATTGATTAAAAAATTTATAACATTGTTATTTTTTTTATTAAGAAATATAAATTTGAGGAATTAAAGTTATAGATCTGCACTTTGTTTGTACAAAATTTTGGTTAGATCGAAGTTATAGTTTTTGAGTAATAACAATGTTAATTAAAATATGCGAACATTTTCAAATTAATTTCCAGCTCAACTTACCGGGCGATTTAAATTTTAAAATAGTTTAAAAAAATATATGTCTTCTACATCAAATCCCGTATCTTACATTTCCTGTAAATATTTATAATTGTTTACAATATGAGTATAAAGTTGGTCAAAATCGGCCGATCGCACAAAAATTTACTAGGAGTGGGGATAAGACAATACGAGGGGTACGAGTTATATATACAGTAATAGAAGTGCGATACGCGCAACCTGAAAATTATTAACATAATTATCTTCTGAACTATTCCAGCTATTGAAGTGATTTTTTTTTTTATTTTTTGGTTAATGAATATTGGAATACTTGATCGTAAAGTACTGCAATGAATTAATTTAATTTACTAGTCATAAGTTAAAGATTAATTATTCAAGTATTGAATAGAGATACTTTATAATTGTATACATTAGATAGTACACTATATTCATGTATACGGAATTTATTTGTTCACATAATTATGTGACGAATTTAAATAATACTATTATCAGACATTTTAATGATCAAACGATAAAACAATTAAGAAAAATTAATATTATCGAAACTTATTAAACAATAATTCATTAGTAATTTTGTTATTAAATATTTAGTTTGATACAATAACAATATCGTTTTGAGTATTACTTTCACTAAAATTCGCTATTAAAATCTTTATTAGAAGTATACAAATAAATTAGTGTGCTTGATATACATTGTATAATGTAGACATATCAGTTATTTTATATTTTTAATTGGAAACAAAACAATAATAAAAAAAAAAAAATTTATTGAATAAATTTTTTACATAATTTAATAATAATAAGAAATAAATAAATAATATTCCAAATATTAAATCAAGTGTGTATACAAATCTTATTAACTTTCAAGGTGTATAAAAATGCAATTTATAAAATGAATAAATTCTAAGAAGTTCAAAGCTACATTATTATACGGATAATTGAATACGAATAAGATCACTCATAATTTACATTTTTTATTTAAATATATATTGATTTTGATTTCATATTTATATAGACCTCTAGCAATTGGAAGATTATCAAAAATTCATGAAGAACCACCGCTGCTACTAACAACACAAGAGGAAATGAATCGTTTACCTATAAACTTTATCTTAGAAAAACTGTCAAACCTTCGTGAAATTTCCATAAATTTTGATGTGATCTATATGAAAGATGATTTCGATTTGCAAGACTTCGAGTAAGTATTTATGCATCCTCATATTCGCGTATATATTTAAAGCAATTATTGTTTTCAGTCTATTCAAATTCAATACACGGAATTTTTAAATTTTATACTATCTTAAAACGCATTGATAAATTAATTACCAAGTTGATATTTTTGTAAAAATCTATATTATTATATCATACATATTGAAGTATGTCTTTTAAACTGTAAACGTTGTTTAATTATACACTAGTATTAGGTCTTCAATCAGAAATCGTGAATAATCTAAATTTATAGGTTTGATATAACGTATTTGTAGCAAGAATTTTATTATTGTCGAGAACAAGATTGCTTCAGCTTTTTGCCATTCTGTTTTTTTGCTCTCGGCTTTCTTCCTCGTTTTCAACCAATAGATGACGATCAACACATCGCATATTGATAAATTATCGATCTGCGCTCCCAAGCTTTTGCCCCTAACGACACAGCCCCCAGCGATGTTACGTCAATCTGACTCGTCTTGTTGAGTACGCCGCGTACTTGCATTTATTATGTTTCTACAATATTTTAATTACAAATATATTAAACAATACTAGTTTCATTATATTGGTGGAGATTTGCATATTCAGATACATATACACACACACATACATATATACTGTGGGAAAAAAACAGTTATTGAAATCTAAGTATTGTTATTGACAACCAATTATATTTAAAAATAAGAAATTCTAAAAATTATAAAATAATGGATGAATTAGAAAATTATTACATGTGCTCTGTACAATCATATATTTTTTGCCTTATTTTCTATTTTAAAAATTGAATATTAAAAGACACATGTTACAAACGTTTTAGCGATGAATTAACTCCTTAAAATTTAACAGAAGAATGATCGTTCATGTGTTAGTCTCATGGACTTCTTGCTCTTATATCCTTTTTCTCTCTCTCTCTCTCTCTCTCTCTCTCTCTCTCTCTCTCTCTCTCTCTCTCTCTCTCTCTCTTCTATGATTACTATCGATTCTATCTCGCACCTAGAGCCAAATTTACTGTGTCTCGGTTTATCTCTAAGTTTTATTTTTTATAATTACCTAACTTAGAAATACCGTCATGGTCGGGTATTTGAATCCATCGATCTTACTATTGTTGTACAGATATTTTGGAAAAAAGCTGGTTATTATTTGGGACAAAAAAATTCACGTATGGATTCGCAAATAATTTTAATAAAGAAATAAATAAGTGAATAAATGAGATAAGAGTAGAAGACATAAAATTATAACTATGAAGAATCTTTAAGGAATTATAAATTACACATATATAATTCAATTAATTTAAATTTGTGTAGATAGGTTTTCGTAATTTTTAAATAAAAATAGATGTAAATTAAATAAAATTTAAATTGTAAGGCTTTTTCATTTTATTTTGTCAAACGAGAAGGTTTTTTATGCCTTTAAATAAATAAATTGTAAAATGTACATACTATTTAAATATAATAATAGATTATTAATAATAGATCTTGTTAATATTTAATATTTATGGTTGATCTTTCTTCTTCACTGTACGGGAATATTGAGTTGTGAAAAAAAATCGTCAGAAATGGAAAAAATGTTTGAATTAGAATTCACGTTCACTCAATGTCGACGAGTTGGTGCAAGTAATAATTTTCACGTTTCACTCGAAAATATTCTTGTACATAAACACACATATCATTTTAATAAATAAATAAAAATTTAGTGTGACAAATTTAAAGTGATTTCATGTAATTTACTTGAAATTAAAAATAAAAAAAACAATTATTTTCGTGTTTCTTTCACCGAGACCTTCGAATGCAAAAAGACAAATATATTTTCGATTAAATTTTTTCATGCTCAAGGAAAAGTTACAAGGAAACACGAAGAGAGGTAGTCACTTATTTAAAAAACAATTTCCTTTTTTTATTAAAAATCTTTTTTAGCATGCCTCAAAAAATAAATTAAATTTTTATTAATTGCAATAATTGAATATAAAAAATAATTAATTTTAAACTTAATTATGAATAAAAAACATCCAAAATCTTGGAAATAACAATAGCATCTTCAATAGTCAAAAAATCTGAGAAAGCGGTGACAAATCGTTCAATTTTTTAATTACGCTAGTTAACATACGAGAATGCGGTTTTTACAGGGGAACGTATAATTAATTGCTATGCCCTAGTGTTGATAAATTTTTCGGTACGATGTTCTAAACTTAATGATACTATTTTAAGGACGAAAAGCTAAGCTTTGCTAGAATGAAATGGTTGTACAATAATTTTGTCAAAATAAATACTCAATTTTTACGAAATAATTTATAAAAATAATTTGATTTTTTTGCAAAAGGTGTACCCGAGGTTTATCAAAATATAATTCAGTTGAATCTCTTGAAACTTGATTTCGAAGGATGGGTATTTTTGTATGATGAAGGTAACAATGTATGGGTGGTTTGCTTTTAGAAATTGCTGGTTTAATTGTCGTCGAAACATTTTTTCGATTGCCTGTATTGGCTTCAATATTCTGTTATATGACAAAGACTTATTTTTTATTTTCTTATACCAATCGTTTCTTTTATTTCATAAACTAGTTCGATGTCTCGGTGGATTTGTGAAGCGGACGAGGAAAAATAACGAGAGTACTTACATAATTAGTAAAATAATGACAAAGTAGATTAATTAAATTATTTTTTACAGCGAATGTAACGAATATGAAGAAAAATTTATCCAATACATCGGTTTATTTGTTTAAATAAATTTGAGATCCAGCTGAGGTTGCAGTGTGAATAAATTTTTTTTTCCGCCAAGATTTTGACAAGATATCCCTTGTCCTTGTCAAGGCTACTTTATTAAAAATTATTATAATTATTATATACATTTCTTTAATGGATATAAAATTATTTATTTTAAATATAATTACCTAATTTTACGTCACAAGGATTAATTGATATTGTACGACTTATTAGTCATAACGTCACAGCTTTTAATGTAAGCATTATTTAAAATCACCTTAATTTATATGATTCAACGATATTATGAACTACGTTATGATGTTAGTGTTTATTATGTTGTTGAGGATTATATGATATTTCAAATTTAACATTTAAGTTTCTTCTTGTTAGTTTATCATATTATTGTTAATTTTAATATAAATCATTTTGGAAATTAAATTAAACGTTTTTTTATATTAGTCTCCCCATCGAGAATATCAACATTGTTCCAATCTCCTTTACTTCCTTATAACCATTATTATTTCTAACCTCTAGCATCCTTTTTTTCCTTTCATCCGTTTCTTTTTCTGTTCCTTCTTTCTTATCTCCTCATACATGTTTTTCCTGTCTTTTTTTCATCTTTCCAGTTGTTCCCTACTTAAAACCAGTTTCCTCAGCCATGTATCATGTATTTGGTCTATTTCTTTGCCTTCTCTGTGTTTTTCCATTTTTTCTATTAGACGTTTCCTCATCCACATTTTCTCACTTAGCACCTCAGTTTTCTCCTCATTTTTCAGTACCCTAATCTAGCAACTCCTCTTTATCTCAGCCTCATTTACCTCATCATATACAATGTATCTAAGGGTGCAAAAACCTAGACCCAGAATCCATCTATAGCAGTCCAGTTTTTTTTTCTCAAACCCTATTGTCTCTACCCTTCCACATAAAATAAAAATTTATTTGAATTAATTTATGTAACAAATATGTATAAAATAAGTCAATTATAATAAAACAAATTTTAAACTTAAGAATAGAAACAACAATTATTTTATTTATAAAATAAAAAAAAAACAAAAATTAAATTGTATTTTAAAAAGTAACTAAATCGATAAAATTTTATTGAAGTCTGAAATTTATTAAACCAAAATGTAAATCTTAATGTAAAATTTAAAAAATAAAAACTTATTTTATATTTACTTGACAAAATTAATATATTTTTTATTTGATGTACAAAAACACTTATTTATTAATTATAAATTATATATAAATGAATAGAAAAATGTAATATTGAAATATAGAAATGAATCCGGGAAATAAACTTAACGTGAAAGAGATGATTTAACCCTGGATGCAAGATAGACTAAAATATTAACTGTACCGTCAATTATTTTATTGTTGTATAATTTCTTATCCATTGTCGTTATTTCCAACAAAAGGTATGAAGAAAAACAAGTTACTGATTCAGGTTTTTTCTCTAAAGATTATCTGTGGAGGACAGTCGAAATATCGGCCAGGGAACAAAGAAACTTAGATATCTGCAGAAGTTCAGCATCACCAGGAGTAATTTGACGCAGACAAGGGTTGCAGCCATTCTACAAGGACTCGCCGTCAACAACAACGTAAGTACACGATAAACCTCAGACCTTTTAATCTCATATATCTAATGCATTTTGTGCGGCGGTAATATTAATCATTAGTTATTACCAACACGCGTGATGAACAATTGTCTACTTTATACCTAAAGTGCAAATTCGTGCTTCGAATACCATTAAAACACATTCGAAATTATTATTGAATAATTATAATTTTATTAAAATTACATACTTATTTAGCATTTATATCCTTAATGATTCAAACAAAAATGTATTCAAAATAAATTTTTTAAAATTAAAAACTACAATTATTTTATATTGTAATTTATAATCCAAAGATAAAGGCTACACCACGAAGATAAACAATTTTTTAACTTAATTAAGGAAGGTAACATACAACGAACATCAAAATTAATTCATGATTTGATTCGAATACAGTTGTAATTATTGAATAATTTGTACATTAACAATTGCAGAGATAAATAGTTCTCCATTTTGAGATTATAAAAATGTATTGAATTCATAAATCAAAAATAATCAGGAAAACCACTGAAATATCCAGGGAATAATAAATAAAATTTGAAAATCCCTTCATATTAGTGGATATTTTATACATATGAAACAAAAAACATGAAGACAATAATAATAAAGAAAAATCGTATGCCATTTAAAATAATACAGTTTGAATTGTTTCAATAAAAATAATTTTTTTTTTTTATTTAATTAAAAAGAAGCGACGGTAATATTTTTTCTAAATCCGGAAAACAGAGTGGGGCTTCGAATTATATCTGCTAAATTTGTTTTTATAATATTTTCTTATTTTATTTTTTATTTCAATTAAATAGTTTTTGGAATGTACATAAATTTTAAAAAATGTAAAGTACTATATAAATTAAAGTTTTTGTACGTTCAAAGTGTTTTTAAACTATACTTTAAAACTACAGCTATATAGTTTTTATAGTTTGTTCGTTTGCTATAAACAGACAAACTTTGTATTTGTACAATGAGACATCCTTGTTTCTGGAAATTTCGGTACGGTCACATGTGCCGTCCGGAACTTCCGACGCACATAGACCGCCATGTTGTCACTTGCCAAGGTTAGGAGGTCCGGGGTAAGAGGAATAGGCCTCTCGAGTCTTTTCGTCGGGTAGTCTGCCGCATTAGTCCGCTCGGACTACTGACTTGTGACCAATCGTCATTCCGGATTCCCCAAATTCTGCGAATCCCCTCCCATGGCAAGGTACACACTAACTTCCTCGTACACTGAACGCCGAGATAGCAAGGCTAGTTAGTACCCCGGCGTACTAGTCTCGAGAGCAGAATTTCTCTGACCTCGATCCCGACCACACCATCCTTTCTGCTTATTTTAAAAAAACTATTTTAAATTAAAAAATTTATTTAATAATTAAATGTGTGATATTGCATTAGTAAGAAATATAAATTTTTTGAGAAAATAGTGAAGATACAAAATTTTAATTTTAATTCTGCTTCGATACAAAAATTTCTTATCTAAAATTAATTGATATTCTTGTATAAAACAAATGTATTTTACATTGTTTCTTTAAGAATTCTATGGCAGAAAGATCGTCATGCTATAAAAAAATTGATCTCTGAATACAAACTTTCCAATTAAAAGTTTCCCACACATGAAAATGTTTCTATACAGCTACAAGAAATCGACTTCTCCTATTGTAAACTTGGAGATGAGGGTGCACTAAGTATAGGTGCTTTCCTTGCGTACCGTACTATCGGAGGTCGATTGAAGGACTTGAAACTATGTAACAATGACATCGGTCCCCGAGGTCTATCCGGAATAGTTCGGGGCCTCGTATTAGGCGACACAAAACACTCCAGCATTCGAAAGCTGGACATTAAATTTAATCCCATTGGAGATGAGGGAGCTGTTGATCTCGCAGCATGTAAGTAGAATTCATTTTTGTTCATTAAATTTTTTCCAAACAAAATTATTTTCTAAAAAGAATTTATAACATTTTAAATCTTGCTTATTAATAAAAACAGTAATGTGTTGTTTCTGAAATCAAATTTTGTCTACATTGTTCTTTATTCTACATTGACGTTTCTTGTACGTTTGCTTATGTATCAAAATAAAAAAAACTTTAAGATTAATGTATCTTTGGTAAAACTCTAAATAATACTTTCCGTGATGTAGTAAAGTATTGAAATAAGTGGGATTAGTCATTTAATGATGTTTTAAAATTAAGTAACTCAATAAGGATCCGTTTTAATTATAAAAGCTCCACCTTTAACTTTATTGAATTCAAATTTTTTTTTCTTAAAAATCTGATGTAAAAGACTTGTTTCGATAAATGTCTTAATCAATAATTTTTTTTAATTCAACATCGCTAGTTCTAATAATATTATCAGCTAGCTAATTATACTTTCATTATTTCAACAAAATATAAAAGTCTTTTTATTTTTTAGTGTTTTTGAGATATTTTAGTATGGAGTATCTGAACATCAGTGGTTGTAGTATTGGTCCGGATGGGGGGATGAAAATGGCGGAAGTTTTAGCCTCTGGCCGCGGCAAGTTTTCCAACTTCCAGTTAGATTGTACTAACAACTCTTTCGGACCGATCGGTGAGTTTTCTTTCATTGTTATTTAAATATTTGCTTTTCCAAAACAGATTTTTCTCCACCGTCGAAGATTTTCTATTTTCTTACTCCTTAGTCTTTACGTTCAATTTCTTTTTTTTCTTACAAGTCTAATCTACTTAAACATAAGTTTTAGCATTCGAGTCACTTGTATGTTTTCAATTAAAATATAGAAATCTTTTTTATCTTTGCGTCTTTTTAGCAACTCTATTTTCACGTAAATTTTATAATATTTGTACAAAAATGAAAGTATTTATAATGAATTTCATTTTTGAACAATTTTTGCCAGTGAAACAACAAACAAAAAGTTGAAGTTTTGATATAAAAGAATAAACACTGATTATTGCATTTTCTTTCTTCTAGTTTAACGTTATAATTCGTAACACAATTTCATTATTTTAGTTGGAGAAGCCTTTGAAGCAGTGGTTAAGTCTTGCATTTTCATATCAGAAATGGACGTGAGAATGTGTGGTTTCCGCAAAGAATCTGAAATTTCAATTATGGAAACTGTTGATAGGTTAAGTACATTATAATAATATTTTATTCTATACCATGAATTTTATTACAACAAAAATTTAATAGAATTAAACCATTAATTTTCCGAAAATATACCCATCGGCTAACTTTATTAAATAATTATTACTATTAATAATTACTAAACAATTGAACATTTTACTTTGCTTAGGTTTTAATAAGCATCTGAATAATTTATTATTTTTTAAATACAACTTATTAGTTATTTAAATATTATTATGAAATTTATTGCTATTTGTTAGGGATGCAATTGGACATTGGTCCCAAATAGGCGTACGTCCTGGATGCGGGGACGCCCACAAATTGATGAAACATTAAAAATGGCCTATAAAATGCGCAGTTTTGTTTTGTGCGCTGGCCGTGTGTATGTGTGGAGCAAAGTGGCTCATAGGACATACGTATAGCTCCGCTGTTTGTGTGAAATGGAAAGGGTTGCGTTTTAATATGTGTACAGATGCGTAGGAATGTGTGTGTGTGTGTTCAGAAAGACGTACTTGTGGACGTCTCCATTTTATCTCTCTCTTCCTTGCAAGCATGACTCGGTAGAGCCCTACAATCTCACTATCTCTCCTCTCTCTCTCTCTCTCTCTCTCTCTCTCTCTCATTCGCATTGCATGACCCATTACCTTTTCTCGCTCTTTCTATAATTTCTGAAGATGAAGACGTACCGTTACTTTTACATTGCAATATTGTGTCAATTCATGAGGATGTGCGTTTAGATTGTTTCGGCTTTTTCTCCCGTCGGCAAGCCGAGAGTTTTTTATGCCTAGGGAAATGTTGGAAGTGTTAATGTATGAGGACGCGGGGTCGGAAAATATGTTTGATCGGAAATTCGAGAGGTCGTAACGGTTGAAAACAATAAGATCAAGCGCCCCTTTATTCGGGGAAATAATAGATGAAAATCGAGTCGCGAGGGGCGAGACCAAGTTCGGCAGCCTAATTACGCGCGAGAAATTATTATAAAAAGTCAATTGCGCTGACACTTCGGCATTGTACAATTGTGTAATATTGTGATGAGCTGATGAATAAAGTGATTGTTTGTGGCTTGCCAAATAAGTGCCTTTTCTTCAATTATCTTCCAAAATCAACCAATCCTCCATTCCAAAATTAACACTATTTCTTATTGATTTTATAATTGACATATTTATAATTGAGTAATTACAATATACTTCTGTATTTATATGTATGAGCTGTTTTTTAAATTTGTTCGAAAATAAATAATTAATGTTACCATATCTTGAAAATTTAATATATAATATTTTCTATTTTTAGCTAATAATACTTTATCCGTTTTCGTGTAAAATTGTAATCATAATATAATTATTTTTCTGATGTACCTCAGTATTTTATAAGATTATATACGTAAATTTTTTTTTCAAATTTTATATTTAGATTTAAATAAGGTTGAAAAAATTAAAATGAAATGTTCAAAATATTGAACTGAAACCTTTGCCTCAAACACAAAGGTGTCATCCCAGTGTCACGCATTCATTCAACATCGAAGCTATATATTAATTTTCCTCATTGATAAAATATAATTTAACGACTTTGATAAAAATGAATATCAATTGATTTATCAAATTAAGAAGACGTTAATATTAATTGATGGATTGAAATTATCCAGACATTTATTTTACACTCCTAGATCTCAATAAAAATAATGGAACAAGAGTAAAAATATCCATAAGAAAATACTTGCATTTTTATTTTGCATAAAATCCAAATAAAACTGCTGAGAATGACCGATGATAATTTAAAACTACGTTCGACTAGTAATTCATAGTAGAATATATGTAAATGTCACTGCAATGGTTTTCCGTCCCATTACTAGGGGGTTGAAAATAAAAAAAAGGTGGTACTTTTATGAAAATAAATTTGTAATACATGATTATGAGAATTTGCAGTTATATATAATGACACTGAATTAATTTTGTCTCGCACACTTTTTCATTCTATCAATTTTTAATTGCCTGAGATCGGAATTATTTCTTTTAAAATATTTGTTGTAAAATATTTTTTTGAAATAACTTTCAAATAGATACAGATTATCTTGATAAATAATACCTTCTTTCGTCGTCTCTTATAATATTATGAATAATAGCATAAATATTATAGTTAAAAAATTTATAATTTTTTTCACTAATAACTATTCTTTAATTTTTAATTTTTATTTAAATTATGTATCTTTTCAGTTTTGAAAAAGTACATTATTTATATGAAAGTAAATATAAACTATTTATGTTCATTATATGATTCAACATAATTACTTTTTATCGTAGTATATATTTATTTAAAAAAAATTTACTTAAAATATTATTAATAATTATTTGATACAAGTTTTTAATAAATCCTGAAAAATATAAAAAAACTTATGAATCAAATACCTCTTTTTTAATATAATTTAAAAACTATATATTTAAATTTCAATCCACCAATATTTTCCCAATAAAATATTGTCATTATAAGTTTATTTAATATTTTTGTGGATAAAGTATGTAGAAATTTTTTGCATATGTCATAAAAATTAATTAAAGTTCATTACAAATAATAATTTACAAAAAATCGGCGGATTTTCGATGCTGGCGTGCCGCTCATCCTTAGGCGAAGAGCGGCGGCCACTGGAAAATTTAGATTGCAGATGCAACGTTGTAACAACTCATCAAAATTGGGGGAGTCGTCACAATACGGTTTTGAATGGTGCAGATGTGCGCATAAAGAGGTATGCGGATGCGCGTACAAATTATGTAATTATATAATTAATACAAATAAACTCGACCGCCTATGCATAGAGGTAACGCGCCCACAAATCCCTCTAACCCTTCGTGATATATGAAACGACGAAATGTTAATTATGAAAGTGTGATGAAAAATAACTGCAAAAGCTTAAAATAACCTTTAGGTTTAACATTGTAAAATAATCTTTGAGTTCAGCATTATAAACCTTAATAGTAGTTATGATTGTTGTTAATTTAGGAAAATTATTTTAGCGGAATTACTGTGTAAAGTTAATTTAAGAAACGTTATATTAATTTAATATTATTGTGTGTAAAACAAGTATGTATTGACTTTTTCCCTCTACGTACCCAAGGAGGATTTTTTATGCCAAGAAATAAATTAATAAACCAGACCCGAACACGCCTATCCGCTAAACCCGGGTTGCCTCGACTGACCCACCTCTTAACGGGCGCTCGAAGGCCTATCGGTCGAAGGGGGAGAGGAGATGCTTAGTCGAGCATAATGGAAAATTATAAGGCCCGCCGGACGAACATCCCTATTGTGAACGAGCAATGGAAAAGCATGAAGGAAAAGGAGAGGGACAAGTTAAGGGTGGATATCTTTTTTGAAAATTCTCTTATCCCGCTACACCTCGCTCTTACTTCCTTCAAGTTTAAAAAAGACTGTATAAACAGATAAAACAAATAAAGTTGATAAAAATTCAAGGTGTTTTACGCAATTTGTACTCATGGATGTCTATAGATATCACACCGAGGAAATTGATCAAAGTGACATAGGCTCAAGACCAATATATCGCCTTGATATAGAAAATTTTGGAGTCAGGGAATTGAAGATCAAATCTAAAGGAATATTTCGAAAATTATGACCTGAGCAGCGAGGTAATCTACAGATAGACAAATGATAAAAATCGATAGTTGGTACCGCAATTCATTTTTTTTCCCCACCGTGAAGATTTGTCACACTGATTAAGGAAAAGATCCGCGGAATATAATTTTTGGGGGTCGCATCGCTTCCTATTTAAGTACATAAAGTTGTGTCTAAACTGTCTTTATTATAAGGAAGGTGGAACAAAAAATCGGTGCTATTGCACCTGATCGAGAAGGTAGCGAGACAGTTTCATGCTTTCCACATAGACTACGTCAGACCATTCATTAATTTCAAAACCAAAAACACTCAATTTCTCACGATAATAGATGTTTTCACTAAATTCTACATACTTGAGCCTATCTTCTGATACACGAACACAAAGTATGTAATTTCAACCTTATAAGACATTATCGACATTTTTCGGGTTATCACAGACAGGGGTGGTGGCTTTCACGCCTATATCCTTCAGCAACTTTTGCCAGTAAATAAGAGTAAAGTATGTTTTAAATGCAGTAGCGACAGCAAGGGCCAATGGGCAGTGCAAGAAACCGCACACTGTTAAACGCCATTTCCATAACTGCGGCAGAAAACGGGTAAGATGAATGGGACACTCACATGAAAAGGGCACAATGATCATTTAATAGAACGGTAAGCCGATTAACGTCAAAAAATCGAGCTCAATTACTCTTGGGATACACCTGAAGGTGTCGGGAAAACTCATTTCTAACCGTCAAATTGGCAGAAAGGGTAGAAGATTGGTAGATTTGTGGAAATGGGTAGAAGAGAAAATCGAAGAGAACCCGAGTCAGCAGAAAAGAAACTTTGAAAAGCTAAAAATACTGGCTCCAAAATTCAATGTGCGACCATTAGTCATTGTAGCGGCCAAACAACCGACTACGGGGGAAAGCAGAAAGCTACCTCCCAAAATGAAGGACCCTTCCCGATCACAGCTGTGCTGCCGAATGACTATTATGATTTACAAGATCTGCTGGAGATCCACAGAAACAGAGGTCAATGCACCATCGTCGCTGTGGACAGCATATAAAATTGGACCATCTTCGATGCAACAGTGTAGCTGAGTAATAGCTGGCCTAGTTTAGAGGTTTAGTTATAGGCGTGGATATCACTCTATATGGAAACCGAACTCGTAGTTTGGATAGCTCATGTATAGCGGGCAGGAACTGTAAAGAAATATTAATATAATAATATAGAAATTAATTAATATAATAATATTAATATATTAATATAGGAACTGTATATATTTTTCGGTATAGAGCTAACCTGCCCTCTATGCGGGAACTGAACTCGTGGTTCGAACAGCTCAGATATGGTGGGCAGGAATCATACGGGGATTGAGCTGGGTAAAAGGAAAATGAAAGAGATTCAGTATAAAGGAAGGGATCAATACTATAACAGAACTGGAGGCCAGAGTAAGGAAAAACCATGTAGATGAGAGAGTAGGAAAATAAGGGGAAAGTATCAATAAAAAAAAGCCGTCATGAAAGCCATCCACGTCGGGGAAGGAAATCAATTTAATCTTAAATTTTGATCTTATGCTTACACGTTACAAAGTAATTCATCATCAAGACCAAGACAAGGAAATGACCGGAAGTATGGAATTCAGGCGAAAACGCTTGAAATGCCAGAATGGTTGATTGTAGAAAATATATACTATACTAAAAAAAAGAGAAAGTTTTACGGAAAAGTTTTTACGATAGTGCTGTAGAAGAAACCTATAACATATTAGATAGCAAGATCAGAATTGACCGAGTCATCGTTTCGCTATGTGTACAGTATTCGAATAAACGTATAGGTATTGCGCATATTTGGGTTTTAATTATTTGTTTCATTCCTTTTTTATTTAATAAAACATATTTCTAAAATGATCATACTATTTTTTTCTGGTATGAAAGAAAGTTAAATAGTGCATGATACAAAAGACCCTATTGATGTATATCTTTGTATATATCACACAACATAAATGAACATAAATTATGAAATGCTGATGTACAATCCATAAAACTCTGAAAAATTATAGTCGAAATTAAGCTTTACAAAGAAATCTATTTTTTTAATATAATAAAAAAAATGTTGTTCAATTAATTCAATAATTTATTCTAAAATGTATAACTAAATTCTTTTAAATGTGCTTAGCTTTTAATTAATTAACTCATTAGTAACAAAAGTTAGAAGATACAGCTAATTTTCTAAACTCTTGGCGGTCATTTGAGCGGAATACCAAGAAGGCCAAATTCCAGAAATATCATTGGAATAAAAACTGTTACAGATACAACATTTTTAAATGATACATTAACTTTAATTTTAGATTTTTACAAAATGTAAAATACATTTGTTTGTTGGATTTGTTGTACTATAATTATATTTTTTTTCTAATAAAAACATTTTCGGATAAGTTAATTGAAAATAGTATTTTGATATAACTAAAAATCCGATGGAACTAAAATTTTATTCAAATATAGTATATAATAAACACTTTAATTTCTCAAAACAAAATTTGAAATATTGAAAAACGACAAAGCTACAAATTTTTTAGGTAATTTAAAAATATTTCTGTTTTTGCAAGATTTTTCCGTTTTTAAATTTCCGATCGGTTTAAATAAACATGAATTTTCTTCATAATTTTATTAGCTCAGTTTGTCCATTGACATTATTTATGTCTCAATATGCTTAAAAAGATATAAATTAAATTTCAACTATGATCAATGTAATAATTAACATTTATTCAAAAAATGTTATAATTATAAAAGCTAACAAGTTAAATTAAAAAATTTCATGACTATTAAATAAAAACTAGTAGGAATAAATAATAAAACTATTTTATCGCAAAATTTGGATTCGAACGATAACTTAAAAATGTCAAATATAATAATTATAATATTACTTGATCAATGATGTTGGTTTGTTCTCCTGATAAGATGACTTGAGAATTCTCGAATGCTCAAAAAGGCAGATATGGGTGTCGTATAATTGGTTGCGCAGAGTGATATCATCAATCCAGTGATTTCGGGATTGGAAATCCCGACTGTGTTTTGAATGTTTGTTTGTCTCAAAGAGATAAAAGTTTTATTCAAGTAAAGTTTTGGCCGCAATGGATACACTAATTAAATATATTTCAAATAACTGTCAAAATGGTAAAGACAAAAACGCCACTCTTTTGGACGTCTTTTATAATCTTTTCATTTTCCTCCCACCATCACGCCCTTCATAATGAGATGGAATTAGGAGGTGGTATGCCTTTGATAATCTTTCTTATTGTTGTCTCGAGAATTTTCATCTTTCGGAAGTCATAGTTTCAGATTTCAAATTATTAAATAGTTAAGAATTTTAACTATCTTCATTTTAATTTTCTTTAAATTTATTTATCAATTGTATTTTTCTTTCTGTTTTGCGATAATTAATTTTGTAAAAAATTTTGAGACATAACAACATATATTGTTAAAATCACAACTTTTCATTTTATAACAAAAAATTTAAGTGAATACATTTTATCGTTAAAATTATTAATAACATATTATGCTCTATATATTTTTAGTAGCATTTTAGAAAATAAGAATCTAAAAATTTTGTTATGATTTTTCAAATATGTGATTAATTGCTTTTCGCTTACAACCTAAAAAATACTGAATTCCTTGATCCAAAAAAATAACTAATTTGAAATATTTTGTAATGCAAATATTTTTTTTTTTAATTTTTTAAATACTTTCGATTAGGAATTATTTTACTTTTAGAATGCTTTTAAAATATTACTAATATAAACATCCGACTAAAGATTGATTAATTTATAAGAATTAATTCAAATATAGAAATTAAAATTTTGTTAATTATTAATATTTTGGTTAATAAATGTATCTTATATAATTGCTAAATTAAATTTTAATAAATATTTTCTTAGATTTTATATTTTAAATACCTTATTGTGATTAATATCTAAAAACACTTTCAGCAACTTATATAACGTTTCTAAGATTTTCGATTTAGAAAATTATATAGAATTATTATAAGATAAAAAAAACGGACTACTTTAAAAAAGTATTTTAACTATTCGACAATAGATTTCTAAATAATAAAATAAAAACAAATATAATTTGTTATAAGATACCATATAAATTCAATACTATTTTTTCAAATCTGTGACCAAACTTCAAACTTATTACTTTTTTATAATTTAACACTTTTTACGAATTGTTAATTATTTCGTGATAAACAACTATACATATATGTTTGGATACATAAATATTTTAATATTAGTTTATAATATTGATTTTTTTTAATTGGAATCGAGTTTATAATTAAAATTTAAAAATTACTTAATCCTAAATTTATATAACCACGGTAATGATACATTATCGTAATTTGTTATATATTTCTATATATAAAATCAAACTATACGGCAAATTTTTGAATATGCTTGTTGCTAGTAGTTTCAGTGCGACCATGTGTGGCCGACCGAAACTTCCGGCATATAGGGGCTTCCATGTCGGTGCATATGTGAATATGTGCTGTGTCATATGATGGGCTCATCGCGGAGGTTTGTTCGATCGGATTGCCATCTGATAGAACACCGCTGTAACAGTTCGTATGAAAGCTCAGTTGCTCAGCGCGGATTAAAAACTCCCGACCAATCCCGACCTCCCTTTCTGCTCCTAGCCCAATTGTCGTGTGTCGCAGCTTGCACACCGAAATCTGTGCAAGTCGAACGCCGACCAGCCGTGGCTATAAAGGCTACCGCGATTAGCCGCCTCGAGGAGATCATTCCTGACTTGACACCTGACCGCTCCATCCTTACCGCCTCTTACTGTTGTTCAAAATTTCGTGATAGCATCCCGTCAGACCGCTCACCCTTTTTTTGTCGGTCTACTCCCGAAATGTTTAGTTGCTGGTCAACTAAACATTATACTTCCTAATAGGAGTGATCACCCGTGGGCGTAAATGCATCCGTTGCATTTACGCTCACGCCTGCTCTCCCAGACCTTGACTTGAGCTGAACCTTCTTTAGCGCTGAGAATTTTTCTTTATACACCTCTAGAGCACCGTTTTTTTCTCTTTCCGTTGATACCGTTACCGTTGAACCCCCGCTATATGTTTCCGATCGTTTCCCGTTAATTTGTAATTCGAAAATATTAAAATAAAATAGCTATCTGCCGTACGGAAACTTTCTGTAAAGTAATTATTTTGAAATAATTACTCGAGAATTCAGACAGCTTGCGAGCCTGTGCGTTCTTCTCGCCCTGTTATTGTTTTGGTCCATGATATTCCCGGCGATCACACCGTGAATAGTCGTAACGATAAATATTGTAAATACTAAATTTCTCACTTTCTATGCTCCGGGAATTCGATAAAATTGTATATTCCTGTAGTTATAGTTTGTTAGAAAGCAATTTTGCTAATTTATATTCTTGTGCATTTATTTTGTTAAAGAGAGCTACCAATTAAAGAACACCACCTCGGTGATGTTTCTTTATTAACATTTATTATATTTATTAACTACTACCTGTGAGCAACGTTCCAAATCCCTGGCAGATCAGCCGTCGCTTGTCCCGAAGATATTTCTGTCTAAATTTTTTTCAACGAGTGCTTGACTTTTTCTTTCACCCGTTAAGGAGGAATGGAGCCATCATGTTGTAAAACAATTTTGATTGCTTTAACTTACTTTTTATACACTAAAGTTTAATACTGTAAATTTAGTAGTTTATTTAATTCAAATTTAAATTAAATAAAATATATAAATACAGGACCAAATTAATACATTACAAGATATTATATTCGATCAAATTAAATTTACTGTAAAAAAACTGTATCAATAAGTTTTATTGTGAAGCTTATTAAAACAGTTTTTTAATATCGATGCAATTAGTATTTTAAAAAAATTATGTGATTTTTAATGCCGATTCGTTAACGTAAATCTAAATATTAGCACAAAATGTAAAAATTTAGTCATTTAATTTTATAACGAAACAGCTTCGTTCCTCCAGACACATTCGTCCTTCACTGGTAAAGGAGAGATTCGAGCGCTCGTTGAAGAAAAGCCAGAAAAAATGCCGAGATAAGCGGCAGCCAATCAGCTAGGGATGCTGAATGTTTAACACTGGATTTAGTCAATAAAATTGAAAGAACAAAAAAAGAAGGGGACTAATGGAAAAACCTTTGCATAAAAATTTTTGCAATTTTTTTCCAGAAAAATATTACTTTATAAAAAATGAAAATATGGTAGATTCAATTATGAATCAATTTTGATTCTTTATTCTTCTTCTTTTATTTTGTAATTTGTTTAAATGAATCCTGACATTTAAATTATTTTATTGTAGAAAAAACAGTTCACACACTATATATATATATTTTTTATTTTAACTTAAAATATTAAGTTCAGTGTTATATTTGTTCAAATTTATATGATTATCACAATTTTACACTAATCGTGTTTTGAATATTTTTTATTTAAAATTTAAAAAAAAATTTTTAATTACTAAAATTAACAGAAATAAAACATAAAGTTCTAAGTATTAATCAAAACACGAATTTTTGAATACATAATTAATTTAAACCTTCAAAGATTCTAAAATATTTAAAACTTTATTTTATATTTTATTCCCATAAAATAATAGTAATTTACAATTGTCATTATTATAGTATTTATATTTAATCCAAAAATAAGTTTTTTAATGAAAATAAAAGATATTAAAAATAGTACAAATACTTATATATAGACCAAATTTATAAAATAAAAATAAAATAAAATTATCATTTATTTTAGTCAAAATAACGGTAGATAGATTTATTCACCACTTATTTGAGATATCACCTTTTACACATAGTCATATAGAATACATATGTTATCTAATACATAATAGTACATATATCTCTTAGTCTTAATATAATTTTATTTATATATTTTGTCTTCCTCGATACCTTTTCTTTGCTTTCCTCTCTCTCTCTCCACACCTGTTTTCTTTTTCCTTATTTATTTGTTTCTTCCTTGCATTCTTTCTTTCTCTGTATTTTTCTTGAACTCTTTATCACTTTAATCCATTTCCCCTCCTCTCCTCAAAACAAACTATATATTTATATTTGTTTATAAATCGTAAAAACATTTTAAATATTAACGTGAAAATGATCAATCTTAAAATTTAATCTCAAAACTAATGTGCAATAAAAATTAATGTTATTAATTCCTTTTATATTAAAATTGTTATATTATTATTATTATTTTAATAACGATTATTATTTATTATTTCAGTAGCTGCTTTAATGTGAAATGTTATCACGTGGTAAAAATAATTATATAAAACGAAAGTGACAAAATTTTTTATAGAAATTTTTGCATATTTTAGACAGATTAATTTTTTTTAAATATTTTTTAAGTGTAAAAAATGAAACATTTTTTAATGAATAGAAATTTATTTGTATTTACAAAAAAATATTTTATTAAAAAAAATCATTGATTATACATTAAGCTCTGTTTTCCAGAATATTTTTTCTCTTCTCTGCATTCGAATTTTCTCGAATTTCTTCCAATTTTTTTCTTTTCTTATTTTGATTTTTTTCTTTTTTACTTATAACTTGATCATTATGAATCATTATTTTCGATTTTGTTCCAGGACCCCAAAAGTTACTTGGATTAATTTGAAAACGAGTCATTCGATTCTGTAGAGAATATGGTACTGCATCCAAATGTTTTATAAATGATATACTAGTCATTAATTCGCTATTTAATATTGCTAAACCTGCACTATTTTGTTCAAATTTTTCTTTTTTTACTGGATTTAATTTTTCCCATGCTCTTACAATATCCCAAATGACTTGATTTGGTGCATTAGTTTTGACAGATAATTTACATGCATGAGAATATGATACCTTGTACCCAGCATTTAGTAAGGCAGATCTAAATTGAACCATCGGTGGCACTAAACATTTTATTATAGACATTAATCTACTAACTTCATAATATAAAGGGGTTTCTATTTCCTCTTGTACAAGATGTAAAATTCCCTGAATTCTTTTAATAGTTTTTAAATTTTTTAAATGACTATCTTTTTTATTATAAATTTCAGATAAAATATTACCTACAAAATCTTTGTCGTGTAAAGTACCTATCCAAATTGGACCACCCATATGATGTTTGTGTTTACAAAAGGAACATAGTTTGTCGATTACAGGCACTTGTGGTAATTTGTGAACATTATTTATATTCATAGTTCCCAATGGTTGTATACTAAAACTTTCACACCCTGTACACTGATACAATAATCCTAAATTGCTTGTATTACGCTTACAAGCTGATTGACTCGTATGGATTTTAACAAAAACTCTTACATAAAAATCAACACTAATGGAGAGTATTGGAGTAATTACTCTGCCATACCGCCCAGCATAATTTGCTATGGTTTGTAATAAAATTCTTAAAGCTATTTCATGGCAAGCTTTAGATTTTAATGACACAGACCCATATTTTACATAACATGTTTCTGGAGAATTGCCTGCTAATACAGCCATATCAGTAGCGGTAACCAGTAAAATACCATCATTTTTAAGACATTGTACTGCTCCATCCAAGAAAACTGATGGGCAGCCATAAGGATCCAGATCAACAACATCAAACTTTGATTTGCGATTCTGATACATGACCATAGTTGCATCATCATGATTTGGCTTTACAATATGTTGTACATCATTGTGTATAACATTTTTTTGTATTGTTTCAACTGCCTTTATAGCAATATCATTAGCTACAACTTCTCCAACTCCTGGAATTTCTTTTGCATACCTAATGCTGCGTAAGCCTGTTGCAGAAAGAGCTTCTAAAATTCTTAAACCTTCTTCAACAACTTGCTCCTTTTGATTTATTTTTTCAGTAATTTTTTTTTATGCTCTTTGGAATATTGTGATAATACAGCAATACTAAGATCTCTATTAAACTCCTGAACTGGATTATAAAATATATTTTGTCTTTCTAAAACTATTTTTGCCTGTCCTTCCTCAATGACATGAGTTTCTTTGCACTGCTTTTCTTTCTTAAGTGCAGGATCTTCCATATTTATATTTCAATAAGTTTTTAAATATGATTTACATAACTTAACCCTTTAACATGCCATGTATCTATTCTGCAATGCCATACTTCTTGAAATTTACTATGTACCACAAAATGTCAATATTATTGAAGATATAACCTGTACGAAAAGAGCTGACGAATGCAGTTACTACACGAGTATTGATTGGTGGCTTAATAATGTAAGATCAGGTTAGGCATCTTATATGAGAATTCAAATTTTTTTTAATTTTTTTATTTTAATATATTTTATAGCACTTTAACTTGAATTAATTTTACCTTATTAGTATTTGCATAAGTTAATTTTATATAGTTAATAATATTTTATACAAAATATTATATAAATAATTTACACACATTAAACTTATTATGTTATAATATTATATTTATACATAAGTAATAAATATGAATTACATACAATGTAATTAAATGGCAATTATATAAACGATTTAATACAAAATGATTTTAAATTATAATCGTAATAATTATTTAATTTTTCTTTTGGAACTCACAAATTATTTTATACATATTTGAAGAAAAAAAATGATCATTCTAAATAGCTTAATACGAAACTTGCTATTTTAATAATTCTTATATTTTTGATAAAATACTAAATATTTCATAAATATTTTGTTTTACGAAATAAAATATATTAATATTACTTCATACATTTATTTGTTCATCAATAATTCTTATGATATTAAAATTAAAATTTAATTTCGAATTTTAAAATTAAAAACAAATGTAATGTGTGCACGTATATACTGAAACAAATGTTTCTATATTTTCAGTGCAGCTCGAAATTAAATATTTATAGTGAAAAACTATATTTTTGATAATACATTAGGTTCACTTTTAAAATAAAATTAAAAAAAAGTAATTATCATAAATATTAATTCACTGTTACAACTGTTAAAACAGACCTTTTTGTTACTTATTCTTTTTGAAATTTTAAAAATATTAATTGAAATAAAGTATATAAATTATTAAACAAATACAAATAAAATTGTATTAATAAATCTAAAATAATATAATATTTTTATAATAAATTTTACGTAATGATTTTCAAATTTGATTAATGTCAAATTTCTTTAACATTTATTAATTCAGATAGAATTTTAATAAATATATATATTTTTATATAAAATTATGTGAGCAACTCTCTTTAAGCTTAAATTATAAATTGTATATTGATCAATTTACTTGAAGTAAGCAATTTTTAAATTTATTTCATACAACAGTATTTAATTTAAAATTATCAATAAAAACTAATACAACAAGATTTATACATCAATAAAGAATAATGAATTTATGCAAAATAAATAATAATCTTTTATTCAAGTTAATTCATACAATATACAATAAATACATAATCAAAAAATGGAATATTACTATTTTAGTTATAAAATTTAATGTTTGAGGTAATTACAATTTTAAAATACACAGATGAAAAATTAAGATAAATGAGAATTTTTAAGTTAAGGGAAAAAGTAAATGAAAGATAGAAAATAAATTTTTATAAAATTAAATGGAAAATCCGAATTTTAAAAAAAAAAAGTGAAAAAAAAGAGCTCTATGTAATATTAAAAAAATAGGTTAACACACCGTGTATTCAAAATAAAGTTTATCAACAAAATTTGAAAGACGGGCGCAAGATATACAAAAATGACAATAAAAGGGTAATTTTTGGTTACTAATAATTATAATAAAAAAAAAATAGTATTCATGTATGCTTAATTAAATAAAATTTTAAATGTTTTAAGAAATAAAAAAATAGTTGTAATTGATTAAATGTAATAGTAATTTAAATAAAGTTTAAAAATCAATTTTAATTAAATTATAATTTCAATGAAATATATTATTTTATTGAAGTAACATGAAAATAAAAAGTTTTCAATTTATGTTTAACAAAATGAATTTTATAATAATGTATAACAATGTTTTTTATTTGACTAGGAAATGAACCATAAAATATTAATTATAATTTATAAGTATTATAAATATTTAATAAATATATATGATATAGAAACTAAATTTCAATTGTATCAATTCAAATAGTACGGTTTATTATTATTAATCAATCAAAAAATTTTAGAACTATTAATAGCATTTTAATTCACTTCAATTAAGCTTTAATAAAAAATTTTAATTCCTTACTGACTATTTCGAATAAATTTGATCAATGAATTAATTTTATCTTCTTACACAAGTAAATTAATTTCAATTTTAAATATCATACGTTGATAGTTTGAGAACGTTTTTAAATAATTATAACTTACGTGTGAACATAGAAAACCGAAGAATCTAAAAATTCCTATAAAGAATAAAGTTTTGCAAAATATTTTTGTAGTTTTATGATTTTCTTAAAAGCATAAACTATATCCCCTATATTCATCTAAATATTCTTTTATCAATAAAGGACGTAATAAGTACGGAGAGAAAGTAATGTCGATGCTTTGGAATTAATATAAATTTGTGTTTTGTACGTAACAGCTTGGACTTTCAACCTTTTTATTTACTTTTTGTAATGTAGAATTAAAATATAGATGAATTTTTAATTTACAAGCCAGTGATATTTAAATTTGTACTATATTCATTTGTTTGGTTGGTAATGTCGATTTAACATCTCTAATGGACAGCTACAATTGTTTAGCGGAGAATGAAATTGCTCAAAAATTAAGTGGCTTAGCAATATTAATATTTATCGTTACTAAAGACAAAAAATATTACTTATAGTCAAAACAATTTTTATTTATTTTGTGCGAGTTTCTTAAATACTAAGTTCAATTCATTACAGTTGTAATGATTTTATTAAAATTATAAAAAAATTTATATTCCACCAAGTAGCAATATAACTGTATTACGCAATTGAATACAAATAAATAAATATAAAAATGATAACATTAATTGGGACATATTAGTTATTTATTTATTGGACATATTGGTAAAACTAAAACTATTATTAAATTACCCTACCAAAAAAATATAAATAGGGTTAGAAACGCTTATAACATCAACGTCATGCACTTTGTTAATGAACTTGACGAACACTCGCATGTATTTACAAATGCTTGGCAATTTTCATTTGCTATGTAACATTTCTTGGCACTGATTATTTAATTTTCTCAATTCAACGACTGAGGTTCCTCTGATTTTACATGTTAAATATACGATCGCATTGTTTTAATATATTTATGAAACTCTGATACGCCTACTTTTCTTTTCTTTTCTAGCGAGCTACTTTATTACTCTAATGTATACTTTTCAAAATTTGCACTAAATGTGCATTTAATATTTAAATGTAATCTTGATTTAAGACAATTTTAATTAGAAAATGATGAAGTAAGAATGTTGTATTATTCATTAAAGATGCAGTGAAATAATTTTCATTTAAACGAAACATTCTTTATTGTTATTTTTTTATTGTTATTTATTGTTATTATGCTTAGTTTATAAAAAAAGTATCATTTATCGGGTAAAAATTATGGAATTTAATTTTTAAAACCCATTAATCTATATAAAATTTAATGATTTGATTTGCAAGCAAATACAATTGGTAATTTATAACCATTTCTTCATAAGTTTATATAAAAAACAATTAAAATAATTAGCCAATATATATGTGTGATTATTCAATAAATGTTTTAAATAAATAAATTTAAAGCGATTCAATAATTACAATGTAAGTTCAATATTAATTTTAAAATGTCTGGTGCAATTTGATTTTTCTCGTACAATCATGTCACGTACTTATTTGGATCGGATGAATTTTATTTTTAAAATTTGAAAATTCAGATAGTCGTAACAAGACTTTAATGCATTATGTATTGTCATGTATGAACTTTGAATATATTATACTCAAATTTCATACGTGACAATAAATTATATACAATATAATATAATTCTGGTCTCAAAATTGGATTTTTTTGGTTGTGATTCGGAGGATAAAGTCCTTCTGACCATATCTGAAGATCAAAATTTTAATTTTAATCATGCTAAGAGTGATATTCATGCTTTATATCGAACAAAAAGAGCAGCGATACAAATTTTTCAACCCGTCAAGTGTTGAATGTTCCATGTATTATTAGGAATTACCTAAGCGAAGGAGAGCAAGAGAGAGATATCCACAATTAACCCATAATGTCAAAATGCATCAGAATTAATGAAATTGATTTCCAGTTTTCAGTTAATAATCTCATTAAATAAATGATGGTTAAAATCGTTGGATATTAACTTGTTCGTTTTAGAAATACCCCCAATGTCTTTTTGTTCTCGATCTAGAAAATTTTGGAAAATCCCTGTGGAAGTCATCTATCTCAAATTAGAATGACTATGTTACAGCAATATTGGTGTAACTTTCAGACCAAGGGAAATTTGAAAAAATATTTCCATTGAGAATTTTTTTTTAAAAATTATTTCTTGAGCAACACCTAGCTTTTATTTCTATACTCATGTAATACATAAAACTAGGATTAATTTAAATTAATTATTAATTTATTATGTGTATAACATGATATTAGAATGATAGATATTCCATTTTTTATTTATCTATACAGGAATTTAATTATTGGAATTTTTTAAGTAAATTATTTATACTTAAAAAATAATTGTTGCACACACAAGAAAGGTTTTACTTGTTTTACAATATGAGTGCACTTATTTTTAAATAAAAATTATTTTATGAAAATTCAAGAACATTAATTAAATGTAAAAAAATTTTTTAATAACAATAATAAATGATTGTCTTCCAATTTAAATTATTCATTATATTTTTTATATTCATTTTTAAAAAAATTTTAACAGAAGCATAGTATTGCTTTCGTACATATTTAAGTAACATTAACTTTTCATGTTTATTGTGCAATTTCATTAATTTAATTAATTTAATTAATTTCAGCATTACATCATATTTTTATAATTAATAACTGCATTAAAATTAATGATATTCATATCTTAAATTTTTATTATTATTATTATTATTATTATTATATCAATCTTAATCATTTTATATTATAATTTAAATAATTTATTGCTAAACAGAAAGATATCGAAGGATTGTGTTCTAATCAACATTCATTACACATAACTAATTTCAGTTATTAGTATTTCAATTTAAAATATATGTTTAAATAAATAAATCGAATTATGTTATATTGATTTATTTAGGCAAATTCAATAATGGTTTTTTTTGCTATATTGATTTTTAAACTCATTAAATAGGAAATGTATTGTACAATTAATATATTGAACTTTAAAAAAATAAGATTACAATTTATTTTCTAAGAGAAAAATACTGTTCTTATTGGGTTGTAAAAGAATTTTTATAATTTAAGAATAATTTAAAATATGTTGGTTCTAGATGATCAAACAACTCATCCACTTATATTGATTTTATTATAAATATATAAATTTGGTTAAAACAATAAGGAATGCTGAAACTTTATTTTTACTTTACTTAATATAAATTATTATTTATAATAATAAAATGTTTTAAATAAATAATTATCTAACATAAAATAACATTAGCTTAAAGGTTTTTTAACAATCTTAAATACTTGTATAAATTTAATCTAATTATTAATTTAATTTTATGTTTTTAGAAATTAACTTCAAGTTTTATAAATTTTTTTAACAAAATTTTTTATTGAAATTTTAAGATTAATTTTAATTTGAATAAATAAAAAGTTAAAATTAGTTTATTATCTCTATTCTAATAAAATTCATATGGATATTATCAAATACAAATAGTGCTAATTAAAATCACGTACATTTATAATAAAATTAATATTAACACATTTATTTTACAAAAATACAATGAGTTATTCAATTTTTATTCACTAGTACAATGAAAATAATTAATTACTGAAGTTATAGACGAATATTATCATGTTATCAAAAGATGTCCACATTAAAGTTTTTTTATACTATCTGTTAAGTATGAAAAAAGAATAAAGATTATAAAATTTAATAATGTTTTGAATAGAAATCGATCAAATCTGAAGGAATCGTTAAAAAGGACGAAATCACATATCATCAATGAATTAAAGCGAGCCATGAGCATATGTCCACCTCCTCAGTTGAAAATGTTTGAAGCACCTCACGAATACATTCAATTGGATGGTAAGAAAATATTCTAAAGGTTGACTGAATAAAACATTATTTATTTATGGTATTTTTATTAAATTAGATTCATAAATTTTCTAATTTTACCATACTCTGCAATACAATATAATTTACTTTTTTTTAATAACTTATCGGTTTTCTTCTTGTCAATAAAACACAAAATACATTATCTAATATTTATATTAACCGATAAAAATTAATTAGTTTTTAATATTTTATTAATAATTCATAAGTATTTACAAATATTAAAAGTACATGATAGAAGAGTAAAACATTAAAATATAAAATTATTTAAGAAAATATTATATAACAAAATTTATATAACAATATTATATAACAAACACTGATTAATATTAGAATGAATCAGTTTAAAATTTCAATATTTTAATATTTTTTTTTACAAAATTTTGTAACACTTTGAACCAATAATGAACTTTTTCATCAGTTGTCTTCATTTTGAAAGTCATTAAGAAAATATAACTATTTATTGCATTTTTTTATTCAACAAATCAATTTCTTTCGGCTTTTTATTATTTTTTTTTTATAAAATACTAATTTCAGTTAGACTATGGTTATTAGAAAATTAACAGTATTTGAAATATTAAAATATTATTAAAATATTAAAATGAATGTTTATAATTAAACATATATTAATGATTTTGTATATAATATAAAAAATTTTTAAACATGATTAAGCCATCAATAACATAAAAACAACAATAATTACAATAATAATAACAGTAACAATAACAATATAAAAAATAATTATGAAAATGACGATAAGTATTTACTTTAAATATGTAGTACATATTATTTCAAATACGAGTATAACAATATTTGAGAACTCAGATTCAAGTTCACAAATTCTTTTATAATCAAACTTATATTAATATAGAAACTAATAATATTATAAAATAGTCAAATTATCTAATTAAAAAAAAAGTCGATTCAATAACTCATTCCTTTATACTTCCTCGTATACTTCAATATTAATAAATGATATGTATAAAAAAATAACATTGCTGTATAGAATACCATTCCGTTAAAATTTCGAATTTAACTGAACTATTATAGAAGTTATAAGTATATGTAATACATAAAAATAATTTCGCAGGACTTAATATATCTAAGTAGTACAGTATATACTTAATTATCAAATAAAATTTACAACAAATTTTAATAATAATATTAAGATAAATAAAACATTCAGTATTATGTTTAATTCTACAATGAAAGTATATGGTATAATTTATTAAAATTTTTTTAAATTTAAAAATAGTGTAAAGAAGACCTTAACAAAAACGAGAAAACATCTCGACGAAACGTCGGGTTAACTATAATTTTTTATTTAATTACATATATACACTCAAATTAGGATCAATGATCCTATATCATTACCGATAAATAAAACTTTTTTTATATTAATTAATTAATACATTACATTTAATTTAGTGTCGATGTGTGAAAAATTTTGGAATAGCTTTTATACTTTTTTAAAAATGTAATATCAAGTTTATTATTGGTTTTACAGTACTTCAATTGTTTTCAATTATTTTTTTATTCTAAACATCAATTAATTACATTTGTAGTAGATAACGATGATGAGAGGGAAATAAACGAAGACAACGACGACGATGAAAATTCTCATTTATCTGTGGAAAACGAAAACGAATTCGAGTGACATCACGAGTGAAACACTCCATGAAAGCTACAAAAAAATGAAAAATTGAATTCTATTATTAAAAAAAAAAATTTATGCTTTATTGTAATCGTAATTTTTTTTTACAAACGATAAATTATACATTTAATTTAAAAAATGCTTTATAAAAACTTGAAAGCATTGGTTTATACGATTTTCTTATGAAAATCTAAATAATAATTTTATGAAATCAAATAAATTACTTTAGTTGTAATTTTGAAACGCTAAATAACTATAATAAATTATCAAATGAATAATAAAAAAATAATGAAAATCCAGTATTTCGATTTGCGCGAAATGGAAATTCAGATCGTCTCCGCAATAAAAATTAGTCTGACATTATACATTATACATGGTTCATCCACGATGTATCGAGTTCTTATTTTTCATTTTGCAACTATTGGTTGTAGAAATTTGGGAGGAGTCTTAAAATGTTGACAAACTCATTACACATTTATCCCTTTTTTTCTTTATTTTTTCGAAAATTTGAAGCGGCAGGATTTTACTTCGCGCGATGGGTATTTTTCAAATTTTTGACACGACAAGCTGAAGCGATTAGTGGAAAACCACTACACGAGAATGTTTTGTTCAAATATTAAAAAAAACAGTGTGAAAACGTATTTTTTTTTTTTTGAAAGATGATTTATTGGTGGACTTATAAACAGTGTGAAATAAAAATTTAAAATTCTTCAAAATAATTTCCTCCTGTATCAACACATTTTTGAAAGCGTGTTTTCCAAATTTCAAATGCATTTCAAACTCTTCGGCTTTGATGTTTTTCAAAAACTTCGACATTTATAAATTTTTTTATATTGTACACTGTAGATCGTGTTAAATTCAGTTTTTTCTGAATTGCTTTATCTGTTAATCAACAGTCCAAATTTTAAATTTCTAACACGCGCCGGGTGTTCCTAGGCATTCGAAAGCTTTTTTGGCGCCCAAATCGAGGCTCGTCGATGATCTTGGTAATTCTCTTTAAAAGCTCTGTGCCATTTTCCGCTTTGTGATTTTGACATGTAATTATGTCCATACGTTTCTTGCAACATTTTATACGTTTCCACACTGTTTTTCATTATTGCAAACAAAACTTTATCGCCTAAAGTTGTTCGAGTAGTCGTTCCATCGCGCCGTGTCAAAAATTTGATAAACACCCTTCGCGCGAAGTAAAATCCTGCCGCTTCAAATTTTCGAAAAAATAAAGAAAAAAAGGGATAAATGTGTAATGAGTTTGTCAACATTTTAAGATCCCTCCAAAATTTCTACGACCAATAGTCGTAAAATGAAAAAAAAAACTCGATACTTTGTGGATGAACCATGTATAAACTTTCGACTGAATATCTGAGGGCTAGCTTTAAAATTTTTTACATGGAACTTTCAACAACTCTGAAACTTATGTTAAAAATAATTTAATTATTCTCTAAAAAAAGATAAATTTATGTTTTTTAATAATTAAAAATTTAATAAATTAAAGTATTATTTATTAAATTCAATTAATAAGGTTGAATATGAAAATTGGAATTTTTATTAAATGATGTAAAGGTGAAATTAAAATATTGAAAAATTATTCAGATTAAATATTTTAATAAAATTTAATCTAAAACTTTCATGTGTTTTATCTAAAAAATTATAATTAAAACAAATTGAACTTTAATTAGTTAATTTTGTATTTTCATTGAAGATTCGTTATTTAATTATTCATTAATAGAGTTTAGAGTTTTTAAATTTAAGATATTATTTTTAAATAACATAATAAAGTATAAATTGTAATAACAACGAGTAAATAAAATGGGCGAGTGAATGTAGAATCATACAAAAGAATATTCGACGAAAATTATACATTTTAATAAAATGTATTTACACTGGAACACTAATTTAGCACTCTTCATTAACAAAAATAATATTGTAGCAAATCCATTCATTATTGTCATTAACATTTTTTAAAAAACACAAATTCCTATAACTATTTAATAATAATTTAAATAAAATTATCAATCTGTTTGATGAAATATTAAATTCAGGACGAAACTGAACAAAGTCGAAGAAACAAGTTTTTATAAATACCCAAATTCAATTTTTTTTTTTAAATATAAATTAAATCGTCAAAGATAAATTTAAAAATGACCGAGTTAAATTTATCGAAAACGTCATTTATAATTATCAAAAACAGTCAATCAACATTAATGATATAGAGTAAAATGGAAAAAGTACTTCAATTTTTTATTATATCCACAGATAATCAAAGAATTTGATTGTAGCCATACTGTGTATTTTGGGTATCTATCAAAGATCTATCCTCTAAACGAGACATAAGTAATTAAAGATAAAATTAGCTTTGATGACCTTTAATTCTAAATTTCAATGGTTAAAACAAATAGTTTGAATAAAAAGAGAGAGATGGAGAAAATTGCGAGTAACCATATGGCCTTGAATCTTTACAGTTTTTTTAGTATCATGAGAACCAATTTAGACCTCTTCTACTATTCGATTAAAAAGTCATACTATTGCAATCCGGAAAATTGGATTTATGCGAATGAAAATTCTCAGCCGGTAGTTTACGATGCTGTTTACCTAATATTTTTTATTAACATTGTACTGAGATTAATTTAATTTATATTTCAGTTTTAATTTACATTTAAAAATACAACAACCATTATATTATAAATTAAAAAACATATTGTACAAATTTACAATAAAACATTAATTTTATGCATATTAATATTACATATTTTATATGATTATTATATATATAAAATATAAATGTATATGAATTCAATATTATAAATAATATTATCATTTAAGTAATTGTAAAGTTTATGCGTATAAGTTTTTTTAATTATAATTTTATATATTAGATTCATTACAGAATGTATTTTTTTTTATTCAAATTTATAATTTTACATAATAAATTTTATATTTTATAGCACGACAAAAAAAAATGTTCATAGTTCACATGTGCCCACCAGAGGTGTTAGTTGCAATGTACAAGTGCGAGAGAGAAAGTAGACTTTTTTGACAGCTATATCTGTCGTCTTTATTTAACATTGGGCTTACACTTCTCTTATTGGTGTTCTATGGTGTAAACGAATGATAACGATGATGCAGTATAAAACGTGTGAATAACAGTGGTGTAGCGTAAAACGATCTGCACAAGAATTGGGTTGTAGTGCATCGGAAAATAGCTTGACCCAGGAGACAGATCTTTTCGCGTTGTTTCGGAACCGGAAAAAGATGCTCTCTGCCTCTTCTCGCATCCTTTTATAACCATAAGAGAAGCGGCTGCTCCAACGTAAAGGCGGTATTTTTTTTATGTTTGCGCTGAATCAGTTAGTTCCAGTTTCCAGCCGATAGGTGTGCTGGTAGTGCTCGGGTCCAGTCCGGCATAAGCGCGTCTTTAGCTTAAACGCACCATTGCTTAATCTAGTAATACCAGGGAAATTAACAACGTGCAGTCTTTAAAATTAAATTACTTTTATTGTACGTGCTGTTGCATTACTATAATGTACCATTAGCTTTTACAGTAGTCTCTGCTCAACCATACTCATTGTCAGACTAAGATTTATATTACAGGTATGTTTGCCTCGAAATAGGATGTGATGTGGTGTGAATGCGAGTTACAATAATTACGTTGCTCTATAACATTATGTCTTAAACCAAGATGTACCATAGATTTTACAAATTAATATGTTAACAAATAATTATATAAAATAAAATCGTTGATTATCTCCCCGAATTAGCCCCGTTTAAACTGTTTATAAAAATTTAATTATTTGTAAATATTAAAGGAAAAGCGTAATATTTATTCTGAAGACTGAAGAAAATAATTTTTATTAAGAAAATGAGACTAATTAAAAGGTGGAGACAATAAATTGATTTTAGAAAAAAAAAAAGAAAATTCTAGAATGTAGGTAAATCAGCACTTCTACCACATGGAAATATGTAGAATCTATTTTTCTGCAAAAAAATTAAGTTAAGAAGAAATAGACGAGTATCTGGTATAAGCAAACCAGTTTGATTGGCATTTGTCTACTCTTAGACTTCATCGTATAATGTGAGGATATAATCTTCGGCTTAGACTTATCTAAAAGATGTTTGATACTAAAAGAACCCAGGTGACTTGTCCCTAGCCTAATACCGGAACAGCATCTACTTGTGAGTCAATTTGCGCCTTTTCGCATGAGAAAGGCATATTTAAAAAATAGATGGAAACTACTTATACCTATCTTTCTCGTATGCTGATTAACGCTTTTTTAGGGGAATTTAATAGTTAGTACAAACCACTTGAGTCTACCCTAACAATGCAAGAGAAATGGGATCCTTATCGTAAAGCATCTTATACCTGCTTTTATGCCAGGTGGAGTGTACTAAATCGCAAGTTGACTAGAGTCTACCCTACAGTACTTTAAAACCAGTTTCCGAAGATCCAGAGATTGACCTGAGACAAAATCCGTGAGTGAATTAAACGCACAGGTGCCACATACCCTCCTTCGCCGCTGTTGCGCCAGGACGCAGATTTAGTCCCACATTGTACTTCCGCATAGTTATAAAAAATATTTATTTTATATTATTACAAAATATATAGAAGCTAGATCGTTAAAAGTTATTATACATATATAAAGTAAAGTCTATAAAAAACGGTCACGTAAGGTGTAGCCAGGACTACTATCTCGCTTGTACTAAAAGCATTTGAAATTCTTCTACCTTCAAGGTGTTTCAGATAATGAACTTTAGGTCAATTATTTGAGTTTTTGCATGATTATATTTAAGACAATTATTTAATAATCTTAAGGTAATCATAAAATTAAAATGCATTGATGCAATATGTCTGCAAATTTTAATTTCTACAATGATGCCCCTTTGAAATTATATCAACCATGTTAGTATGCAACTTCAATACGTCAGCTTCCTGAGGGAAAAACTTCAAATCTTATAAACTCATTTTTTTGTAATAACAAATGACTAAATTTCAATTCCAATCATTTTAATTATATATTTATTTAAAAAATTATTGACATTTATCAGGCTAATTACACTTTTATATTTTTATTAATATATAATAATTTCACATACATAAAACAACCTGATTTCATACCCGTAATCCTAATTATTTATACATAAAAATAAAAATAAAATAACGTAACATAGAAATATGAATAGATAATAATATAGGAATAGCAGGTTGGATAATTAGAGCATCTATTAAAAACATTGATTTGAATATAAACTATTACTACTAAATTATAAACCTCGGCGTATAGTAAAAATCTGTTTGTTAATTGTCCGAAAACTTGTAGTATTACCATAAAATGTTTTCCGGATTTTTATGGTTTTCATTGTAATTAGCAAGCGGTTTTTGTCATAGATTATGCGCCGATAAATAAAGCGACACCTCAACATCCATCTAATACACATTTACAATATCTTCTTGTACACTAAACACACACTTTTATTTGACATTCACTAATTAACACATACAATCTCTTACAAATGCTTAAAGTCCCAAAACTCTAATTAACCAATAATTATATTAATATATATATTTATTTATAACAATAATGAAAATTGATAAATATAAATGATTAAATTTTGAGTACATTATATTTATTAAAATGTTAATGTATTATAATTTTCTTAAAAATTTTTCACATTTTAATAATTTTTATCTTTTGTTTCAAATGTATTCTGCATTAAAGCTTTTGTATAATAATTCAAACTAGAAAAATTTAAAAATATTAATTTAATAAATAAGTAGTAAAAAATAAAATAATTTAATTGATATTAACTTAAATAAGCTATTTATAAAAAATTAGTCCCCTGTTACATCCGGATATTAAAATTATCTACTACTAGGGTAACGATTGAATCGCACCATTCCTAGTTTAATTACTGCATATGGCATATTTTCTTCATACTGGCATTCGCGTCTTCTCACGACGCTTTTTGAAGGTCTCGAACAACGACCACAATAACTCGGGATAAAGTTACCATGTGTCCGATGTGTTTCTTCACTTTGAGCCTACGCTTTTACGCAATAACTCTTGGGCAGGAGAATACAGTTGTATACCGTGAAACTTTTTTTCTAAATGATATCGAATGAACGCGAGCAACGTGTGAGTTTAATTTTAATCGCAAGATGTTAGGAGACAAAATGAATAGAGAAGAATGAATAAAAGTTTGAATATTCATTTTACAATATAAATATTTAATTGACTTACGTTGCAAATATAGTACAGAAAAGTGATCTTTCGCTAAACTCTCTAGAAAGGCGAGAGAGAGAGAGAGAGTATTGTGCGCCTGGTATGATTAGTCGGATTCATGAATTGGCTCACGATGGATAAGTAAAAAATGCAGTTGAACGCTATAGTTTCTAATACAATAAAGCCGTTGTTTTACATTTTTTTTTTTAAATTGGCCCTAATTTATACGAATTCGGGTGTATTAGTTTTGACTTGAGAATAGGGATTATGTCGAAATCTTTGATATTCCAAAGTAGGTTAACCCTCCCTTTTGATTTACTCGCTCGAGTTCGTTACTTTCGATTTCGAGATGCGATAATTATTAGATTCTTAGTTAAGTTATTATTTATCAAGAATTATTTAATTATTATTTTTTTTTCTTTTGGTAATAACAATTTACTTATTAATAACAGTGTTAATACTAATTTTATTTATTATTAACAATTTAATAACAATTTTACTTGCCAATGACAATTTTATAACAACAATTTTATTAGCTAATAACAAATTCACTTGTTAATAAAAATTTTTAAAGGTTTATAAAATAAATATTATTTGTTAAATATTTATTTTGTTAATAAAGATATTAAAAGTTGATTATTGGTAATGAAAAATATCATTATCAAAAATTATTATTTGTAGTTAATAATTGATAATTAATTTGTTTTTAACATATTATTTACACATTTGGTATTTCTATGAAATTAATATTTAACGAAAATATTTTTCGAATAGGGAAGTTACATCTGTTATCATTCTACAAAAAAAAAGATTTCCACATGATGTTGATATTTGTTTTGGGTGGAATTTGTATTTCGGAGCTATCGAGATTCATATTTATTTAACTTGATAAAAACGGGGAATTGCGTATTGGTAATTTACATATTTTCCGTAAGTTTTTCTATTTCCATATTTTTGGGTATTTGTAATTTTCTCTCTCGCCTCGCCTTCTTATCTCATTAAAAGATCTACCCTCGCAGGTATTTATGTTTACTTGCTAATTACAATGGATTCGATTTAGTCCATCTTTACGACATACGTAGTGATTTTTAATAGATTGATATATTTTTTCAGATACAGAAATGCGCCTTTCTTTCGCTGGAAAACTACAAATTGATGTTATGTTCTAAATTCATTTTTTTCGTTTGATAAAAAAGTATCGGTTGATACTCGTATCATAACACCCTCAATCATTTATAAGTTTAGCTTTAAATTACAATATTAATATATAATTATAATATCTTGTCAAATAATTATTTAACATACATTTAAAATATAAATGTATAATTTAATATAAATTTAATAATTGTATCTAAACTTACTTTTATATTTTAAAATTTCCTCTTATAACTCACCTGCAAATAAAAAAAAAAACAAAAAATTCATTACACATATATTTAATTATAATATACAAATTCAATATTTATATGATGTGATTAAGCAAAAAAAAATTTAGACACATATATTAATTCATGAAATAATTGATCAATCCAGTAAGATTTAATGATCTTTAATAAAAATAGATCTTTCGTTTAGTTCAATTTATGAATTATCGTTGCTATTAGAACATTAGATTGAATTTTCTAAAAATAAAAATTTATATCAATAAGTCATTATAAGAGATTAATAAATGACACAAAATAATAAATATCAGTATTTTTTATAATATATTTATATATCTTATATTATCACTCGATTGATAAAATATCCTGAGTATTAACTTATATACGGGAATAACATAATAAAAAATGAATAATAATACGGCTTTTATTATGTTGATAAATAGCGATATACAGTAGTTATTTTTAAAATTTATGAGTTCTGAGCTTTAAATTTATCCATTTTCAAACTTATTCTTAAGTAGCTACACGACAAATGTCCTAAAAATAAATTAACTCTAATTTCAAGCTAAACTATAATGAAAACATCTGCAAAAAAGAGGAAGGAGGTTCTCGAGTGGCACATTAAAAATAACTCGAACCGTATCTATCATCACAAGGACGTTCATCTTGAGAACGATCATCTTCCACAAGAGCGAACTCTTAGCGCTAATCCACTTGGCGGAGATAAAAGAACCCGGAGGGCCACCCCGAGGAGTTGGTAATGACTTGAGAGAGGCAAAAGGTGGATCGTGGGATAGAGGAAAGGTCATTGTCCATTTAAATAATATCGACCCGGATATACTGAATGAACGGGAGCGCCGCAGCGAGTTTGCGCGAGAATGCACTCGAAATCACTTCTTGTGACGTCACCAGCGATGAAATAGAGGGAGAACAAATCGATACAGCCCAGCATCCCCCTTCCCCCACCCTTTCGACTCCGGATCCCATTCACTTATCTCATGTGTGACTATGTGTGTTGAATGCTTGACCCCGAATTGCTTCGGGCTATGATGAGAAATTTATGTCACTCGAATATAAAGGGTTATTAAAGAGAAAAAGAGAAAAACAAGAATATCCAAGTGTACATCGAACGAGAACATCCGTCACATGGCACGATCGCTTAGCTATTGATTTTGTATAAGATAACCAATCATCTTTAGTAAAAAACATTTTGACAATGCATCCACTTAGCAGGTATTTTTTATGATTATAAATGAAAAATCTAGCAATTGTCTCGTTCTGATTTGATAATTAATGTATGATCAAAATTTGCAGTAAATTACGTTATAATTGCGTTTGGTTGCGTTATTTCAAAGTAAATTAATTTCAAATAATGTATGTCAACGTACTCCTACTAGTGTATACATGTACATTTTGCGACTTGAAATATTTTTAAAATTATAATTTCCCCATTTCATTTTATATATTTAACAAAAATATTATTCGAAAGTCCTGTTTATCGCTTGAACCATTTATTTTCATTTAAGCTTTTCCTTGATTCACTTTCAAAATTTTCTCGGTTCATTCATTAAATACTATATTTGATAAATATTGTTTATCAAAAAAAGTATATATAATTTAAATGTATTATGAAGTCTTTCTTTCATTTAATGAATGTGAATTGTATTTGAGTAATTCTTATTTGTATTAAGGAATTCTCAAGGCTTTCAAATTCTTTTTCATAAATCGTTATCAAAGCGAAAGAGATGCATACATTTATTCTAAAGTTTTTGCAATAATAAATGATACATTTAGTTTATTCCTGTTTTCAGCTTATTCCTTTTCTATCAGAGTTTCATTTCCATTCTAATAGTTTCATTTTTATCTTAATAAATATACATATATAATATATATGCTCGTAGACCTATGTAAAATTCATATTGGACGATGCTCGATCGTTAACAAAATTCTAAAATAAATTTTGGAACCTTGCTATTTTTAAAATAAGTAAATATTTACAATACACGCCTAAAATTTTAAGAATACAACTTTATCAAAAAATTTCTACCACGAAAAATTTTAAAATTCAAAATTTGCAGATGACACAAAGCTCCAAAGACTGACTGTTAATTAAATTATATTAATTATAAAATATTGATTTTGAAATACCAACTTTTCTTGACATTCTGTATCGTATACTCAAATATACCGAGTTAGAATATTAAAAATGTGCTGAATATTATATGTGAATAATTAAAAATTTTATATTCAAAGAGTCACGCCTACTAAAACTAAAAACACGAAAGAAAATTTTTTTTTAAACCTATTGCAGTTATGTATTAAAAACAAACAATTTAATGTTACTCCTCATTTTCAATATTTAAAAATTAATTAATTAGTTAATTTTTAAGCATAAAAAATTTAGTATTATATAATATTTTGATTACAAAGTATATAAATTTTGCTAAATAATAATGATATGCGCATTTAAAAATAAAATAATTCAAACCTATTATATAAATTGAAATGATAGTCAAACAATTTTAATTGAAATTTGCTCGATTTTATTTTTGTATCTGATCAACTTCACACAGGCATTATTTTACTTATAGGTTTATTACACAACACTCCTTGTCATCAGGCATTCATAACAACATACATGTCCCAATTTAACTTTTTCAGATTTTCAATTCGACACTTACAAATTACAATTACAATAACAACAATTATTATTATTTATAAATAATATGATTAAAAATGTATTAAATATTAAATGCGATACAATAAGATTTCAAAAACATAAGTGAATTTAAAACAAAATAATAAAAGGTAGAATTACCTTTTGAATTAATATGAATTTTAATAATTTTTCGATAATAAGAAACATTTTATGATTACATTTCCTATTGAAAAATAATTTCCTGTGAATTATATCCTTACAAAAAAACTCCTATGCCGTTGAAAAAACTCTTTAACTATTAAAATAGAGTCATTTGAATAATCAAACAATGACTTGATAGTTTTCAAAAAACCATACAATACTATTAAATTCAATAGCGTTACTCATTTTTCACTACAACTTTATCAGTGTATAAGCTATTAACCTATAATAAAGTGTAAAAAATCGTGAAAAGTACGTGTACTTTATGCCTTTCATAGAAATATTTTTTGTTAGGAAGCTTAAAATTTTAAATAAAGTAGTAATTAATTGTTGTGAGTACATCACAAAAATAATAAAAATAGACAAAGAATAAAGGTAATTTGAGTTAGTCAGTAAAGATACTCAAGAGATTAAAATATGATAATATTATATTATTAATAATTATTATTTAATAATAATGAAACTACTTTTAATCTACTTATGCTCCATGCACAAATAGAACAGTCCCTAAAAAATTTAACAATACCAAATGGAAAAAAAAAGAAAGTAAATAAAAGCACTGATGTGTAATTACTTATACAGTTCTAAGTTCTTAATATCCATTATGAACATTACTGAACATAACTTTAATTTATTTATGTAAATAAAATGAATTTTTTCATATTAGCTTGTTATTCTTCTGATACACAAAAAAGTTTTTTATTAAAATTTTATTTCAAAATTTTTGTGTTAATGCATTGTCCATTAGTTTTTTTTAACAAATTCTTGACTTTTATTTTTTTAAATTTCTGGAAATAAGTAATATATTGATTCTCGTAATGTATCCATAGAATTAATTGGTATTATATAATTAAAATATAATGTAAATAATTTCATAAAATATTTAATTAAAATAATAGATAACGGTTTCCTTTAATAAAACTCTCGAAATTACTATAAAAATTACCAATAAAATGCTAAACCGTATTTTTAATATTCAACATCATATGGTAAATGAAAACTTAATATTAATACTTACATTATAAATTTTGATTACGTATTTAAAAAAAAAAAATTATAAATTACTTATCATAAAAAAATATCGATTGTAGATGAAAAACGTATTAATACTCGTAAATAGCATAGAATACTATGGATAAATGATTAACTCGAATGACGAATGTTGTAAACACATGTTATCACTACATTTTACTCACTAACTCGTGGATGTATATATATGAATATGTGTTTCAAACCAGTCGAAATTTCGATAATTACCTATAAAATGTTAGGTTATTCTGAAATCTTAAAGTCATTCAATCAGAACTAAAATTAAACAAGTGTAAAATTTAAAAGGAACTTTAAAATTAAATATGTTTTTAAGGTAATATCTAAAATGTCAATAACATTATTAATGTATAATTTAAATAAAATATATTTTTTTTTTAAATTAATATTTTTAATTATCTATTTATTAAAATATACTGTTAGATCCAATGAGGTGCAGGACGAATAAAACTAGTTACTCTTAATTATTTTGCCCATATTTCGACAAGGTATCCCTTGTTCTTATCAAAACTAATATTAAAGCGCAAAAATATATGGATATTCTACGACATGATAGTCATAATGTCATAGTTTTATATCAAATTAATCAAATTAATCGACTGTATTCATTGCGTCAACGGTTTAAATAATTATATTTAATTTGTTTTCAAAATAGTATTCCTTAATATATTCATATGGAAAGTAGTCAAAAATATCATTCAAAATTTTCTGTTTCATCACAATTCAATCTTTGTCTTTTTTTGTTATATCCTTTCTTATTTGCAGTATTATATGTGTTTAAACTCATCGCTTTGAATTTATATGATTTTCCCACTTTGTACTGATAAAAGAGGAACAAAAAAAGAGATTTTATACTCATACAATACAAATAGAAATGTGCAGATTATTTTCCTTCAAAAGGATTATCTCTGGCTAGACACAAAAAATTACAAAATACATAAGATATTAGAAATATATATCGTAAGGTATATAAAGAGTAGATAAAAATATACATGAAAAGGTATATTATTTTACTTTTTATATTTTTCTATTTTTCAATCTAGATAAAATTGGCAAATGATGTAATTTTGTTTTGATAAATTAATAATCAATTCAAGTAATGCGATAATTTGAAGGTATAAATTATTTTTAATTTACCTATTTACTGACAATTTTTCAATATTCTTATAATGATTTTAATAAGAATAATAATTTTATAATAGAGTTAAGCTCCTGGTAAAAATTATTTAAAGATTTATAATTAACTATTTAATATATTTTTGACTTTGATAATTATATGTAATTTATGTTAAATGTAAAAAGGTTCCTTATGGCTGTAGGTTGGTAAAAAACACACGTTTTTATCAATCTACAGCCATAAGGAACCTTTTCGCATTTAACATATTTATATGGAGGGTTTTTTCAAAATTCTATAACTCTATATGTAATTTAAAATATTTGGTTCAAATCATATATAATAATAAATACATGTTAAAGACTATTTTTGTAAATTACACAAAATATATATCTTTCTTTAATTGTAAATTTATGTGAAACCCTCAGTTATATCGAATAAAATGATTTTTAATAATTACATAAATTCATACATTTTCTTAACTATATATTATTCATTAGTATCAAAGAAGGTTACGCGCTACTTACAACTGCAATTATTGATGTTATCATTGTTAATGTAATAATATTAGATAAAATTATAAGTTATTATCTACTGACAACAAATATTTATAGCTAATAATCTAAAGAAAAAATAATTTATTTTTTTAATGAAATTGGATTTTATTCTTATTTTTTATTTACCGTAGGTAAATTTAATTTGCTCACTTTATCATATAGATTCTGTAGTATTCTTCTTAGAATAAAATTATTTCCCGAGTATAATATGTATTCTAGAAATTTATAATCTGCAAATATAAACTTACAAGGACTGCTTAACGGTACCCAATTTTTATAATCCGTACTTCGTTATATATATTATATTATATTACATTATATATATTATATGCATGCTTTTGGTTCACTCCCCAACAAGATGAAAAAAATTTGTTCGGGAAAAACCTCAATCGTGTCAGGTGTAATATGAAGTATTGTAAGAGGAAAAAGCTATGTGTACATAAATATAATTTTTTTATTTGATAAAAGGATAGTTTTGATCCAATGAGATGCAGGCTGAATAAAATTCCAGAATATATTCTTAATTATAATTGACTACATTTCGACAAGGGATCCATTAATTAATAAAATTAAGAAGCTTTATAATATAAAATATATAATCTAATAAATAATCTTGATAAAGATAAGGAATTCTTTATCGAAACGTAGACACATTGATGAAGAATATAGCCTGGTGTTTTGTACACCTCATTAAATTAAAACTATTCTTTTATCTAAAAAATAATGGAAGGCGTTTATCATCTAATTTCATAATCTTTTTTCATGAAGCAATAATCTTAATTGGATAATAATTTTATTATTGGCCATACCTATACGAATCATATTGCCTTGAATGTAAATGCGACACTTGTTCAAACTTATCAAAATGATTATGCAAAGGGATTGAAATTGCATGGAAGGGAAGAAGCACTATAATAATAAATAAACCACATATTTCAATTTTAATTAAATGCATACATAGGCACCACTTATTCATCGAATAATTTAATTGAACACACAAACCGTCATAAAACTTCGATTGACTGCCTAGTGACTGAAAAATTTTCGAATGTAAAATAAGTATCGACTTTTAGAACCTAGAGCATAATTCAATAAAGTTGATGGAAAGTTGGTGAAAGATTATGAAAATTAATGCACGTCTAAGCCGATAAAAAAAACTTTAGTATAATCTTTTACGTTGTCGTTGATTTCGAACGACTTTGAATACGTGCTAATTCATTTTTTCTTTTTTTTATCTTAAGCATAATGATTTAGATTTTTGTGAAATTAATAGGACGTAAGGTGCAAGAGCATGCACAGAATTTAAAAACTTATTTTATATATATTTATAAATATGCAATGCTCAAAAATGGTATTCAAAGTCCATTGCTACTTAAAATCATGTTATGACTTAGATATTTCTCCTAACTCCAAAATTTTACATTGTCCTGAAAGAAGTTATAAGCTTCCTATTGAGGATAAAGAAAATCAAATATGTATGTAGGAAATAATATTTCTCTGGAATACACTAAACGAATTGCTGATCGTCGAAACTAATGTATTTGCAATGCGCAATATTGATTTAAAATAAACTATATTTAAATGAATTATTATAGCACGAATTTGACTATTTTTCTCCTGACAATGATCCATTACTGAATATTTACTGATACTTATTGTACATTATTTACTTACATTGTGGTAACGACTAAGGGTATATTTCAGTACATTGCTTTATACAGTGGCAATATTTCTACATTTATTTAATAAAAAATTATATGCATTTTTCTATTCATTAAAATTTAAACGCGTTTTCTAATTTTTTTAAAATTATGCTATAATACATCTAATACACGTTCAATTTTGTACCAATAATATATTATAATTTTTTTTATGCTTTTAAGAAATCTAACATACACAACGATAATCAATAGATATTAATCACTGTAATTAATCACTGCAATTAATAAAATTTAATATTCACGACACATAATAAATACTGGGTAAAAGAAGAGGAAAGAAGATGTCAGCTATGTTTAAAAGAGGAAGGAGATTGGGAGCATTATATTAGGAAATGCGAAACAACGAAGGATATTTTTGGCAACTGCAGAAGAACGGACGACAAAACATGGACAAACAAAGACATAATAATAGAATTCAAAAACGAATGTACAAACAAAACAATACTGAAAGGGATAAAACTACAAGAGAAAAGAATAGAAAAGGCAGAGAAGAAGTAGATTAGAAGGTATTAAATAAAGAAAGAAGGAGAGTGTGAAAGAAAGAAGACTAGGAAGAAAGAAGAACAAGAAATAACAAGAAACACACGACAGTGCATAGGGACAAAATATACAAGACAAAAACAACATTAAATTGAACAAACGAAAAACAAACTACAGTGTATAAATTTTAAAGTTAATGTAAATAATATATAAGTTATTGTAAATAATATGTAAATAAGGATACAATGTAAATTATATAGTAAATAACATGCATTTATATAAAAAAAACCTATGTAAATAACGGAACCCATCCCTGGATAAGTAGTCAGGATGTACTTTTAATAAATAATAAATAATAAAATTTAATGAACTCACATCTTTTTATCCAAATCGTAGAAGGCGTCATTTTTTAATTATAGTTTTTGCCTACCTCATGGGTATCGATAAAAGTATAATAAAATTTACATTATTATTTACAAAATAAATACGGGCAAATCGTTGCTTGTCTGAATTTTCCCTTTTGGTTCTATAATGTATCATATGGGGTTAACGCCTAGCACACCTAAATTACCTAGAAAATAAACCTTTTAAGCTTCTTCTAATGTTTAAGAAAAATTATACTATTCAGTATTATTTCAAATTTAACTAAAGCTTATTAAAACTCAAATTCTTCATTCGTTTCAAAATAATTATGAATGAAAAAAAAAAAATAAAGAACTTAAGAGATAAAATTTAGTCTTTAAATTATTTATTTTATATTAAATTAAATATTTTCAAGCTTCTGTACAAACAAATATTTTTAAAATCCAAGTAAATATAAATTTGTTGATCGTAATTTTAAAACTATTTACATAATTTTAATCAAAATTTCTTTCACAACTTCAAAATTCAATTAGTCCAATAGAAACACTTTTACATAACGTTTTATTCATCGGGAAACGATGATTGAATCATAAAGCAAATGAAAAAATTTATTCTTGACAACTTTGATGCAGCATTAAAAACTTCATTTCAAGCTAATCGACCAATGTTCCGAATCAATAATTTTTAATTTCCATAACAACTATACAGATGGAGAAGAAGATACATGAAAATAAGAGAAAGCAAATAATGTCAACTCCTCTTATTTCTGAAACAATTCCTTAAGAAGATATATGCGCTATCTGTTTGTGTGTAGAAATTTAATGAATATATACTTAAATATGTAAATTTTACCGACTTTTTTATTAATTACTACTACAGAAAGTTTCATAGTTTTTTTTTTTTTTTACAGAAAATTACGTTACTATTTGTAATACTGTATATGTATATTATGAAATTGAATGCAAATTTTATAAAAGACTTAAATGTTACAAAAAATATATTGAAACTAATAATAAAATTTCTCAAAAATTAAATCAAAATAGGAATTGCCAATGATATTGAAAATCATTTTTTAGAATTTCAATTTATTAGAAGAAAATACAATAATTTGAAAATATAAGAAAAAATTAATAGTATCACCATCAATGGAAGCTCAATAAATTATTTTATTAAATTTCCTAAATAAAACTGTGTATATTAAAAATATATAATAATGATAGTACAATATATTAGTTAATAAATAATTTTTTCATATACATAGTGTTAATTACGCTACCTGTAATGTAATTATGTGTGAGTGACTCTTATAAAAATTGTAGACCGTATTAAAAATATTAACTTTTCTAAATCAAATGGTATTGATTTTTAAATATTAAACTACGTAAGTAACTACGCAGTAAGTAGGTATTTATTTCCAAAAACACACAAAAAATAATTTCTAGGAAATTTATATAAATTGAAGAAAAGATATATATACGTGATTTATTTCTCTCCCGCTAAATATTACGGCTTCATTTATTAATTCTCTCTCTCTTTCATTCTCTAGATCTCACGTCTCTTACACATTATTACTAAGCTATTTTTTAATTTTTAATCATATTTGAATAAGAAAAAAATAAAATTAAGCGATAAAGAATAAGGTTTTATTTTCTTCAAAATCGAATATCATCTCATGAAATAATTGTTAATTAATATTTTTTAATTTTAAAAACAATGATATTCAATAATTAACTGTTATAGAATTTATAATTAATTTTCAAATAACCTTAAAAATAATATATAACAATATACATGGTTCATCCACGAAGTATCGATTTTTTTTTTCATTTTGTGCCTATTCGTCGCAGAAATTTGGGAGGGTTCTTAAAATGTCGACAAATTCTTTTCGCATTTATTCCTTTTTCTTTTTGTTTTTTCGATAATTAGATGCAGCAGGAATTTACTTCGCACGAAGGGTATTTTTCAGTTTTTTGACACGGCGCGATGGAGTGACTACTCGAACAACTTTAGGCGATAAAGTTTTGTTTGCAATTAAAAAAAAAACAGTGTGGAAACGTATAAAATGTTGCAAGAAGCGTATGGACATAATTACATGTCAAAATCACAAAGCGGAAAATGGCACAGAGCTTTTAAAGAGAATTACCAAGATCATCGACGAGCCTCGATTTGGGCGCCCAAAAAGCTTTCGAATGCCTAGGAACACCTGGCGCGTGTTAGAAATTTAAAATTTGGACTGTTGATTAACAGATAAAGCAATTCAGAAAAAACTGAATTTAACACGATCTACAGTGTACAATATAAAAAAATTTATAAATGTCGAAGTTTTTGAAAAACATCAAAGCTGAAGAGTTTGAAATGCATTTGAAATTTGAAAAACACGCCTTCAAAAATGTGTTGATACAGGAGGAAATTATTTTGACGAATTTTAAATTTTTATTTCAAACTATTTATAAGTCCACCAATAAATCATCTTTCAAAAAAAACAGGTAAGAATTTTTTTTTTTAATCTTTGAACAAAACATTCTCGTGTAGTGGTTTTCTACTAATCGCTTCAGCGCGCCGTGTCAAAAAACTTAAAAACACCCTTCGGGTGAAGTAAAATCTTGCCGCGCCTAATTATCAAAAAAAATGAATAAATGCGGAATGAGTTTGTCGACATTTTAAGACCTCTCCCGAATTTCTACGATGAATAGGCGCAAAATGAAAAAAAAACTCGATACTTCATGGATGCACCATGTATATATAAAAACTGAGCTTTAATTATTTATAATTAATTATTCCATGAATCAATTGTTAATCAATTAATCAATGATTAAGCATGAGCTTAAATCAAAGTTATATTTATATTATAATTAGTCTAGTTAATAAAATTATTGCAAGTTGTCAAATATATCAATAACAAATAACCCGATGAGTTCGCAAATACAAAAGGCTATGTCATTAAAGATAAATTTAATTATTGATTATAAAATTAATTATGAATGAATAAGCGTCATCATGAATCATGCAGTATAATCAATAATGAAATTGTATTACTTTACAACGTCACAAGTTTACCATACAACTTTGATTTAATGACGTTGTGCCAATTGATTTCAATTTGATTTTAGCTTAATTTTAATAAATACAAACATTAAATATTTAACTATTTTTGACTGAAGTACCCAATAAAATATCGAATTTACTATTCGATGTATAAAAAAGGTCAGCTAATAATTTTGTTCGTCACTAATTACTCTCATACTACTTTATTATCAGACCAAGTATTTTAACATGTACATAAATACACACACACACACACACACACACACATTTCTATACATATATTGATTATTAATTTACATATGCTTACACGAAAAAAAATATAAATAAAAGATTAAATTTGATGATCTACACTTTTAAATATATATTATCTTATTTTTTTAATATTTACTTAATATTAAAAAAATATGTTTATAGTAATTTATTGGCCAAAAAAACAATTTTTAATCAATGACTTGAAATCTTTATAAAATATAACCAATAGCTTTAAATATTTGTACCTCATCACTTAATTTTAATTAATAATAATATTATTTATTAGATAGATTAATAAATACACTCATATTTTACTTTCATATTATACTTCATACTTATATTACATTAAAATATTAATTATCACTTAATAAAATTAAGCAATATTTAAACAATACTTTACCTTCGTTGAGAATATCGAAAATTTAATGTCTCAAATTAATAACACGATTATGAATACATGTAATTTCTAATTTATTTAATTTTGAATTTGATTTATCCCTCGAAATAACAGAATTTTAATTTTCACTTGTTTATTAGAATAACTGTTAGCGGCGTATTTTTCTATGTTTTTACATTTAGTATTTTTATCTTTCATGTCATCCCAAGTTTATTGTTATAAAAAGAATTTTTACTCCGTAAGTGCAAATTAAGTAATAGAGATACAATGCAATCCAAAGTAGAGCCTAGTAAATGGACCTGCGTTCTAGGCCCGGAAACGAGTTTCGATAACCGGAACAGTTCTGTGAAGATTGAAAGGATCTTGCCGAATTAATTTGGACAAAACTATTTATGTGCTCAGGTTAAATCAAGCTTAAATTATATAGGTTGTATACTTTTTTCCGACCGAGATCTTTACGATTTTTAGGGAAAAAAATAAATTAACTCTTCAATCAGGATTTGTAATTAATTGTAAGCTGCGTATAGAAGACAAATACGAGTGGAGATTTGGATTCATTATCTTCTTGACTTATGACAAGTAATCACCCTTTTAACTCTCACGAAAAACTACTTTTTAATTAAAACAAATAAACGTTTTCCTGTCCAAAAGTTAAAAATACCTGTTTATTTATTCTTTATCCGATAAGCGAACACAGATGAAACAGCTAGATCAAAGAACCAATAACGTAACATAAAATACGACTACGTCTTCGTTATTAATTCAATAATAATTGTCCATTCATGATAAGGAAAAGAGAGCATGAATTAACTGAGAATAGAGAAGTTTTAAATAATTAATTGGTAATGATTAAATGGTAATTATTTTAGATTTACGAAAGCATCACTTTTAACAATAACTCAAGCACTTGTTTATCGGACTAATAATATTGATCCGACATAATGTAATAAAAATAACAAATTTCTTGCAATATAATACCGTGAGTTTATTTTATTTCACTTTTAGTTTTCTGTGCCATTAAAGAAGGCCTAAAAAAGCATACTTTATCATGTAAATGTATTTATCAACTTCTTTTATTTCAATTTTATTAACAAGTACATGATTGCAAAAAACCATTTCTTTAATTTTTGCAACTGAAACGTTTAATGCAACATGCAATGAATATAAAGTATTAAATTTCACTTTTTATCTATTTACTTTTAAATACTCATTTGTTACATAAATATATGATTTAATTCATTAATTTTCATTTATAATATAAGATATTATTAAAATTAATAAATTTATATTTAAATTTGTTCTAAATCTATAATGAAATAAAATTTAATTCTTTGAATTATTTTTATGTAAATTTCTACAAAATCCAATGAAAAATAAGAACACGAGTAATATATAAAAAAAAATTGGATAATTTTATATCTGTTACAATGCACATGTATAATACATGAATTTTAAGAAAATTTAAAAAGCGATTAATAGTTGTTACTATAAAAATATTTTTCATACTATTTTTTAATTCTTTGGATATTTTCGGTACTTAAAATAAAATGAAAAATTTTATAATAAAAGAATTACAAAATACCATCTTGTAATAAATAAAAATTCATTTATTATGATATAATCGATAACGATTGAAAATTAATAATCTCGTATACAATAAAATTGTTATTCTAAAAAATTTTTACCACACGTACCTAAGGATTATGAAAAATAAATTTTTCAATTGGATGTCTTCATACACAAGTTTTTTGTGTTATATTCTTACCTAAAAAGTTCAAATATTTACTTTTAGAGAATGTACAATAAATAATGAATTTAAAAAGAGAATGATAATAAGAAATCAGATTATCAATCGTTAGGGTTTTACAATAAACATTGCTCATATAAAACCTGAAAGATAAATAAATAAATTCGCTTTCATACTCAACTTATTCTTCATAAATTCGGTAACTCCGTTAACATGACGGTCTCCATTTTGAGGATTTCTTAAAACCTGTACCAACATCTCCACCGTTGTTCGATTCATGGTTAAGTTTGTTGAGCCAACGCCAAATTATTTCTGTTAATATATACATACTCTATATTTTATAAGTGATGCTGCGAGATGCGATGATTAATGCTCGTATCTAGGTAAATGTCTCTTTAATAAATCTTTTCTATATTTTATTCGCCAATCCCTCTGCGATACCGTTCGTATATTTTTTAAAGGGCAATTTTTTGTTTATTTGCATGAATTTTGATTTCGAGCTAATAATTAAAAAGCAGGTGATGGTTTTTCTCAAAAAAAAAATACAAATGTTGAATGTTTTACAAGAAAATAATATCCGTACATTGGAAATATAAATATTTAATTGTAATATCATTTATTATATTTAAAAAAAAGTGACTATCTGAATCTGAAATGAAAATTTTATTTTTTTATTTTATTATTACAATTAAATATAAAAAAGATATAATTAATCAAGGAAATTATGAATCCGAATATTGCGGATTTCTTTTAAATCAATCCTTAAATACATAATTTATTTCATTTTCATTATCTTTAGTCTCACCTTCAAAATTCAATTATACTGTTATATTATTTTGCTATTAAGGTTTATATTAAATTAATTGTTATCTATTTGCAATATAATTGAATACGGAAACTAAATTTAAAATTTACAACTATAGTCCCACAAGCTTTAATAAAATATTTAAACAATACGTTCAAGATTTTTGTATCAATTAAAAATCATTAAATAATGTAAAATTTTGTATCCAATTTTATTAAAAATAATAAATAATAAAAAAAGTTTAGTTCAAGTAATGTAAGCCTAGCTTGCACAGAATTAAAATTAAAATTAGTATTTTTTAGAATTGAAACATATTGTAAAATGTGATCTTACCATCAGACACAGATGCACATACAATTAGTGATCATCTCGATCACTAATTGTATTGGCGTAGTAAATATCATGTACACAGTAATACTTTACACAGTTTTTATCACTCAACCCTATGAAGGTTATAAAGGCCTTTTTTAATGTCAAAACAATTTTTCTTCAAAGAAAAGCTTTTCATGGCTATCAATTGTATCACCAAACTATTTTAAACAACTTCGTAAATTACCCATAAAAATAAGAGAATGGGAAATGAATTTTCGATATCCGAGAAAATTTAGATGCTCGGAGTTGACAGTTACTGATGCTTAAAGCTCGTAAATTAAATTTTGATACATGTTTTTTTTTATCTTTTTTTTCGCCCAGAAATAATATGAACTATAAAATTTTTTCCCAACGGATGGGTTATACTGCAGTTTTGGCACCAACTCCATTCTTTAGGGATCTTTTCCTTTTGTAATTAAATTGGCTATTAATTTGAAAAAAAATATAAATTTAAAGGGTTACGTTGGAGCTGTAAATAATGTCAAGATTCTTGCAGGTAATTTAAAGAATTAAATTAGTCGTAAAATAAAAATGTGTAATTAGAAATAATCCATTACACTGTGCAATTTTAATAAATATTAAAAAATGAATTTAAGAAAACTATTTTATACGTATAAATATATATTCCTAGGTATATTATATATACAATAATTATTAAAAAATCTAAAACAAATAGTTAAATAAAATAATTAAAATATTACTTCAGTATATTTTTTCTTTAAATAGAATAATAAATGTATACGACTGATTTTATTTGATAATTATTAAATTTATTAATTTAGTTTCATAATCAGTTTTATACATGAATAATCGTGCAAAAAATTATAGAAATTTAAAAATCATTATAAATTTTATAAAATTACAACTATTTTTAGATAAAAAAATTCTTTACATTTTATTTTCCTTACAATGACCATAATAAATAATAAAGAAAATATTAAATATGTTTCGTATCAAGCATCATAATTACTAACTCTAATAATTAGAGGTAAACTGTCAGTCAACCTTGTCTAGCACAATTTATAATCCGCAGGTCACAATCTGCAACTTCAAATCTGCGAATTCGAATGTGTGAAACTGCGGAAATAATTAAAAAATTTATCTTCCTATCCGAAACTCAAATCACAACTCTTATTGTATCAAAAGTTAAAGGTTTATTCTAGGATTATCTTTTCCCCAGATGAGTCGTTGAGGCGAATCATGGATATACGTGCAGATGTGTTCATAAAAAAAAAGAGTTGTAATCAAATTTGAAAAATTATAGATGGAGGTAAGAAGAAAAGAAACAAAATTACGTGCGCGTGCATTCTCACAATAAGATGGGAGCTAGAAAGATATTCGCGGTTTGGCTCGAAGCCAGGCTATTTCTGGGCCTAAGCTTCCTCGGGTCGTCCTGCGCACTTGGACGGCATAACCTCAATTTTTCAGCAGGTGGTCGCTTGACTCGTAAACACTGGTCTTGATTCTGTCTGTCTGTCTCTCTCTCTCTCTCTCTCTCTCTCTCTCTCTCTCTCTCTTGTGCATACAATTTTAATCAAGGCTCGGGTGTAATATTTTTTTTATGAACTATTGAAGTAAATGGACGATACCTCCGTGAATGAAATGACATAAAATCGAAGATAAATCTTTTATTGACCTTCACGAGTGAAACGCACTCTTCCTTTAAATAATTTCAACTATTTGATTTTTGTTAAAGACACATTGAATATCATCAAATCAATTTGCAATAAATTAGTTTTAAATTTTATTTTTAACATTTCACACGAATTTAAGCTTTGTTTTTTAATTGACAACACAAAGTTGATAATCTAGTCTTAAATCGAATAGTAGTTTTCGATCAGTATTTTTGGATATGATAATTGTCTTTTAGTAAATCTTTTATTAATTAATTTATTAAACAAAGCATTATAAATATAATATTGAAAAATTCGAATATTTTAGAACGCAAATAAATTTGAAAGTGTTCAATAGAGTTCATAGTTAATATACTTTTATAAATTTCACATAATTGTTTATTATATTATTATAAATTCCTAAAAAAAATAATAGTTTATAATTTAAAAGTACAACGATTGAAACCAATGTTCGCTTACGAACAAAATATACTGAAGAGCAGAATCTTTTAAATTTAATAAATTAACGTGTTGAACCTCCTCATTATACAACAATACACATTTACATATGAATTTAATGAGACCTCGATCCCAAATTTCATCAATGAAAAATGTACTTGGATGCTTTGGGAGTGAGTCTGGGCCAAAAATTTCCGAGTCGAGTGTCCCTCTATTCCTATGTCTATTCTTGGCTGTTTTATATGGGGTCTTTATGCTGTGTCACCTTTGATGTTTGAAGAACGTATCATAAGTTTGTGAAATTTTAGATAGACAATTACAGAGGATCCTTTGAGTTTTTAACTATTTTTAAAATAATCTTCAATAATAGTATTGATATGAAATTTATTTCATTTTTATATTTTATATTCCCCTGATCCGGTAAACCTTATTTCTTGCAATGCTTTCGTTGTTGTGTTTCTTATAAATAAAAAGAAAATAATGAAACAAAAATAATACAACAACAATTATTATTTATTTAATGTGGCACTGGTATCTGTTACCATTTTATATAAACTTCATGAAATCATTCTTAATAAAAAAACTGAATCATTTTATTTTTATCATTATATTCATTTTATACGTCATGGGTGTAAGTATTTAACTTCAAGATCAATCCTTACTTATATTTTTATACGTCATTATTATAAATATTCAACTTTAAGATCAAAACTTTTGATTGGATAAATAATGTTATTATCTTAAATTAAATAAATATTAACTTCTCAATATTTGAACAATTTCAATGCGCTCATTGACCTATAAAACCTCATTATCTCTATTTTTGTGGGAAAGTTAAATACATTTTTTCCTCTAAGTATTCGTAACTTTAAAGATAACTGAAGTGCAAGAACAAAAATAAAAATGTTGATAAGACTGTGTATTTTATAAGTAACAATACTGGTGCAATATAATCGACAAATCTATACGAAGAAGATTGAAGCTATCTTTACCAACTAATACAATTAATTTCTACATTTGCACTCATGTATTCAAAGTAGTTCTTGGTTCTTATCAGAACGAAATTACAACGAGGTCCAAAAATAAAATAAGCCTCCGGCAAAATGGATGAATCAGCCCTCGCAAACGATTGCGAATATCGAGACAACGTCGTTCCTATTCCCCTTCAGATAACCTTGCTATGCAAATTTAACAAACGTACACGCGCTCACAACTACATCTGACCTTCGATCTCCACCTTTTTCATTTTAATATTCTAACATTCTACACATAACCGCAAATAAACTATCCGAGGTCGAGTTATACATCTCCTTTCGAGCATCGACTACAGCTAGGTCGCAAGATGTGAGGTTCTTCTTACTATTATCTATCCAAAATACACGTAACTACCATTTATAGATATCAATATTGAATTATTTTCATAGTAAGATAGTTCTTGAAATAGTCGATTACTTCTAGACATTAATTCTTTTTCAACCCCTAGAAATTGAACGATATCAAAATGTATTTCATAGGTATTATTGTTTTACGTTTCAAGGTATATCAACTATGGTATTACTGATTTTTATTGTTCTCTAAAGAGCTACAATTTTTTTATTACAAGGGGGTGAGTGCTTTTATCAATGTCACCACTTGATTATTTATACGTTTATATATATTGTCTTGAAATTCGGGGGAAAACTTACTTCGCTAATAGTGCACTGTTTTATTTGAATATCTTTTCTACATAATAAGCTGATGCACTATTAAAAAATTATCAATATAAATTTCAAAAATGTAATATTCTTGAAGAAGACCAGAATTTTTTAATACATCGGAATAAAATTTAGATATTTGTTTGGTAAAAATAATATGAATCATTTGGTACTACAATATTTTATTGAATTAATCATTATTGTATTAATACTTCCCAACGATTTTAATTATTTCAATATGATTTTCTAAAAATAATGCATCACTCATCAAATTATCGATATATTGAATACTAATCATCAAAAATGTTTCAGTTTCTATTAATTTTATTATTTATACGTATAAATAAAAAAAATCAATTGCAAAATCTAAGTCCCCGCTCTCTTTAAATTTATTTTGCTTTTAATGAAAGTACATAATTAGAAACTAAATAGCCAAAAACATATTGATTAAATTACTTTTATTTTTCAAGGAGAAAACTTGTATACACTATAAAAATACATTAGAGTAACATAAAATAAATAATTCGATCATTTATTCAAAATTGTTGAACAAAAGGATATACTCGAAAGAATAAACTTTTAAAAACTACTCCATAAATAATTATTATACGCCTCTCAACAATAATCATACCCATTCATTAATATTTTTGGTGCAAAAGTAAAAAATATATTGTCATGTTTCTAAAAACTAAACAAATAATTTATGATGTATTTATTATTGAGTAACTTGAAAGATATATCTATTATTATTTAAATTTATTTTATTTATTTAATTGTAGCCTTTTTACATTTCCATATGACAAAATAAAAATTATATAACTTTAATGAAAAACTGGTTCTTTTCATCCTTTATATTCACAGCTATTAATGTTGACACTTCTATTTTAAAAAGTGAGTCTAATCTTCGCAAAAAATATTAATGACACATATGAACATAAGATAAAAAAAAAAATTTATTGCCATCAAAGCAATACGTCATCAAAATTGTCTAACATAATATACTTCACCTATACTATTTTTATAATTCAACTACAAATGTGACATTTTAAGTTTATTATTGCGTTTATATATATATTAAAAATCGGTTGGTATAAATACACATCTATAATATATAAATACAATAATGCAAGTTAGTGTGAATATGGCCAATCAAAAAAACGTTATATCATCATTAAACGATATTAAAATTACATTATTTCACTAAAACTCTAATATACATATGTGTATAAATGAGTATAAAATTTAAATTTATTTTAACAAATTGGCGCAAATTTACCACCTCTGGTATAATTTGCAAAATACACATTAAAAATGTGAAAACATGTTGGTGCCAAACTCGAAAACTACTTTGTATTTATTTCCATGTATATGAATCGCAATTTAATTCCGAATAATAAATAAACAAATAATAAATAAACCAATGTCTGCAACAATCAAATAGTTTTGGAAATCTTCCAGACAAATCTTAATGAAAATCCAGGAAAAGTCGATCGAGGGTGAGATTTTTACAATTTTTTAAAATATTTATTTAAAGTGAAAGCTATTAAGAGGAGTTTACGAATAGTTTTGCTATGGGTAATTGACAAGACTCATAATTTAAAATTTTAATAATTTCTGAATTTTATTGATTGAAATTGAGAAATGAAAAAAGTGGTTGAAGTAGTAATAATGACAGATGATCGAGTAAATTTCCATTTAACTTTAAAGAAAATTTGTTTTTTTTGCTTCAACTAAAAATGCTTATTTTTTTAAACTTTAAGCTACAATCGTTTCAAGGTTAATGACATTGTAGGAACTGCGTTACATCTATCGACAATTTTTTCAGTTTTACCTCAGCAATGCTTCGTTAATAATAATAAACTTTAAATATATACAAATATAATTATAAAAAGACATTGTTAATTGTTTCATTAAAATGCTTAAAATTTAAATTAGTCATCGTTTCCTTTTATAAAATGTTTGCTGCATACATGCTTTAATTATATACAAATTTCACATGAAAAGTTTCTCCAAGGTTTTAAATGTAAATAGCCTCGGAATTTTCAAACGTAACATTATCATTAAATCTAATTATTCATAAGTTAATGAAAACAAATGTTTAATTTCTCGCTTTACATCGAAATTATGTATATAAGAAAAATGAATACATTAGCCACACGCACACAATGCTTGTTCGTAAATTAGAAATATACACGTAACAAAAACTTTACATGGCAAAAATAATACTTCAATAATAATTCAAATTAAATGGATAATTTAAAATTAGTTTCATGTTAATTTACAAAAGAATATTTTTAAATAATAAATAATAAATGTTTAATGCAATTTTATATATTATAGTTAAAAAAGAAATAAGAATAAATTCATTACTTATATTAATAAAAGTGTATATTTCAAATAAAGTCTGTATTCAGTAAATAACAAAATTCTTTTAATAAAATTTTTTCAAATACTGTCACATAATTCCTTTATTATAAAAATTTATTCGTTTATTATAAAATCAATTTATAATAATAAACCAAGTAATAAAGCACTTTTTAGGCATAATTTTTCGCATAATTTAATTGAAAATAGTATTTTGATAAAACTAATAATCCGATAAAACTGAAATTTTATACAGATCAAATGCATATCAATGAGTTTAATTTTCTTTAACTAGAGCTCTAAAGATTGAAAAATGACGAAGCTAAAAATGTTTTAATTAACTTATAAATTTTCCGATTTTTTGAAAATTTCTGCGCTTCTAATTTTCCGATTGATTTATATAAAAAAATTAATTTTCTTCATAAATTTATTAGTTTAATTCGTCCATTGATACTGTAATGTTATAATTATAACTTTTCATTATATAATAAAAAAAAGTTAAAAATTACATTTTTTCGTTAAAACTGTTAATAAAAAAAAAAGAAAGCTTGCATATTTTAGAAAATAAGAATCTATTGATTTTTTTACAATTTTTCATATAAATGGTTTGCTATCTTTCATAAAAAATTTAAAAGGCGCTGTATTATTTCTTCTATGTAGAATATTAATGAATATATTGTCCAATCAAGATATATGAAAATCGTAATTATTCTAATCTAAAAATTTGATAAATTAATAGGATTTATAATTAGAGGAGAACGTCAATCTATACTACTTGGATAAAAAAAGATCCTTATCACATACATAAATGAAAGACAAATTGTCTTATTTATTCTAACGATACATACGTCACACACGCACATAAAAAAAAAATCCCATTGGAAGGAATAATGATACAAGAAATCATAGACTTCTAATGCACGAAACTTTAAGGTTAAGGGATAAATATTATTTTTGTTCACAAGAGGTTACAATGAATTAGATTTTAGTATTTAATATAGTAATAATATTTAATAATATCTAAATAATGTATAGATCATGAATCAATATGTAATATTTTGACATAATTTTTTTTGTAAATTATGTATATAATTTAAGAAAAACGAAATAAAACTTATATAAGATTGAATATTGAATTCACTTGTTTCAATGAGAATAAAATTATAAATAGCAATGTTTTATTTATTTTTAAAATTTTCAAATACTATATCCTTGTTAAACCACAATATCTTCAATAATATTAAATTTCGTTCGCTTTCTTTCTACAAATAATTTACGAAATGATTTTATTCCAAATATTTTAATTTCACAAGATAATATAATAACAAAATTATCCCACACTATTCTAAGGAAATTCATAAAATACCTATTTATTAATTATAACACATAGGAATTACGGGTATTAACACCGATGCTTATCCAAAAATGACCCACGAAATTCAGACAACTCGCAAAAACACTCAGCCACGGAATATTGCAATTAATAAAAGGAGATGTAAGGATTGATAGGTAATCTATCTAAGACTAGAAGGTACATACAGCAGAGATTTAAGAGCTCGTTCATCTTGAGAGGTACCAGTATCCAACTGTAGTCGTGACCTCGTTGCGGTTCCTAACAAGTGCAAATTGAAATCTCATGTGCTCACTTAATTTTTGATGGATTATTCTTTTCCATTTATTTTTTTTTTTTTTTTATTTTTCCATTGATTCTAGAATCGTCCTTACTCTATTTATATTATTACATTTATTTATATATAATTATATTCATACACATTCCACATGCATGAACTGTGAAATCCATTAGAATATTATTTAAATAAATAGCTAGCAATGGTGAGAAGAATATATCTTTATGCAGAGGCACATGATGGTGCTAACAAAATAATTTTAACCTTCAAATAGTGGTAAGCAATTAAAACATCCGCTGGAAGAGGTTTACGTAATTTTTAAAATAGCCAAAAATATGCTCAAATTAATCATCTCTAGAGACGACATGTGTCTTTGTAATCGTAAAATGAAAATGTAAAAATTAATCAGAAAATGAGTAATGAGTACAATTATTCTCGTGACATTTTCATCATATTTTTCTGTTACTTTTATTCCCTTCGCATTTGACTATTAATATAGTATTGTACAAAGACACGTTACAAGATTAAAAAAATATAAAAAAAATAAAACACAAAAGTTAATCGAAATTCACAAGAACAGCACAAAACTCTTTACTTCTTCCCATCGTTGCCATCTTGATTATCTCCTACATTTATCAGATCATCTAACTTAATAATATTCTGCTTATCTTTCCAGTACCAGTATGGTTCAATTTGCTTTTGAATACTAAAAATCATAGTCGAGAATATTTATAAGAATACCAGAGTTTCTAGAATATTTATTAAATAAGATTTTTAGCTAAATTGACCCCAATTTTTCATCATTTTCTATACAGTATATAAAATTTATTTTTACAATATTATTTATACTAACATAAATATGTATAATAGAATCACATATATTTATATTACATGAATTTAGAAAAGAAATTTATGAATTTTATTTCGGTAATTCAAATAAAATATTCAATACTACAAAGAATAATTAAATAACACATATATTCTTTAGCTATAAAGGATTTCAAATCAGTAATATTATTAAGATACCAAACAAAAAAAAGTAAGCGTAATTTTCAACACTTGAGTGGTTTCTGTAATTCTTTAATCTTCTTTTGGTGTAAAATGCCGCATAACACATAAGATGACATATTTATTCAAAAAATGTATAATAATTAAATATCAATAATGTGTCGTTATATAAATATTAAGAAAATATTAATTTTTTATTTTAATTTGTTTTGAGAATAAAAATTATAAAAATTTTTTTAATATATTTCTAGATACTCTGAAAATATTATTTTATTTTAAGAATGATAACTTAAGATTAATTCAAATATGTATCAATGTATAAGATCTTTTTACATCAATAAGATAATTAAAGTATAATATTGCAATTTCATTTCAATTACATAAAATATATTTTTAGAATATAGTTGTCTGAGAAAAAAAATAAATTGATGTAAAATATAAAATTAAGATTATTTAATATTGTTTTGAAAATTTCTGAATTCTTAATAATTATAATAAACATCTAAAATTTATATATGAACTAAAGAATAATAATATGATAAGCTTTTTCGATATGACTATTATAGTTTAATTATAAAAGTAATAAAATCTAAATAAATTAACATAAAAAATCTATACAATCAAATATAATTTTAAATGTTGAATCAAATAATTATATATATATATATATAAATTGAATATAATTGTAATCACCAAATTTAATAAATTATAGCCTTAAGAAGGACAAGTAACGTTATTGACACGTAGGCGTCAAAAATTATAATTATCCTTCGAATTTCTTTCACACGCCTAAAATAAATCCCAAAAAATTTATTAGCATTAAAAATAAAAAAGTATCCATAACAATTATATTAATATATGTGATTGTTAACTTTTTTCACGTGCATATTAAACATCAATAGAATGAATAATGAAATTTCTGAAAATAAAATTTAACAGGAAGCTTATTCTTTTTTTTTTTAAAAAAAACTTGAATAATAATTGCAGTTACTATTTGAGTATAGTATAAAGTTAATTTAATTACTACCAGTCACGAAAAGTTTTATAATATATTATTAAAGTTGTTGGTTCTTATGTACATTAAAATACAATATATATCTTTTGTAGTACGTGTATTTTACGTTACGTTCGAACAATGGTTTGGCTATATTTCCAATTACACAGTACTCGTTACGATTTAAATATTTTTTTGTTGATAAATGAAGAATGTATAATGTGATATAAAGCTCAGTAAATTTTTATAAAAAAAAAAAATGAAATAATAAAAAAAAAATAAATAATATCATTTTATTTTTTAATTTAAAAAAATTTAATTTTTCCTAATTTATAGTTAATAAAAATTCTATAATCATTATAATACTATAATATTTAAATGATGAATATACAATATTGAAACATTTGTTAAAAGTTCACTGATTAATTTAAATTATTACATCACTAATTTTCACTAATCTAATTAATTAAAATAAATAATTCACTAGATAATAAAAGATGACTTCATAATATTACTAATTAATTTATTTTACATATATTAAAATATTTAAAAAATATTTAATTTTGTTTCACTAAAATAAATAATTCACTCTATTAAATAAAATGATTTCATAACCATGAAAAAATATACATTTTTATTAAGTAAATATTTTCATTAAAAAATTTGAAACTATTGTATTTTGATCTTATGATATTTAATCATTCATAAAAAAATATTCTTCACTAAGATATTTTAAATTTTATGTTTTAAATATTAAAAAAAAATTTTGTTTATATGTTTTTAATTGCGTTCTTTGTAATATTAAATAAATTAGTTTAAAATTAGAAAATTAAAATAAATTAAATTATAGATATTTATTTTTAATTTAATTATCTAAAATAATAAATTAATTCGAATGTAACGTCATTTGCCTTAAGTAATATAATTAACGTTATTAAATTTATAAATAAAACGTTCAAGACCTTAATTTTAAGAAAATTTAAGAAGCATATATTCATCAGATTCTTTTTTTTTTAAACCTTCAAAGTACTCTTAAAGTGATATTGAAAGTACAAACTTTGTCGAAATATTTTTTATTAATCTGCTAAAAAAAACTTTTATAAATAACTATTCACATGGCTTATATGAAAAATAAATATAAACTTATTTTTAACCTATAATTAATTTTTAATTAATAATTAATTTTTTGCCGAAGAACATGTATTGTATCTGTTGGCTATCATTTAAATATAAAACAAAATTTATATTATAATTCCAGTTGCATATCCAAATAAATATCACATCATTTCATTTTTTATAATTACGCTCTTTTCAACTACTTAAGATAAAAAATATTTTTTTATAGATAACTCTAATTCGAATCATTCATTTCTCTGCAAGTTCAATTTAATATTATGAACGCATCCACGATTACACGCCATCTAAACGAAATTCACATTTGAACACAAATTCATACATAAACTAAGAAACAATATTCCTGACCTCTTTTGATACGCAACTACGATGTTGCTTAAAAATCCTCACAATTCACTAAATAAAAAAGAGCAAAACAAGGGTGGTTGGAAGAAACGAGATTTGAATTGGCTGGTAGTGTCAAGCCCATTACTACTTCACGGCGGTTCTAATACGGCATTATGCTGCTCCAATTGGTGCAGCTACATTCCAAATTTTGACATTTCTGGAACTGAAACCTGAAAATGCTCGGAAAATTTTGTGTTGATGATACCTTTAACATTATCTCAAACTTTTAATTACTATTAGGAATTCATGGAATTAAAAAAATTTAGTAACTTTATATTTTGTAAATAATTCGATCCTTATGTTTATATTTTATTACTTTTGAATTTAAAGAAAATGGATAAAACTTTGGTTAAATATCGAAATTTAAAAAAACCGCGTTAGAAAATGAAAATTTTTAGATTTTAAGAATGTGATAGTCAGTTGAAAATATTTTTAAATAATATTTTTAACTTCAGAATGTTTCAGAGTGACTGCTCTAGTCATAATACAGAATAATTGATAAAACTTAAAGAAAAAGCAGGTGTTACAATCTAAGATAATGAAAATTATAATTTTTTAAAAGTGATTTACATACAAAATATTAAGAAAATAAAGCATTTTATAATAAATATAGTTATTAATAATACAAAAAATCAATTTATCTGAATGTTTTATTAAATATATTATTAAATAATTATGTGAAATATTTATAAATAAATTTGGCAATGTCACTTTTAATTTTTTGATTTTGGCTGTACTAATAATCAACTAATTGTACCTATTATTTTCAACATACGTTTTTTTTAAATATTCATAATTTAAATTTATACATTTAGTGTATTCCTATATTTTTTGTCTGTGTTTGACGTGAATACATAAGTGAAAAAAATATACCTAAAATTAAATCGTATCGTTAAAAAGGTAAATTGATAATTGAGGCTGTTTATATTAAACGTTCAAAGCAAATACAAAAATGGTATTAATTTTGCGAAAATTAAACAGAAAAGCTGTGATGACAGTAGTGATAAAATCTCATGTAATGAACAATTAAAAATTGTTGAAGGCAGAAAAATAGTGCAACTGATACACCTTGGAAATAACATGTAGTGTAATTTATGTAAAAAGTGTCTTTCTTTAAAATGTATAAAAAATGAATAAGGAAGAGAACTTGCCTCAATTTTACATATGCAGTGTCATAAATGTTTATTAATAAAGAAAATAAGTAAAGGAAAAAAGAGTTTATTACATGATACTAAATGGCAAATCATATATTTTAATATGAATATACAACTTGCTATTGGTAATTATTTTCTTAATATTAAAATTTATTATTTAATATTAAACAATATTTATAATACTATTTTTGTAGGTTTAATATACAGTGGCATTGATTTTACAAATATAAATAAACGTTTTATATGTCTGAGTATTCCTATAATGAGTTTCGAAACATACAAGAAGTATGAAAATGTAGTTGGACAGGTTCTTGAAGATATTGCTAAAAATAGTTACGAGGATACTATGAAATTAGAGCGACAGCAATGCTCCACAAGTTCAATTGTAAATGAACAATTGTAATGTATTTTATTTTTCATTAAAATAATCAAATTTATGTTCAATTAATAATTCAATAATTTATATTTATAGTTTAATTAAAAAAATGGTTTTCTTTTCATTATCATATCAATAATAAAACTTTTAATTTAATGTTTTAAATGTATTTAAAAATCTCATACGTCTTTCATTATAATTTTTCATAAATATGTTAATAATATATTTAATTAAGAAATTAATTATTTTCATAAATGCTTCTTTTAATTTTTTTTAGACCTGAAAGTTCCACATCCTTTATGAACCAATCCAATTTAAACATTGAAAATCATATTCCTCTTCCTAATTCCTCAATATCATATAATAATGAAAAAAAAATAATTGTTTCTTATGATATGGGATGAAGTACTCAAGGTATAGACGTTATTATGATTGTCTAAATTAATTTAGTGCAATTTTTGGTAAAAAACGAACAGTATAATATAAAAAAAAATATAGAGAGTTATCGGAAACTGCTATTTCTTATTTACATGAATGTTTTAATTATGCATTGAGTAAAACAAAAGAAAGAGTAATGAAATCACTAATTCTATAAGGACTATTCTTTATCATGCATTCAATGTGTATGAAAATTGTGGTAAATAGTGTAAGTACACTAGTGAAAAAGAAAATTATTACCATAGAACTATTCTTGGCGACTTTAAGGATCAAAATTTATTTCTAAGATTAATAGAAATTTTTAATAAATTGAAAAATTCTATAGAAAAATGTTATATTTTATATTAAACAATATTAATAAAAGGTTACATGCAAGTATGGCATCGAAAGCTCCAAAATATAAATACCTAAGTTTAACAGCACCCCCTAATTATTGTTATTGTGCAATAGTAGCACAAAAAAAATTTGGGATATTCTTATGTGTTGAATATATTAATAATATCAATATAAATCCTACTACAAAACTTATTCAATATATTAATAAAACTGATAGATTGAATATTCTTAAAAAAGAATTATTAATACTCCAGCATGTTAAAAAAGGTTGGGTTTAAAAAAAAATAAACAATTACTGAGATATAAGAAACAAAATTCAGAAGGAATTTCGTATAGAAACAATTATTACTTACTCAAAGAATCAAACGATATAAATATAGCCTATCCAATAGAAAACAAAAATCAAACAACAATAAATAAACAATAAATAATAAATGAAGAATTTTCTATAGTTTATTTAGATATTGAAATCTCTGGTTTATCAAGAAAAACTGAAACATTACAAATTTCTGCAAAATATAATCAATCTAAATTTAATGTTTATATAAAACTCGTGAATGATATTGGACCATGCGCTAAAGCAATTCATAGAATAAAAGTTTTAAATAATAGTTTAACAGTACATAGTAATATATGTATAGTCCATGCTGATCCAATAAGAATTAATATATACAACTTATTGAAATATTGTAGGACGATTAAAAAAATGTTATATTGCTGTACATAATTTAAAATTTGATGAGTCTAGATCGTTGAATGCAATATCAATGTGATATTTTATTAACGTTTATTCACAGGTAGGAATCGGCTTCATAGATACATTTTAGGTGATTCGAGTATGCACTGATAGAAAATAAGAGGTGAATGTACTATGACATTATTGACAAAATTTTTAAAAATTGATATTCTCTATGCTCATAATGCTTTAGAAGATATCATTCTTTTAAAAAAAGTTATAAAAAAATTAAATATTAATGAATATAAATTAATAGACTACGCAATAGTATTTCATAATTATTTTGATAAGTAGTCCATGGATAGAAAAATTAATGATAATTTAGCTTTTTTTAATCCATTAATTGAATACTCTAATATAAAAACTAGAAAAAGGCTGATAAGAGAAAGCATAAGCTTAAATAATTTAAAAACTACTTATAAAAATAAGGGTAGGGTAGGAGTTTTTAACTCATAAATAAAAAAAATAATAATAAAACTATACTTACTAATAAAAAACAAGTAATTAATAAAATAATTGATTGGTTAAAAAGCGTATAGAAAGAGTTGCATATAATATTATAATAATTTAAATAATTAGTATTTACTTTAGTATTTATAAGTAAAATTTGTGACTATATTACTTGAAATTCAATTTTTAATGTTATTATCTCTGAGTTAAATTTAGTAATATATTAGCAGTAATTTATTAACAATCATATATTTAAATTATTATTGATATTATTATTATTATTAGTCTTATTATTATTGCATTTAAATTTATAATATTGTAAGATTTTATTATGTATAAGTAATATGTAAGATATTGTATGCATTATTCATTTATTAATATTATTATATTTGGTATTTTTATTTTTATTATTGTTGATTGTATATTGATATTTTAATATATTCTTATTTGTAATTTCTTAATATATTTATATTTCTAATACAAAATTTGTGTGTTTTTATTGTAGTGGTTCTATTAATACTATTAATACATTCATTATAATATTAATAATATTGTTGGTTTATATATTATTCTAATATTGATTAAATTATCTTTACTTATTACGTATATATCTTGTATTGATATATTTGTAATATTAATAAATTTACTATTATATTATTAATATTGTAGTGTAATACATTATTATTATAATATTTATATTTTAAGTACTTAAATATTATTTTAATGAAAATATTCTATTTTTTTGTATTTTTTATCTTATTATTTCTATTAGTATTATTTAAAAATAACTTATCGCATTAAAAAATTTTTTATTCTAGTAATGATTTAATTCTTTATATAGTATTTATATATTTAAAGTATTATTATACCTAACTTAAATTTAAAATTATTAACCTATTTTTTTATACAATATACTTTTATTTTTTTCATTATTTTTTAAATTTTGCTTAAGAATTTTTTTACTTTTTAATAGTATTTTTCACAATTAATATTTCTAAGTTCAAATATATGATATTTGTTAAAGAAATATTCAAGCGAGTGCCTAATTAACTTGACAAATAAACAAATAGATTGAACGTAATGAAAAGAAGTGTTTGATGTTCTCCCTTTATTTATTCATTTTGTTATACTAACACACCCTTAGGTTCGATGAATTTTTACTACATAATTAAATTAAGAGTTTTCATGATTCAAAAATATTTCTATTTAAATCTTGTTTATAAAAAAATGAAGAATAAATATATGTTTAATCATTATTGTAATAAATTTACAATAAGAATTTAATAAAGATTAATTAAATAAAAAGTTCTATATTTCTAGAAAGCATTAAAATCTAAAATATATGTAGATGAAGTTAAATAAAAACATAACTGTGATCATTAAAATATAAAAAAATATTTGAACATATTTATTATTTATTAAGAATAATAACAAATTACAAAAAACTTTCCACTTCATAAAGAAAGTAATTATTTTTTATATATGTATTTAATAAAATAATCTTAATATTAATAAAAATCATTATTGTATACAAAATTACCATAAAATAAATTCTATTGTTATAAAGAATTTTTAATTAATTCAACCAAACATCATCTAATCTATGATAAATAAATGTTTCGATAAAATATTACATAATAATGAATGCCCTAAAAAACATGAATTAGAGAAGCTAGCTATTGAGATATTTGAAAATAAAATACAACAGAATAATTGATAAAGTTATTGTAATTTATTTATTCATTCAATTTATTGTATTCATAGCCCTTAGAGGATCAACACAGTTACACTTGCCATCACTTATCAATGGCAAATTGTTACTCTATTACTATTATTACTAATATTATTATATTATTACTAATTCATTAAATATATACATAAATAATCGCATTGATATGAAAAAATCATAATATATCAATAGCCATTAATCCGTAATTAACATGTCATATAATCTTTGCGGTAATAATATATAAACATATGAGAAATAAGTATAATAGAAATATATGAGAAATGGGTTTTAAATGCTTAATTAAATTTATAAAATTATAAAAATGTAAAATGTAAAATGTAAAATGTAACTGTATCTTAGCTTATAAGAATATGTATATAAAACTGTAACCAAATTCACTCCTGGACCACAAGGCTGAAATTAATAAATAATATAAATAACTATTAGTCCAAGCTTTCTCATCAATCTCAAGTTTAAGTTTGTTTAGCCTCTAAAAACCCTGATAAACTCCTAATTTTCCGAATCCTACTAACAAATTAACAACGCAACAAAATTTATAGCCACAAGAGTCCTTAATATCCTTCATCCCTTAAAATTCGCAATAATTCAAGAAAATCCAAGAAAATTAAGGATCTCAAGCAGAATTCCGAATTCTGTCAGAGTGTGTGAGGGCACGACCTAGAATTACCTTAGCATTATATGGACAGTGAACCTTTGAAAAAACACTTTCCCGAATGCTCAAGTCGACTAATCTTATCTTTAACGTGAGAAACGAATTCGAATATCTTGCAGAGTACGCAGATACATAAAATTCTCGCGAACGTCAATAATACGTGGATAAATCAGAAGCCGGCTACGCATGCGTCCCACTAGTCCCACCTTAATAATCGGTATCCTTATATATATATATAATATATAATATATATAATATAATTATAATTATAATATATAATATATAATATAATTATATATATAATAGACCACTTCACATCATCGCCGGCGTACCATCTCATGTGCCCAGGACCCAAAAAAACTGGGTCACAAATAAGTTACCTAACTCATGTACCGACCAACCGTTACTAAATTAAATACTATATTATTAAATTAAATAAGAAGAAAAACAATACTTCCGAATAATCTTTGACATAAAAGATTAAAATTCATATTTCAAAACGTCATTTACTTAATTTAACATTTAAATTCATTAGTAAATTCATGTAGGATACAGTTGTTATTGGATTCCTTTTTTAAAGTATATTTTTAGAGTTATCAATACTACCTTTGACATTGCTAAACAATACTGAGTAGTGCTAATTGTCACCAGTAATGCTTTAAACACAAACAAACATACAAAGTTATTAATTATAATTTAATGATCAATAAGTACTTCGGCTTCAAGCATTATTCGTCGTAACCGGATTGTAATTTGCATTATCTGATAAGATAACAATCATTTATTCGTTATCATATTTATTATTTCGCCTAATTATTTTTATTACGTCCATTGCAAAATAAAGCGTTTACCTCTTTGTGGACGCTATCGGTAGTATAAGCCCATTATCTAAGCGCACATTCATAAAAAAACTACCTTAATGGCATATAATAAATGTTATTATAATTATATATCGTGATAGGTAATAACAAAATCGCAATTGAAAACATTAAGTTTTCATTAAAAATCAAAAACAAGTAAGATTAAAATTATATGAATAATTTAATCCTTAATCACTTATAATACCTAATAATAATAATAATTCCATAGCTTGATATTAATATTTTTAATTAAATATATTTAATCATTTTATTAGATAAATAAAATCCAATAAAAATACTTATTTTTAAATGTAATTTTTACAATCAATAAATTCAAAACTTCACTCTTTTTGTTTAATTTAAATTCAAAAATAAATAAAATAATTATACTATAGTCTATACTTTAATAGCGATGTTAAATAAAGATTATAAGAATAAAATACATTCAAATAATGATCAGCTGTGTAAAAAATAATTGAAGTAAACGTGAACAATAAATGAAACGGAAACAAAACATTGAATAGTCATAATCTAGATAGACAAACATTATATTTTGATAAATATTATGAGAATAATGGAATCAATTATATTAAAACAATAATAGATGTACCGAAAATAAATTGTAAAAATGAAAAATAGAAGATTTGAAAAGTAAATTGAAAATAATTAACTTTTAATTGCTTAGTGCTAAATGTGAAAATATAATATTAAATAGAACTTGAAAAAAATAACATAGTATCAAATACTTTCAATACAATTACAGAAAATGAAAAAAATGATATTTTTACCAATCTTTCAAAATTCGTATACCCTTTTAATTGGCTTCGACAAGAAACATAACTACAAACTAAAAATATTAGCCTGTTAAAACAAATAATAGATTAAAATTTAGAAGAATATTGGCATGTTATTTCTCAAATTTAGATATTTACAAAGTACGATAAAAGTCTTATTTTTTATTTAAAATAATTAATAAAAATATCAACGATTCGTATTTTGCATATGTAAAAATAAATTAAAATATTGATCAAAAAGTGTTAATAGATTAGAATAAGTTAAATATTGAATAGAAAAATATTAAATTTAGTCGTAGTTTAATTAGATAATTAACAATTTTATATATATAATATTTGTAAATTGTTTATTATTATTAACATTAGATTTCTGTACTAATAAAAAATTTTTAATAAAAAATTTATTATACAGTTATATTTTTACAACTGATTATATTCTATATATTAATTATATTAAAGACAACTAATTATATTATGTATACTTTAAGACTAATAATTATGCATATTAGACATATAATAAATAACTAATAAATTACTTTCCAGTTTAGTAAATTTTCAATTTCAAATTTTTAAATAAATTTTTTAAACATAATTCATTATTAAGGAGTGCATTAATAAAGATTTTATTATTAAAATTCTTTTTTTGAATCAATATGTCACTTCCATAAATATATGCTACAATAAACAATAAATATTGTATTTCTGTTTTCATAATATTTCAATGCTGAAAAAATATCATAGCTGACACTCTATAGGAGGAAAGAAAATAAAATCAAAAAAACAGTGGGATACAATAAAAGATTTGATTTAAAGAAAAATAGAATTATATCAGTATAGTTTTAACTTCATAAGACCATAATAAAATGGGGAAATGATTATTAAAATAGGCTTATGAAACCTTTTGTTATTTTAGTTTAGGATTACCACAAAATCTCATACTTGGTTTAACGGAACGGCATATCTACGTACAAATATTTATTCCACATCTTTTGAAATATATGGCTTAGTTTTAATCGTAAATATTATGGAAAAAGTTAAAATTGAATACGATTGAAATTATTTGTTAACGTATACTTTTTTATGCCCTTACAATGATGATAGAATTTGAGTAAACTTTCATACAAATCCAATCTTACATATTTTACGTTAATTACTTTTAGATATTTTTTGCTTTTTAAATGTTAAAGTTAAATTAAAACATATTTTAATTGTAGTAAATAGTATAATAATTGTAAAAATTAAATTTTGCTTTAAATAGAATCTATTACATATATTAATAAAGTAAATAAATTAAAGTCATTAGTTTAATAAATAAATTTAACATTTCTAAATAAGATATTTTAAATTTTCGTAATAAATAGATTATAAATTTTATAATATTAACCACTAATTCTTTTTTATATTCTCAAAAATTTTTGAGATATACAAGAATGCTTAATAGACAATGTAATATGTATGTATACATAGTATGACCAGTAAGTATGACCAGTAAGTAGTAAAGCAAATTTATTATTTTTGAAGCCACTATTTATTATAATGACTTCGCCGTCAAGATAAAAAATGGGCGGGGAAGTTTTTCGTATTTTTTCTTCTTGGTTTTATTATTTTTTGATAATTAGAAGTAGCCGGACTTTACTTCGCACGAAGCGTGTTTTTCAATCTTGCAACACGAAATTTTTAACGTGTAAAACTGTTGAAATAGATTTACACGTTAAAAATTTGTTTATGGCTTTATAAAATACAGTAGACTTTTAAATGTTAAAAATTAAGAATAAAATTACATATAAATCGCAATTTATAAAAGCATATAGGTCTTTCAAGAAGCTCACAGATTATTCCCGTTCTCAACGCTCAAAATCAATCAAAATCGATTTTAACGTCCAATATGTACACAGAACTTTGAATTCAAACTTTCGTTCAATTATCAGGGTAATCGATGATACCCTAAATTTATCAACACATACATATAGTTACTTTCAAAACTTTTTTTAACATTTACAAATTTAGAATAGTATTTTTTTCCACATCGCACACCAAATTTTATCGTATAACGCCATTCCACTAGACGATCCGTTGCACAAAACTAAAAGACACTCTTCTCACGAATGCAAATGCAACCGGTCCTAATGATCGAAAAAAACTCCCCCGTACATTTTTGACCTCTCCGAAGTCGCTAACATAAATAGTGGCTTCAAAAATAATAAATTATCATTACTTTACGAATACACTATGTATATATTTATACAGCACCAATTTTTACAACAATATATTCACATTAATCAATACTTAAAAATGAAATGTATCATTAGAAATAACTTTTTTTCCATTTTATATTCTGCTATGTTTAATAAATGAACATTTAATTTTAATGAATGAAATAAAAATATGCATAAATTTTATTTGAAATAACAAATTCCAATGTTTTTTATTAACATATTTACCCCGTTCGGATGGTTCAGACCACTAAGATTCGTTGGGCAAACCGAATTGCCTCTATGCTCGAATTTTATATAATTTAAATAAATCATATAAAATTATAATTTAAAATAAAAATTAAAAATAAAATCATAATTTAAGAAATAGGAGAACCTTTTTATTTCCCAGCTGGAACAGCTGGTCTTCGGGATTCTCTTCGGGAAAGAGAGTGTAGAAGCGGTTAACGGATTGGTTAGCCATGAGGCCCCAGCGGCGCTAGTAGTACGGACGGCATTCGCGACGCAGTTGCGCGTGCATTAACACTAGCAGTCGTGTTAATCCTAAAAGTTAGCTACCGGGCCATGAGAGTGGGCTAGTGGCAGTCGGGCTTAGTATAGGCCGAGCATTCGTCCCGCGCGGATGTAATCTCGTAGCACTGAAGAAGTTAGCAACATGGAATGATAAAATATATGTGTATTATCATCTATGTCGATATAAATATAATAAATTAAACTAGAATATTTATATACATTTTAATCCTGTTTAATTTTTTTATATAAATAAATTCAAAAAAAATATTCAATCTCTAAATTATTACCTAGGATTAAAATTTAATTTTAAAATAATCTAAAATAATAATTTAAAAAAATATTTTTAATGATTTTAAATTCAAATAATGAAAGTTTTTAATTTAAAAATAATAATTTAAAAGAAATTTTACTCTCTCTCTCTCTTATGAGCTCTCAATATATTAGAAAGACTCTCAGATATTAACTAAGAATTTTTCTATCAGGTAATTTTTTTTTTTTACCTTATATCTGTGGTCTTAAATTACACTTATCAGAATCTTTATTGATAAAACACTGTAAACATACTCTAACCACCAACTCTTAATTGATGCTTTAAATATATACGTTACATTTTTCATCCACTTTCATCTTTGGCTTAATATTTTTTAAGAAATTAAAAAATTCTTTTCAATTACTTTAATTCTCACTTCTGAACAAATTTGTATTTAATAAAAATATTTCATGAAACAGTGCTCCAAGATTTGAAGTACAGATTTTAATAAATTTTCGTTTGTCTATTTATAAATTGTAAAATTGTATCTTGTTTGAAATTATTTCATTTATTTCATAATATAATTATAAATTAAAAATATATATATATCGTCACGTATGTAAAATTGCATATGCATACGCGACGATTTAATTATATTCACATCAGCGAAAACAAAGACGGAACATTGGGAAATTGACATCGAGGCAATCGACCGGAGTCACGAGTAACGTGAAACCCGCGAGTAATAAGAACTTCCGAGCTCGCCCAATTGCGAAAATTCAAGATCAGAGGCGACGATGAATACACAGAGGTCAATCAAAAGGTAAAGTCGAAGAAAGCTGACCGGACTATAATCAAGTAGAGGCACCCGGTGGGAGAAATCGCGGATTTTGTAATTTCTCCATACAACGGAGGTAATAAGTCAAATCGAAAAACATGTAGGGGCACTTCAAAATTAGACTTCAAATTGGAATTGTTAGATTCGGTCGTACTTCGGTTCGGGTTCTTTAATACTTATTTGTTTTACACAATCGGGACTTAGCTCCTTGACACAAAAGAAAGTTGTCTTACACATTGCGATACTTATCTCTCTCGTTCATAAAGAGAAATATAATAAAACAAAAGTATTATATTAATTATCTCGCGTTTTATTAATTGACGATTTCCGAACCTCACAAAGGCCAAAACGCTTCGACAGATTTGGCTAGGGCAGAACGATACCTGGAGAGAAAATATTATCGCGATTCGATTATTAAAGAATAAACATAGTCGTGACCTCTTAGATACGTAACAATATGTAAATATATATATATAAGAAGGACTTGCAATCACTGATACTGTTTTAACGTTGTTTATATAAATGGTATATAAATTTATTAAAAATATTTCAAATATTAAAATAAAAATTAAGAAAACTTGTTATTGCAACTTTGTGTAAAAACATTATATAAATCTTTATTTTTTCGGTTATAAAAGTAAGGCATATTCTTGTATATGGCAAGTAAATAGTCTGACATTTAAAAAAAAAACTGCATTAATAAGTAGACGATTTGAAACAAATTTTAAATAAATAAATAATTTTAAATTTCAATTAAACGGAGTTTACAAGGAAATACTTTTTTCATTTAGAATTTTTCTCTAATTCATAAGTAGTTCATTTTCTTCAAATTATTCTTTAATTTCACAATAATTGATTAGTATTTAAAACCTCTCGAGGATTGCTGAAAAAAAATTTTCAAACGTAAATACATGAACTTTTATTATCATAAGCACCTATCCTGCATTACTTTCTATAGATAATTAAGGGAAGTTAAGAAGTTATCTTTCATACACAATTTGACAAGGTAGAATTCTGACGAAAACTGCAAGCATTTGAATTTTCTTCTCTTCAAGGTCTCGCTTTTTAATTTGATAATTTTTATTTGCATACCAGCACCCTTTACATACACTACCACATACTTTGACAATGATTTGTTCGATCTTATTGACCCTTTATGCCCCTTTGAAAAAAATCCTTGCATTACGTACTTTATGCTCTCGAGTTTTCACCCTCCGCGCATATTTCCACTACTGTATTAAAAATTATTTTTCAATTGTAACGAGAGCTTTGCTTTTTTTTTCTTTATTTTCGACCAAACGATCATTACACATTCACTCACTTTTGACTACAAATCAAAATTTTAGAAAAGAACGTAATTTACTATATTTTTACACGTTTTAGGAAATAAAATTATTATCAAAGGATTGCGAGTGAATTCTCAATCGTAATAAATGTTGTAAACTATCAGTAATTTATCAAAAACTGTTCGTACAAGATAACAACCTTATTTCTCTTTAATCTACCAACTAACTTTCTTATCGCATTGCTAATAATTCGAATATTAATTTATTAGGCAAGGCTTCGAATTTTTAAATGGATTAAACTAATACTAATGTAAGGATATGGTGAACTGAGATAAAATTGGTCATGTAATTTACACACGTGATTCATTTCAATATTACTGCAAGGAAAATACAAGTAAATTTCAGTATTTCTCGAGCAAAAGTATAGCTCTCGAAATAAATATTTTGCCTAGACTCATTTTCATATAAAAGCTGGCAGCATTTTATTCAACTTTGAAAACACCTCTAAAATAATTGGAATAATAAATCAAAGAGGAAAAGCCATCCTTTATTAATGTTTTACAATTATCTAACCTCTAAATAGACAGAGAAAAAGGGTTAAGAAACACTTATTCATGACCTTGTACTTACATATTAAAAACACGTCGCCAATTAAAAATGGCGGAAATACTGGATTAATGAATTTGACTAAGGCTTCATCACCTCACACATTTTTTCATTTTGCTCGCATCAATAGTTCTTTTTCACTCCTTTTGTACAGTATCTAAAAATACGATTTTTACACAGAAGTGTCGGTATTGCATATATTTCAATAGCTTCACTCAAACACTTGCCTAAGTAAAATAAGAATCGTAAAAGTCAACTTCATGTAATCAGGCATAAAATGTGCTCTAAACTCAAATTTTAATCTAATTTTTTCCGAGTATAGTTTTAATCTTTTAAAGGATGACTTTATTTATTCTGGCTTCTGTACAAAATCCATTTCATCTAAGTTCATTTTGAAGGGCTTGCCTATATGATCAAATTCGCCCCCCCTCTTTCCTCTTTAATTTCAAACTAAAATTTGATCATAGTATTTACTTTTACTTATCAAACAAAGAAAACTTAAGATGTTCAATATATCTCTGTTGGTGAAAAACAGCTTTTTCTAATTTGTATCAATTATCATGATTCATTGTTCTAATCAAACTTACATTCATAAATATATCTTTTTCTTCTATATTTTCACATTGATTGATCTTTGATTGATATTAAATTTGGATTATAAAATTTTCTTATTTTTTTGTTATTCTTGAGTAATGTTTGTGTATTAATCCGGTAAATTGTATGAATATTATTAATGAATCATCATAAAAACGTATAAGATTTTTAATAAATTTTCTAAATATTTGAAATATGATACTGTTCTTTTTTTGTTATTATTATTAATATTTCTGATTTAAAATGTCAAAAAAATATTTTAAAATTTCAAAACAAAGTATGAAGTCAGAGTCACATAACTTATTTAGAAATATAAGATCACACGAGAATAAAATATTTCATTTTTTTTGTGAGACTCAAATTTGTTTAGATAATTTTTTTAAATAAAATTTTTTTTAAAGAAAAAAATATTTCTAACATACGAATATAGTGTTGAATATTGTTCATATTTGACTAGAAATAAAGTACTATTTTTTAATAGAAAATTTACAAAACTTACTTTATATGCAAATTCTGAATTTCAAATTGTTGGCAACAACAATGAAATTTTTTTTATGAAAATTATCATATCTTACAATTTTTCTGTAATTTTTAACTTCATTGTTACATTTTTACTATACAATATTTAAATATACATATCCATTATTTATTAGTAGAGGATTGATTTATTTCTTTTTGCATGTACAAAATGTATCATCTTTTTTATTGTGCTTTATTGTACTTTCGAACAACTGCAACTCATACCCAGTTGATTAAATTTTTTTATATTTAATTAACCTATTTATTATCTGTTTTCGTAAATTTCAATGTAGTCGAAATCGAAATCATCCTCGTTTTTCTAAATTATTTATATAAACTTTTACCTTCAAATGTTTCTATAATAGTAATATCATTTTTAAGAATAAATAAATAATTATATTATTCAGAAAGTAACTACAATTTATATTATTATGAACTATACATAAAATATAAATATATATATTTATTTATAACACTTAATTATATCTATTAATAATTAATTCTAAATTCAATTGAATTCTCATTGATTAAACATTTAAATATTAATTATCAATGGAAAATAAATGTTTTAATTCTTAGAACTTTTTGAATAATGAAATATTATCTATAAATTGTTAAATAAATAAAAAAAATATGTTTTTCATCTTTTTTAATAATAATAATATAATAATTTTTTAAATAGTCTATTTTCATTCCATGTATGAATTTTTCATAATATTAATTCAATTTTATAAAATTGCATACACTTTTTTAAATTTGTATAAAATATATTTTAATAAAAGGCATCATGGTATTAAATCATATATACTATTTAAAAAAAATGAATTAATAAAAAATATTTTTCTTCTTAAAAAAAAAATAATATTTTTAATATAAATAGAATGTATATAATACGGGAAAAAGTTAAGTTGAAAAAACTAAAAATATGCAAATAAATAAACAATAAATAAAAATTCATTCGAGCAACTTGCTTATAAGTGTAATGCATGTACATTTTATCTAATCATTTAACTTTGTTAATTATTATTATTAATACTATTAAAGATTACTATATAAATTTATGTGTAGGCATATAACTTAAAAGTGATATTTTTATTTTAAAAACTATTATTGAAACGACACAACTAATTAATAATAAATATTATTAATGTTTCTCATCTAATTAAATAAAAATTAAAATTGTTTTTAAAATTCATTAATCATACTTGTAAAATTTTAAGTCATATTTTCAAAAAATATCAAATTTTAATTAATTATTAATATGAATACGGACTACCAATTATATGTACTTATTTAGTGAAATTTATCATTATAACTGCTTTATCATTTTTCAATACTGTCGGTCAATCCAATTTTTAATTAAATTAATCAGCACGCGAATAATTATTTCAGAATTTAGTTACTTAAGATGTGACGAAAGTTTATTATGAGCTACTAAAATTACAAAATTATTATTACATTTTCCTTTGGATAATTAAATTGCATATCTTGAACATTTTTTTCATCGCAAACATCTATTTCAACTCTTAATTGATTTTTATACAAAAAGAGCACATATCATTTAACATTAAAATTGTTATCACATTTAAAAATATTGTCTCACAGGCTGAAAGCACTGATAAAAGTAAATACTAAATAAAGCTTAAACAATTACCCTTGGAAATATTACTTTTAAAATCTCAAATTTGATTTAATAAGAAAACTGCATTTAGTAGCCATAAATAATAATGTTAACTTTCCAAATTCAAGTAATTAATTAAAAATATTCGACAGAAACTGACCTGTTTGAATCCACGATACATGACTCTGATCTCTTGCCTTGAAAACTTGGTTTGCTTGAGGAGCTCCTCGAGGGCGACAGGCCTCGTCGTCTGCTGGCGAACCCGCGTACTCTCGAAGTCGAAAAGGGCCTCTTCGGGTCCCGGTGAGTCAGGTGGTGTCGTCATCCTTCAATCAGCTGCAAGCCTCGTTTATGATGTCACGTCAAATCTTTCAAAAAATCCGTTTCACACCGTTCTATGGGTATATACAAAATAATCATTCTCATTTCGACAATATAACAATAAATTTTTAAGACAATTTGAACATTTGAATATTCAGAATAGTGGATATTTAAAACTAATGTTTCGGTCATTTTTTTCAATATTTATGTTAGTGCATGACGACACGATACGTTAGAAAGGGCTTCAAGAAAATATTTTTAATATTCATTGAACTCTTTTAAAATATTTAAGTTCAATAATCAATCTAGTAATATTTTTACTTACCTCGATTAAGATTTTCTAATTTACCAAAAATAAAACTATTTGAAAGTTGAATTTTAAGAACTATGAAATTTATAAAGTAATATTATAAAATTAAAAGTTACAAAAGATACTCGAATTCAGCATTTCAAAATTACAAAAAATTTAAAGTACATGCAGAAGATCTTGCAAAATTCCATTAAATATACAAAATATTTAAAAACTTATTTATCAATAAAATTATTGATTTTTTTCTACCAATTTGTCTACATATCATAAAAAATTATTAAAAAAGTAATTTTTATTTTTTGTACATTATTGAATATATATCATTATAATATAGATCAGTTTTTAATTTTTCAAACTACATAAGAATAATAAATGTTTAATGCTGCAATCAATTTCTATAATATTGTTTATTTTTTATTTTTATTTTTGTCAAAAAAAATTAATGCTTCTAAATACTTTAAGTCATTTTTATTAACAAATTAAAACAAAAGTCTTAAGCCACACATTAAAATATTTCAATTATTTTTTTAAATCGTTTAAAAAGAATACATATATTTAATAATATTAAGTATTACATACACTTTCGTAGAATGTAATATGAAATACTTGAGTTGAATATGGTTAATATAATGTTTAACTATAACTAAACCAATGTTTAACCATGTTCTACTTAATTATACTGTCATATTATAGTACGTAAAAGAAACTATAAATCCATGAACCACAATTCTACTTTTTATCTTTACTAAAAGCTTTTAAATGTTTATGAATCATAGTATTATTTATTATTTTAAAATACGTCTCTAAAATAATAAGGTTATGAGCGCTTTTAATTTTTTGTTTTGTCACTTGATAAATCATTAAAAAGACTTATGATTAAATTTTATAATAAAATTTTAAATAATATCACAAATATTTATTTCACACTTTAAAATTACTTTCATTTTAGTCATAAAGAAGAATATCAAGCCAGATCTAAAAAAAAATAAAAAACGGCATGTATGTTTAAGTTTTCATAACTGAATATATAATATTTATTTCGAGTACAAGGTTTTATCCACATCTAAAAAAGAATTCGGTAAACCAATTTAACGCGATAAAAGATTTTGTTGTTTTAGTCAAGGAATTTCATTTCTAGCACGACAATCCATTAAAGTTAATGTAAATTATTTTTAAATTTGGAAGCCTTTCATTTACATCTAAGTGTAAAATAAATAAATACAATAAAATATAAAAATTCTTGTATTTTACAAGTTATCCACATTAGAAATCGCATCTATTGTTTTACGATTCCACTGACCGCATTCATCACCATTCAAACTATAAAAGTACAATATTCATCTCCACGTGCACTTATAAGTTTGCAAATATATTCGCGATTTGGTAGGCGTAGTAAACAAAAAATCAACTCGTAAACGACAAGAATCCCATAAAAAATATCTCTGTATAACCCGACGTTTTTAAGTGTTGAATATGTTCTCGCCATAGAGAAACGACGACACGCATGTCAATAAACTCCAAAAAAAAACTAATAAAATTCAATAACATAACAAGTGACCAGATTAAAATAAAAATAACAATAACAATAAACGGAGTATAAACCAATATAACCACCATAAACTCCGGGAGTGCACCAGTATTTGGGTGCTCAGCCGGTTCATAAATATCGTAGCCGTCCCATTTTTCCTCGACTGTAACGGAAACAGTGGAAACCCCAGAAAGCTTTGTTTGCAAGAGCATCAGAGCCCCTCATCTCTAAAATTCTCTCATTAGGATTATCTTTCGATCATTTCACTCGGTTTTATCATCGCGTAAATTGGAGCCTTAAATATTCCACTGGAAGGCTCGAGACTTGGGGTCTTGGCACTCAGGATCATCGGTGCTGACGATAATGAAGGAACAATTAATATTTGCTCGTAAGTTGAGCCTTCAAAATCAAGTATCAATTAAATTCCTCTGGTCATTATTTAAATAGAATTATTTAAATCACTTCTCATTCCTTATTCACTCTCTCGACAGTTATTTATAATCTAACGATTTTGATTTTTCCGAGAAATTACAATCAAATTACGGATCATGTCTTTTTTAATAAGTGATTAATTATTCTGGTAGAAGGTTATTATTTTATTTTTTAACTAAAAGCAAATTTCTTACATAACATTTCCTATAAATATTATATTTCTGCCTGTAGTGAAAAAAATTCATTTTTATTTTATTTTATTAGATTCATTTTGTTTTCAAGAATTTAAATTTGTTAAACTGACATAAATATACATTAAATATTTTACTAATTTGCTAATTCCTATTTTTATTTGAACAAAAAAACTGAAACGTGACTTTAATCAATTTTAACTTTAATGAAAGAAATGTAATATTCCAAAAATTACTTTTAATGATGGAATGAAATTATTTTTTCAACAGAACTATATGATGTTTTGAAAAGAAATTATATTTTATGTTTTTTATAAATCAAATGAAGAAATAATAAACTACAAACAAAATTTTACATACATTGGTGGGATTAAATGTAAATTTTAAATTAATTAAAAATAATTGTAAATTTTATTTTAATTTAAATTAAAAATTACATGGATTTAAATAAAAAAAGTTTTATGGAATATAAATAATTTATTCAGTGCAATATTATTTTATTAAAATCAAATATAAAAAAAACTGAATATAAAATACATTAATATAAGAAAAATTATACTGTTTTTATAAAATTTTTATAAAATAACAAATTAATTTATACTTGTAAATTTTTTAAAACATTGCATTATAAACAAATGATTTAAGTACTATATGTGCCACATTTTTCATTCACAATTTACTAATAATCTAAAAGTATTAGATATCGTAAAAATATAATTAACAATTAGAATAAAATAAAAAGTCAAATAAATATCAAACAACTCTCTATATATTTTTTAAACACAAATACAATTTCATACATTATTAAATATACTTATATTTTTTTATCAATTCTATACAAACTTCAATAAATTTTAGTGTTTTCAATAAAAATAAAAGAAAAAAGAAAATAATTAAAAACATTTTTATGTTTAAAAACTGTATTTTGTTTATTATTATCATTTCGAATAACATATTCCTGTATTGTTTTTTTTTTGAATATTTCAAAACATTTATATATTATAAAAAAAAAGTTATGAATAAATTTTAATTCCGTTAATATAAAAATATTTATAAAAATTTTATTTAAATAACAAAACCAATTTAATTTCACCATAAATATTTCTTTATTGTAAATTAAATAAACAATAATATCATCTGTAAAATGTTTTAATAAAGTAATTTACAAATATTATAAGATTATATTTTATTCATTACAATTACATATTTGCTTATTTGTAAAAATATAATGTAAAATGCAGATATTATACTTATTTCAAAAGTATTTAAATTTTAAATAAAATAAGACTAGAATATATAAAGTTGAATGTTAAAATTGTATAGAAATAAAAGAATTTGATCGAATTTTAATTGTATCACCACAACATTGGAAGAATAGAACAGAATTGTGATTAAATAAATTTATATAGTGAAATATAAAAACAAAATAATATAAATAAATATAATATAAAATAATATAATAATAATAAAATAAAAAATGGAATAAAAACAAAAGTTAAAAAAGAAACTCTCGAAACTAATAAATAGCCCAACAAATTTTTCAACTCAGTATTTTTCAAGTTCCCATTGAAACAGTAATAACCACTTCCCTCATTCCAATGTTACACTATGCTTAGCTCAGCAGATATCAAATTTATCATTCCCAAGTTCTGCAAGGTAACAGTCATTGAATATTATCAGAAAAAGTTTTGTTTCTGTCACTTACTGTTACTCGAGTATTTTAAAAAAATAATTATAAATTGTTTATTCTTGTTTTTTTTTTATTGATATGCCAACACTTTAATGTAATATTTGAACATTGAAGAAAAATATTGATAATTCGAGTGATTGAAAATCCAGCATTAGTCAAATTTATTAAATAAGTAATTCTCTTATTTGTAGTCTTAGGAACTTAAAGTGATAAATTTAAAAAGTTTAAAAATAAAAAGTGTTCATAACGTTTATAGTCACAGACAGAAGAATCAATTTACAAAATCTAAAAGTATATCCTTTTCTTTCAATTTTATGACATCATTGGTTTGTGTACTTTTATCAATAAAAATTTCTTGAATAATTTCTTAAAGTACTCTAATGATTTACCTTTAAAATAATGCATAATGCATGCAAAATAAAGGTGTTTAATTAAACTACATTGATTTGTTTTATTTATATAACCCTAAATTTATCGTTACTCAAAAATATTCGTAAATATAAATAAAACAATTTTAATAAGTTATTTTTTATATATAATGTAATATTTGTAGAGAATATATCGAGATTTATTTAAGTAATTTATTTAATTTATTAAAGTAAAAGGTACCGAACTCTTGAACATATATTTTTTCTAATATGGAAGAAAAATTTTCAAAAAATTAAATATCAAATATTAAATTAAATATCAAAGCAATAGAAAAAAAACTATGTAAACATAGAATTTAAATTTTTCTAAGTTTTAAAAAATATACCAAACTTGTTTTCAAGTTCGAATACATTTTTCTCAGATAAAATTTTTCACAACAACAAAAAATAAATTCGTTGACCGCATTTTATGTAAACTTAATTTATTAACTTAATTTTTTTAAAATTCAAGTTTCAAAAGATAAATAAAATATTTTATTTTATTTGAACGTTGAATTAAATTTTATCTCAATGTTTAAAATAATTGTATTAAATAATTATTTGATTTTCTAATTTTTATATAATGTATAAATACGCGAATAAATTGAAAATATTTTCTATACTTTAATTGCCAAATACAATAATTAAAAATTATTGTTAACAACTAAAAGTTCGACATATAATGTACGAACTGTGTTATTTCAAGAATAATATTTAAAAAGTATATTAACTAGTACTGCACAAACTTATATTTGCTTGAATTTGAATGTAATGGATAAATTATTAAAAATTATACATAATAATAATATTATCATTTAAAGTATAATAGATTTATTAGATATTAAATATTTGTTTAACATTATTATAAATACTTATAAATATAATTAAATAAATAAGTCTCGATATTATGCTATCAAGTAATTAATGATTCGTATAATCCAATAATTACTGTAATATCTTTATAATTTTTATCTCACAGTGATAATCGCATATTTTTAATAGAACTTGTCACGAAATTTTTGTAAACATCGATATTTTCAATTTTTTATTTCATTTTTAATTTAATTATTTAAACAAAATATTTTTATTGGAATAAGATTATTTTTAAAGTGAAATAGTATAATTAAAAATGTTTTAAAATATATATTAAATTTTACCTGATACGTACAAATTTAAATAACATTTATATTATATAGATCATGTTTTTTTTTAAAAAAATTTATTATATTTATTCAGTTTATCGAATGGAATTTATGTCTGTCTTATTTTTATTAAAAAACACACATTCTTTAATAATAAAAAACAAGAAATCGGTGCGTGATGAACACCTTTAACCATTTAATTTTTAAAACTAAGGTTTTTAGTCTGACCATTCCCAGCATTTATCTACTTATACATTAATCTTTACCGATTTAAATTGATCAACCTTTGTGTGTGTGTGCGTGCCCGCGTGTGTGTGTGTGTGGCTATTTGGATTATATAACTTTTACACACTTTTGCCGAAACAATAAAAATTTCACAATTTGTTGTTATTAAACACTGAAATGTTTATTTATTCCTTCAAAGGAAACTGAAAATTTACAAGAATAAAAGATTAAATAGAAAAACTTAATTTTAAATATTTGAATAAAACATTTAAAAAAACTGTTCAATAAAAACAAAGTAAGAGATGCTTATAAAATAAGAAAAATATTTGTAAATATTAATCATTTTTCTGTAGAATTTGGCAAATTTCAGCAAACATTCTATTCTCTAAATGGATGATGTTTTGATAAATTTTAAAAACCCAGAATTAAGGTTTGATAAGAGGAAATTATCTCCTGCTATAAAAATATAGTTATATTATTTGTTATGTTAATTTTTAGAATACAAATTGACATCAACAAATGACACTTTAACCAATAGTTTAATTGTAGTAATTAAAGGTCACAACTAAATACTATGGATTTCGGTCGAATTGGAAATTTTCGTTAAAGAAGGAAATGAAGAGTTAAGCTTGCAGGTCATAATGGACATTGAAAAAAGACGTCAGAGATGGATCACTAGTTCACAGTGAGGAAAATCTGAGCCTCAATTCCACCGATTGCGATCAGATCACCCTTACTCGTTCAGACAAAAAAGGCAAGAATTGAGGATTCTTACGTAAATCATCATAAATAATAAATCCTGAGGGAATTTAGCGCCAACTACCAGAAGGAGTGGGAGCACGTGAAAGAGTCCGGAAATTGAGTTGCCTCGGTGCCAATCCTCGTCCAGGCCTCTTTGGAACAGCCTCCTCCTAGCCTCTTACCTCCTGCAGAACTCCCGAACGCGAACTCACGTCGGGAGTGACCGTACAAAGCGCGCCTCGGCGATAACTGCCCGGCGACGCGCGAGTGACCCTCTCTCTTGCTCTCCCTCAGCCCTCCCACCTGGGATCCGCAGCAATCGATGTGCATGTACGCACACACCGACCTCCACCCCTGGCTAGCTTCTCCTCCACGTGCGCTCTCTGAAGGAGGTGCGCACCGGCCTCCACATCCTGCCTCCCTCTCCAACCCTGAACTCGAAGTGCGCGGCCGCACATACAGCAGGTGCGACCGAAATGACAAGAAGTTGCTCACTGGCGCCGAGGAACATGAAGCGCCCCGTCGCGGACCTTAGTCCAAGTTCCGGATGCGCCGGCGCACCCCTACCAATTCTCCAAGAACTCTCCTAGAAGAAAGGAAGAGCTTGAGCTTCTCGATCTTTTGATTCATATTTCTGTTTAGTAGCAGGGAAGGGCATTTTTTATTTTTTTATTTATATTTTTCATACACCCGCCCTTCAAAGAATCAAATCTGTCCTGGAAGATCTTGCTGGGTTTTTAGGAGGAATTATTTTAATCAGAGGATAGGAGCTCATTTGATTAGTCGAATTAATTGGAATACGAAACTTTAATATTTTGACGCGTAAAAACAATTTGCCTGTTCATTAATTTTTGCTTCATGTCCTAATAAACTTGTAATCCCTTGTAACCTTCTCTGCAAACTTTAAAATAATGAAACTTCGTCGACTCTAAAACAATTTCAACATTATGGTACTTTGTAAAAATGCCAAGTTCGACAACGATTACAATGGATTAACAATGAATTTTATAATAAACAAAAATTCTTTTATCTGATCTAAATTTATTTAACCTAGAAGAAGAAGCAACACGTATGAGGAAAATTGTGTTAAAGAATTTTGGATTAAATAAAAGGTGTAATCAATTATGTAACCGCCACTAGTATTGTTCTTCCTCAAGATATAATTTAATATGCTCGCTGTCGAATGAGCGCCTGCTTGTTTGGCAACAACAACTTTTATGAAATGCACCGAATGAAAAAACTTTGTTTTCGTAATTCCTAAAATCAATGCTTTTATTATAAATACAATTTTTATGTACCTAAACAGAATTGGCAACTTTAATTTAAATTTAAATTCAATTTTTTACTAAAACATAAATTCAAATTTTGGCAATAATAATAAACGTATATTCTTTCTGCAAACGTCTACCCCAGTATCTACGTTCTATTTTTTTTGTCAAAAATTACTGTTCACATTTTATATTGTTCGATAGTACTAATCCTGTAAACTAATATCAAATCACTCTGATAATCAAATAATTTTTTAAATTACTTTTCTAATTATTTTGTTTTAAATTCAAATATGTTAAATTAAATGTAACATAATCTTTTTTGAAACATCGTACATGCTATGCATTATACTTATAAATCATTTCACACTAATTCAAGACTATTTAAAATATTAAAAATTATATATTAGCTTTTATAAAAAATACTAATAGATCATTTCAATTGACTGAGAGCATAAAAAATTTTGTTAACATGAATTTGGAAACTTTTCATTTAAATATTAAATACATTTTTTTATCAAATACACTTTAATTTTAAAAGATAGAAATTTTATATTATAAATTTCTTTACGAAGTACATAAATATTTATTTCTAAAATTCTTGTTATATATTTTCTAAAACAAATATAAGATTGATATTAATAAGCAACAAATAACAAATAAATAATATTTGTATTTAAAATAAAATATTGAAGCTCATAAAATTTAAAATAAAAACATTTTATTAATATTCATGAATTTATTCAAATTTATGTGTAAAATTAGATTTTTAGTTATAATAAATATAATTTTCATAATTGTCTTTGGTCATCCAAATTTAAAACTACCATTTTACATAAAATAATAAATTTTGTATTCAAACATTAGAATTTTATAACAATTAAAAATTGAGATACAAATTAATTAAAAAAAATCAATAATAAAAAAATAATTACATGAATTTTTAAATATATTTTCAACGTTGTAAAATAAAAATTTTTTTTGATCTATCTTTTAATTTCATAAGATAACAACATAAGTTTATAAATATAACTTAATTAAATATTTATAATGTTTACAATATATTCTAAATAAATTTAAATAAAACATAAAAGTTTTGTATATCAACATAGTAATACGCTATAATACAGGGAGATCCAAGCTCAAATGAGAAAATTGTCAAAAAACTATGACTTTTCATTTTCCCACAATCCATATATTTATATATATCTTTTTTTTTAAAAGCTTTACAGCACTAAAAAATTTGTTTTAATAGAGCTAACACTCACGACAGTTGCTATTGTCACTTATGAGTACAAGAAAGAAAAAAGATATTTCACGCGCAATGATTATTTCTTCTATTTAACCAGAGAACAGAAATTAAAAGAATGTCAGATTTAATTTTATACATAAGAAACAAACACGGCGGATAAAATATTTTCTTTCTTTCTCGTACTTCTAAAGTTTGAGGATCCCAGCGGGCACAGGGAAAACTAAAACAAATTTTTAATAAGTGCTTCAAAAGCTATTTAAAAAAAAAGATAAATATAGATATATGAATTCCGGGTAAAAGAAATAGACGTCTCAGATATTTGGAGTATTGAAAGTAACCTTATATAATTGAAATACATTTTTTATTTTAATATGATTATAATTTATATTTTAATGATAACAGAGATTATTGGAGAGATTACTGATAACAAATGGGGCATTTGTTCAAAATTTGAAAAGCTGTACGCTACTGCTTGTAGCGGTTCAACTAATTTACAATTCGAGCACAAGATTAGGGGTAAAAAAAATGAGGAGTGGGTTAACTATGAGTTATGCTGGAAAAATTGTGCTAGCTCTAGCAGACCACATTCAACTAAATTGGTATTCGAGACAGACCATAAGGGGAAATACGGAGTGACGGTAGGCGATGACGTATAATCTTGCGGGGAAATTCTACAAACTGAATAATTAGCTATACTACACATATCCATGTGCATTTGTTGGAGTAATATGCAAACGCTATTATGAACATCTAATTTAAATCGGTTTTTGTGAACAATAAGAATCGCTATAATCAATCACAGAGCCATTAGTAACTTTATATATATATATATATAATATTAAAATTTATATTTATTTTTATTATAAATTATACTATAAAAATAAAATAAAAATTTCAAATTTCAAATGTATATATTACTTAAATAAAGTATTTTTAAATATATACATTTCTTAGTGCATATTTATTTTATAAAATCAATCTTTACATATTTGTGTATGTATAAGCATTAGAATATAAAATAAAAGTAAAATAAAACTTGTGTATGTATAAGCATTAGAATATAAAATGAATCAAAAAACTGTGCTTAATCTTTATCATTATAGCACAAAAATTGAATGATATTAAATTGGATACATGTGAATAACTACGATTTAGAATGATATAATCAAGTCTGAAACATTTTGGATGATATTATCTTAATTATATTCCTGATGAAATATAAAGATTCTTCGCTTATAATTTAATACGTACTATTAAATTTTCTATTGATAAAATCATAAAATAAAATAAAATACTCATTATTATTTTAACAATTTTATTATAATTGTTCGATTTTCATATTTTGATTGCATATGCTTATATATGTTATACTATTATATATGTAACTTAATAAATAAATCATACAATCTAAATAACATATTTTTCTGATTTCATTTCTGAATTCATCTGTAATGTTTTTATAAATTAATTTATATTAGAATAGAATTATTTTACTGAACAATATATCCTGTTTTCATGCGTGCGATATCATTTAATTTTAAAAATTATAAATTTATGAATCAAAAATTTTTAATCGTTATAAAGTTGAAGCAAATTGTAGTTCATCGGTATATGTTTAAGGGAAATTTGGGATTAATGTAATCAATCGGATCGAAAATCATCGAATGATTTATTTTAAAATAGAAACATATTATACTTATTATTATAAGTACATCCTCGTATTTTAAATATTTCCTTATTTATTTCTGATAATATTATAAATCTACAACTCTAAAATTATATGAGTACGAACCATAATTTAGATAAAATGATATATCATTATTGTTGAATAAAGACGAAATATTCGAAGAAACAAAGGATTTTGAAAACAAGTGAAAGTTAGAGGGAAAGAAATGATAATAGAGACTATCTTTGTTTACATATCAATACACAGTTTCTGTGTTTGTATTTAAAAACAAATGCCTCTTGTCACGAAGCGGCGGCAGATTAAAATGAAACAATTGATAACATACGATTTTGACAATAATGAATATTTTAAACGCGACCTTCAATTCGCATATCATTTATACACACTAAATTCCATTATAGTAAAAGATAATTAACACTACGAGTAGAAATAATATTCTATTAAAATCTGCTTATTGAGATTAATAATAATAAGTATTTCATTAAACTGACAACATAGATTCCTATATAATTATTATACATAACTCCAGCCTTTCGGATCGGCGGTGGATTTATGTACATTATTTGATTAACATTTTATTTTAATTTTAATTTTACATTAATTTAATTTAATTTAATTTTTGGTTTATTTTAATCTCACTGTTGTCTTAATACTTTATTTCTTGTTCAAACATATGTAGTCTTCTTTTCCTTTCCTTGTGTTAGTCTGTGTATGTCCCCTATGCTAGAGTTGCTCTTGTCTTGTCTTGTTTTTTGCTTTTATTATTATTTCTTTTATTGTTTTTCCTAGGTGATAGTTCTCTTTAACTTCTTTGAACTCCTTCATTACACCTTCTTTTGTCCATTCTCTCACATTTATTATTTCTCCAATTGTCCATCGTATCTATACGGGTTTAGTCACTTACCTCGCGTAAAACTTTTATGAGATATACGCTATAATTAATATTGTTAACAATTTTATACAAAGGAAAGAAGGAGTGAAGCTCAAAATAATACACGAGGAACAGGGGTTAGATCAATTCTTTTGCGCAGTTTATTTTAATAATAAATGATAAACCTTGGCGGAAAAACCTCCACGTGGGAGGAAAAGCCTCCTCGGAGTCGGAGTCGAATCTGGTGTGCGTCACCGGAGAAAAGGCCGCTTCCTTCCCTGATCTCGTGTACGGGTCACCGCCGCCTCAGGTGACTCCACAGGAGAACGCCGCCGCTTCATTCTTCCGCACTTCACACCAATCCTCGGAGCTGCAAATCAGCTTCCGACTCCTCCTGCCCAGACTCCGGCTCAATCGGTGCACAATCCACACCCCGCACAATAAATGCAATTTCGCAACAAATAGCAATTCACTTCACAATTTTTAACACGGAATCGTCGTCGCGTCAGTAATTGCTCTCAAGTTTCGCATTCGTCGCTCGAGACCCAAGTGAAGTCCCAAGCTTTCCGCCGATACAAAAATCCACCGCCAAACCTTTACCTCATAAATCATCAATTTTCCTTCAGCATCAGATCAAATTGTTCGCCCGTGTGGACATCTGTCCCCGAAAATTTCGCTGCAAGGGACTCTCTCGATTTATGGCCTGGATACTCAGAAGAGTCCCGAACAGTATCATTACACCTCCCTATTATATGGCCCCAATCTATTGCTTCAGCACCGCAGAACTGGCATTTCTTGTCTTCGTCTTTTGTCCAATGTTTATTGTGTGTGATAACATTTCCACATCTTATCCTAGCTGTCGTTCTCATATCTTGTAGTTTCTATCCTGTCTTTAGATATTTGAGTAGCTCATCCATCTTTATTTCCTTATATGTTGGGTTATATCTTGCCTTCTCTATTTTCTGTTTTATCTTTGTTATATGTTTGTCATTCTCTCTTTTCTTTATATCATAGTTTGAACAAATACCTTTCTTGTTCCAGAATTCTATCTGCAATCTAGAAAGTCCTATCTCGTTTAGCCATCCATCTGTGTTATCTATCTCCTTTCAATCTTTCCATTCCTGTTTTTTTCTTCCAAACATTTCCGCGTAAATCTCTCTTTTCCGTGGCACTTGTCTTCATATCTTAGAGCTCCTATTTTCCATTCTCTTTGCAGTTCCCTTTCTTTAATTTCCTCATATATTATATATTTTGGGGCACAGTAATATAGACCTAATACCCATCTGACATAGTCAGTTTTCACTTTTTCCATATATTTAGTGTCTAGTTTCTAGTATAGTCGAATAGGCAAATTCTTCTTCTAGAGTTTCCTGCACATTTCCTTTCTCCTAGCCCCCAGGTTTTTTTAGCCGCGATTCTGCCCTTGTTTCACCCTTCTTCCACCCTTCTTCCATGTGTGTTTTATGGTTACCCTGCCTGATTAGGATGAATCCAAGATATTTAAAAGTTTCTACGGATTTAATCTCGTGTCCTTTCCAGCTCCATTTTCCTTCCTTGCTCTTTCTTCCTTTCTTAAATACCATTATCTTTGTTTTTTCGGTGTTCAAATGCATACGTCTATCATCTAGGAACTTTTTGAGAGTGTTTATCATAATTTACATTGATTCTCTATTTTCTACTAATAATACCACGTCATCCGCGTACACCAGTGACCATATCCTATCTTTTTTCACTTTTATTCCTCCCATTCGTTCCTTTTCTATCATTTCTTCTAGGCCCGCACTGTAGATGTTAAACAGTATTGGGCTGAAGTAGCATCCCCGTCTTAGACCTGTCACTGTCTTTATCTCTTTCGAATGTTCTCCGTTCAACTGTACCTTGCATCTAGTTTCTCTATATATGTCCACTATTCTGTCAATCAGGTATGGACTTATCTTATGTTCCTTCTTTATCTCCCATAGTTTGCTTCCTTTTACCACGTCGAAGGCAGCTTTTATGTCAATAAACATGGCATAAAATTTATTCTTTTCTTTTATTTTCCATCAAATTATATGGTTGAGAACGTATATATTGTCTATCGTTGTCCATCCCTTTCTAAACCCAGCTTGTCCTTCCGGTATTATTTCTTTTTCTCCCACTTCCTTCTCGAGCTTTTCCCTAAATATACCTGTGTATATTTTGTATACAGAGGATAACATAGATAAGTCTCTGTAATTTTCTGCTGTATTGAGATCTCCTTTCTTATGGATTGATATAATTAGGGCAGTCTTCCATTCGTCTGGGATGCTTTCTCCCTCTCATATCCTTCCGATAATCTCCATTAACCTTTCTTTAATCTCCTCTCCTCCATATAACTAGGCCTGCTTTAGAATTCCGTCTATTCTTTTTGACTTTCTCTTTTTGATGTTATTCCATATTTTGTACGCTTCCTTTCTATTTATTGTATCCTCTCCCATGGGTTGTTTTTGTATGTGCTCTTTTCTTGGTTGGTTCAGGTTTTCCTTATTATCTCCCAGCAGCCTCTTGAAATAGAGTCTCCAATCTTCCATTGTTATATTCCCTTATCTCTCGTCTTTTCCTATCTCTGTTGAGGTATTTCCATATTTCGCCTCCGTTTTTTAATTTTCTCATTTCTTCAAATTCCTTTTCTTTGTACTATTTCCTTTCCTTTTTACATATCCTTTTCCATTATTTTTCTCAACTCAGTGTATTTTTCTTTGAGTTCTCTTCCTTCTTTCCATTTTATCAGCATGTTTTTTTATTCTCGTTTATATTTTTTGCATTCTTTATCTCACCACCTATTATTTCCTATTCTCTATTTTTTTTCTTTACCGCTTTTCTTTGTATTGCGTCCTTAATTATGTCCTTTAATTCATTTCAAAGGGTTTTTATATCTATATTCGTTCCTTCTCTTTCATATCTATTGTTTGCCTTTTTTCTGTACTTCTCTCTGGCTTCTTCGTCCTATATTTCGATAACCTTGGTTTTATCACTTTTTTCTATTTTTTTATACTCCTTTCTTTTGTGTTCAGTCCTTATTCCTACTTTTATTGGGAGGTGATCGGATTCTATTCTTAGTTCGATAATCATTTCCTCCTCCAGGTCCCATACATTTTTATCTCCGATTGCTAGGTCGATCACACTGCTCCCTCTTTGGCCTATGTACATATAGTTCCCTTTCTCGTTCCTTTTTGCTGCAACATAAATTATTATATTTAGTTATATTTCTTCAACTGAATATCATGTTTTATATCAATAAATATATATATATATATACTTAGAATAGTATAAAAAATAAATTTTCAAGCAATTTGAAGAACATGAAGCAACTAAACTGTATCCTTATTAATATAAAACGTAATATACGATGAATATACATATAACATAAAAGTTTACATAAAATTACAAAATATAATATTTTATAACTGCACTAGCCGCCCAATAATTTAATAATTCGTTCCAGTCAATTTCTTTCGTCTTTTGTCCGATTTTATTTATCGGTGCCTTAATTCTTTCCTGTTCGGAAACTATGTATTTCGTATGTATATAAGCACAGGAATTTCTTTTTATTAAACTTTTTTTTTAAGTATAAAGTTGAAAGTAATTTTATATACATGAAATAATGCAATAGCGTTAGTGAATGTATATGTACGGATATAAAACATAATAATATTATATAATTATATATACGGTTTCAAAGTATGAATAAAACCGTAAGAAAGGCAATCAAAATTGATTCTAATGAATTGACTCTCCTAATTTGTCTTGACTATCAACTAAAAAAAATCTATGCTTGTATAATTAAAATTATCAATGAAAACTAATAGATGTAAATACTCATAATCAATGCCATTACTTCTTAATAATATGTATATTATTGAAACAACTGAATTTCTTATCAATAATATATTAAATGAAAATTTGAGATTTAAAAAAAAATCAAAAAATTATTCGATGAAAATAGAATGTACAAATAAAATCAATCTTAGTAATTATTATTAAAATATATTTTTAAAATAAATGATTTTATTATAAATTACAATATTGTAGTAAATGACATTTTAATTTTACTTAAAAACTATTGAATATTTTACTATACAAAAATAAATTTACACGTGAAATCAATGTTTGTAATTATTTATGAAAAATATCATTATGATGAATGATTTTAATATGAATTTTAATAATACTGTTAATAAAAGTAACAGTTTTACTTAAAATCATATATAATTTTATACGATGAATTTAAAAACTACAAAAAAATTAATATTTTAAAATTTTTATCATTAACTATATTTTTTGAAAATCAATTTTATTAATACATTTAATAAAAGGTATATTTTACTTGAAATGACTGATAAAATACTCGATGAAAGTAATATGTACAGAACAAAATCAATTTTTGTAGTTATTTATGATGAATATTATCAATATATAAATGATTTTAAGATGTCTTTTAATAATACACATATAGTCCCAGCGATAGAGCACTTTTTAGGTCATGAAAAAAAACAGCTAGTGATGCTATCAAAATTCGCAAAAAATCAGTAGATTATTATTTTCTAAAATGCTACTCATAATATTCAGGAGTTTTTGTTATTAACAATTTTAATGAAAAAATGCATGTTTTTAAGTTTTTTGTTATAAAATGGAAAGTTTTAATTTTAATACTATAGTATTAATAAACGACTTGCAGCTAATAAAATTGTAAATAAAATGCATTTTTTCATATACCAATCGGAAAATTAGAATCTGAGAAATTTACGAAAAATCGGAAAATTTTTAAATTAATTAAAAAATTTTTAATATTTTTATTTTTTAATATTTAGAATTCTAGTTTTGGTAAATTACAGTGATTAACATGCACTTTATTTGTACAAAATTTTAACTCGATTGAATGATTAGTTTTTGAGGAATATGAATGTTAATTAAATTATGCCAAAATTTACGAAATTATTTCCAGCTCAACTTACCTTACGATTTTAGTTTTTTCAACAATTAAATTAAATATAATTATTGCACAACAAGCTCTGGAAATTCCGCGATTTCCAGAAAAAGCCAGTGTTTGAATGACGAGCGGAAATAATCAAGCTCCCGCGTTGTTTTAACTGCTTTGGGAAACACCAAGTTGGATGTTGTCCAGAACCGCGGGTTGCAGAAGGTATAACATGCAACATCATACCTAGCTGCACGATGATGCAAGGCATACCGGGAGTCTTGCGGATACAAACCCGACGGAGAAGGGACCCAACGGCAAAGAGAAAAAGAAGCTTAGTAGGGAAGATACCACGAAAGTCAATAACGTGCGCGTGTTAACAACAACTGCGACGGCTTCTCGCGCCGCGACTGTTCTAGCGATAACATGCATGGATGTCGTGTCTCCTCATGGCACGTGTATGAGACTACGGGTGTTATTGGAGCAGGGGGCCGAGACGTTATTTATCTCGGAATTTATCATACAACTCTTGATACTTTTCTGAAAGTGAGCGAACATCAAGCTCTCAAGACCTGAGGATTCCGCTACGGATACCGTCCGATTCAACACGTGATTCTCGCTGCGATCCATTGTGCATCCGAAGTGCGGTCTCCAGGTTATCGCGCTCGTCCTTCCCAACGTAATCGGGATACTCTCTACGCCAGACACGATTCTCATTAACATCGCCAAGTTTGAAGGAGACGAAGTAGCAGATCCGATGTTCCACATATCCGAACGTGTAGATATGATTTTTGATACTAATGTGTATACGTCTTTATTATTACCTAAACTTCTACGCCTGCCAGGTAAGCAGCTCGTGGCACAGAATACCGATTTGGGGAGAATTATATACATCGAGGGTGTGATATCTTCCTCACCACCCCGTTTTCTCGTTCTCCATGGCAGACAGAAAAATCCGGGTAATTTTTTATATGTCAAGACACACTAATGATGGATACTCGCTAAATTAGTTACTCAAGACTGGCCCAGCTTTACAACGAGATCTCGCTATAATTTTATTGAATTAACGACGTTATCGATATGCCTTCATCGCAGACATCGTGAAGATGTTCAAACAAATCCGGATTACGGACGAAGATCACGATCTACAGCGCATAGTATGGGCGCCTACCGCTATGGACTCTTCCGTCGACTACCAGCTAAACACAGTGACGTACAGGACCTCCAGAGCCGTTCCTCGTGATCTAGAGTCTCCTACAGATTGCTCAGGGTGATAGAATACGATTTCCGTTAGTTGCCGAGAGTCTGGAAAAATTGCACATATGCCATTTTCGATGATGCAAATTAGCTCAAGCTTGCACAAAAAAAAATTAAGCAGCTTGTTACTCTCTTACAAAGAGCTGAAATCATCTTAAATAAGTGGGAATATCCCACCTACAGCTGTTGCCCTCCAGTATTTACGAGGGCGACGCGGCAAAACAGATCGATCTTAATGGTGTCATTAAATCACTTGGTATACACTAGAAGGTCCAGAATGGTTTAAATTTAATGGCCTAGATACCAATGAAATCAGGTAAACCTAAACTCGTTGAGAAGTACTCTTGGACGTATCGCGACTGTTCGATCCATAGAGATGGATAACGCCGGTGTCTGTTGTCGGAAAGGTGTTGATGCAGGATGTCAGAATCCTACAAGCGAATTGAGACACTCCCATACCAGTCGAGATCAGTGAGAGGTGGACTAATTATTGCCACCATTTATTTGTTTGCAACCGCACTCTGGCTCGTCACGGTAGAGTCTCAGTCTCCCGAACTGAATGAATTTAGTGATGCCTCTCAGCTGGGTTACGCGGATTATGTTTATCTTCGGATACGGACAAAAGACATTCGCGTGCGGATGATGCTCTTGACGTCGAAAATGAAGGTCGTGTCGATTAAAACCAAGAGCATCCCACACTTGAGGCTCTGCGATGCCGCGCTACTGGTCCAGTTAGTTTCACACCTTCGAAAAGCAGGTTGGTTAAAAGCTATTTCAATACACCTGTGGACGGAAAGTCATTTATTCTAACTAGACAAACACCCTTATTAAAATCTTCGTCATGAATCGAGTACACTCAAAGCTACCAATAAGTACGTGGTGGCATGTATGCACCAAAAAGAATTCGACTGATTTACCAACTCGAAGCATTACCTCAGAGTAGTTGGGTCGGAGCGTTCTTTTGTGGTGTGGATCCAACTTTCTCTTGGAATCGCCAGAATTCTGGACAAATGTAAAGAAAACCCTTGGATTCCTGAACAACCAGGTGGTAATACACTCGACTCGCTACGAAAATGACGTAGAGGCAAAAATTCTCGAGAAGATCTCCTCATATACTTGATTAAGTCGTGCACTGACTTTTTTTTTTGAAAGGTCACGTGCATCGCACGTATAAAGGATACATCGCTCTGTTCATCTGCTTCGCGATAAAGGCGATTCGCCTAGAGTTTGTCAACGATCTAACCACTTTAAGCGTTCATAGTAGCATTTTAGCGGTTTACGAGCAGAAAGAGATTATGCAACAAATTGGTAAGCGACAACCCGACCAATTTCAAAAAAGCAGACAAGAAACTACGAAGCCTGTTCCGCGCCGCATCACAACTTAACAAGCAAGCCATCAATACCCTGGCCCATGACGATACCAATTAGATGTTTATTTCCCTCCCTATAACACCTCACTATGAATGTCTATAGAAGGCAGGTATAAAGTCCGTCAAACACCCTCTTAGACGAGTAATCGGGCAACACAATCTCACATTCGAGAAGCTCAACACCACGTTAGACGAGATAGTAGCTTGCCTTAATTCAAAACCTTTGGTCTCTCCGTGGACATTGATGACCCGGGCACTTTGATAACAGCACAGTTGATCGTTGGTGTACATAAAACAATAGTACCAGTTGTTACATTAAGCAACACTCCAGAAAACCGACGAAACCAGTATCAATTGATGCAACGGATCCGCGACCAGATATGGCAAAGATGGAGTGCGGAATATGTATAACATCTACAGGAACCAAAAAAATGGCAAGCTCTGAAGGACTATCTCGCAGTCAGACAGTTAGTAATGGTGCGAGACGATCTACATCTCCCTAATAAATGGTCTCTTGGGCGGATAAAAGAGACTCGCGCGGATGAAGATGGAGTAGTTCATTTTATCACCATCAGGACAACGACCAACACTATTCAACGGTATGTTGCGAGAGTCACACCCCTTCATGTGCCAAGCCGCTAAACGTATCGGGGGAATTTGTGAGGATACTATTAATTAATAAAAATGATTTTGTAACCTCTATTGTACATACCGTAAATTATATTCCGTAACTCATGTTAATTTTAAAATAGTTGTAAACTATGTAAAGATTTGTAAGGTTGAATGTTCGGTGCTTTCTCTTGTATCTGCGTTCCTCGATATACAAGAGAGAGAAAGAGCATCGCGCGGAAACAATAACGGAAATGGACCTTAATTTTATTGCGAGTTTGTAGAGCTAAGCGAAAGAAAAATTTCTCCCGACGAAAAAACTGCATCTCATTTCGCTTTGGGATTTCGAGCGACAAACCCAGCATTATGTATTCTTTTGCGTTTCCCGATTTTCACCACGATTTGGCGTGCATTTTTGTGCTGTGTGTGCATATTAGTGTACATCTGAGGTGTTAATTCAGACTAATCTCCATAAGCGCTCGGCTTGTGCTTCATAAAAGCCTATCCTTTGGGAACAATTCGGCTCCAGCAGTCACATTCTCCGGTCAGCACATCTAGACCTTAGCGGTACCACAAGACGCGAAGGACGCCGACTAAGTGAGGTTGCAGCATCCGATTCCTTGCTACAACAACTAATCGTAAATATAAGTATTTTAAGCTCTCGCAGGCTTTTTCCTTCTCACTTACGAGGAATTTTTTTATGCCTTTATCATATTCTCGGAACAAATAAATAATGAATTGTGATGCTCAATCGAAGCATATAATTTATCCAATTAATCTCCTATCTAGTCCACACTCCTCTTCATTTATATAATTAAATTATAATTTGATTCATTTACAAGTCTTTTAATTTGGAAGTTAAAGAAAATCTTTTCTTAGGTAAGTAAAAGGATAGGGTAGTAAATAGTATAAATTATATTACTTTACCTATGCCCAAGTTCAGAATTTACAAATGGTCACAAATGCGTTATTAGTAATATTTTGTCGTTTTACTTACCTAAGAAAAAATTTTCTCCAACTTCCGAATTAAAAGACTGATATATATTATTTTTAAAATATTTGTAGTCCAATATTGTAAAAATCTTATATATATATTTATTTATATATATATATAAATACAATTTTATTTGTATCTTAATATTTAACATAACATATACAAATATATATCAAATAAAAGTGCTTGTTAATGTCCAACATTCGCTTAATTATTTCATTCATAAATATAATTATGTTATATATATATATATATAGACAAATTTAATAGTAAACGTAATACATAAATATAATCTTATTTGTATATTAATATTTTAAATAATATATATATAAACATATATAAAAATATATATTTATAGCACATGTGAATAAAAAATTATTTTATACTTAAAAACATTTTTACACTGTTTAATTAAAATCATATTTAGATTACCAGTGTCGACTTACGAAAAAGAACATAGACGGTTATGCAAAGTGGAGGGTGCTGTTTTTCGTGACATAAATAATACAGGAAACATGGCGGAGTTTGTTTCCAGTCTTCCGATTTAAACTTAAACTCCCATCTTATCTGTTATGTTATCTGGTATCTGTTCTGTGGTGTACTCTCCCCTGTAAAGTACATTTCTGTTTTATTGATATATGGTATAATTCATCATTTAAGAATTATATTTAATCCAACAGAAATTATTAACCTTTACATAAATGAATATTTAAATAAGATATAAATTAAAAAGTAATAAGTAAATAAACGTAATTTTTTTTCTGAAAATGTCACTTTTATTTTTTCCACGTATATATAAGAATAAAATAGTTTGTCTAATTAAAAATATCAGTAATTCAAGAGGTTAGTTTTATTTTATTAAATACATATCTAAAAATTTATATTATTTAACTTTTTACCTTTTTTAATTAAAATTTAATGTACTTTATCTAAAGTTTTTTTAAAAATAATAATTATCATTTTCTATAGTAAATATTTTTACAACTCAACAAAGAGTTCTTCAAATATTGAGAGCAAATAATGTAAATATGATTTTTATAATTAAAGTTTTTTAGTTATACTTTAACTATAATTAAAATGAGTATACATTCTATAATTTATAAAACATTTTTTTAGGCTATTGAAATGGAATACCAAAAATTTCAAATACCAGAAGATAATACTGTAACTATAATTTTACAATAATTGAATTTAATATATGATCATTGATTTATAAAATATTTTTTAGCCCATTGAAATGGATAACCCATATGTAAAGGAAAAAAAACAATGTTTTTTTTGTAAACATAAAATTGTACCAGATTACAAAAATGTGAAATTATTGTCTCAATTTCAAAGTCAATTCAGTGGTAGGATTTATGGACGACATATGACAGGCTTGTGTAAACGACAACAAGAGCTTTTAGAGAGAGAAATTTTAAAGGCTCAGCATGCTGGTTTGTATACATAAGTATGCAAGTTCTTAAATAGTATATAATTGAACTAACAATTCAAGTTTTTAAATAAAATAAATAATGTAGGCAATAATAAATTTAAATATTAAATATTCAATAGCACACAATGTAAATTTTTATAAAGTTTAATATCATTTTTACTTAGTTCAAAGATACACATGCATAATATTTTGAATTTTGTATTTGATATTCTTCCATAGTTGTTATTAAAATTTTAATTTTTATAACAAATACATAAACTTTTTTAGGTTTAATGGGATTTGTCACAAAGAATCCAGAATATTTTGAGGATCCTAAACTTTTTAATACGAATGTTGCTTTTAAGGAAAAAATATGTCGACACTAATTATGTAATATAACAACTGAAATTTCATGTAAATTTATCTATACAATTTTATATAAATTAGGTAACAATAAAATTATATTGATTTTGTAAAAATTATTTTTTATATCAAATATATATATCATAAATCAATAACATAAGATGGTTAATTTATCTAGTGCTGGTAACGTAAGTTTTTTAACTTCTCGTGAGATAGCGCTGATTTTTATTTTCGCGATGCTATCTAAAACGGTTTGTTGTGATTTTTCCTGCGATCAAGGTAACGTTAAATAAACAGAGAAAAAAAGAAAAAAGTTCGTTATGTAAAAATGCTGGATGATGCTGAGCTTTTCTTGCAGCTTTGTCAAAAACAAAAAATTCTTGTTGAACCAGAAATCGTTGAGGCAATAAAAACGAGCTGGTAAATTATCTTTACTGCTTCTCTATATTTATAGTTAAATTGTATAAATGTTGATACTTTCAATTTTTAAACATAGTTGACAATTACTTTAACAATTTTTTGAAAATAATTTTTAATGAAAATTAATATGTAATTTAAAACTGCTTTGTATTTCTCATTTGAGTTATTTTATAAACTATATATAATTATCCAATAATAATTATTTATTGGTATTTGTGAATACTATATATCTTCAAGTTTATTATTGCTATTATATTATTAATTGTTGAAATTCTTAAAATTCAAAAATTAAATACTTTAATTACTTCTTAAGCACTTATTTCTAGCTTAGTTAAAACAAAAGCACACACAAAAAAACTAGATACAATATTAGAATACAAATATAAGGTACAATATAAATTTAAAATAATTATTAAGTTATTATTTGTAAGTGTCATTCATATTCTTTTAAAAATATTCATAGTTCAACAGGAGAGCTACAACTTGCTCATACATCTATAATAGCTAGTTTGTGTAAAATTATTGCTCAAGTTTTATTCTCAAGTTCCGTAATCAAAGTGGTAAATCTTAGTGATTGCATGCTACTTTCAAAAGGCTGTAGCTGTATTTTAAATGCTCTTTCCCAAGGATCAAGTGTTTGTACTTTATATCTAAAGGGTAATAACATAAATGGGCTTTTGGTTGAACAACTTGGAGACATGTTACTTCACAACAATACACTTAAAATCATGCACATTGAATGGAATAATTTGGGATCTGAAGTTAATTCCTTTGTAAAGTTTTGCAGTGGTCTAGCAAAAAATAACTCTTTAGAAGAGTTAGATCTTCAATATAATCAAATTTCTACAAACTGTGCTGATTCAATTGCTAAAGTTTTACAATACAATAAGAGTTTAAAAAAATTAAATTTGGCTTGGAATTCTATAGGTAATTTTTAAAAAAACTTCTAATTTATTTTTAAAAAAGTTAGCTTTTAAATTCTATAAAAATATTTGTATGCAGGTACAAATGGTGGCAAAGTGATTTTAAAAGCTATGAAACAAAATCGAACTTTAATTTTATTTAATCTTAAAGGTAATTGTATATCAAATGAAATTCAATCAGCAATAAATATACAAGCAATGGAAAATCAAAAGAGACGAATATTACATGAAACACCAACATTTATAAAAGAGAATGTTTATCAAGATGTAATTTCAAATGAAATAAATGATAGAGTTATTCAACTGAAATCAAGAATTCGAAAAAAGAAGAAACAAAAAGAAAAATCTAAATTACCAATAATAAAATTAATTAGTAGTCCCTTAGGTAATTGTAGAAATAATTATAATGATCCTTTAAACCTCCAAGTAATGTCTATGCATGCTTCAAAAAAAACAGACTCTGTAAATTTTAGTACTGTTGAAATTGATGAAAAAATTATAGACCTAAATGGAATATTACAGGAGCAATCTAGAACTATTGATCTCTTAAAAATGGAATTGGAATTGAAAAATACTGATTTTAAATCAATTCATATTGAAAATGAAAAGCTGAAGATTGAAATGGAACAGGTTAAAGAAGAAAATATTAAAATTTTTGAGGAAAAAACTAAAAATTTAGAAAACTTTAAAAAAATACAAAGTAAAATAGAAAGTAATTTGAAAGAGTCTTGCAGAGATTTAGAAGAAGCAAATGAAAATAATGTAAAACTTAGACAAGAAATAGACGTTAAAAATCGAACATATGAAAAAGAACTTAAGAAAACTTCTGTAGAAATCCAATCTTTAAAAGAAAAACTTTTGTCTACTATACAATCATATGAAGATATAGTATCAGAAAATAAAATAGAAATTCATCGAGTGAAAAGAGAATTGCATGAAAAAGAAAATCAATATAAGATAGAAGTTGGAACATTAAAAGAAAGTTTAAAGGAATCCACAGAAGCTTTAGAAAAATGTCAAGAACACCTTCAAAAGCTCCGAAATGAACTATGTGATTCGATGGAAACTCAAGCAGAATTAAAAATAAAGGCAGAAGAAAGCGAAAGATTCGCCTCTCGAACATCGAAAATTGAAGATTCTTTACGTAAGTCAAAAGATGAAAGAGGAAGATTAGAAGAGAAACTTCAAGAATCAAGAAAATCCATAGCTTTGTTGCAAAAATCGATAATAAAACTTCAAGAAGACTCAATAGAGCCACAAAAAAGGTATGAAGCTTTGAAAATAGAATTACGGCTTGAAAAGGAAAAATCATTAAATTTAAAGTCTGAAATACAAGATCAGACTACAAGAATTCGTGAACAAAATGAACAAGTACAAAAAATGCTTTCACAAATAAACAATTTATATACTCAACTTAATGATACACAAAATAATCATGCAGAAGCCATTCGAGTAAAGGACACTGAAATTGAAAAGTTAAAAAATATTATTACACAAAAAACAAGCGAACTGGATAATTTTAAGTACGTATTATTTATGTTTATGTTAATCATTTTGTTTACGTTTATATATTAAATAAATATAAAATTTTAATACAAATATGTACAATTTTACTTGAATTATTATAAATTAAATTTTATAACACAATTAATTTAACACGTTTAGTTAATTATAATTTCATTATGAAATTATTCATCCTTTACATAGGTAATATAAGTCAACAATTTCTTCTACACTACAAAAGATACGTCCATTCATTTATATATATTTATTATCCATCTATGTATTTAAAACAAAATTCAATTTTTTAAATTTATTATATATATACAATTTTCTTTTTTTTTTTACAGATCAGAACAAGTTCAAAGAACACATCAATTCCAAGCTGCTGTAAGTAAATACATTGGATCTGTGATTTAATAGAATTTTTTCAATTGAAATTTAATCAATATATCCATAGACTTTATTATATTTATAAAACATCAAATACTCTCTAAAGAATTTAAAGTTACTGACATTTGAAGAAAAATGTTTTAATAGTCCATTATTTAAGAGAATGAAAAATAGATGTTTAGAAAGAAAGATGCTTAAAAGAATTTGAAAATTCAATTTTTAAATATAATTTTGTAAAAATATAGTATTGAATATAAGATATAAGAGTAAAAAAAATGTTAATGTTTGTTTATAGAAAAATCGAAATTATTTTTTTTAGTAATTTATGTAAAATGTTAAGATTAAATGAAAATAAATTTCAATAAAACACTTCCATATATGAATTTTATGTAGTATCAAAGTATGACATACAAATTGTATAGAAATTAAAACCAAAGAAATAAATATACAACATTTACTGTAATAAAAGTTAATATAACATTCTTATAATTAATTTTAATATAATGATGTAAAAAAATAACAAAACGATTGGTAATGTACAATAAATAGTTCTTTAATAATTTACCATATTTATATACATCTCATTGTAACAATAAAGTACAATATACATCGAAATTATCGACATCGCCTTTGTAGATCTACGAAGAATCTGTCGATCCGATCGATTAAAACTGGCAGTTTACGGCCGATCAGTCTCTCATCATTTGGTCCGGCTTACCAATAGCCAGCAATAACGTAAAAATATATAATTCATTTTTCGCATATGTCGCTTACTTTAATATTTTACAAATTCTTTCATTGGATAAACGAAAAATCTGCGAGAGAAGAAAAAGTAAAGATTTATAATTTATTTTCTTACAATCATGAAGGAAAAATTATTTTTCGTTTCGAGTGTCAAGCTTTAAATTATACTACATTAAACGCTACATAATTTTGCCTCTAATATAGAGACGCATAATTATAATTTTTTCTAATATTTTACAAATCAATTTATATGACGTTCACACACATGCACAATGCATAAAAGTTATAAATTTTACTATTATATATATATATATAAACCTTTACATTTTATATGCAAAAATAGCAAAAAAAAAAAGAATAAACACAATAATATCAATCAATAAAAATGTCTTGTGTGGTTTTCCAAATTACTCTATATCGATAAAAATAAATTAATTTTATTAGAAAAATATTAAATTTATAAATAAAAAAGAACGAAGAGAATAATAATTTTAATTTTTCATTGATATTATTTTAAGTTATCAATTCATAAAGTTTTGTCGCGTTATTTTTTAAATTAGCACATCAGTAATACAAAGAAAATACAATACGTATTATTATTACTAATTAAACGATGTTGATAAAATAAGACTGAACAGTTAACAACAATCACTAAACATATAAAAAAAAGAAAAATACAAGCAAGTGCAACATTATTCATAATTCTTAGCTATTTAGCAATAATTTATTACGATTGATCCTGAACATTATATTATATACTATTTTTCAAAACAAAATTATCATAATAATAAAATAATAATCAATTTTTTTTTTAATTATGCAAATAATTTAAAATTGATTATAATTAAAATTAATTATATTGATTATATTATTAAATTTTTTACAAGTAAATACATCAAAACAAACATGTTAATTTTATTTAGTATTAAAATTTGTAAATAAACATTTATTATTTTTAAGTGATTCATGATATTCAAACATTTTCAAATAAATTATAAAATAATAATTTTATGAATAATATTAATTGATTTTTGTCTAACATTAAGAAAAAAGTGGTCAATTTAATAAACAAAAATTAAATTTGTTTACTTTTTACTTTGAGTAACTTAAAAAATGTTCAATGTATTGATCAATATTTTTATACTATGTAAAATTGTTTACAATTTTTATTAGTTATTTGTACTGAAAATAATATTTTTCAAACTTTTGTTTAAAAAAAAGATTTGTATTTGTAATTCTCTTATCACAAAAATTTATTGTGTATCATCATTAAATAATTTTTTGTGAAAAATTAAAATTATATAATTGACTTTTTCTTTATGTTATAATCATTATATTTCCTGATTAAATCTAAACAAAGTCGCACATATCTGATTTTCCTGGAAAAAAATTTTATCTTCTTTCACATACTAATGAATTTTTTTGAAATACTTCATAATCAAATTTTTCCTTTTTAGTAATAAAATAAAAGTGTTGATATTTACCAATATAAAATACTAAATAATTAAAATATTAATTTTATTTATAAGAAGCGATCACAATAATTTTTCATTAATACATCTATGAATAATGTCAAAAACTTAATAATTATATGCTTAACTGATAATGTTCAATCTGGTATATCAGTGTTATTCGAATTAGAAAAAGTGTTATATTATGAATTTTTATTAAATTTAATTTAAAACTTAATATTATTACTCTACAACAAACAAATTTTTGTCTATTGTACCAACTTCTCTCTACCAGACAAATAAATATATCTTGATGAAAAAACCATATAATCCTAATATTTGATAATAAGTGTAATTATATTTGTAAATGTAAGCAAGAAATACTAATTCGTCTTTTTGAAATAATAATTATAAATAAATTATTTTCAAATTATTATTTCTTCAAAAAAATGCTTATTCAATTAAATGATTTTCTACAGCATCTAGTAGATGAGTATTTGATCATTGTAAAGCTAAACAAGTGGTTTTATTTGAATAATTAAAATGAATTGATTAAAGCTAAAAAAATAAGAAGTAGAAATATTATAAGCTTTTTTACATAATAATAAAAATAGTTTTTTAAATTATTTTTATCACACTATTTTATCATTTGACTAGACTACATACGGCCATTTTCATCAAGTTACTAGATAAGAGGATTATAAATTTTGAAATATAAAATATCGAAAGTGTAAAATAATATTAACCGAACTTCAAAATTGACTATTTTTCAATGCATTATAATACATTTTTATTTTAAATAAATTGAAGCTTTGTTATAATTATTACTATCAATTTTTTTTTTATTTATAAGGAATTAATATTTACGATTTGAGTCTTTCGATACATTAAATTTAAAAATTCTTGCATCCTCTTTCCAATTCTTAGTTCCTGTGAATAAATAAAAATAAAATAAAATAAAATACTAAAGAAAATCTACAAAAAAAAAAGAGGTGGTACAACTAGATGATTTTATGTAAATTATTGGAGCAATATTTGTGTACAGTAAATTTATAAAAAAATTGCGATAATAGACTTGTACTTTAAATTAATTCTTCTTATGTACCATTCTAATTTTCTATAAATTATATTTTAATAAGACTACATTTTTTTTCTTTACATTTGCTTTTTTTTGCTATTCTTTCAAAATCTTAATGGCAGAAGTAGATAAAATAGAAAAATAAAGAAAATTGTGTATTACATAAACTTATTTGTCTATTTTAAAAATTTTCTCACGCAATTCAGATTAAAGAGTAACGGTATTAAATAAAATTATTTTTGTGCTCTTTCTCTGCTAAAATTCTGAGAAAATAGAATGTATAAAATAAAATTAATGCAGATATCAGTAAAATAACAGATATTTTGAGTATATATATAGATATATATATACTCAGTATCCCGGAGTCTACTGTTTTAAACGTGATATAGTTGATCAGTAAACAGTCCATAAAATAATCGCTAACGCGATAAAATCTATCCCAATAAAGGAATTACGTGGATATTAATCAATTTCACGGTTATTTGACTTCACAAAGTGTACGGATAGTCCTTTAAATAATTCCTGATGACCGGTGGTAGCCTCTCTCTATCTCTCTCAAGACGGACACTTCCTCGGTTGACAGCTATGCGCGCCAGATGCGAGAGAGAACGCACTTCCTTGACTAAGGGCTCCGACAAGTAGATCTGCGAGTAGATCTGTCCGTTGTAATCGAGCCAAACCTCTTGCCGATGCTCATCCACCCTCTTTGAGTACTCACAGTAATACTCGAGCATCTTGATCGGACAATCGAAGAGAGGCATCGTCAGGGCAAGTCGAGGTTCCGCGTCCAACCGAAATTTTCCCATAAAGTAAAATACACGTACTGATGTTGGACCGCGAGCAGTCTGCACCGATATCGCAAATGTATACCTAAGGAGAAATATTAATATCTAACTATTAATAATTAACTTTTATGGATAACTTTTGATTGTAAACACCAAAATATTTAAATCATCTTAGAAACTATTATTTTCATTTATTTTTAATCCCATTTAAAACTACATGAAGATTGTGTAATTAATTTTATAACTATTTTTAAAAACACGAAGAGACAAAAATATAAAGTTTAATTTAAAAAAAAAACAGTCTTAATAAATGAAAATAAATAACAAGAACAAAAATTGTCCACGTAGTAGAATACCAAATCTGTATCACTTCTGAATCGAAAGCGTAAATATTTGGTTTAAATTTTAAAAAGTTTTCCATAAAAAAATTTCCACCGTGACAGAGAATTTAATTAACAGTCGTTAGAAAAAATTCGTAGCTTACCTACTGTCGGAACTGTCTCTCATGAGCCATCTACCAATGGGTGCATCCTTGAGTAGGTTTTCGCTTTGTTGCCAAGTGAGTCCCTCATGATACCAACCGCAGGTCTGCAGGAGTCTGCGTACTTCGGCGAGTCGGGCGATATCCTTCTCAGGCAGATAACTAGCATCGAACCCCCAAGGACAAGGTGTCAACCAGGATACGGGTGTACCCGGGGTCTCGTCCCTAACCTCATTATTGCTTGATACATTGGAGTTTACGATGCCACCTCCGTTCAGTGCATTTCGAGGGTTACTCTTGTTTGACTCCGGTCCGACATCCGAGGACGCCGATGCTGTTATGTTCAGAGTGCAACTGCCAAGGTTAGCAGTACTCACAGACGGCAAACAAACTGTCGCATTCACTTGGATCCGCACGTCGCCTGTAATTTAATTAAGAAGTATTTAATAATCCACATTTGTTCACTTTGCACAAATGAAAAAAAAAAAAATTATATTTGAGAAACATGATTGCAATTTGTTGATACAGGGAATAAATTTAACATACTGGCTGCAACCTCATTTATTTCCATTATTTATTCATGTTTCCAGTATTTCAAGTATAAATTCATATACCATGTTTTTCTAGTCAAGATATAATATTCGGTAAAGTGATTTGAGTACTTATTTGTTAAAAAATATCAAAAATTTCATGAATAATTATTAAACAAAATTTTTCATTTAATAATTTCATTAGTGTTGTAGAATCATAACATTTTATTAACAATATAAAATGCAATTACAACATACATAAAATATTTTATTAAGTATTAAGGAATACCAAAAATAAATATTATTATCGTTAACATTTATAATTAAAGTGTAATTCTTAATATTTTTGGACATTTATTTTTATTACATTTTTAAATTACTATAAACACAATTAGAAATCTATATGCGCATTGAATAATTACATATAGAAATTACAGATATATTTTTAAATAATTAGCCTATATTTTTATATAATTATTACACTCATGTTTAAAATAAGTCATCCATAATGACTGGTTTCCTATTGTATTTAAAAAAGTCTATTACTACACAGTATATTTCTGTCATTTCAACTTTCTTAATAATCAACATTGTTTTACTAAAATGTGTCTTTTCACAATATCTTTTATTCTGAAAAACATGACATTAGTATCAACATTTTGGTATATTTTTGGAAATAAATCTATTATCTATTTATATTGATAATTGGAAATCGATAATTATTAATTTCGGTAGAAAACTTTAGATAGTATATGTTTAACAATAAATGATTCTCATTAATTTAATTCTTGTCTTGTGCGTCAATGCTACGCGTATTTTAAAATTGTAAATCTCTGAAAAATTTATAGATGAAAATAAAAGATAAAATATTTAAGTAAAAAATGCATTGTGGATATTAAATATACAGGTTGAGAAATATTTTTGTGAAATCATAAAAGATTCAAAGTTGCAGAACTGAACACGTGACCATTAAAAGAATGATAGAAAATTGCAGAGTAATTAGTAATGAGAAAGGATTTTTTTATTCGCTGCCGTCACTCATTAAAAAATAAAAACTTTTCAATTTTGCCAATTAACCTGCATCACCACAAAAAACATCTGAATCATACTAATTAACAAAAATAATTTTACTGAAACTTACTAGAGTATTTAGAGCTACCGACTCCGTTCGTGTGAAAGATATCGTCGAGATTCCTGGAACCGTTGGTTGCAACAACTTGGCACAAGTTTCGTCTGCACCCAAACTCACCACCAGCATTATTTCTGTGATAAGGATAACAACAACTGCTATAACAACAGCAGCGACAATCGCACGAACCCAAGGCACCCCCAGATATTTCGCGCCTCGTCCCCGGAAGTTCCTGGTAACCGCTTGGGGGTGGCTCCAGCCTGAAATAATGACATCGATGATTATTTAGATACGTTTATTTTTTTTTTTTTTTTTTTTGTCAATAGTAGTGAAAGCATCTCTTTTAATAACTGGAATAACAGATTTTTAGTTTTATTTTAATCGGTACCGGTCTTGTAACTTTTGAAAATAATATTTGATTTTATATTTTATATGGAATAAGTTTGTAAGAATTAATTAGAATTGCAATTCATTTTTATGTCAAAAACAACAGTAATTAAAAAATTTTTATTGAAAATTTTCGTAACAATAAATATGAAATTTTTTTAAAAATTAAATATTATACAATACATAAGATAAGAATTTTAAAATATCTAAATACATTTATGATAAACACATAAATTACGTATAATATGAATATTATATATAGTTTTTTTATTTATTTTAAGTTAAACAGATAGCCTAATTCCTAATTTTGATCAAACTCAATATTATATTAATGTAAAATTTTAAGATAATAAACATTTTCATTCAAATAATTAAAACATTCCATTAAACATTTTATTTCTTATTTTTTTAATTCTTTGTTTAATAAAAATTTGTATCTTAAAAAATTTTATAACTGTTCCAACTACATTTAAATTAGAACAAAATCTAAGATTCTACACTGCTATGTAACATCGAGCTTAAAATTATTTCCCTCAAATCCGAGAGAGCAGTTTAAATCTCGAAAGTCATTAAGAATCAAAAATATACTTTCGTATACTTAGAAAATAAATGAGTTCTTAAACATCCGATACTATCTTAGGGCAACTCATTCTTTCTTCACAAGAGTTACAGAATTAGAAAACAAGAAAGACACCCGCACTCCAAGAGGAAGGTTTACCTGGCGGCAGTGGAATGGCTGCGATGGAACTCGGTGGCCCGCTCAAAGCTGCTTCGGAGCAGCTCTTCGCCGATGAGCAACGGCCTTGACTCCTCGTGACAGGGTTCCGGACGCTTCTGTACGAGACAGCCTCCTCCTGATAACTTCGACCTCACCTCCAACCTCGGCGATGACGTGCTCGCGTGCACCACCACCTCGGCATTGCTACTCTGTATCAGACAGCCTCCAGACTGAATTCCGCACTGTGTGCTAATCGTCACCTGTAAATGAATCAAAGCTGAGTTTTCTAATTCGTGTGATGCGTTTAAGATCCCATAGGAAAAAATGTCACTCTTGGAAACAGAATACTAAGAGATTTTTTAAGATATAATAGAATTTATGAAGATAGCAATCGTTGCTGCACATGTGGATTATAATTAATATAATGCACATTTATGTGGATTATAATAATGTTTTCAATTAGGAACTTTATCCGTCCAAAAAGAATTATATCGCTATTGTTATTTCCACTTCAGCTAATGTGTAGACCAAAATGTGAGTAATAGCTTGGAAAACTAAAGAGGTTACAAAAAAGATCGTTGCATTGCAGTATAAGATTTGAATTATAAAAATATAATGACAATTCAAATACCACACTGCAATACAACCTTTTTGGTCCAATGAGCAACATTAAAACAACTCACAGTGACAAAATAATATCAATGTTAATACTCGTCCAATTAATCCAGGAATGCATTGCGTGGAAATGACGACAACCATTTGGTGAACAAATCAAGAGGTCTGGGGAGCAATTTGAAATTTGGAAAAGACGAAAAATCACAAAAGGCGAAGTAGGCTGGGATTAAAAGCAAACGATGATCATTACCTGTTGCCTGTGCTGATCATTGGCAAAATTCGTGGTATCGACAAACAAAAAATCTCCCGACGTGTTGGCTGGGTGATGATCGAGATCAATGTTGGTGACGGTAGTAGGGGCATCTGGACTCTCAGCGGTGTTGCAGCAGCCGGGGGCAGGGAATCGATGCCTGCAGTTCGGGCACATTACTGTCAGCATTGCAATTCTCGGGGGTTTACCTTATGAGTATCGTGCAGCATAACAATGTGAATTGTAGGCAATCCTGAAAGCAGAAATTTTTCAGAAGTTAGGTATGGAAGTTACTTAATATGATTTTAAACATTAATTATGTTTGGCATTATTTATTATATTTAAGGGTTGGAAAATTGCTGGAGGAGGAACCAATGTGATTCTAATTGGTAGAACGTTTTCATTAATAAAAACTAGAAAGTTTACGGGTGAACGATAAAAAAGAGGAATAGTTTATTGCGGGAATATTCTACTGCTTTAAAAACGCAAATAATGTTGGCTCTTTCAAAACGAGTCACTATTAAAACCGGTAATTTACTACGTTATGTTTATCAAAATACATTTTTTTTGTTTGTATAGATTTGAATTTACAGCATTTTTCATCGTCGAGGCATAAAATAAAAAATAGCTGGTGCTAATGAGCCAAAAAACCTGCATAAATGAGAAGTCCTTTAGAGATTTATTAATTTGCAGATATCATAAACACGATAATTTTACAAATTAAAATATTTTAGTTCATAGTGAGATCTGAGATGGATTTTATTCATCGTGTGTGAGTATGTGTGTGCGTTATCAAAAGATAATAAAAAAGACAGTACTCTTTATTGAAAAGGAAGTGCAACATAAACATTAATAAAGAATAAAATGTTATAGTAATATTTCATTTTTTTTACAGCTTAGTCATTATTTTAGTAATGCATATGATAAAGGGAAAAATATTGATACATACAATAATTCGTCTTTCGTTCGATAAAGGACAAAAGATTAAGCACAAGAATATTTATGTGGGCATTGGTTTATACACTTTATGTGTAAAAATAATGACTTGATATTCTAAAAAATCAGTTCCAAAAAAATTCAACTCAAACGTATGCCTCATATTTATGAAAGAATTGGATCACAATTCTTTTTGCTTACATTTTTTAATAACAAATTCAATAATAATATTACATTTCAATTAAATACTTGTGAAATATGATTCTATATTTATCTTATAAAAAATGCATAAGTTATTATCTAAAAAAAAATTAATAAATTTACGGCATGCGTATAATTTATTATTGCACATATGTGTGTTTAATACAACCGATCATGTTTTAGTAATTATTGTAGTAATTATTACATTTATTAATGTAAACTGACTATTGTTGTCATTTCACTAGGATCATTCTTTATTCAAAACTACCGATTTTTTAAATTCTTACAAAATTCACAAAAAATGAAATATGAGCGAATAAAAGAGTAATGAAATGAGCGGGTCAATTCCAATTCAGACAACTATGGATATGCTTAATTCAACATGATACAAGTATTGAAAAAAGTGATACCATTATTAAAGTTTATAAACGTGATCTTAAAAACAAGCATGTATTGATGTTACACTACTTATAATGATATTGAATATTACTTTATATCGGGAAAAGTATTTATAACATTACTCAACAATAATAGGAAATATTAATATGCACAAATGTTTTCATTAAACATACAAAGGCAATTACTTTTAATGAAAATAATGTGATTTAAAAAAACTGTGAAAAATAAAAATTGACTGTTCAACTCTGATTAATTTTTATTTATCAAGGAGGAAAACGATATCACTTCTAATAAAAAAAAAGTAATTCATCCTTGATGTTTCGCGATTTTTTTTCAAATGACTCATGATAAATGTATTTGCTCGTTTTCGTAGCTGCGATTTCTATTATCGTCGAATCAACGTTTAGGAACATGCGCATAGGCCGTTTTCCCCAAAGAACAAGTAATTTCTACAAAGTCAATTTCGTTTACAATACCCGTGAAACATCATATTCAATTATGCCCAACGAATATACGTTCTTGGTATTTAAGAAGCTTTTTTTACTTATTTTTTGTTTTATTCGACTTTCTCGAAGAAAAAAATTCTTCATCGTTCGAAAGCCCTCAAACCAATGGAGAGTAAAGTGATAAACGAGAGACTTGAATGTTATTTATAAAAAAAATCATTTTTTTATAAAAGTCGAGATCTACATTGGATTAATAATTTTTCTTCCTTTTTTTATCAACAATTGGCATATTTGATTTTAATTGAGAAAAAATAGTATTTTTTAACAGTACCGTAGGAAGAAGATTGCTAATATAATGAGGAAATGTTTTTTTTAAATAAACATTTAAAGTAATAAAAAAGTACACATTAGCAGCTTCATCTTCAGAAACTATTAATGTTTGATAATTGTACGTTGCTTCGCTTTCAATTCTCTATATTAAAAATGATTTTTTTATTATATAGTTAAAAATGAATTTAATTAAGTTTTAATCTATCAATAATAAAAAACTTTATAAGTAACAACAAATATTTAATTGATAATTGATTGCACTCATTCATTAAACTAAAATATTTTAAAAAATGTATAGAATAATCCATTGAATAATGTATATTTTTCAGTATAATGTTTCTTTTAAAAAAGAAAATAATGTTTTTTAAAATAAATAGTATATTTTAAATAATTATGGAATAATTAAACAATCTATATATGTACATATCAGGGTTTATTGACAGCGGTTATTGAGATTTATTAAAAAAATTTTAAAGTATTTATAAATTTTTATATTGTTGATCGCCGTTACAAAAACTCTGTTTAATATACACATTTAATGAATAATATTTAACAAATAATTAATACAATAAAAGTAATAGAAATGGATATAATAAATTGAAGAAAATTGAAGTCATCACTCATAATCCGCAAGAAAAAGGCGAAGAAGCAATTTCTTGCATGCAAGAAAGTATATAGCATGGACATAAAATAAAAAAAGAAAGGGTAGAGAGGAGACAAAAAGGGAATGAAAACAATTAAATGTCTGTCGTCGTTCGTGGGTCAGTGAACAACCGATTAAATTTTGTGTCACGAAGCCCGACGCTGATAAATCACCCGTCGGCCGGCATACACGGATACATTTATTATGCAGCAGCGCAATGACCGTGGAGGATAATTCTGCTCCGCAAGGGAGCCAATTTCATTTATACCTTCCACCCTTTAATGATATTGCAGAAAGTTGTAGAGCGAGCAAACCACCTGAAAAAATCTTTGGACTCGAGAAAAATTCGTGTATGTATTTTTGGGGCGACAACTGACATCTAGCGGACGTTAAACATTTTTTTCTATGTCGCGAGCATGAAAGATTTTTCTTTTATCAATGCTCCAATACCTTGGATTACTGCTTTATCAAACACATAATAAAAGAGTAAATTTGCGATTATTTGACAAAGCATCGATAATTATTGAATAATAAGTCGATGATACGAAAATTAAATTAAAACCGACAGCGCGCAATTTCTCACGTAACAATGACGAAAGAACAAACAGACCAAAAGCTTTTTATCAACCAAAATCAGAATTTAATATTAGCAAAATTGAAACTCTAATCAACTTATAGTTCCTAGCCTTAAATTGATGTTTAAGTAAATCTCCAAGTTTTCAAAAAGACCAATGTAGTAAAATATTTGCTTGGTAACTACTATCGGCTTTCGTTTTATTTATAGTAAAACTATCCCTGTTGATACTTGATGCGATCGTTCGAATGCACAAGACGGTTGGTTGCTTGTGCCAGCAATTGACAGTTTTTGAGTTTTGGAATATCCGTCACGCGTCATTTCTTATTCCTTGCGCATCCTCACGTGCAAAAACGGATAATTGACAAGCTAATATGGTATATTTTCCATGGATTATAATTCGTAAACTATACCTAGGAAATAGCATTGACACCAAGGCTGTTGACGCATCTGTGTTTGTGTGGGGAAATCGAGTCTCGGACTCCGATTTCCCAAAGTTTCAAATCGGCGTATTAGCTGTGCAAATAGTAACGAATCGCCTTTGCATCTGCGTTGTAATGCAAAAAGAAAATTCATAACAGAAATCACGCCGATCTCCCTCTCACAGCTGCAATTACCATCCAATTGGAATCAAGCAAAATACATCTGTCATTGCAATGATGCGATCACTTTTGTTTTGCCCCGACAAATCCTAGCATTTCCAGCATTTTTAATAAAACGTTGCATCACTTGTGTGTAATAGAAAACATTGTAGGATTTTTGCTTTTTCTTTTCGAACATTCGATGTAATCATTAACCCGGGAGTGACGTCAGGCTAACAACACACGTCAACAATGCGAAACGACTTTACAAAACGTTTCATTTCAGTTGATTTGAAATTCATGGAAGAGATTCACAAATTCTACAATATGAGTCGTTCGCCCGCCAATGAAGTTTATTTTCTATCGAAAACATCGCCGTAAATTAAATTAAATTCTTATGCAGAGGTAAAACAATACCAATGCAACGATTTAAAGTTAAGACATTTCCGAGGAATCTTTTCGAAGACAATAATAATAAGTGTTTTAATGTTTTTCAATAAAATATCAATAGATTTATTATAGAGAAGAAACTCGTCCAACACGTGTAAGATCTACCGTAAAAAATTTCAATAAATCACGTCACGTCCTGGTATGGCCTAACGGTAATTTGTACCAATGTTTGAACATGTACACATTTCCCATCGTCGGCTGGTGTAATGTTCGAGAAATACACTCGTTTGATTTCTCTTTTCGGCTCAGATAATCAAAAGAAGGACGACAGGGGAGATAAAAACAGGTCGTCGTTATCGTACCAGCACAAGCTCTCCCGGAAAGACGGAGACTAGACGGACTCGACACATGGGGAATCGACCTTCTGGGATTGCGACACCGACGTGGCGGCCCCCGGAGCGAGCGCCCAGACACTTCGCGGAAGCACCGCTTCGGGCTACCCGGCGAATACTGCGAATCGGCCGACTCTACTCCGTCCTTCCCCCTTACCGCGGGCACGAACGCCGACGCCGACCGCATGCACACACATGCTGCTCTGATAGTAGTAGTGTTTAATTAAAGTTATTATTGTCGGAATACATTGTTGCAAACATTATTACTCATTAAATTATTAACCACTACAATATGGAATTAAATGTTAAAACGACACAAATACGTTACGTCGAGTAAATAAAAAGAATCTGCAAAGCTTTTTTTTATCTCGGATGATCAACATTATCATCGTTTGAACAAAATTTTGAATTTTATCAAGGATTTATTAAAATAAATTTTGTGATTGTATTTGTGTAAACAAAAACTTTTGTTTATAAAAATACACTGCATAATAATTCATTAAAAATGTTCAGTATCGTGTAACTCATGTAACAACAAAAATTAGCGCTCCGATTGGCCGATGATAATTTAACATGATATGCAAAATAATAAAAAAATAATAAAAAAAAACAAGGTTATACTATTTGTCCAACGATGTTCCAGTTGATATTTGCCAATATTTAAATCGGATTTTTTTTTTAATTTTTTAATCCATTTATCGCGTAGTAAAATATTTGCAGCATATAATTTCCGGATAAAATTACCGTATAAATAAATACATTATACGGATAAAAATAAAACGCGAGGAATCATGGAAATTGAGTAACAGTTTTTTTATGCACAATTATATTTCAAGACATGGATAAATATATTTTAATAATTATTCTTTGTAATTAAGCCGATGCAACAAATCAAAAATAAACGCAGTGTCTGATATCTGGTAATTACTACATACACACACATAATATATCTTACACGTATTCTCTTGTTTCAAATTTTATATTTTTGTTGCAAATTAAACAATTTCGTAAACTCCAAGGACAATTCGTTATAACACGAAATATGATCACCTCTGGGATCCCTTTAAATGCATTTACGCGATTAATTAAGACATTCACCGATAATTAAAAAAATTCACTTTATCAAAGTCGAAATGTAACATTCATATTGAATGATTTAACAACTGAAAATCCAGTATTAGCAATTTATACTCCGTAATAATTAACGAATGTAATAATTACACAATTAATGTTGAATTCAAAAACTTTTTACGAGTTACTTTATCCATTTCGTGAAACAATAGAACATGCTTGCTGATTAAAAATATGAAACCGATTACAGATTTATTTCTTGATGATTTAAAATGATTTTTTTTTTTTTAAATTAAGTATATGACATCTAATTTTGTAAGCTAATTTATTCGTAATCTTTAAATTAAATCAATCGACAAATTCTCTAAAAGTATATAATTCTCGATGGATTTCTCAAAGACTTACAATTATAAATTATTACAAAGTTTGGATATAAAAACTATTTGTATTCTAAAATTTTATGAAAGCAATCATTTCATGTCAGTATTTCATTACTCGAGTAATGCCGTAATAACATATTATTAACATCTTATTCATCAATATCATATGCGATAGTCAATTGATTTTACATAATTATTTGATTTTTGTAAAAAAAAATATAACATTATGAAGTTTTTAAGAAATATAATTTAGTTCTATAAACTCTGCACATATTGTACTCCGTATATTCATACATAAAATGAAAATTTTTTCTGTTGTTTCTGAAAGATAAAAAAAAATGTTAATAATTTTAATTTGATACATTAAAATTAAATTTATCGAAGAAAAATGCATTTTAAAACGTGTAAAAAAAAGATAAATCATAAAGACACATAAAATGCAATGAACGTGCTTTAAAGACAAAGAAAACGAGAAAAAACTATTTGAAAGGCAGCGTTAATTGAGATTCCGATTATTTAAAAAAAATAATTATTAACAATTTATCTACCTGATTAAGCAGGGATTTAACACATTAATGGTACTAAGAATTGTACGTGATTAATCACAGCTGTAGAGAAGATTTTTTTTTTTATTATACAGTAATATGATATTAAGCCTTGCATTACCAGACCTTTAAATTCGTTAATTACACACAAACTAAAGCCTGAGTTTGAGAAAGGTAATTATCCAATTAAAAATTTATGATAATTTTATGAAATCAGGCTCGTCGATTAAATCAAGATGCACACTATCCATCGATCAAAATAATAATTAATTGATAAATAATAATAATAATAAATCAGTCATTTCTCAAGAATAATTGATTTCTTTGATTCAGCTACAATACAAATAAACGTTCTAACCTAGCAATTTTCTACCAGACTGCATAATTTATTTACATGAAACAGAGTAGAAATTGAAACACATTTGCACAGCTCAAAGAAATACTTAATTTTACTATATCATAATCCTAGTTAAGAAATTATATCTGTAGTTTGGGTTTTGCATGCCTGTTTGCTTTGAGGAGACGACGCTGATGCATGTATATTGCGGCTTTCCTGTCATTGAAGTTGTAAAGATTTAAATTTCTTGCTAATTGTAACCATGCTTTATGTGCTTATGCAAACGAAATTTATAGTTTAACTTTATTTTAAATTAAAGTTTAATGCTCAATAAATTACAATTTTTATAAAACGCTCCTAATAGATTTTACAATTTTCAAAGACTTTCATCAATTATTTATATCAATTTTTATGTTTTTCGCATTTAATAGAACAGGAGTAAAAAGTTATTGTGTAGCTTTTTAAACTCGTGTAAGGAATTGTTAAAAATACCCAATAATTGAGAATTTAAAAGATATTTTTTAAAACTTGGAATTAAGAATTTTATAACTTTTGGACAGTCAACATTTTTATCATCATCATTATCATTATCATTATCAATATTATTATTATTATTATTACTATTTATTGGTTTTTTTTTTCTCAAAAAACAAGTGAATTTAGCATTGATCTGCGCCAAGCTCGAATGTTACAAGGTGTACATTTTTTAAAAATGTACACGACAATAGTTATTTAACAAAAAGGTTTTATATGCATAATCGACATCAATACCCGACCAGTACGCAATGTTTTATAGATCCAACACAATTTAAGTATCGAACAAATAATAGTGAAAATTTATGGCCCCAGTTGTTGCTTTAAAGATGCGTATGTGCTTTTCTTGCCCTTGAATACTTGGCGTCTATCGATTAGACGAGAAATAATGGTGCACAAGAGCATCACTCCCTCGTAATGATAATGGAAAAGACTAATTTAGCAATCAGCGACACGCCTATGCACAGACCTGAATAATAGAAATAAACTTGGCTAATTAGAAAAAAAGAGAAAAGTGTCAACGAGTCAACGAGTCAAGGAAAATCTCTCATCCCATCATTTCTCCTGTAAATTCATTTTTCTTGTTCGATGACGCGTAAAATCGACAGCCAACGATCGACTCGGAGAACGGCTATGAAAAAAGACTCAAAGTTAGAATCGAAGGAACCCACAGCATCCTGCGATAAAGATGAAACGATGCAACAAAAGGTAAAAAAAAATGAGAGTTGTGTCTAAGAATAGTCAATTACGGTCTAATTCTCTCGTGCCGTGGAAGCTAGGACTTCCGCGAAAACATGTTTCGCAGCAGATGACGTGAATCTGGTGTCGGCGGGAGGAGGTCAGAAGAGAAAATTAAAAGTCGCAGATCAGGAGAATCAACGACGAAGTTATCCTCTTTTTCCATTTTATCTCTTTTAGATCTCGCTCCATTTTGTGTTTTCCCTTTTTTCTCACAACGGAGCTCGGAAGAGGGGGAGAGAATATTTAAAAGTGAACGTGAGTTCACGGTAACCTAACCTAATTTCACGCTTCTGTGCAACATCAACCGGAGCTAGACTTCGAGGTAATCGTCGTCTGATTTTTGTTAAAATTTCCGACCTTTGCGAGTGTTTCGCCAGTCGAATTTATATATAGTGGATTTCAACAGTACTATATGTCGATTTTTACGGCTCCGTGAACCAACTTGGCTAATTTATTTTTTACAAGACCGAGGTCGGCTGAGGTAATGATTGTGGGGCTCGCCACGCCAAGACACACCAATCGTTCCTTTTGTTTTAAATCCTTCTTTCGCTTAAAATGCGTAATAATCGAATTAGCAGTTCTTTTCGTCTCAATAATACCTCTTTTCAATTTGCTCTTATCAGTGGAACGATTTAAATGTTCAAACTGAAACCACTGTTGCTTTTGCCAATCAAAGGATTTCTTAAAAATAGTTAGTCTTCTTTCATCGTTCTTCAATTTATGATTAACAATAAAAAAATAAATAATACAACAACAATAACAACAACAACAAATATGTCCTCTCCTGATCACTACATTTCTTTCTGATTCATTGGAGCTCTATTAATCTGAAAGAATTTTAAGAAACACAGAAGTTAAATGATTTTTGTTGCATTAGAACTATTTAAAAACACGCGTCAACTAATATGGTAAAGAGGTGAACGATAATAAGAATATTTTTAACAAATTCTTTTAAGCTGTTGAGTTCCATGACGAGTATAAATTATTGACGCACACGAATCAATAACAATAATTTGCGTCCGGAATTCGCAAAATTCGATTCCTCCCTTAGGTGGCACAATTTCACAACGCATTTTTTTCTTTATATTTCCGCGGAATTTAACTGATTGTTCGAACGGAAATCGATGAGAAAATCTTTCCTCGAAACTTTCGACTTTGCAGAAACCATAATTCGCTAGAATTCGGGTCGAGCGTGGCTCAGAACAAGGAGAGTACAGAGGAATGAACATGGCACGAACAAAAAGGAGAACAAGTGCGCAGTACAAGTAAGGAAGTATACAAAGTATGTAATTTCAAAAAAGACATCGATTCAACGAGATTACCACTGATAATAAAACAAGAGTACACCACTGCTAAATAATTTCGCTAAAAGCAGATGTAAATATACGTGGAATCCACCGGATTATGTGGAAACAATTTCACCTGCGTTTATTGTTTTCTAAAAGACTCGAAAATAACTCAAAAAAGCATTGACATTATCTCAACATGGTGAGTACTTGAAAATTAAAATCAAATTGCTTAGATTATTAAACGATTACGATTATTGGAAATTAGCTAATTATTTGTTGTAGTCAGGGAAATTCCGAGATGTAGCTCATTGTCGCCATCATCTATTGGCGAAGCCTCGGATAACCCGGAATTCTTTATCTTGACCCTCCCCTCACCCCCGCACCACTCACATTCACGCCGTTATTCGGATATTATTTTCGAATGCATCGCTCGTTTTCCCACCTTTTATCGCGGGTCAATACCGCGACAAAGGTATATTGGACATTTTAATGGAAAATTATTGAATTTCGTGGAAGGATTTGTCTTGCCATTGCGATTTGCAAAACCGCCGATGAACCTTCTTCAGATCTCGTTAAATTTTTTTTTTGTTTTGATGCAAGAAGCATATAGAATAGCAAAATGTTGTTTTGCGTCTTTTTTATGTATCTTATTTTTATTCGCAGGCTAATCACGAGTAAAGATAAGTTGGAACAAGATTGGGCCAAGTTAAAGGAGAATGAGAGTCAATCAACGAAACATTTTTTGTTGCATTAGCAAAATTCAAAATACGATACATACATTGAATTGTTTCTGGTTTTATGGAATAATGTTTAAAAACACGATTAGTGTTTAATCGATATTTTTTTCTTTTTATTATAATTTTAAAAACAAATGAATCATTTGGTCCGTTTTTACTATTACGATAAGAATAAGATAAAAACAACTGAACATCAAGAGTTAAAAAAAAAAAATTGAATAAAAATCGGTTTAAATCTAAAAAATAATCTCGTATTGTCGAATGGTAATGCATTGGATAACTTCATATAAGGTAACCACATCCCATTTTTTCTCAAAAATTAAACAATTTATCTTTAACTAAACTGATATTGAAGATAATATCCGTTTGTGACATGTCCAATGAAGCGGGAGTTATGGTTTTTACAGAAAATGGCGTTAAATATGAAATGTAAATGATGAAATTTCATGAATCGTAATAACGAAAAATAATATCAAAAATCGTTGAAAGGCCTACCAAAACTTCAATGGTTGCTGAGAATGAATCGTAAAACTCATCTTCGAGAACAAAGCCTAAGCAAACCAAGTATAAATGCGAGAGAGAAGAAAGAAAACGAAAAGAATAAACAGAGAGCATTTGTTTTGGTTTCCAGATTACTGGTTAGTGCGCGATCAATGGTGCGGATTCGGTATTAAATTATTAATTTATCAATCAATTAAAAAATCATACATGTGTACAATCTTTACGAGTCATTCATATGTAAGTGCTAACTTACAGATAAACATTTGATTTAATTTTATAATAAAGGCAGTTGTACAATACTCGTATTCTTTAAAAAAATTTGTTAAATTAATACACAATCTATTATTCATCGTTTATCAAATATAATATTGTTAATAAGGTTTTTAATATCGTATCAGTTTGAACATAAAAATAGTTTTTTTTGTAGATTATAAGAGGTGGATTAGATATTAAAATAAATATTATTAGAATTTAATTTTAAATTATATTTTTTTTATTTCATTTTCTCATTATTATTGTTATTATCAAATAATTATATATTTATATTTAAAATTATGTATAATGTTTGCTACCTAGATTTTAAAAATATTTTTCTATATTTTTCTTTAAGTGTACAATAAAAATCTGGATATCAAAGCATTATAACGGGGAAACACATAGTTTCACATAATTATCGCTATCAATAACAATTTATTATTATTATAACTAATAATTAACTTATATTTATACTAATAATTACAATATACACAACTACGTAAATAACCATAAAAATAAAACTTATATCTTTTATCAAACTTTTATGGTGTAATCAATTTGCAATAAGAATAAGAAAATGTTTAAAAGTACTGTGAAAAGTTTACTATTTTATTTATTGATATATTATTATATTTCAAATATTATTTAGTACGAATGCATTTTGTAAAGAGAAATTAATTTTTTGCAAAATTTCTAATTTGTTTTTTAAATAATGTAAATACTTTTCATTAATTGGAAACATTATTAAGATTTTAATTATAAGTTTTTATCAAGAATATAGAATATCGATTTCTATTATTTTGATGGTTTTTCTTGTATAAAATATATTATTATTAATTATATTTATTATTAAGGGTAGTAAACCAATAATATTTTAATTTCCTTAATTGTACAATGAATCTTTTATTAAGATAAAAAATATATATAAAAATATTACTTTATTATATTTTAAGTCAAATTGTTAAATTTTATAAAAATGGAAAATTTTTCAAAGTAGTTTATCCTTATCCTTTATTTATAAATTGTATTTATGAAATTAATAAGACGACATAAAAATGTGATTTAATGTTAAAATAAAATTTCAACTAATTGAAGTAATACAAATGAATGAGTAATAAAATAACGTGATTTAATTTCGACTTGGCACTTTTTTTTTAAGAGAGAAATTTTAGAGAATAGAAAAAAAATTTATACTAATAATTAAATACTTTGATTAAAAAATATATACGATTATAATGATAAATTATAATATTACAGGCTAGTGCAATTAATTTAAAGTCTATTTACTCGAGTAATTTTATTATTACAAATTACATTTAATTTGGTTTTTAACGGCACTAGTTTATATCTATAGACAATGTTCTTTTTTATGATTAGAAAATTACTTTTTTTTAAATCCATTAATTGTAATAAATAGTTATAATATCTAATAATGTAATAGTTATAATAAATAATACTGCTAAGAAATTTTCTTTATATTTCTCTCAGTTTTTCCAAACAATTGTAAAGTTATAAGTAATTATATTGACGGAATCCATTTACTTTAACTATTTAAGAAATGAATGTCAATGAAGTATTTAATCAAATAAAATTATTAGGGATTTGAAAAATCGATCGTAGATTTCTAATGTTTTTTAACGCTTGTTAAACAATCCCAGGGCTTCTCGTAAAAATATTGAGTATAAGTCATAAGTCCCGGTGTGACAGAATACTTGAGATTCGAGGCGAGGCGTCTGTGAATTTCCGAGAAAGATTTCGAGAGCAGCTGCATACCGAATCTAAATTTTAAAAAGGAGACGACCGCCGGAGAGACGTTGCTACCTGTACTTTTTCATTTTCTCTCTTTCTCCAACAAAGATGTATGTATATAAGGGGGGAAAGAGAGGGAGAGAGAGAGAGAGACAGAGAGAGAGAAAACGAAAGAATCGTACGGCTGAAAGCAGCAGCAGTAATAACGCCTCGCGGAAAGAAAGGAAGAGAAAGGAGGAGGAGGAGGAGGTGGTGGAGGAGGAGGTGGAGGAGGACGTGCGCTCTCTTGGCTTTATCTTTCTCTTTCGCTCGCATCTTGTCTATTAGAGATCATGGCACACGTGAATTAATCCCAACCGAGGGAGCGAGAGAAAAATAGGACAGGGAATAACCGACGAATCTCCTTTTCCCTTCCATTGCCCAAATACACGCTTTTTCGAGAAATCCAGTTTGGTTACGACCTGACGGTTTTACACCTTTTTCTTCCCACGTGGGTCGCGTCTCCCTTCATATTATTCTAACAATGATTTCGAGTACCGTCGTCGCCGCATTTATTCCTTATTTAATTTTTTCCGGTAGCATCTGGTCGCAGCAACGATTTTCCAGGACCGTCAACTACGCGTCACGCCATCGCGAAGAAAAATCATCTTCGAGGTGGCGGTGACGCCCATTAATACTCAAGTTTACAATAATAACAACAACAACAACAACAACAATAACAATAAAAACAACAACAAAAATAAAAACACAACAATAATAATAATATTAATAAGTCTCGATTAGAACAGAGGTCTGTCGGAACCAGACTAGGGAAAAATGGGTTTTCTTGGAAAATACGTTAAATAAATTACTAGAAATAGAAACAAATGTTCGCACCGGACACATGATTCAGTTATTTAAACATTTTTTATCGAGTTGAAAACTAGCTTACAGGTCTTTTATCGGGTTTGGCAGAGAAACCGAAATCAATTTTCGGAATCCCACTTTTAACGAATGTTCCCGTTGACTCTCGTCAGCAATTGAAAATCAAGGATCACAGTCGGAAAATTCAAGCCACAAGTCGGTGGACGGCCTGGCTTTTCATACTGTCAGAGATCGAGAAAGAGGAGAAAAGATGAAACGGAAAGAAAAGGTGTCGTGACCGGCTCAACTTGACTTTCTAATCAGGCGCTCGGGAGAAACGGAGAAATCGGAAGACGGGGATCTATCTCCGGGTTTAATTGCGCTTTTGCCGTACGTGGTTTCTCCACTGGTGCACTCCGGTAGGCGACGATCGCCCTGGAGGAGAGGAAGTATCCAACTGCTGTTACGTCGTCGTTTCTTTTCCCGTCGGCCACAAGATTCATTGACGTTGACTTGACGCTAATGCCTACCGAGCAGCCGTTTTTATTTTCACGGCGATGAGACGCCTCGTGGGAAATAATGGAAAAAAAGGTAGGTAGGTTATAACACTGGAGACTCCGGGGCAAGATACAGTCATTTGTTTCGGAGAGAAAGAGTCGTGCGGAGAAACTCAAGTTCTCAAGAAAAATAAGAAACATAACCTTGCGTGCACTGTTTTAAATTTCGCGTCGGTCAAGTTTACGAAATACAGCAATGCAGTCGCGTAGGTGAAAAGAAAAGTGAAAGAAAGTGAAATGAATATAGCCGAAGTTGTTGTGAAAAAGAGCGCTCACTTTTAAAAACACGTAACAACATACGCACTGGTCTGATCTCTCGATCCTGGGCTGCTACTCGAGGAAGGCCTACGATGTTAATTGCGTGTTATCGCGCACAAATACAGGCACCGGGGGACACTGCACTCAATGTTATCAATTTCGATCCGCAGGGCTCCACTGAATTACCAAGTTCAATCTCGACTCCGATATATCGAATACAAAGGAGCGCAATACATGTCTCCAAAGTTTTTCGCACTCAACACTCACCAACTGCCGAGGTTCGACTGAATGGATGTACAGTGAGAGAGCGCGACTGCACTTCCCCGGGAGAGAGAGCGCGCCCTACCGGCGGTGGAGGTGAACCGGTTGGATAGTGGGTGGATAGAGGGGGGAAGCTACAATGGGTGTCGTCCTCTTGTCTTCTGAGTATACGCGTGTAGTCCAGGGGCGTGGAGACGCCAGATGCTGCGGCGAAAGTCGAGGCTAAAAGTAAATGCCCTTTGAACTCTGTTTCCGAGATGCGAGTGCACTTTAAAAGGAAAAAGGAACTGCTCCTTAGCAAGAGCCTGCTTGGCACTCTTTGGACCGCTGGCTGTGCGTTTTTTCAGATGCTAAATGAAATCTCATTTGGATGTTCCTATGAAATATGAGTACTTTTTTTTAGTATTAAATCCAACTTTTTTATTTACGATTTCAAATTTCCTTTAGCGGCAATGTTGTCTAGATGCTCCTTGGCATGTATTTTTATCATATTAGCCAAATTTTATTTTTTGAAAGTCAATGCCCGTCTCGGTTTTTTATCTTAATGAGTGACACGTGCGTGCGTGCGCGCGCGTGCATGTGTGTGTGTATGTATGTGTGGTGTGGTGTGGGTGCGTGTACATGCGTGGTAATTGGCTATGTTCGTTCGAGTTTATTAAATCTCTGTATGAGTGAACTCAGATATTTAAAATGTTATGCTCGATTGGAATGGTATATTTAAAACTACATTTACGCGCAGGATGCATCGCATATTAATGTACTAAAACTTAGTTAAGTTATCGGAAAAGTATAGTTATTGGTAGAACATCATTATTTTTATTATAATGCCTTTTTACTTGCGTTGGTAAACCCTAAAATAAGTCTGGCCTCGTTACCACCGTTCGTAATTTTATATGGAAAAATACATAGAAATCAGCTGTACTAATTCCGTGTGAGAAAATAAGCTCTAATTCAAAGTGAAAATCCCATAGTGCAGGAACGTCATCGTGTTATTACTGTGAGTTGTGCTGCAAAATAATTTTTACCCCCAAATATGCGTTTCATAACGTTTTGGTGACGAATTTTTAGATAATACAACTCCTTGTAATTTGTAGTCAAATAGAAATCACAAAATAATCAACGCAAAAAAATAATAAATAATAATTCTATTTATCCAGTACCTTTTAAATACTGAAGAGTAAAAAGAAAATGTATTGAAGAAAAAATTAGCAAAAATCGTAAAGAAAGTAAATAATTTGACAAAAAAAGAACACAAAAGTGCGCGGGTGAAAATTTCAAACAGAATGCACAGTTGAAATAGAATAGAGGAAAAAGAGAAATAGGATGCAAAAACAACCAAACAATGAATCTGACGCTCAAAGTGAAATGACTTTTCATGCGAAAGCGATGAAACCATAATGATATTACTCAATTAAAACGCCATTGAAACGTCGGATGGAGGGGGAACAAGTAAATTATCATAGCAAGAGTCATAATAAGAAAAAATCGTACGCACACTATTAGGTTGTTGCGAAATCACGTGGCTGGACGTTATTTATTATTGTTTAAGATTACTTAATACGCAACACATACAATGAACAGCGGCGAAATTAGTGTTGCTAAGAATTGCACTTTGTTAAAAGATATTAGAAAAGTCAAGCGAATTTCAATTAAAATCCACCGGTAAATGTCAGTAAAACAACAATCGACTGAATGAGAAAGTATCGTTCCTCCTCAACGAGTTAAAAAATACTGCTCGTGTTTACGTTGTCATTGCTGTTGTTGTTTGGTGGTTTGTTTTCGCTTTCCTTACCTGCGATAAGTAATGTAAAGTCAATCAGCCGGCCGACAAAAAAAAGTGTACAATAATTCAACAGATTCCCGGAAATTTTGCAACTTCTTACGGGGCCGGTGCGAATTTTATTTCACCCTTTTCCCCTCTGATACCCGTTTTTGCGCTTCGTTATATAAACCTCGACTGGCGTTTTTTCCTCCACGAGCAATATAACAATGGAGTAGACTGCGAAATCGCGCAATCACTTCTTGAAATTCGCGATTTATCGATCGAAATTGAATCGCAGTCGAGAAAAATTTGTACCTGCAGCGTGTATTAGCGCGCACCTAGAAAAACAAACAATAAAACTAAAGGAAAGTAAAAATTAAATGCTTTGAGAAATAACTCGGAGTTTCACGGAAGGATTATTGCTTTATTTCAAGAGAACTTTCGCGATTGTCGATGCGCATTCATGAGCTTATCTACCCTGGACTCTCTCTGTTTTCTCGTCCCCTGCCCCGAGCGCATCTCAGCCATCAAATGTAAATATTTTCTCTTTGGCGTATCAATAACGTTTTTACTCCTCATTACACCTGGACGCTCCAGCAAACAAAAACAATCCGGAAAAAAGATCTATCTCCCCCCTCCGAGTCTACGTAATAGGTTTTAAACGAAAAAGTCGCTTTTAACGACAATTGGAGTAAATTTACCTGGGTGTGGAACCGAACCTTCGGGGAAGGGAAAGTGATTTACGGCCGCTGTCGGAAGTTTGCCGATCCGCAAGAAAAATGACCCCCCTTCTCCTCGTTTTTCCGTTTTTCCGAGTGTTCTGGACTCGTAGTGCTCCGGCACTCAAGAAATTATGTCGTCGTCGTATTAAACCCCAACCCCTCCGTTTCTCTCTCCGGAGGAAGTTCCTTGTTATCTCCATTGTTCTTGCTATGAGCGATTATCTACGAGACTAAATTTATCAATTTCCTTTGTATTTACAGAGAAAGTCAGAAATCGAAGAAAGCAAATAATAATCGAGTAGGAGAGAGAGAGAGAAAAAGAGAAGAACGTTATCACTTCTTTGTAGGTGTCAATTGCATGGCTAATCGACCAAATGAATAACTGCATTACTCGGTGACCGACACGCACGCTTCAACTCCGGATGCCGATGCGTCATCCATGTTTGGTAATTTGAATAAAAGTTGACAATGTCGACGCTGCTCCACCCAACGACGACATGTAAACAAGACCTTTTAATTGCTAAGATAAAAGTGACGGCGAGTTCACCTATTTCGTTATAGAGATAAACATCCGGGCCGTCTGAAAATCTCAAAAAATGGTTTACGACAAAAGCCAAAAAACCACACTGATAAGTCTCTTTCTCTTTTACGGAAAAAATCTTTCAGGCGAACAGTAACATATGTTCTTTGTCGTTCTTTCAACAACCACCACTTGTATTTGGGCTAAAAAAACCGAGGTAGTACCTGCCGAACTGGTCAGAGGTTAAAGGTTAATATTTTTTCTCGGAGACTCAAGGATTCCAAATACCAAAGAGACATTGAATAGAATTCCATTCTAAGATTGAATACGTCGGGGAATCCTATTTGTTTTTATTACTACAACTCGACTCTTTCTTTTCCTTTTTTTCCCATTTGTAATAGCAGCGTTATCGGATACATTCATTTTGAGCGAATTTTTAAAACATGTTACCACAGAGAAGCTCAGCATTATTAATAATAATACTATCTTTAAATGGAAAATATAAATAGTGGATTATACATGACAAGGAACCAAAGAATTATCAACTCACAGCGATACTTATTATCTATAAATTAAGAATATTATAAAAAATATTACTGAATGGATGTGAACATAGGCAATAAAATTCAATAGTGACGATTCCGTTTGAAATGCTTTCCAAAACTCCATGTTTTATTAAGTTTAAGTCAATTCCATAATGTTATTGGTATCATTTTGAATTAATAAGCGAATAGCTAGGAATACTCAAGTTGTTCTATCGATACACTTGTAATTTATTACTAAGATGCAGTTAATATTAGAATCATATTGTACTTTTACGATTACAATCAGTAAATAGTTAAATTTTATGATTTATGTATATTATTATATTATTATAAATTATATATTATAAATTATTGCCTTGAAAACAAATGTGTGGAAGATTTTAAAAACTTCAACTAAATTTTACTAATCGTAAAAGTATCTATCTTCTGATATAAGATGGGTAAATAATGATTTTACGTGTAATTTCACGAAAAATATGAGTAAATATGAGTCGGGTTGAAATGTGCATTTTACTGGAAAAAAAGATCGCATACTTTATTTACATGGCACCATAGCTTATTAAATGCCGTTTAGATAAAGATTTTAATTTATTCAACTCTGATATCTACCAGATTAACAATTGAAAGTTGCTCGTAAAATTGAATAAAATCTAGATTATTCTAGAAAAAAAGTAAGGGAAATTTTGAATTGAAACAAAGCTCGACGATTTTTTGGTACTAATAATGTCAACTCCATTATAAGCATGAAATTAATTTTCAAGCAGCCGCAAATTATTGATAATCGTGTTTTGAAGGGATGCCAACCCTCGAATTTAGGGGCACAGAAACTTTTCGTGCGAACTCTGTTGCACAGCCGAAAAATACAGCTGCGTCCAGAAGGGGAACACAAGATTGGCGTGGCTAGAGTATTTTTTAGATAGATACATAAAGTTGTGATAGTTCGGATGCTCTTTCTTCCGTTTTTTTCCCCGACGATCTCCGAGTTGGCGCTATAATGTAATTTATCGAACACATCAGAGGACGAGCCTTAATTATAGACTCCCGCAGGTACATATTTTTCGCTTCACTCAATATACTTTGTTTTCTTTTTCTTTTTTTGTCTAGTTTTTATTTGGAGTTCTCGGGTCCGTTGACCAGCTCAGCCACGGGATTCACATTGAATTGATGACGATACAGAAAGTGATGCCGTGTGGATTGTGGTATCGACTAGATGTAGTTTTATCGATCGAGTAAAAATGAAAAGTATTTCACAAGGAAGCCAAACTTATAAGAGTGGTCCCGACATACATATATATATATAATCTAAAACGAAGATTTAAAGTCGAAGCGTGTAGAATCTTTTTCGCCATTGACTTTGTGGACTTTTCGAATTAGTACTCAATGTCCGTCCCTTCATTACAATCACTCTAAAAGTCAGAGGTAAGCATTTGGGCTGAAATACTGTTTTTCATTTAAGACATAAATTAAGTAGTTTTCCAATTAAAGCCGAATAATTTATTATTCAATCGATAAGAATGAAGTTTTCTTTTCTTCGCTTTTAATACGCTTTAATTCGCCTGTATGTGTCACTTTTACGAAGATAACTTGCACGTGGTTTTTCTTTACAAATTTCAAACATTCTTTACGAAAAACTGACAGATTATTATTTAGTTATTTTTATATATTATTAATAAGATATTGGATTACCTTCTCTTTCAGTATACCGGGAAACTTGAAAATAATAATTATTCAACGATTGAATACACATTTTATCTCTATTTGCGGAATTCTCAATTAATCAATACACTTCTACTTCATCAATCGCAGAGTTATTTGTTATACAAAGTTTAATACAAAGAATTAAACGTATCTTTTATTTCTCCCATCTAACACTTGCTTATTGAATGAATGAATGTGAAGTCAAACAAGGAAAAATCAATGTAATTTTAATTCTTCTAAAAAAATCTTTAAAAAACTTACCATTAAAAATACTAAAAGTTCTCAGTAATTTTAACGATACAATTGGATTTTTACATTATTTTACTAGAGTAATATTTTTATTCAATTACTTTTTTAGATGGTATTTTTTTAAGAAAATATCTAAAAATGAACAGATTGAAAAAATGTACATGAATTAAAGAAAAATCATTTAATAATAATATTGTTGAAAAAAATAAATGCATCAAATATAAAAGATGTATTTACTCACGATGCGAAAGTATTTATAAAAAAAGTCGAATAAGATAAATTGAGATCCAAGATATTAAATACTATTAAAAATGAGTGGGGAACATGTCAAAAACAAGAGAAATAAGCTCAGATGAGATTGAGGATTGTGAGAATGGAAGAGGGGGTGGGGGGAAGAGGAAAGATAATGAAATTCCAGTCTAAGCGTCAAATTTCCTTTGAATAATCACATGCATCTTGCTTATTTTAGAAAGCTATATTTTGGTGCACGATTTTTTCCCGTGAAATTGACTATTCCTTTTAAAAAAAGAAAAAGAAAAAATTCCTCAAGTGATGCAATCAATCAAAATTGAAGGCTCAAAAGTAATTTAAAGAGAAAACGTCAAATTATTTGTCAATGCGTAGAGATAGCATCAACGAACATTTCAATCGTCTATGTACCGCAAAACAATTTAAAGCAAAAATAATATCATTCTTGTAGAAAATACAAAGTTGTATGTAGCATAAGACAACAATTTGCCTCTTCTGCAAAAATATTCGAACCAATAATACGAAGAACTGCTTTTATCCCTGAGCGTGTAATTAATAGCTTGTGACCCCAATCATTATTCGAGCTAATGGGATATCATCCTTTACATCGCAATCATTTCTTAAAGCATGACAAAGTAATTATTGAGTCCATAAAAAAGAATTATCAAGTATTGTCGATCGTGAAAACACCTCCGATATAAGACATCAAAATAATTACAAAATAGCTTTTATCCACGAGATTGTCCACTTCCAAGCGTTACATCTTTTTTATAATTTATAGATGAAAGATAAATATTTCTATTAACGCAAGAACATTTATATAAGCAGAAGGAATAAAGAATATTGCGCAATAAGTGCAGAAATTATTATTAATTTGACAACGAGTTTTGCCATATCCCCCAATTAATATATTAAACTCTCGTAAAAATCGGCATTTGCATTATTTTCGGAAAAAAAATAATCTTATTGTTGATGTTTTGTGCAAAGTTTTCGTCTTAAAAAATAATTGACACTAAGAGGAAAAAATATTTTATGGAAATACTTTTTCCAACATTTGAGAATGCTCGAAAACTCAACCTACAGTCGTTCGAAGTTAATTACAAAATAAATATTTTCTCATCATTTGACAAGACTAACCAACATTTACATGTATGTTATGTATATTCGTGTTACATGGCGTTTACCAATCTACGACGTCAAGATTGAACTTATCTTTTTGCATTCAAATAAAGTATAACATTTTATAGTTTCGAATCATCCAGATTAATTGATAATAATTACGACGATTTTAGTTAAAAAATAATATTTTATTTTTGATCAAAGGAAAAAAAATTACATTTTTGTCCAATAAACAATTCAAATTGCTATTGTAAAACGTGTATTATATAAAAGGAATTGTATTTTGCATTTCTTAGTTCTATCATTATTACTTTTTAATTACTTATAATATTATTAACGTTTGCCAGACCAGTTTATAAACGAAATTAAAATTGTGAAAATGGAAACGATTACTATAACTAAAAATTAAAAATTTCTTTATTGTTAAAAAAAATTTGCCGTTAATAAAAATATTTTGATGTTAAATAAATAGTAATTGAGTTGCATCATCAAATTTTAAGCAATTAATTTTATCACTATATATATTTAAAATAAGTATACATAATTATTAAGTTTCAGAGAAGTGAATAGTAATGATAAAATGTTAATTACAGCCACACTCGATTCAAATAAACAATATATAAAATATAATAAAGTCAAGTTAAAGTGTATGTATAACAATATTACAAGTAGTTTATAAGATTGAATATAATTAGAAATAGGTTGAGGCAAGTATCATCATTCTAGAATAAATCTGTACCGTTACACTCGTTAGTTGATAAGTAGTGTCCTAATTAGATTGGGACAAGAGATTAGCCTTTCGTGTTTGGCTGTACGTAAATGTGTAATTGAATGCACAGTTCTAAATTAACTTTACAATTCATATTTGTTATAGGAAAATATATATGTTTAAGCTCCAGTTTACAGCATCAACTGATTTAAACCAAGTAACATTAACCTTGATGAGTGCTTAGACATATTGTTATAAAATTATATTTACAAAGAAGATAATGAGCAGTATCGGTGGTTTATTATCTCCAATCCAAAAAAAATTTGTAACAAGATTAGGAAAATAATGGTTGAAAAAATTACAAACTGCACTCTAAGACATTGAAAATCTACTTTACTCGAATAGATGTATAATTATGTAAAGTGCCACTAGGACATCGGACACGAAAAGAATAGGTAAAAGTAGTCTGTTAACAGGAATAAAATAAAATAAAAATATAACAGCGAGCATCAAAGGGTGAGACTTCACTAAAAATCATTCTCCAACGTATACGTATAAAGGTGGATGCATAAATGTGAATTTTTTCGATGTGAGGAATGTGGAACATCGAGAAACGTTTTTTTTTCTTAAACACGGCCCTGATTTTAAAAGGATATCGATCCTTCTATTTTTCATCGGGCAAGGTGTGCATCGCACAAAACAGACGCCGTTCTTCCTTTTCCGAGATGTCTAATTAATTGATTGGCTGAGTTGTCACCTGCACGATTTTCGCGGACGGAAAAACGAGTTTGCGGGATGAATCGAGTCCAGGAGGTGATGTCCGCAGAACCGGAATTTCCTCGCACATCAGTTCGTGTATGGAATTAAAAACTGACCTCCTGCGTCAAACATTTAACGTCAAAATTCCATTCGAGAACTACCTCGTCACCGCTATCAGCTAGTGCCCTTTTACACACAACCACATTCAAATCGATCGTGCAGATTATATAAAATGCCGAGAAAGAGAGACATTTCAGATAGGATTCTCGGTATGGCAAACTGTGAATGCCACCCGCATTTCTTCCCAACCGGTTTTCGTGTAATCACTATCACGACGTGTGGAATTGGATACCCTCGTATACTCCTCTACATGAGGAAACAGAGTTAAAAACCGAATACACTGTAACCCGGACTATTTTTATGTCTTTCCATTAATCTTGGATTATTTTTAGAGGTTTGAGAAATGCGAATTTCTTGATAATCCATAATATTGTAAGCTGTGAGACAAGTGTGATTCTTGATTATATGAAATTGTGAAATTTCGATTACGCATATTTCGAAAGAAATCCAATATACTTATTTTGATTACGAATTTTGAATAGAAGTACTGCGTTTAAAGGCTCGAATTAAAGGTTCAAATTCAATTTGCGTTGGTAAATCAGTTGTGGGTTCGCAGGAAAAAATACAATATATTAATTACATTAAAGGCCCAAACGCAAACGGGAATTGTGTATAAAATAATGGGATTAGTTTTATCTTGTTTCGACATTAAAAAAAAAGAGACGTCCAGAAAAATATTAGTCAACTTGGCAGAGGAGTTGCGGGAAAAATGAATAGTGTTCTCAAAATAACAATAATAGCACAAATGTCGAAATTACTATAAGAAATGCTGGCTGTAAAATGGACCATGATACGTTCAAAACTACAAAAGCAACGAAACACTCAACGAGAATTCCGCTAAATAGCATAAAAAAAAAATTTTATAATTCGAATACCGCGAAAGATACCCTGAGTTTAAAAAATGAGGAACCAGTGTTAATTTACGATTATTCATTGTTCATTATGGGACTTTGAACATTCATTAAGATCCAGCTAAAAAGAGCTCACTCGAGAAATGTGCAGATAACATCTTTCCATTCTTTGTGAAATATTCTGACATTACAATAAGGTGATCGATAAAAGAGCAGCCTGAGACTTGAAAAAGGGGGGAAATTCAAGTGAAGGACATCTTCCACGTATAATTTCCGCATAATGAAATATATGATGGATAAGCTGATATCCTCGTTAAAAGTAGATGAGTCATTGGTTCTTTGTTCATCATAAATCGAGAAAGACTTGACGTGCCAATGTTTATGGAGCAGATAAAAGTACGTCGAGATATAGAGGAGGACAAAAATGAGATATCTTTACGTTAAGCAAAACATTAAAAACCAAAGTTGGAACACCTCGGTGCAGTCTGTCACTCACATGTCACACGCTGGAAAACGATGCTAATTTTTATTCAAAATTATCTGGAACCTTACCGATGCTGAAACTTATTGTAATTAGTCACAATGCAGTCAGCAAGCATGGGAAAAATGTTAGAGGAGTCAATACAAAATTAATTTTATGCCTAGGTATTATAATAGCGAAGACAAGTTTTTCCCTTGCGCTAGAGTTCTTGCAATAATGGCTGTAAAATAAATTATTCGGTTATTGTGTAACTTGTGTTGATTCATTATTGACTGTAAATAAATGAAAGTGAAAGCTGTTTATTCCAAATGTAAAGTATTCTAAAAAATCAAATACAAACAATCAACTTTAATTACCTGGAAATTTATTTATAAACTTCGGTATGTACCTTATGTACCTTTTTCTGATAACGCTTATAACCTGACAAATAATTATCAGTTCGCTAACATGTTCTCCATTCGCTGAATAAGCTATAATAAAGATTGATAGATCGTTGAATAGAAGAAGGTATTCTTTGTTGAATGACTGCACTGAATTGCAGGCTGTATTTTTTAATTTCTCTCCTCCCACCCTGTTTATAATAATCCATCGTGATAGGTTTTTTCCTACGTACCAATTATAAAAAGTATCAAGTATTTTTAAATCACGATGCAAAATGGTGCACACGCCCACTCTTTAAATTTATGTAAACGCACATTGTACATTATGATCATAAGGTAATTCACATTAACGGAACTCGCCTTTTCCTTTCCTGGAACGCTCATCCATGCAAATTTCTCTTCGTCTTTTTCTTTTTATTTTGTTTTTTTTTTTTCGTTTGCACGTATAGATGAGCCCACGCATTGGCTTTGTCTTTTTGGGCCAAGGCCTTGGGTTTGTTCTTTCTTTTTTTTCTTATATTAAACAAGGATACCCGGGTGTCCATCATATTTTTTTCGAAATAGTACTGCCAAGCTCTTTTTTCCTGAATTACGTTTATCAGAGACAAACTTTCAGGAATTGTTACTTTTTTATTCAACCTTAGTGGAGCTCAAAAAATGTTTCATACGAGTATAAATTGGTAATTCTCCGAAATGACTATTTGCAATTGCAAAAAATATCATTTGAGGAATTTCGAAATTCCTTGAAAGAGTGCTATAGATATGTAGAGCCCGATAAATATTACTGCGGAAGAATGTTTTACGAATATACAGAAAAATATGTACTAAAACATTGCTATCATATTGAGTTTTTTATTCGATTTTTGTTGGCGAGTTTACACGATTATGAATCGAGTAATAAAAATGTTGAAGTATACAATCAAATTACCTTTATTAGAATAACAGGACCTAATCAAGAAAATAACAATGTTTTTAATTACAACACACGTAAAATTCAAAACGTTCATTTCTTACACGCAGAGTATGACATCATTACAGCAAATGACAACAGGAATATTAATGAGATAAAGAACAATTTACCAAAATTTCTATGTAGACATCGGAACAAAATCTAAAATAATTATCCGTGTACAAAATAATAACAATCTAAATTTTAAATGATATTTCTGACAAATTATTTTCAAAGAACAGAACGATTCAATAACTAGTTCGCGCGTAGTGCTATTGACAATAAAAAGAATCCACCTTCGGAGATTCCAAATTAGAGTCCGATTAATTACCAAGAATCGTCTCGCTAACACGTAGGAACGGCTTCGCGAAAGCCATTAAGTGAAAATCACTTTGTGGAAGGAGATTACGACTTGGAGAACCAGTCGGAAAAAGAAATGCAGACGGAGGCGCGGATAAGAATCCGCGGAACAAATCCAGTCGTCCAATTACTCGCGTCCGAACATCCTAGCTGCCCCTATCTTTAATGAAATAATTAAAGGCGACAAGACGAAATTGATTTCCCCAGCGATGGTAACGTTAACCTTCCGGGATTTCTATTTCCGGTTTCCTTGTTATCGCGCACGCGCAGACGTCGGCGAAATCAAGAGAGCAAATCCGTGGATTTGCGTGACAGGTGGATTGATCGAAGTCAATCGCAACCTTGCCACTCAATATCAAATGTCAGTTTTATCTGTCGACATTCAATTTCAAACCTCGTTTAATCGCCAGTGTCGCTATAAATACAAACGTAGATTTAATTGTTTCAGTGTGCATTGATATATTCCGTGAATCGTTCTTAATTCTCCTTATCGACAGAAGATAAATCCAATTCATCAATTAATCTAAATCACTCCAGCGAGGGTTGAACGCTTTTCTTCAGGATATTCGTACTTACAATTGGCGAGTTTCCGCACATCATCAAGGATACGAAACGCGTACAAAAATTTGAAAGAACAATGCTACACCCGGGTAACGGTCACGGGGAATGCGTATGTACGTATTCATTTCCTGGAATCCCCGTTTCGCGTTTTCGTTGTTCCGACTGAAATAACACCGTCTGACGACGAATTGCAATTAGCGAACATCGCATTTAATTAATACGCCTTTGATGCTCAGTTCCATTGGCATTTTCGCCATGGCGATGATCGTGTCGATCGGGTACGCGCCGCTCCGTTTTCGCCGCGGGAAGAACTCCTTCTGGGAAAAGTTTTTTTTCCTTGGATAACGAGAAGTGAAAGTGCAAATTATCGCATTCTGCAGTGAATGTGGGCTCAACTTTTTAACAGCCCGAGATGAGCATTAATTATAAGCTTTCCGGATAATTTTAGAAAAACAATTGTGATTTCGGCGATTTTTGTTATTAGAGATTGACAACTCCCCCGCCTCATTCTAAGCTTTTAAAAACGAGTCTAAATTCGTTTTTGCGGCTTGGATGATGAATTAACTCATAATAACAATTGGGTAATGAGGCTGCGTGAGTAAAAATGAAATTACCACAATTGGTGCATTTATCGAAAGGAAATATTCCTGACAATTGCTGCTTAGTAAATAATTTATTAATTAGCGCAAAATATAGTTAAAAAATATTATTGGTGTTGATAAAATTTAATTGATGGTAAAGTGTGAATTTTTGACAACCATTAATCACAAGTTCGAAATTAAAAAAATTTTGGTGATAAATAATGCGTTCGTCTTTTAGTCAACGTTTAAAAATAAAACCATATTTTTGTGCCTAAAAATATAAGTAATTGCGTACATGAAGTGAATATTCATTTTCACTTTACTTTTATAATCAATTATAAATTAAAATTTACATTACATTTCATTCTTTTTTTTTATAATTTTGGAAGGTTTAAATACTTTTTTAAAAAAAAATAAATGTCATAAAAACGGACCAAAGGAAGTATTTTTTTTTTATAGATTTTAACTGAAAATTCAAGCTATTAAAACAATATATATCGGTTAATATGAAATTTAGTGTTGTTACATAAACCAATAATTGGGGAAAACTGATTAGATACATCGGAAAAATTGTTACTTAATTACTGCTATTACTTACAATCGTAATCATATATTAATAACATATTAATATTAATAATAATAATTGTAATTTATAATTGTACAATTATTATTATATAAATATAAATGAATTATTGCAAAATTTAGCATTACTGCAAACTTTTAGACAAACTGTGAATTGCGCATTGATCTAATTTTCATAAACAGTAGCATTTTCAAATAAAACAGTTAATTTTATACATTACTATAGCGAATTGATAATTTAATTTAATTAGAAAAAAATAAAGTTATTTTATATGAAAAATCTAAACAATTTTGTTCATAAATTTGCGATAAAAAAATATACTTCCCAGCACTTTTACAAATTAGTATCTAATTGAATAGCTCACAGGTAATAGACTAATATAATTTAATTTGTATTAAAGAATAAATTTAACTCGAAACTTTTTCTTCGAGAGGGTAAAGTAACTACCCATTCAATACAGAATGATCTAGCCCCCAATATTACAGTTGTAGTCGATTCATCCAAGTGTTAAAGATAGGCTTTATATTTTTACTAAGAATTACCGACTTGGGTTTAATAGTATTGCGGTTAGTTGCACGAAACACTATGTGTGCAAGCGGGCAAAAGTCAGACAAAGTCAGTCGATAATTCCACGAGGGATTTACAATATTTATGATCGAAATGGGATTATCATCAGGAAAGCATGATAAACGGATGCCTTACACCTGTGCAATGAATCCTCGAAAATCAGATTAAAATGTCCTTCGTGCTTGCACTTCCAAGAAGAACTCGCAACAGGAGCCAAGGCGCTTTCGAAACATGGTAGAAAAGTGTCAAGAATTTTATGGTTGAAATGAGATTAATTATCATAAAGAGCGTGACCCGATCAGATTTAACCAGGTGCCTTCATTCACCCAAGATTCTCGAAAATCAACTCACAATAGGTCAGACAACATACCTCTTTGTCCTAAATTTTAAGTAAACCGACGGTGGGGGCGTTTTTAAGAAAAACTTATTTGAATAATTTATTATTCTGTTATTGTGGTTCTTCCAACAAGTTTTGGTGTCGAAAAGTAATGTTGGATATTTTTTGTTACTTGGTTTATGTGACTTTAATACTTTTTGTATTGCAGCAATAAGTAATTTGGTCCAATAACATTGATGAGTAAATGATTGAATAAAATTGAAATCAGAATCGATTAAATTCCCATTTCACGCCGTTTAAAATGTAATGGATTTTTTATGTCTCTGATAAGAGTCTAGAATTCCTGATCAGTGTCCGCACTTTAAACGGAATTGAAGTGATTTCGCTTACTTCATTCCATTAACAACAACGCGTTTCGCTTAAAATCAATTAACCCACAAAACTACTAATATCAACAGTTCTCGGTAAAACGAGAAATTACGGTAAGCGATGTCGCTTTCTCCAAAGTCTAGCAAGTTAATTAAACAATGGCACTAGTTCGATTTAGTTTCTGGGCAAAGATTCAATCGATTAATTTGGTGAACGGCTCTCGTATCTACAAAGAATTTTCGAAAATTGGCTTTGCGTCTCTCCTTCACAAAAGCTCGATATCTCAATAAAAAGAACGGGATGCGGTACATCATACGCCCATCCCTGGACATGTTCCAAGAATTCACCAGCCAAGTGTTCCATTTTAATCTCGGCATCATAAAGTAATAATCACCTTGGTAATGAGCTGCCGGTTCTGATCCGATTATTGAGCTTTTCTGGAAATGATCCACTTTCTCGGTATTGATTTAACTCCAAAACAAACGAATTATTATATTATCGCGGAGTCAATCACTCGGTTGGCCTGACCGTCATTTTTCATCTCCAAGGTAAGCCCGAGCGTAGAATAGGAATACCATTTAGAAAGGCGTAAAAATGTGTGTGTTGGCGAGTCAAGTCGGTCTTTCGAAATTGATAGACAAATGGGCAAGTTTTTTATGTAATATAATAATTTTTTTTTCAATGACGAGAAATATTTAATTTCTTCTGCAATGTCTCTTTACAATGATAAACACGAGTTGCATTCAAATCCATCTTTATCTTTCAACTCTACGAGTCGCTGCTGTACATTCATAAAAAATTAATGAATCATACGTATCTACACAGAGTATTCATTATCTTGGATTAATATTTAATAAACGCAGCAAAAGCATAATGAAGTATCAGTTTAACGCAAATATAATTTATAAAAGAATTTGAAAGAACAAAAGAAAATCATTGTTTGATAAATGATAAATTGAACGATGAAAATTATTATAATTCAATTTATTTACATTCATAAAAATTATCAGTGAAACAATTATGAATCATTGGTACATGATAAAAAAAAAATTGTTGTTCTTGTTATAAATTTATTGATGTCTTGTTGGGTTTTACTTAGCCCGTAAAAAGCCTTTATAATTCTACACCATTACTGAGGATTAAATTATCAGTAATAAATGATTTCCAATGATCAAACCTTTACAAAGTTTTCAACCGAAATATACACAAAAGCTGATTTAAAATCATGAATAAACATATTTGAAATGTCCTCATTGTGGAACCATTCGATTTTATTTTTATAATCACACTTCTTAAAAATAGGCAACTAATAATAAATACTCGTTTGTGTTATTTAAATTATTCAATGACCGATCCTATTGAATTACACGCACTGCTGTTCATTCATTGGTGTAATTAGTTTCGTACTAAATGAATATTTCGAGAGAACAAAATTACGACCAATGACCATTTCAACAGATATTCGCATTGTGAAATATTATAATGCAATCCGCGATTACACAAGTACGCGAGACAGTGAAAAAGTATTTCGTGAAAATTAATTTACACAATTATCAAACCTTCAAAATTAATATATTTTTATTAAAAAGGCGTTCCTTATGGCGGATTCATATAAATCACGGGGACCTTCTTGGAGTTCTCTAAATATGATTTATTAACAATAAATTGTATAATTTATCATTACCCCTTTCAGTTATTATTTTCGAACAAATTTCACGAAAATAATTATGCGTTCAATATTTTTGCATATTTACATGGGACGCAATTGATCATAGTCCGGACAAGGGATTCACATGGCGAAAGCAATGAAATTTCGAAAAAAAAATTGATATAAATTCCTGTTGATGTCGCAAATTCTCGTTCAAGAGAATGAGGTAACGGCAATTTCTGGTAACAATACTCTCGACTTTTAAATCTAAAGGGTAAATTTTATTTCAATAAATCAACATCAAATGTTCAGCTTCTATTACCAATGATTTAGAAATATGTAAGTGTACTCAACGATGATTATAAATGGACTTACAATACTCTTTGACAAGAACCATTTAATATCTCCCGCTTGACACCCTGCACCCTCATTTACAATATCAGTTTCAATGATCGAACAAGTTTGTCCAACCACTTGTCATTACTCGTCCCTTAAATTTTTCCGAAAGAGTCCTCGGTATGGGCCAAGGTACCCGAATCATGAATCTACATTTATTCGAATATAGCAGATACTTCTCGAGTTCAAAGCGGCGATCGGTTATTTGCGTCTACGTGTAGAAGCCAGTCAAATTTGGCGCTTCACGCCTCTGTGAAATTCCACGAAGTGATTTGACGTCACAAGCGCAGCCGAAAAGCGGGAGCCAGTGGCGTGTCGTATGAGACTTTGTTCGAAAGTAATCAACCAATTTAAGAACGGGAGCTTCAATTCGTGAGATAGAATTTTAATTGACAAACCACTCGAATCAAAATCCGAATGAGAAATTGGAGAAACGGGAGCACAGGGCTGCTGCCAATTGACCCCAATTATTACCTAGCGGGTTTCTAGCGGATAACGAATGTCATCTTTCTGTTTTGGATAGAAAAGCCGACTTTGTTTTCGTGATTTTTGATTGATTTTCGATGTAAGCCTCCACGGGGAAATCGAGACTCGAGTATGCGTTCCATGGCTGAGGAGATAGATGGAGACGTCCATTACCGGGGAGGCCATCATACAACGGAAACTCAGTCACACTATTCTCACGTCGAATCGACGAGCATTTCTTCCTTTTTCTGGTTAGGGGAGTCGGGCTTCCACCGTTAAAAGAGTTGCCCTGGTCTCTTGAGTTCCCGGAAAGAAGGACAAGTTGAGAGGAAGGGGAGAACAAGACGACCGAACCTTGTATTCTCTACCGAACAGGACAGGAGCCTCTGTCATTTCAATCACCCGGCTTGTCATTATTCCCCCACCGCACCCCACTCGCACTCCCACGAGCATACACTATCGCGTAACGAGGAAGTTTTTATCGGTACACTCGGTCTGTTGTTCAAACATCTGCCCAGGGTAATTGCGTTTCCGTAAATTCCTATCCAGCCATCCGTCCAATAGACGGGTTTTCCTTAAAAAGGTTATTACCGGGCAATCTGACGAAAAACCGAAAAACCTTTCACAAACGTTGCCACGCAAACAGAGATTTACCGCTATTATTCTGTACGCGAGCGAGCGAACGAGCGAGTTTATTCTATCCATTTGGAGGAGACCGTTACATTCGATAGCGAAAGCTATTGCCGAGACAACTGTTTTAATTGTAATGGCGATTTTCGAACTATTTATTTGTCTCCTAGCTGAATATTTAGGTCAATTAGTTTTTTACTGCTTCGCTAAATAGGGAGGTCGTGACAATAATTTATTAAAATATATTCTCCCATTGTTGTTCACTTAAGGTAGGCATCATTAATTCTTTTTTACTGTTTATTGTAATATCGTAGAGGATCATTACGAGTTAATTGTTATTTCATTGATTTGAAATTTTGCAAATCATATTCTCGTAGTGAAATATTTTTTATTTATTCGAATACGTAATTAAAAGAAAGGCGTAAGAGATACTGGGAAATTCTCGAATGTTCCGAAAGAATTTAATTCTTGAAATAATATTCTACTAAACAAAGGTTAGGTTTTAAGAGTTATCTGATTATATTTTCTGGGAGCCCATTTTCGGTTTGGTCTGGTCCAAGAGAACTGCTTAAAACCGATCCATGTTACTGACGGAAAGGATTTCCTAAACCACTAAACACTATACCACTACACTACACTAAAATTAATACTTGGCTTTTCTTTGGAAATGTTTAGAATTGTAAGATTTAAAGCTTATTTTCCATCGCATTATTATATTATAAAATAAGCACAGCATATAATCTTCCACACCAGCGTGTTTATGTGGATGCATGCAAATTTACTCATTTACAATGAAATAAATGCACGGAAAAACTTGAATACGTTTGAAGAGTTTACAGCTTAAAACAAAGTCCAGCGTTATACATTAACAAAAAGATCTGACTATATCAATATTTCAAATGCTTATAATAAAAAGTTGTCATGAATTGAATGGTTATATTCAACTTTGAACAAATATACTGACAAAATATACACAATATTTTTTTAAACACATTCCAATTCTTTATTTATAATTTATTCATTTTTTTTTTGTATAACAATGTGTTGGTTATTTCTATTGTTTTCAATTAAACGAATTCTTCGTTGTTCAAAATATAATTATTAGTATGGAAAAATACTTTTTGCATAAAAAATACGCAATCTTGTGCAAAATTAAGAAATATATCATTATTTCATTTTTTAAAATAGATAAAATCTAAAAATAATTAGAACACGAAAGATTAAACGAGGTATACTTCAAATCTCTAAAAATTAAATAATATAAATATAGTGCATAACGTAATTGATATAATCACAATAAACACAGTGAGAATTTTTAACATAAAATATTATAAGACATTTTACTTTACAAAAAAAAATATTAATTTAATGATAATAAAATTAATTCTTTTTTTTATGATTAAAATTTAAATGCTTGATTATTAACCTATTTATTTCATTTGAAAATGAAGTGTAGTGAGTGAAATATTGATTAATCATTAAATAAAAATAATTAATATATTTATTTTTATATCTGTAATTTCGTTTTACTATTTTCTTTTATATAAAAATATTTAATGATGATTCTAGAAATCAGTTGTAATTTTAATAAATACAAATATAATTATGATTTCCAGAAAAAGATAACACAAACAATTTTAATTATATAAAATTATTATGAGATGAATTAAACATCATAGATTTGACTTACCTACAATAAGCAAAGATAACATTAAAAATGAAAGTTTAATTTATGAGTAAATAATAAGGAAGTAACAAATTATTTTCTATTTTAATATCATTAGAAATCTGTATAATATTATTTATAAATATTCCTCCAAAATTAAAATTAATAAATTAGTTTTATTGTAAATTAATATTGCATTATAAATGTAGGTAATTCTAATTTAAGATAAAAAAAATTACAAAATAAACGCTAAAAACATTTATATCAAGAATATAATACACATTAAATTAGCAAGACAACAAAATTTGTAAATCAAATCAATTAAAAAACTTAATTTTAATAAAGCAATCGTGAGCCCTATTTGTAGACTAATATTTTAATGCCTATGAATTGAAGTCATAAAAAGAAATTGTTATGTGAATTTTATTTTCAATTAATAATTTATAAATTGGTATTATTTTTTCAACACGACAAAAAAAAGTCTGTCCCTGCACAAAATAAAAAATAACGTAAAAATCATTCTCAAAGTATGGAATGCCAATGATAAAAAACTACTTTGAGGAAACCATCCTATTGAAAAGTCTAATAAAAAAAATTTAATTATTATCTCATAAATAAAAGATCTAAAATAAAAATAGTAGTCGAGAGTTGAGCTTGTAGAGAAAACAAAATGTCGATATCTGTTGAACAGTACAAAAGGATAAAAAAGATCAACGTAATTGAACGCCATGCGCTTCATCAGCAACTACATCAGTTAACTTAAAAAGTTCGAAAGAGAAGGGTAGCTGAATATAGATAGATACATAGATAGATAGATAGATAGAGAGAGAGAGAGAGAGAGAGAGAGAGAGAGAACCTGCAAATTAATCCCCCGCCAAGATTCCACCTCAAGGAACCATATCTTTTATTTTCGTCTAGCGACGCTAGGAGTTCAATCGAATTCTAAGAACTATCTTCTCTATCTTTTTCCTTTCTCTTCACTCTCACTCTTTCTTCCTCTCTTCTTTTATTATTTTTATTTTTTTTTTCAATAATCTGGTTCTTGAGAAACGCCTTTCTCTTTATTTTGTACATTTATTTTTATACATGCGGCGCTCATAGGCAATATCGATTTTAACGATCATCTACTAATATATTTTTCAGAGTTGGCAATTTTTTAACAAATGCTTTTTCCCAACTTCCATTACATTCTCTATTACTTTTTTATTGATTAACTTAAATAATTGTTGGTTCTTTGGAGTAGTTGTGTATTTCGTTTCAAAGGTGCTTCATTAAAAAGTTGTATGGAATATAATTATTTACTATTACATAAATACGCAAAAGAAATATCAAAAGATTTGCAAAATTTCTTTCGATTAAAATAAAATTTTACGATGTAAAAAATATAAAAATACAACAACAAAAAATAGTTAAGGATATACATGAAACATACACGTAAAAAATATTAATTAATATTAATAAATAAAAAAAAAAATCAAACTCGATAAATTAATTTACAATGTCATAATTCATAATCAATAATTTTTAATTTTAATTACGATTAAATAATTAAAATATCAAATTTAAACCAAAAAGAATAAATTCTGTACAATTTTTATCAAAGTATATTATTGTTTAATTTATGATACTTAAAACAATTTATTAATATAAATTTATAAATAATTGCAATTAATTCCTAAATATTGTATGTTCTTATAAAAAAATGATAATACTAATTTCATATTTTATAAAGTAAAAGTATTTTCATAAAAAAACAAATAAAAATTGTTATATCTCTATTGTTAATGTTATTTTTAATTTTTATAATTACCCTTTTTTTATAATAATACGATATCATATTAATGTACAATTTATAAAAATACCGAGACAATGTATAATACCTATAATAATATTTTTCAAATAAATATTATTCATAAAAATTTTGTGCATCATTCGAAATGTATATTCTTAATTGTAATTTTATCCTATTTTAAACAATTCCTTTTAAATCAAAGTGAAATTACAAAATTGAGTCACATGAAACATATATATTGTTTCAATATTCAATAATTTGTTTACTTCCAACTTGTAATGCGGCATTACAAATAATTTTATACTTTTTTTTATTTTAATTTTCAAAATAAGTAATTTAAAAAGATAAGTCGTGATTAGTATATGGTTCAAAAATATAAATAAAATTTACACAATTATCAAATATACTTAGTTACTAATCATAATTCAATTAAATTCTCAAAATACACATTTTAGATAGATATTAAATATTTTCTTGGAAGAAACATTAAATTCAAATTTCTTGTAATGGATTTTGCGAAGTTCATGATTTATGACTATCTTAGAACATTATAACGATGTTTATGTAAATAAAATATTATTATGTATTTTAAAAATTCTTGAATATTAAAACTATTATTAAATACTGTCCACGGTAAAAACTTAGAAATACCCGAGTATGTGTACTTTTAACACATAACCTTTATTTGTTTATATATATATATATATATATAATCAGTTACAATTAAAAGAAATTGATGTAAAATAAACTTCAATTTTAATCTGAATTTAATTTTGTACATATGACATAAATTAATTATTTAAAAAATAAATATTTTAAACCTATCACAAGATAATAAACAGAACTGATTTAGAGAAATTAATAAGACGTATCAACAGTTATAACATTTATTGGCCTGTCTGAATGTATTTAAATCATGATATAATTTCTTCACAATTATGAAAAATAAACGCTTTTGAAATAATAATTTATATATATATGTGTGTAATTTTAAAAAACTATTTTGTTTATAATATATATTTTTTAAAGATTTAATTCATTTTTAAAAGAGCTTAAAAAAATGAATATTTAAAATCCTAATAATATTTAAGAAATGTAATAATTAAAGTTAAATAATTCTTACCTCAAAAGTGAAAATCTATTTCGTCGTTCAAGAAACAATTATTATATAACATTAACATTTTCTAAATTAATTAAGAATAATAAATTTATAAATAAATTCAAAACTTGAGTATAAAATAAAATTAAAATTTTACTTTATTTAAATAAATAAAATGTTTATGTTTAATAATAGTATTTTTAAATTATTTTAACCACAACGGATTTCAAAATCAAAGATAAATCTGTTGGTATAAAGTTATACTTCAGTATATGTCTACAAATTAATATTTTAATGACTAACTGAATGAATATTTAATCGATATTATTACTTTTTTAATCAGAATGTATGATGAGTGACTTTCTTTCAAATTAAATGTGAATATAACAGTTTGAATAACTACAGGAAAAGGTATCTCACCTATCATATATCACTCTTATTAAGTAAAATATCACTTAATGACAAGAATAAATTTCACATGGCTGTATTTTTCATTTATTAATGATGTATTTTAAGTGACATTAATTTCAATGAAAAAGTAATTATGCACTCGGGAAGAGGTAACATTTTAAGTTTTTTAATATAATAATCATGGAATTATTGATTTATACTATTCGCAGTTTAGAAATACATTCTTTATATTATTATAAAAACATTCGTATAAACGCGTGCAAATATATGGCTATTTAGGGCTGCAAAAATAAACTGTTAAAACATTTAGGGAACTGCTTTAAAGCCCAAACTGTGCTGAATACATACACATGAATTTTAAAACTCACTTAAATTAAAAAAAAAAGAAATTTATTTAAATTAATTTTCGAGTTAATTATTTTATTCAAATTAATAGTAAATTTTACTCACCATATATAATTATAAATATATTATAAGATGAATAATTTTCAAACTAATAACATATCAGAGTGATAAATGAAATACCAATATGAAATTTTATAAAAGTGAAATCTTAATCACTAAACTAACGGACAAATTTAGCAGATTTAAGTGTACCTTTCTGTATACATTAGAGCAAACCCTTCTTACTCTCTTTACATTATTTCTTTAAAAAAATCCAACAAGCCAAGCACCATATTTTTAAATGTCGAGAAAAGTTGGACAAGTTATCGAGAGTTTTCATGTGTCGAAGTTTAACTTGCTCGTACTTTACGATTTAATATCGTAAGGGATTATCATTATTTTATTCGAGATCTTCAGAACGAATTGATATTGGTTTAAGCAGATTATCGTTTTTGTACTTGTATGGTTATTTGAAAAATTTGGCGGTTATCGATAAAAATTCACAATTACAACTTACTATGCAAAAACATCGCACAAATAGAATATTACGAGTCTTTTTTTTTTTGAATTTTCTTGAATCTTTTTCATAAGATTACATCATATAAAATTGTTAAAACTTATTCTAAATAAACAAATGTGCTTTGTTTCTTTTGATATTCTTACCATATTGTTCATGTTACAATTGGATTAAAAAAATTAGTAGCCTACAATGAAAACCGTTTGTTGTATTAGTGATAATTGCAAACCTTATACAAATAGGGTGCGTGGCAATTGTGTATTAAAAACTATTATATCATTGAATTTGTGTTAAAATAGTGACATAAATGCTTTTTAACAATTCAAGTTGTCTATTAAAATAAATTAAACTCGGTTGGTTTATTTTTAGTCAAGCTACGCACTTGTACAGGTGAACGATACATTAATCACACTTTTCAAAGCAACACCAAGCCAAGAAGTATGTGTACTTTTCCCCTCCGCACCCTTCTCTTCCTTTTCCTTCCCCTCCCATCCTTTCCCACACATGCACACTGACATTCTGTACACGTTAACTTTAATATGTTCGTTATACGTATTCTCGTAACGAAACGACAATAATTTAATCGAAAATAACAAGGACAAATACATTTAAAAGGCAGACCACAGAATTCGGTCTTTATCGTGCACCAACACGTGCGCGCCTACGAGCTTACGTACGTAGATACCCTTTCGTGGAGGTGATATTTGTCAGAATAATTCCGCGAACTCGCACAAGGCCACTGAGCGATCGACTTAAGTTTTGGCATGCGAGCGGATCGTCGTACACTCGCATTTATTCCACACTCAGGCTTAAAAAGATCGCGAAAACGCGAATTGCGTTATGATGTTGGTGCTAGGAACACAAGATGGAAACGGAGGAGGAGTAAAAAGTAGGAAGGATTACATTTCCAAATAAAGATTCGGTCGAAACTATGTTTTCAGATGGGTTTCACAGGTGCAGGTTGATGTTTCGGAGATGATGGAGTCACGATTAGTTGAGACGTTTCAATCGCTTTAAAGACTGGCCTTCGAGACTGCGTAAATAAGTAATTCTCGTTGAGAGAGAGAGAGAGAGAGAGAGAGAGAGAGAGATATGAAAGAGAAAGAGGTGAGTATGCGCGGATAGAGACAGCGAGTCAGGTTACGCAGGTATAGCTTTTAAAGCTCCGAACATATCTTCAGTCTCAAGGACTCGTGGCAGCCATCATCAGAGCGACTGGACAAGTACGTAATTTTCCCGTCACTTAAAAAATGACAAAGGTGAAAATAAGTAAATGCGAGGAAGAGAAACAAAGAGCGTTGAGTCCAGGAAATAACATCGCTCGTTATGAGTTTTTAACTGAAGCGGTGCACGCGCTCTTCTACGAATTGACCAACGACTTCTTTTTATATTTTCCCGGTAAACACGTGTCACGATGCATATACGCTCATGGATTCGCCAGACAGTTATGCTCGTGCGGCTCGTCCGAAGCCGAGCTTCGTGAGGTCAAAGGTGCAGGTCACCAATCGAAACCCAAATATCCGGGAGTTGCAAGGGCTTAATGGTCTCCCATTGATTAGGCCCTCGGAGTTACCTTGATACACGCAAAATCAACGAGTCACGAGAAAGGAGAAAAGCTCAGGGCCACTGATGCATCATTGGTCGCGTGGTCTTGATACGCGAGAAATTAACGAAAACTTGAAGGAAATCGCATCTTGGGTTGCTACGAAACTTCACTGACGTCGCCTTGAGAAAAATTGAGTAGTAGAGCAGAGAGAGAAGCTTTCCGAAAAGACCAGCATTCATTCAGTGCGTGTTTGCCAAAAAATTTGCGACGAGACGTTCTTATCCTATTCCGAAAATCGACAACGGGATCAGTTCCGGGAATTCAACTGGAGTCATAGTAAAAACCAAGACAACCCGGTCATGGATCTCGTTCGCGAGCGTCCGCTTCCTCCTCTTCTTGCTCATTTGCACTTACACTTACACACTAATTATCAGTGGTACTTTCTCCTTCCGCCACCGTTTAATCATTGAATAATAATCTGAGTCGAATTAATCTCGACCCGTCAATGAGACTCCAGTCTTTATCTGACACACTCTCTAGGCTTTTTCGAAGAATATTATTTTTACACTTGGAATTTGGTGTTCATTAACTACGCCATTTTTCCGATATTTCCGATATATTTAAACTAAAATACTGTAACTTCTCTATAAAAAAACACCATACCTTCTCGTTCTCCAACAACATAATCACGTTCGTTCGTGTTTTATTGGGCTATATTTTACTAAATTATAAGCATTAACTCGCTTGAAATTAATGTTTCGATATTTGTTTTGTAAATAAAAAAAAATTGGTGGATTATTTATTGCTTTTTTTAATATTTATTTGTTTCTTTTTAACCCAAAAGTTTAAATGCGAGTGATGATGAATCTATTTTTACAAAACGAGTCAACGCGTGGATAAATGGCCTCTAATACTACCAAGAAGCGAATCAATTATTAAATGGAGGCCTTTTTTGACATTTTATTAAGCTTTAATTATAATTTATTTGCAAAATTTAAATGCATACCTAGAAAAATAATGATCCTTCTTCATGATTGCCTTCGATAATATCATACTCTAAAATTAAAATTATATAGATTTAATAGCCGTGATATCTCGTCGGATATGTGCTTTCTCATAAAAATTTGTTGTCAAATCATTGGTACTTGTGAGCATTAAAATAAAAATACATTTTTATTTTCATTTATTTATAATTAATACGATTAATTTATTAATGATTTACGCATATTTGCATATATTTTAGCGATGAATAACGATTTAAACTCGAGCAAACGTTTCATAAACATTAATAAAAAGATGTCAAAGTTTAAGTTTATTTGGTCGAAAAGTAGCGTATACAAAATATTAACGTTAAATATCATCTCAAAGTAAAAATTTTCAGGATTTAACTATTTTAGATAGGTGGCCTTGCACATGTAAATAATCCGTTACTCTATTTCTTAAACTAAACAGTGTCTTTTTTAATTTAAATATGACATTTTCGAGTCGTGCAATTTATTCAGACTTTGGTACACAAGGAAGTGTAAATGAAGTGAAAGTTGATTTGTAAATAAGATATAAATCGGCATGTGTAAAATCCAAATTAGCATGGATTAAACATAGGCTTTATAATTTTTTTAAAAATTCATTTACAAAATAATTTAAAGGCTGGTAGGTTTAGTCACATTTTGTTCAGAGTTGCCTTTACAAAACTTAAAATTACGAATCATATTCAAGTGAATTGTAATTGTGCTTCCAAGTGAATTGTAGACTTTCGGAGTATATTATGTTGACCGGTTCGAGTCGAAAGAAAAGAAAACAAATCGAGTCATTTTAAACAGATACCCAATCTAACCTGTTGGGGTCTGCTCAGACTTATTCAATTTTGAGGGAAAAGTAGGGGCTTCGAGACGCGTGTGCCTCTCAATTTCCCCCCGAGGCGGAAGATGAAAATGGAAAGTGGGCAGTCTGCGAATTCGTGCGGTCGTAATGAGAGATGTTCACATAAATAACAGGCATTTGGAAGAGACACCCGGGCATTTGTTCGATCCTCGACAGATTTCACGAGCTGAGCACCAGAAACCGGAGACAATGGGTTACGATGGGAGACCTTGACTTTCCGGTTTTGTAAATGGAACGGATCCAATCGATAATCGCACGCGCGTACGACAATTGTCGTTCTGCGAATCAAGCGAGAAGCGCAAAAAGAAGAAGAAGTGAGAGAGAGAGAGAGAGAGAGAGAGAGAGAGAGAGAGAGAGAGAGAGACAGAATCGTGTGGGTGTCGACAGACACGTGCGTCGTCCTCAGACACCATTTTCGTGGGATGAGGAAATAATGCGCTTGGGCTCGACGCTCCCACGAAGATGAGGCAGACTGGAAGGGCGTGGGTACGTGGAGGATATTACGATCGGCACACGATAAATTTGATTTGATTGCAATATCTAAAAAAGATGAGGAGGAAGTGGGCCAGATACGCGAGGAATAATCGGGAGAAATTGCTCAATTTTGCTGCAAATAATATCGGCTCGCTCATGTGAAGCGAGACCCCTTCAATAATCTTTTAATACATCAAAACCAAGAAACGATATCACTCTGGATCATTTTGCGAGTTTTTTATCTATTAATCGAATGGTTAGAGACTCCGCATTTCTTGGTACTTATAGCCACTCAATAATTGGTTGAAGAAAAGAGTGAATTTTAAACAATATATTTAAGAAGATAAAGTTTTGCTGTCAGTTTCAATTTACCACTATCACTAGTATTTGTTTGTGTAAATTTGGAGTTCGGGTAAATGTGTCAATTGCGCTTAATTACGCCAATGTCGACTAGCAATTACAATGGAAGCGCGACAGCTCCGTTCCCCGAAATTCGAGCAACTTTTTTTGGAATTTATTTTTACGGTTTTGATGCTTCGATACAATAGAAAAATTTGCATATCGTTTACATAAGTTTTTCCAAGTAAGATACACTGAATGAATCTTTATGAATCCAAGAAACCTTTACCAGGTACTGTGTCTTTAAAAAACATTCATTTACTCTGTAATTACACAGCTCGACATTTTTACAGTTCTTTTCAATATGTTGCTCGATCACTTTATTTTTACAAGCTCTTTTTTTTCAGCCTGGAAACAATTTTTTTCAGAGAATACGTTAATCACTGAGCAACATTAAATAGAGGAGTACAATGAAAAAATTAAAAGTATCCTTCAAGAGTCGAGCACAGTTGAAATAATTTTCGTTGATAACTTTGCTTTGTAAATCATAAAATAAAAAAAATTTTGTTACATTTTTCTAATAAAATTTGTCTAGTATTGGTTAATATGTTCATCTTATTAAATAATTTAAGATTTTTCACTGCTTTTTATTAGCAAGGTGTGCAAACTCTTTAAGCATGTTTTTTAGGCCGTGAAAATTTGAATCTGCATTTCAGTTTATACTGTATAATTACATTCATTATATATTTCATTTATATTATATATTATTATTTCATTAAAAAATTAATTTCCTAATAAACAGATTGAATTTTTGCTACTTACTTATGCAAGTGTACCACACATTTTGAACATTAAAAGTTATCGGAGCACGTTGAAAACGAGAAGAAAAAAATAGAAAAGCAAGTTCATAGAATCACTTGAAAAGACCTTTTCATTTGAGATATAATCGATGTAAATCCAAATATCAATTCATGTGAAAAACTTCCGATTGTTGTGAGAATAATCATCAAAGGCTAAATCGAGAATGAACATCAAATAAATCGCGAGGAGAAAACACCGTCGAGAGTTTTTTTTAGAAAGGGAAGAAAGATTTTTCTTCCATTATGAAAATATCTTTTCGAGAGGGACAAAACTTATTATCCGTATGTCTTCGTCTCTCTTCGAATTTTATTCCTTCGCTGTCTCCCTCTTCATTAGAATGTCTCTATTAGTCGTATTTCCTCGCCCGTCGCTCTCATTCTCTCTCTCTCTCTCTCTCTCTCTCTCTCTCTCTCTCTTTCTTTCTCTCTCTCAAGCAAACATGAAACATCTCACAAACGATGAAATTATAATCAACATTCGCGGGCGTCAATAAATAATCAATCATTTTAGTTAAAGAGTCGCATCAACGTTTTTGCTTTATCGCTTACTCATTAGTTTAAGTTCGCGACGAAATATATCCTTCGTTTTTTAAATTTTTAAAAAAGTAAAGAGAGGCCAGATTAGTTTTCCTATCTCGATAGAGTGTTTCCCGGCGGGTTGTTCACCAGAAATAAATTAGTAGCATCCATTCGTACTTTCTCGAGACTTCCCAAAGTGACAAGACGAATTTCAAGTGCCTCCCTTAATTACTCACAATCATAAAAATAACGAGTCCCTGATCAAGGAACGTAATAAGTATCAAAATCGTATCTCGCAGAGATTATGTACTGTCACTCTGGGTTCTGACAAGATTATCGATCATTTCATTTGATACCAATTTGAATAACTAAATTATAGCGATGATTGAAACTCTTCAAAAAAAGGAAAACACATGGAAATAGAACAAATTTAAATCCAAGAGGTTCTTTTTTCGACAGCCGAGGAATTCTTTTAAATACCTATTTTTAAAGAAATTACTTTAGAAGCAAGATGATGTTACTAAAGAAATGATATTTATTTTTTGGCCCAAGAAAAAAATTCCAATCGTGATTATTGGAGTATATGATGTATGTGTCAATGGTTTTATATAAAAATGAGAATTTTTCGTTTTCCTTGTTTACATTTGACCATTTATGTACACTTTACTTAAATTTATTTTCATCAAGCGTTTAATATTAATAATCCATAATGTGAATTACGTTGAATCGTATTTTTTTAATTTATAGGTGTTTGTGAATAGTAACACAGGTATTCTCGAGAGGAATAATTTTATTTTTGCATTTTAGAATATAAAATCATTATGGAGGCTATGCATCAATTTGTCCAATTAATGTTTTAGCTAGAAAAATTATCAACACAACTAGGAAATTAATCGTTGATAATAGATAATCAAAAACTATATTATAAAATGGGATGTTAATTAGCTAGATAATTTCTAATGTAATATAATGAATTTTTAATTCGTCTGTGAAATATTCTCCCACTATTACATATTGTTGATTGTGTGACTTTAAAATTGTGTATTGGGTCGTTCAAGTCCAAAGATATTTTTTTTAACTAAGTTTTTTTTTTAGATTGACTGTTATTTATCACATATTCATCAGATTACAATCGTTAAAAAAAGCGCAGTTTAAAGGTCTGAAAATTGCAGTAAAAGATTTTTAAGAAGATTTTTAATTGTAAGTATTCACCCTCAAGCACTCTTTAAGTGAGTAGGCCCGATCTCGTTCTCTCCTCCACTAATTACTCTTTTGTTACTTAAAGTACCATTATTAACAATAATAATAATAATAATAATGGAGTCGTACGAGTGAAAGCCAAGTGTTTAAGACTGGAGTCTCTGATTTTCGCATTTCTTCTATATTTATCGCGAGATGAGTCTCTCCACCTAGCCTGAATACCAGTGGGACTGTGGACTCTGGGAATGTTGAGACTGCACCAAAGAATAATCGAAGTCGCGCCTTGATTATTTTAATTGATAATTTAATTTTAATTGATAATTCATAAAGTTAAAAATCATGGTAAAGAGGTGCATGGTGCTCGATATAGAAATGTAATAAAGAAACCAGCTTAGAGCTCGAACTCGATCAATCTGAAGAAAAAAAAAATTTTATAATTAGGAAAGGAGAAAAAGAGGAAGAATCATCAAGATTTTTTTTAACACAATAATTTTTAAAGGAATACTGTTGGTCTTTCAGGTTGCGTTTTCTCTGAAAATACTCAAATGCCTGGAATCGTTCCTTATGCGAGTGTTTCCCGATTGATTTGGCACCCGGGCCTTTTATGGGTAAGTAACAAAAACACAAAAGGACTAGAAAGCCAGATTTAAGGTAATGCTTTTTGTCGGTGCAAGTCTCACCAGGAGGGGAGGCGGACGGATGCAAATATCAATATTCCACTACGTAATGCTGTGTATACCTGCGATCGCTTTAACTTATCAAATTCTAATTTTCCCGTAAAAGCCATCAGCCTCTCCTTCTTGAAGAAGTCGTTGCCAGTCGCTCGGCCAGCCCGAGGTCGATTAACCAAATATTTATCGACAGCTTTTCGATTCAAGATGGGGGGGGGTTTATATATATATATGTATGTGTATATGTATATGTATATGTATATGTATATGTATATATATATATATATATATATATATATATATATATATATATATATATATAGATAGATAGATAGATAGATAGATAGATAGATAGATAGATAGATAGATAGATAGATATAGGGCCTCGAAGTCCCTCTTTCATATGTACTTCAATTTCCGTCATCGTTCGTGGGAAAACAAATATCTGGACACTTGCGCACACCACACAAGAATTTCGATGTCATGTGAGCCATCGCTGCAAGGTTATATACTCAGGACCGATAGAAACGATATGGAATTTCTTGAACCACTTATCAATGAAGCGATAATGAGACGATCGTCGATTTCAGGTCTTAGCGATAATTCTACTAATAAAACAACGCCAAGACTACTAATAAAACAAGAGTACTCGGAAATTCGCAACAAACATAACCTAAGCACTCGCAATAAAAACGTCAGGGTATGTAAACAAACAACGTTTACAAAAGAGAGAAAGACTTGGGTAGGAGTCAGAATTACTTACCGCATCGATGTCTCGAGATCTGCTTTGGCCGGGCATTTTTCCTCGGCGACGACTCTCCAGGGGCTCCGTCGACCATACTGTCAACCACATCTGTCACTGTGTAGGACCGCATCTCTATCGGCCAATCTTCCCTCAAAGCCCGACTTTGAGACCCTCGCTCGTTTTGCGGGTTCCTCTCGCGTTTACGAGAATGCCACAGACATGTCGATGACTCCCGCGGTGAAGATCGAGAAGCGGAGCGCGAGTGGATCGCAAGCCTGCCACGAGAGCGCGCCCGCGTCGTCAGCAATTACATCCTCCTAGACTTCCCTTGAGCTTTTAAAATAACTCGCTACCGCATCCGGGGCCAAGTATGCGCCTATGACCTTGCGGAACTTTACTTTAGCAACGATGTGCTGACGGACCTCATCGTCTTGAAGACGCCGTGCCTCGCGACCAAACATTCGGACAAATGACGACCCAAAATACAAGTGAAATTTTAATGGTAAAAATGAGAGCGACGTGGATCTATTCTTAGTGATTTTCACGCTCATTCAGAGATAAAGTCACAAATTTTAAATGCACCTATCGAGCTTTATTTAGTTTTAAAATTAGATACAGTCGGATAATTAATTAGGTATTAAATATACAGATAATTAGGTACTCTATAACAACTCTCGCAAATATTAGGTGACAAAAAATGCTCATTGTTATGGCATGGTTAAAAGGAATTTTAGGTAAAATTATTTCGACAAAAGCTACGGCAGTTTATTTTTAAATTGTTTTAATTATGTTTAAATCCTTAAATTTGATTGCCTAATTTAATTTATGTATTATCATATTATTAAGTAATGTTAACTAATTGTAGTTTTTTTATGTTTTTGGTATATATTTTTTACAATTTTGCATAAAAAACAAAATAATGAGACATGTTTCATTGTTTCGTAAAGCATAAATAACAATTGTTGAATTTAATGCGCTTTCAATGGAAATTTAAATAAAAAATATCAATTTTTAATATATTAAAGTGCACGATCAGTGAAATGAAATGGAACTTTTATTAATTTAAGCAAAAATAATTTTTTTTTAATTATTTGATAATATTTAATTTATTTATATTTAACAAAGTAAGAATTATCATTTGCGTATAGATTTTCTCTTTAAAAACAATTCTCACAGAATTAAATTCACCCGTGGTAATGTTTTTTTTATCTTTAGAAAATTTCTGGAATTAATTTTATGGTATTTATACCCGATACGTTCATTGATCTTAGATTTATATTTTCAATAGTCAGAAATTTTTCTCCTTTTATGGTTTTCTTTTTTCTTGAAAAGATAAAAAGATTTATATATCCAAATTTGGTGTATATGGTAGCATCCTTTTTTTATTTTTCATTATTCTTTTAATCTAACATTGATATGGAAGTAACTGCAGTATCACTCTGTAAATTTGGTTATTTTTATGACTACATAAAAAACTACATGTTCAAAAAACAATTTTTATTTTCAAATTTTTGTCTGATTATTAAAATAACGTTGTCATTATATCTTACGTTAAAAATTAAAAAACACTTCGGTATTTCGTGCAAGATTAATTCATTAAAGTAATATTATGTCGTACTATAATAGAATTTAGTCATTTGTTCATATCATAAAAATCACTCGTTATAAATGATATAAAAACAATTCATTATTAGAGAAATTTTTTCAAAGACGTACCGAGTGTTGACAATTATTTCATCCATAACATTTTTTTTTCTACCAATCACATGTTGGATTACTAAGGGTAATCACATTTCAAAAGTTTCTTAAAAGCATTTTCTTTACTACGATGTTTTCCTCATTCATTTATACACGTATGAGTCATTAAAGTATTTTGTAATATATTGATTATTCTCAAATGCTTCATTTCATTATCTTCGCGAAAATTTAACAAATTTATTAAGCTTTCCATTAGTTTTTATTGATCAATTTGTTATTAACTTGGATCCCAAATTAAAAATGTATCTGATACAGTTGCAGAACACTACACACTTCAGGAACATGTATTCCAAGGGCACAAATACAACTCTCGAACTAGGTGATTACATTTTTTTTACATTACGGGAATTGAAACATAATGATAATATTTAAGTTTTAGGTTCAGAAAAATTCTTCTTGATAACTTTATTAATATTTTTTTAGCTATATATAAAAACGATTGAAGAAATTGAAACTTACCATTAACGCTTATTATTAATTAAAGTTCTTTATTATTAAATTGTACAATGTATCAATTTTTGTAGGAAACTAGTTAAAACGGTAATTACGTAATGTTAGAATCAAGATTCATTTACTGTTTCCATGCAATATGTATCATTACGCATTATTTATTACTTTAAAAAGTATTATTTCTGGTTAGAAAAACTCCATATTTTACCTCAATATTCTTACTTGTAAATAATTATTTTTCAACAGTAATTATCCGTGTATTCAGATTACGAAAAACCTTGACGTCATAATGAAAATGTTTGAGTGAATTCAAGCCATCATCCTTATAAATAATATAATGAAGATTCATATAAATTTAGCTTTTCTATTCACGTGTTATTGTAATGCAAACTCTTATGTGTCCCAGATATTGACATTAGAAAGTCGAATAAAGTCCCAGATATACTGATTGAACAGGTTATCATTTACAATTTATTATTATTGTTGTTTCGCATTCTCTTAAATAATAACGTCATTTACATGGTGCGCTCTCATTTTTAAAGTAATCTTTCTCGCGAAACTATAAATCACAACATCCTAAAAATATTCTAAAAACATTCCAAAATCGTTCCTTCATCATTTTTTCTTCCATAAAAATAATATACCACGTCATGAAGACGAGATTTTTCGAAAAATACTTGGTGATAGCACTTAGCCCGGTCTTTTATTAGACGTCCATATGATAATGTATCCTTAGTCCTAAATTTTAAACTTCCGGACTTTTCGTGGAAAAGGCTGGAGAAAGTGATCATCGACAATAAGATTCGAATTAACATTGAAAAATGTTTGATCGATTAATTGAGAGTTGCTCAGCATCTAAACCATGATGAATGATTTTCGTTTGTGACAACTATTGGGTTTATCTTCCAATTTTTATTAGTTTAAAGATGAACACAAACATTTTTTAATTCACATTTTATATTTTTAATAGAATTATAAGCATAAGAATCACCTCTTCTAAGCATTAGAAGCATCTCATAATTTGCTGTTCCAGTTTTACTTAAACAAAATATTTCAATTGAATAAAAACTAAGTAAATATGGAAATAATTTTATCAAGATTAATCAATAAAATAGTATTATAAGTTATTGCAAAACATCTTTAAATATATCAAAGTATCTAAATATACACAACTGTTTCAAAACCAATGCAACCTTTAAAGTTAAAAATTCATACAAATTAGCATAAACGTATGCTTTCACTTGCTAATTTAAAATATAATTAATATAATAATTAATAAAGCGAGGTAAACGCAATGTGCAAGTATTTCATTCTATACATTAATAACCAGAAATTAAATTTTAAAACTCATTAGTTATTTTGTTCTATTATATTAAATGTCATATTTTAAAATATTATTTTTTAATTGATGGATTTTTTTCGTTGAGCAACAGATGTGGTTTTTTTATATCTGTATAAATGTCACTAACGATTTACTACAACGTACACACAGGAAATATCTGTCGCTTTACTGATAAACTCAACAATCAGTTCGCGGGGAGAGGCGAAAGATATTAATATTGAATAAAGTTCAATTATATCTTGATACTATTATTGTACATTCAGAATTATCTGCTGGAACTTGGATAAAATTTTCCTTTTCAATAATTTACACACTTGTAATAATCTAAATTAGTTTATTTTTTAATTTCCTCTTCTAGTAATTTCATGTTTAACTTGTCTTCTCACGGGAATTAAAATTGCTGATTAAGATTGTAAAAATATTTTATATGTTAATATTATTACGTCAGCATATGTTCATTCACACCTCGTTACACTTTTTAATATTTTCATACGTTTTTTCACACTTTGGCACATTATGTATTTATAGAATTTAATGACGCGTAAAGGAGAAAATGAACATTACTAATGTTCATATTCATTAGAAAATATGGACAATTTTAAATACTATATAATATTCTATTACTAAAATTTATTTAACGAAATGTAATCATAAATAGAAAAATTGTCTTCAATAATTTAAAAAATATTGCGAGTATATAGGTTTTTTTTAACTTGCACAAAGTTTAGTAAAATAATTTGTATAAATATGTTGACCAATACACTTTATTTACAAATTTATTAAGATAAAATTAATTTAAATTTATTTAAATGTACCTTTTTTTTATACAAGAGTAAAAACTTAAAAATGTATTAGTATTTAACCAAATGTATAATCAAATTTATTATTTAACAATTTTATTTTATTGCGTTTAATAGTTAAAATACTAGTTTTACTAGCAAATACAAAATGAGTTCGTATATTGAAAATGGAGTTTCGTACTTGGAGCATAATTTATGACGAATTGTGAATTAATCACAATTTTATGTACGTACTATCTATCGCTATACAGTCTTAAACAAATATTTTAACATTACAAGATGTGACATTAAAACAGTCTTTCCATGAAATGCTTACTGCTCAGCAAATGTTCTAATTTATTAATTTTATCCTGTGGTGTGATAAAATGGTAAAAATAATGATAATATATTAAATTCCTTCTAAGTATCAGTTCTTAAAAAAGTTCAAGTTGCTAAAAAATTAAATTTTTTTATTTAAAAAAAAAAATTTCCAAATTAGATATTTCTTTTTTCTTTATCTTTTCGTCTTGGGTCATGAATATTTCCGATGCATCCTTTTATTTTTATGCCCTTTGAGATTAATATTCAGTCACATTTAGGAAATTTCTATTTTTATATTTAAATGTTTCTTCGTTTCCTCTAGTCTTAGATTGTTACACTTAACAGTTCATCTCTTGATATCTCTTTGAAGATTTTGTTCAACCTTAATTTTTATAGGTAATAATCTTTTAATTATTTTTAATATTAAAATAATAAAAGAAGATGAAAAGGAAAAAATGTTTATACTACAATATTTTAAATATTATAAAATTAATAAAGCATTGAGGAACTCAACCTGCATTGCTGTTGTAATTATTTATTTTATTAAAGAATTTTCGTATATTTTACTATAATTTGTTTCAAAATAGTTATAAAGATATATCCATTTTTATAAAATATACCAATGATTTGTTTAAAAAAACAATAAATTATGTATCTGACCAAGATATATTTATTAATTTAAGAAAACGTTTTTCGTGTAATAATTATGTAAAAATTTATTACGTAAATTAATGCTACAAGAAGTACAGTTTTAAAACTCATATACATATATAGTATTTATTAAACCACAAGAGATAATAAAAAAAGTTTTTTTAAACAAATCTATGATGAGAAAGAGAAAAGAAACATGACCTCATAAGTAGAAGCATATACAATCATAATTAATTTACAAGTATTGTTTTAATAAAAGTTTATGTTTGTACATTTTTGTTACATATCATGTAGTTAATGAACACATTTTTGTGAAATATTTTAGAGAGAAGGTATACTTCATATGCTACATACGCACACATGCATACACACACACATCAAATGGAGATATCTTGCTTAATTAATTTCATAAAATAATCTCCTATATACATGTAGTTCAAATTATATTTGCAGGAGTTTTCACTATAATAAGAGCAAAATCAAAAGAAATATGGTAAAACAGAAATAAGTTCTAAGTCATTAACTTTCACTGCTTTGAATGTTTACGAATCAATGTATCATCATTTCAATGCATGTTTTGATTTTAAACAATATTCTAAAAACGGTTAAAAATTTATATAAAACTCGTTGTAGATTAATTTCTTATTCTTTTAAAACACTACCAAGGATACTCATTTTTATACACACTTATATAAATTCACCATAAATTTTAAAGATACATTATTATTTTTACCTATATTTAATTAACGATACTAATTTAACTCATAGGCACAACTATTATTAACATTAGTTCAGCATTCAATTTAAATAGGATGTTATTATCTTTATATGATACATTTATTTATTAAAAAGACTAAAATTTTTATAAATGCAAATATTTTAATAAAAATTAGATTATAATATTTTAATTTTGTGTATAAATTTTGAAACTTAAGATGAATAAATTATTAAATCAATGTATTTCTTTATTGTTGAATTATTTATCTTTTACATTGTTTTAAATTATTAAGAAATTTGATCGCTAAATTAATTGCGATCATCGTGAAAAACTAAACAGATATTCAATTAAACAATTTTTTAATTCTACATTTTATGTTGACAGTCAAAAATAAAATTTATAGAACCCTTAAAAATCTTACTAACTTAAAGAAATATGTCAAAAATATTAAGAAAAATTTTATAATTGTTTTATTGATTAAAGTAAATGACTTTGTATTTCATAATTTATTTCACTATCTTCTGGGGCATTGCTATACACTTTAAATATCTAATTAATTATATGAATGCAACTTTTTAAAGATCGATTACATCTTAATGCTTGAATATTTAATTTATTTTAAAGAATAAACACATTAAATACCTCCGATATTTATTTACAGTAATTTATAAACAAATTTTAATATTTCTTGCAACTGTTTATTATAGTTCAAACAATAGAGTACTTTTTAGGTCATAAAAAAAAGGTGCTAGCATATTAAAATTTGTAAAAAAAATCAGTAGCTTCTTATTTTTTAAAATCCCACTCATCCAATTCAGTGTATTTTTTTATTAACAATTTTAATGAAAGAATGCCTTTTTTACATTTTTTGTTATAAAATGAAAAATCTGAATTTTAATACTATAGTATAAATGGATGATTTGTAGCTAATAAAATTGTGAATAAAATTTATTTTTTCATGAACCGATCGGAAAATTAGAAGTTGAAAAATTTTCCAAAAATCGGAAAATTTTTAAATTAATTAAAATATTTGCAACTTTTTTATTTTTTAACATTTAGAATTCTAGTTTTGGAAAATTCATTAATATGCATTATATTTATACAAAATTTTAACTTGATCGAATTATTAGTTTTCGAGTAATACTAATGTTAATTAAATGATGCCAAAATTTACTAAAATTTTGTACAAATAAAGTATATGTTAATCGCTTTAATTTTCCAAAACTAAAGTTATAAATATTAAAAAATTAAAAAGTTCAATTTTTTAAAATTAATTTAAAAATTTTCTGATTGTTGGAAAATTTCTCAACTTCTAATTTTCCGATCGGTTTATGAAAAATTGTTTTATTAGCTACAAATCATCCATTGATACTATAGTATTAAAATTTTGTTATAAAATGAAAAGTGCTTACTTATGAAAAGTGAATACTTTCATTTTATAACAAAAAAAGTAAAAAAAAATGTATTTTCTCCTTAAAATTGGGAATAAAACGAAAATCTAAATATATTTATTGGAATTTTATAAAATAAGAATCTACTGATTTTTTTTACGATTTTTGATATACATGTACGTGAATATCTGCTTTTCTTTAACGACTTAAAAAATGCTCTATTGTTGGGTTTATATTAAATTTTACATGGAAAAAAATTTTTGTTTTATTAACCAATGCATATTTACCGCAGTTAAATTTCTTTTCTTTAAATTAACCTAACAAACAAAGTTTAATATATTTATGTATATATAAGCAAAATTAGACATTAAATAAAAAATATAAATTTATCTCGATTATAATTGTTTATTATTTAAAAAATTAAAAAAATATAATTCACTACAATTTAAATAGAAAAAAATGATGAAATATTTTAAAAAATGATTCAAATTTTTACTTCTTGCATCATCAAACTAATTTTAATGTATTATATCGAAGATTTATGTTACACGGAAGGAGCAACAAGATTTGTTAATTTCATGATTCGAGTTAACAAAAATTGAATTCTAAAAAAAGCTACTCATGACCACCTCTTTAACAGAAAATAAAATTCATTATTGACCAAATGGGCGAAAGAGGTCCATGTGATTTCCATGGAATTAATACGGTTACCATGTATTGGTTGCTCTGGGCAATATTAAGGATTTTGTAGCTTTCGTGACTGACTCAAACTACGTAGACTATCTCAAGTTTTGAGAAGATATTCATGGGAGCCAATTGGCACAAATGCCAGGTGAATCGAAGTAACTACAAATTATATTTTAATGAACAAATTCTTTGTATCATTTTCGGTTTTCTACGTATATTTAAGAGCAATTGCTCATTAACTTATCTTTTTGAATCTGAAATTTGTGGTCGGTATGTACGTTGCATGAGAACTCGAGCGGATCTCACTACGATGATTTCAATTTCTTTGACCTTTCAAACATCGGCAGAAAAAATGATTTAACACAGTTGAATGTGTATTATCGTACTCTAATGATACTCGAATGCTTTGTACAGAGAATTTCAAAGAAAGATGTGTCCATAAGGAAATGGTTAGTCATTGATTTTGCAAATAATGCCAAAAACTTTGATAAACCAATGCAATGTGGAGATTGTTTTACATTTCCAAGAAAAAGATTTATCTTGAAGAGCATCAAAGTACTGGAATTTGTAATTCTTTTCTTAGAGTCGTTTACAAATAACGTTTTTTTGACTATAATATTTGATTCAAAATCGGGTGGATTTAATAATCAAAAAATTATCCTCGCAAATTTGCCTAAAAAAGTAAAGGAGAGTTCGCAAAATCTAGAAGAACTTGGAGTTATCATAAGTTCAATGGTATCACATTTTCAGATAACCCTACGTTAAAAGTTGACTACGCACCTCCGCAGTTTCCGGAATCGTGGATCGTAAGAAGTCAAAATCCCAAAGTCACAAGGCAAAGTCAGTGGTTCCTCGAGATTTGAAGCTTTCGCAGCGACTTTGTTCTTGTTTTCATTCTCACTGTGAGCACTCAAGCTCGGGCTCACGAATTACTGTTCAACTCATCGTGAAGGGCGAAGCAACGATTAGCAGCCATAGCATCTGGAACATTTGACCTTGGAGCACTGTAAGAATAGACTTCCATAACTGCTTTCATCCTCCTTTGCAGCAGATCGGATTGTTATCGGTCGCGCCACCGAGATTGGTGCTGTCCCCAACAATGTCTACACAGCGATCATCAAATATGCAACGAGGAGCTCAGTGTAGTACCTCCGATTTTTCGTAATTTCAACCGGTTGTTCATTCTCAAATAATAAAGAGAGCGTGCACAATTATTCGCAAAAACAACTGAACGTTATCCGATGATTCCTGAAGGCGCAACGGCCTCTTCTCGAGGAATTTATTATCGCCTGTGCATTGTGTATTGTATCACAATTATTATCAATTTTTAAACTCTAAAGCGGTTTGTTAGAATCGGATAATGGCCCTCGGTGCTTTTCGTGTATCGGACATTCGGATTAACAACTAATAATGTCAAGGCTATAATTAGGTATTTAGATTGTATCGTGCAGGTAGACTGCAATGCCTTTTCGACTTCAAACATTAGCATTCGACTTTCTCATTTTAACAAAACTTCAACGAACTTATTATAATTAATGGTTTTTGATTAAATTAAATTTCAGACAGCGAAAGTCCAGCTGCAGGGAATCTTAAAAATGATAAACCACAGGATTCGTTCGGATAATTCATCCAATGTTCGTGTTTGGAACACATTTGTATCGAGTTTGTTGGACCTGGAGAAAGCTTTGGAATTGAAATACTGTGTATTAGTTGGACCGTAAAATACTTGGTATGAAATAGTTTGTAGATTTAAGTTCAATTAACCTTATGTTGCACATATTGAAAAGTTTTTTGCGGTGTATTAAAAGATCCACTACATCATTCCTGCAAAGGATTATTTGAGACTCGGTAACCTTCTTTATTAACATTTCGAGTAAAAAAATCTTGCCATCGATAAGCTCGAACTGGTATCATTAACCGTCACGATACCAGTAGAGTGTGGTTTGATCGAAAAATTAACATCTGGAAATAGGATCAATTTTCTGGGAAATGCACGAACATAAACTGCATTCCAGTGTTTTTTTCCATTTCAATTCTTGAAAATTCAAATTTTTTGTTTACCTATGCCATGTGACTATTTAAATTTATAATACATTAATCTTTCATTTAACCCACGATAAAATTGTGTAGCGTAAATTGTTTTTTATTGTTATTAACATGATATACATATGTTACATATATTTAAAAACTTGTATAAATTATATCATTAAATATAAGACATGAGTTTTTTTTTTTTAATAAAAAAAGGTCAAAATTTGATAAACTTTCTGTGGTTCTCGTTAATTAATCCTGCTGTGTAATATTTTTTAACGAATTCATTACATTTTATCAAGATCAACGTGGAATTATTGTAAAAAAGGATAAAGAGTTTTTTAAAAATATATGCCCTGTTATTATAAATACATTTAAACAATTTTATTTGTATTTAATAATTAAAAATGATTTATTGATATGAAATTCTCAATAAATAAATTTCACAAGTACACTATGACATTATGGAGGTTATGCTGAGTTTTACACGTAAGGAACCAATTAATAAAACTAATGTGAAGTTATTCAAAAATTATTTATATTATTGATTATTATGATAGCTATATACATCTACGATTCTATAAGTAAAATGAAAGATCTTTACAATAAAAAGCGCGGATATATTCATAAACATAATTTACTATTTAATTTCACAAGTTCGCATTATATTAAAAGGACTTCAACTTTTTTACAAAATGATCAAATATTGATTTCATTACAAGTCTTCAACCGCGTCAAAATTTAAAGAAAATCAAAGAAAATGAGAGAAATAAATCTGGAACGCTTTGACAATTAAAACTACATTCAGTGATTTTCGAAAGCATATAGATATGAGTTTATGAATTTTTGCAAAATCAAAAATGAGATATTAAACATTCGAAATAGAAATTCTTTTAGATAAAATTTGAAATATTAATAAATTAATGTAAATAATACCGATAAGAAATTTTCAACATCGTGTTTAGCTCTTGACAAATTATTTTTTCAAAACAATTTGTGACCAGTTTCACTCGCGCGATTAAAGCTAATTTGTCGCCATCTGATGAATTAAAATTATTAAATTAGAGATCATTTACGCTAGCTAAATTGGCTGCTTGTCCTGCCATTTATTGATGAGTGTAGATATAAAAATTTATTCGATAACTTTGACGAAGAATATGTCGTCTTTTTTTCATCGTTGAAAATCAAATGGGATATTTTTTATCATATATTTTAGGTAAAAAAGTTATAATATATACATAAATATTGCCAGTAAATTAAAATATGATGAAAAAAATTTGAAAACCTCATCATTTACTCATAAATTTTATCGTATTTTCTTAATTCTTCATTGACGTTTTCCCCTAAATTGTATCTTAACGATTATCTCCGATAAGGTATGATATTCCTTGAGAACACCGTTTTCAAATATTAATATTTACTCAACAATATCATACTCTTCAAGGATTTTTTTTTCGGTTCAAAAAATGAAAAAAATGAGACGTCCAGTACTTATAAATGACATATCGAATTAAAAAAATAGCGAGCCGAGTTTCTTAAACAATTTATCGACAAATTTATTATTTTAATGTGGCATTTATTGTTATTAATATAAGCCACTACCGTGACACTTTTCCTTGAATGCCAAACACATTCGAGGGTTTGCTTCGCGGGTTGATCATTATATTCTTAACTGATTTCTCGGAGAGCGTGAAAAAAAAAGTTATATTCTGCCGAGTGACAGTCAATGATTTTTTTTTGTGAGAGTTGATAATTACTGAATATATTATATTAACACCGACACATGGCTTTTCTAATAACTAATGAAACGGATAAAATATATTTCGTTTTCTGTAAATAACCTGCATCAATGATACATAATTATTGATTCTATGCATTTCTTATAGCCTAATGTTTAGTTGCAGCTGAAATTGTAAGAAATGGGTACGAAACGTTACTTTTATTTTTCACACGTTTTTAATGATAAAACTGCTTGTGACGATTATTTAGAAATTTTTATAATTAATGTCGGTATGATTAATAAATAGGAAAGGGGAATTAAAATATTATGATTATTAAATGGTTAATTCAAACATTTGAAGCAATATTAAATTTTTAATAGTGGTATTTATTAGACCTTCATTCAATTAATTGGTTAATTTATCCACAAGTTTTAAGGACAATATTCTTATGTTAAAAATGTTTTTACAGCATCCTTTGTATATCGAAAAATAGGATCGACGCGATTAAAAGTATTTTTTCTATTGTAATTGATTTTTGTTATATAATTGTCTATTGTTACATATTTTGAAGAATGTATTTCCAAATATTAAATTATTATTTATTACATGATATTTTATTGATGGCTGCATTGATGATACTTTCAAAGAATTAATTTAAAACTCTGCAAATTTAATATGCTAATTAGTAAAGTCACCATATTATATTTTCAATTTGCAAAAATATGTAATATACTAAAATTTAATTAATTTTAAACATTGCAATTATCTTCTTAAACATAACTTTAAATGTATATTTAAAATAATGTATATGATTTTCTTATTTTTTTTTTTGTAAATACAGGTTTATAAGTTTCTAAAAGGTATCCATTATAAATATTTATAAATATTCGGTATTTTGTACAGATATTGCGGAATTTTTTGTTGAGGGACTTTTGTACAATTGATAAAGATGTTTAACTATTAATACAAAACGTGCAAATACACAAATAAAATCTAATGTATAAGTTGTTTGCTTTGAAAATTTGTTATAACATTACAAAATCCGTAAAACGTTCTCGATAAATTATTTAATAAACAATCATGCAGTTCTTTATTTAATATAAATTACATTTTTTATTATTTTGATAAGAATTAGTTTTTATATTTAATTATTAACTTCTACCAACTATTAATCAATGATAATAATTACGGATAAAAATGTTTAAAATTATTTAAAGAATAGCTTTCCCATATATTAACACAATTGCAGCAAATAAATTATTGTTAAAATTAATTAAAAAAATTTTTATACTAAATGTTTGATTAAAAATAATGATTTCTGGAATTACATGTTTGCTTAGTGAGTTGTGCTATAAACAATTTCAAATAAAGGGTGATTCATTAATTTCTATGAAGCTGAAAATAAAATTGTATACTCTTCAGCAATTTCCATTTATAACTTGCTGTTTTTCCTCGTTTTATTATCGAGAGTTACCTTTCAACCACAGAATTATTGAAATGTTGTTTTTCTCTCATGTTTATTCAATTGAGAAAATTCAACAAAATAGTTTTGAGGATCATATCAACCTATCGAGCAGTAGTTTGACGATGAATTTATCGTTTGCTTTGTTTTTTGTTATAATTATAAATAATATATTTATGCAGAGTCAAACATTACAAAGCTATTTTTAACAATTTGAGAATATTTCAAAAACCAAGTAAATATACGATTTGTACATTTTATACATGTAGATAAATTCTTAATTGAATATCTCAAAAATAATAAAAATTTTGAACCTACAAATCAATTTTTACCTACAATTCAGTAATGCAAAAAATTCAAACATTGTTATTGTTCAATAAGTAAAAGTCCATTATAATTAATTCATCGAATATTACAATGGCATATGAGTGATGGATCATTAGTCATATTTATTTTTCAATGAATACAATTCGAAAGTTGTCGCGCTGGAGAACAAAAAACGAATTGTAATATAAATGAAATTCATACATCTTTGCAATTCCATAAGATAATCAGGTAGACTTCACATTTTCTCAAATTAATTATTAATCTCTTACGTAAACGTGCCTTTGTTCCAAGTTCCGTGTGCACATGTGCGTGCATCTTTATTTGCACACGCATAGGTGTGTGCAAATAAGTGTACGCACATGTATATGTACGCACAGGCGTGTGTGTAAGTCAGTGTTGGAGAGATATGCACGTAGTTGACCGACAAACGAATCGCTACGCTACTCGTCTCAGAAACCTTTATATAAAATGTGACACGATTACCCGTCGTTTCCTCGGAAATTATCGCGCGAGCAAAGTTCATACGCAGTTGCAGGAAGCAAGCGAGAGAGAGAGAGAGAAAGAGAGAGGAAGAAGAAACGGAACTCAATTTTAGTTACCGAGAACCCCATTACGGAATAAAGAATTCATGGGAATAGTGGTCTCGCTGCTGTTCACGAATACTTTTGGACACAATGCATAACGTTCAGGGGAGGATATACAGGTTGTTTGCCAAATTATTTGAGCCAAGAATTAATGCTCTTCTCTCGCTTTAGGTCTCGAAATTGAACCAGTGAATCCTCTTTATATATAAAGGTGTACCAAGTTTTGCTAAAAGCAGAGAAAAATAACGGCTGCCACGATGATAAAATAATATATGTCCCAAGAAATGATGACTAAATTTAAATTTTTGCTTCTTCAAAATATTTAAATCGACAGAAAAGTAATGAAATTACTTAAAGTAAATGCATTGAGACTCGTAATTTAAATAATTTAGTTCTTTGCTTAGGTTGTTTACACCAGCAGTGATAATTTTTGCATTAAGCGACTAGAAACATTTAATTTTACCTTTTTTCGCCTTAATGATAATATTAAAAGTCTTAGTTTATTTATTTAAATTCTATGAAAATATTAGCCACGATTTGAGTTTGAGTCATTTTTAAAATTCCGCCCAAGGTATATTTTATAATAAAATGAATGTAATATTATATAATTCGAATCGTTTGAAAATAAAATGATCAATTTAATATAATTTTTTTTTCCCAGTAATACTTTCAAAGTATATACTAACTTAATATCATTTTTTGATATTAACAGAATAAAAAAGTTTTGATTTTTTTTAATCTTTTTTTGATAGTAATGAATATTCATAATATTTATAAATTGGAAATTATTAAATTGAGGGATACGCTAAAATTAAAGTTTTAGTTAAAAAAATATTGATATTCTTGTGAAATAAATTGTTAGTAAGGTGACTTACAACTTAAATTTGCAAAAACTAATTTATTGACTAACTTATGATATATTAACAAGATAGAAAACTATTTATAAAATATGTTTCATACATACAATACAAACAAATAAAGAAAGAAAAAAAAATTAAAAAATAAAAAATTATAATTTACATATTGTACATACAATATTGAACCAGTGATATTTGATTAGATATTGGGATTTTATAGAAGTAGGTATATTGAATCAACTAGGATGTATTAAAAATTGGGAAAATTTGAATAGCAATAATCCATAACGAAAAAAAATGTTTGGATTAAAATATATATTAAAATTACTGTATTGTATTTTACTTTGTAAAATAAAAATAATTTTAGATATAATTCTTGCTAGGGTTCTCAGTTTGAATAAAATACCATGAGTAGCTCTTCTGGAGTTATTAGTGTATTTTTCGAAAATAAAAATATATCACTAGTTTTGCATAAGCTTTGCACCTCAAATTTGGAAATCGCTCAGAATAAATGAAAAACGTATAAAATATGTATGAAAATAAATATCCTAATGGATATGATATTAATCTGCAAAAAATGACAGGATGAGAGGAAATAATCCTAATATTTTATTATTTTAATATTTTAATATTTAACCTTTGTGGTAATAAATTTGCTGATTAGACTGCTATAATATAAATATGATCGAGAAAGGCTTACCATCTCATTACCCCCCTCCCCCCGTAAATATATAGTTTCAAGTGTTACCCATGAAACGGCAAACACTTTCATGCCGACTTTTTCCCCTCTCGAGTGGAAATTTTCACTCTCCCTTGTTAGGAGTCAATGGGACAAAAGGACATTCAATGTTGTTAATCCTTTTTTGTTTTTTATTAGCTATAAAACTTTACATTAACTTTTAAAAGAAGTTAATGTAAAGTCTTTTCGAGAAGGTAATACATAGTAGAAATGGAAAAATGGCGAATAACACAACTGTGTCTTTTCAACTTCTCAGGAAACCTGGGTTTTTCTCTTGCTTCTAACGCAAAAAAATTAGTGTTGGTATTCAACAATTGTGTGTAAATGTTGTCTGATTACTAGATGATACTTTATATTAAATAAGAAATAGCATTTCCTGCTAAGTATCGGTTTCAATAATTCATGATTAATTAACAGAGTAGACATCAAATCAATATTCATAGAGCTTCTTAGAAACGTCTAGTCAGTGGTGGACACACGTACTATTATATTTATTCGTATGAAATTATGCAACGTTTAAATGATATATAAGCTGTTAATACACATAAGCACACGTTTTGCCGATCACTACGAAATGGCTAATTGGCGTCCAGAGGATTTTTATCCGTGGAATAAAAATCGTAAATCATGGGTTCGATCGAACGATGATCTAGAGCGATCGACAACAACGATACTCAATGCCATAATAATACGTCCGCCGATGGTAGAAATAGAGAAGAGCGCAGGTGCGGCCTCATTTAATACAATTACGATCCAATTAGATGATAAAAATCAAGTCGCATGTTGTGCAATGCCTAGTACAAGATGCATGAAGCGAAATGAAGAGAGCTTATGGCGCGTCCATTTTATATAATTATAATGATAATTTTATCGTCATTCCTTTGTGGTACAGTTTGATGTGATCCCTGATATTGAGCGAGGGTTTTCTGAATCGTTTAAGCCGAAGATTTTAGCCTCGGATTATGAATATACCGTTTTAATTCAAGTATATCGTTGACTTCAATGCTCAACTATAGTAATAATTAATTAACAACGAAAACGTTGTCAATATTTGATGTTTTTGGTTATTTAGAATAATTTATGGTTATGTTTTGAGATATTAATAAATTCAATGAAATTTTATGTAGTATTAAATATTACTAGTCTTTGGTTCGTTTAAGTATTCAAATTTAATCTTTGTTTTAAAAAATGAGGATATGAAATAAAGAAAACGCACGAAGAAAATGCACCAGAATTGTTTAAAAGTAATAAAATATTACGAGCAAATAAATACTAAAATATAAAATTAGCCAAATTCATATCACCGGAGGAAAGAAATTAAATATTTAAAAGGGGTTAAACCTCATGAAACAATTTTATGCTAATTAAATTAAATTGGATCAATAAAATATTATTTATCCAATTTCACAATTATTAAAAATAAAAGTATTAAATAATTTGATCTAAATTGATTCAAAACCACCTTAAATGTATTTCTTCCTCGAGAGTATTTGGGGAAATAGCAGCGAATCAAATAAAATTTGAACTGGCCTTCCTAAGTTACTGACAAATATTGACTTCCCAAATATTTGCAAGACAAAGATTTAGGGCTTTGACCGATAGATGCGAAAATAATTTTATTCGTAATTGCGATAATCCGTGACTCATGCTCTGAGGAAATTGTAACCAATTCTCGAACACCAATAGTCGTGTATTGGCCAAGTAAGTATGGCGCACAGTTCTCGTGTGAGCAAGCGCAATAAATCGCATGGGAGGAGGCGATAAGTTGAGGAAAAACGAAAATGGAATTCCTTCGCAGAATCTCATTCATCAGGCAATACCACAAAAACAACATGTGTTTTTGAATAGACACGTGCGGGTCGATAATTCAAAATTGCATTCGACATTCAACATTCAGCATCGAGTATTCATCGTTCGGTATTCAGAATTCAGCATCGAACAGGCAATGAATGCGCCGGCACAATGAATCCGAACCCGAGGAGACTCTTTACACCAGGAGTTCACAAAAGAAAGGCTCCGTAAGCTCGAGAAGAATAAAACGCATCTTCTAGAGTTGGGGATCTCGCTTCCTGGTAGCGCAGCTGCGAGGCCATTTAATTTCGCGTTCCTCGTAAATTCAATTCATCGATCTCTCGCTTCGCATCCGCGGGGGCTCGGTTAATCTAACCTGGGCATCTAGGCCTCTGTTCGCGGAATCAGACCCTTTTATTTGCGGATCAGGCCCTCGGATTATTTATGCGCATGCATCGATGATCGCGAATCAAGTCCATTGACTCCTGTAGCGCGATGGGGGGGGAGAGGAAGTTATTTATTGCGTGTTCTGGTATTCCGTATCAGGAATTTCTATTGTGATTTACATGTCGTTTGATTGGTTTGTATGCATTTTTTAATCACAAAGGTTAACTTCTTTACCAAAATTCTGCGTTTTTTGATACTCTTCGAATTTGAAATATTCGATTTTCTGATTAAAATTTTTATTACATTTTTATTCTATATATATTTTTATACATTTCTAAACCCGCTCCCTTTACTCCAAATGAAAATTTTGCCTCAAATCAATTTTAAAACACAAACTTTAATTATATATATTTATGAGATTATGTGTTCGGCACATTTTAGAATTGAGTAAGGCAGCATTAAAACGAGCATTTACTTAAGTAATCGGTTCAATTATTTTTAATTGCATAGAATTCGTTTTCAATTGAAACGAAATATGTATAATGTCGAGTACAAATATAGTGACTGAAAAAATATTAATTCAAAATTTATGATTTCTCGTATGTCATAGATATCACAGTAAATTAAAGAAATAATCTAGAAAGTAACACCTGTATGTTTTTTGTTAGTACAGTTAGCTCAAAATAATATAAACTAATTGATGTAGTAGCATTCAACGAATATTCGAATAATAAATGCATTGTTGATCGTTATTGGTACATCGTGTATCATTTTATTATGATAGGAAAGGTTTGATTTTCTTCTTTCCAACAGCTCATTAATGAAAATTTGTTTCCGTTCCTGTAGACAATTCTATTATTTTTATATTTAATTCTAATTTTGTATAATAAAAATATTAAACTTCAAATTGAAACATACATGGTCTGTCCCCGAAGTAACGAATTTTTTTTTTATATTTTGCGACTATTGGTCGTAGCGACTTGGGAGCAACCTTAAAATATAGAGAAAAGCTTTTTCTAATTGTCCCTCCTTTTTTTTCCGATGATTTGAAGGAGCAGAATTTTACTTCGTGTGAAGAATGTTTCTCAGTTTTTTGACACGGCGTGATGGGGTGACTAGTGGAATAGCGTTACGCGATAAAATTTTGTTTGCAACTTAAAAAAACAGCGTACAAACATTTAAAATGTTAAAAAAAGCTTATCAAGATAATTTTATGTCAAAATTGTAATGTGGAAAATGGCACAGAGCTTTTAAAGATAATCGGGAAAAGATAATCGACGAGTCTTGATTTGGGCATCCAAAAAGTTCTCGAATCGCTACGAACAGCCGCCGCATGCTAAAAATTTTTAATTCAGACCGTCGATTAACGATTATTTTGAACAATTTAAAATTTTTATTTCAAACTGTTTATAAGCTCAATAATAGATAATATTTCATTAAAAAACGTAAGTGTTTTCTTTTTTTTTTTAGAAACTTTAAACAAAACATTCTCGCGTAGCGTTTTTCCACTAATCGCTTCAGCGTACTGTGTCAAAAAATGGAAAAACACCCTCCGCGTGAAGTATCAAAAAATTATCAAATTATCAAAAAAATAAAAAAAGGGACAAATGGAAAAAGGTTTTTTTCATCTTTTTAAGACGACTCCTAAGTCGCTACGACCAATAGTCGTAAAAAAAAAAAAAAAAAAAAAATTAGTTATTTCGGGAACAGACCATATATATATTTCTTCAAAATGATTATAATATTAATTATTATACTATAATATATTTCTTTAATAAATAAAATTTACATTTTTATTGTCTCAAAATTATTATCCGCTATAAAAATATAAAAAACTTTGGTTCTTAAACAATTATACAAAATTATTGTGAAAATATTAGTAAAAGTAATAGTAATAGTAAAAGTAATTAAAACTTTTTATTTTTGTGATATTTTTGTGATACTAGTATTTTACTACAGAAATATCGAAAGTGCTCTTGATATTTTATTATATTATAAAGCTTAAAGTGATTTTATAATGTCATTTCGAACGTAATTTAAGGTTCAATTAAAATAAAGTGCATCCGACAAACCAGTTTGCATTTAAAATATATCTTATAAAGTTATTTTGTTTTAAATGGTTTAATGGTGAACCCCAAAAGTGAAAAATTTTTTAGAGCCAGTTATATAATATTTAAAACTTAGCATGACATAAAAAAAGTACGAATAAGCGATAAATCCATGTCCCACGTATTATTTCATCGAGTTATTACAAGCAATGTGAAATAAAGTTTTTTAACCTAAATAATCATGTGATTCTTGAAATCCTAGCAAGTAACTAATCATTTATTAAGTGTTTTTGATTTTCATAAATTTTTTAGTAAAAATTTGTGCAATGAAAGGAATATCTAATTAAGAGGCTAAATGCCCTAATCTCTATTTAATTTGATAAATGTCCGGCAAGTGCGTGACGACAAAAGAACAGAGTGGCAAAATGAGAAATAAAAAAAAGTCACTCCTGGAAATCTCACTGTGAAATAACAAACGACTGAGAGACAAATAAACAAGTTGTTAACGTTCGCCATTAATTATCGGCAATCTGTTAAATATCCTTCTTAATCATATTGCAATTTGCTCGATTAGCATCGGTGGATGCTCAAAAGTCTCGGTTACACAATACTGCTCGATCGCGTTGATAAGAAATGAACCAGAGCTGATGCTGGATTGATTACCTATTCATGAACCCGGGGAGTAAGACTGTCATCATCGCCATACTCGCTAATGATGTAAGAGAGTTTCCTAATGGATTTCTCGGGAAACGTTGCTGAAATTTCCGAGATATTATTAGTGCTGATAGACAGTTGCGCGAATCGACGTTGTTGAAAGTCGGCGCTTATTGATTGGAAAAATAAATCGACGCAACGTTTTCTCGATGATCGTGGAGAGAATTCGCTTAATTCACTTTTCGAAACCTCTCAGGTACGTTTTATGAGTATAGATTGAAAAATTAAATATAGTGAAAGTTCTGAATAAACGTTTTAAAATGTTAATTTAGCATAAAACTTTCATCACTTGGATTTCGCATTAGACATTTCATTAATACTTGTAAATTATATGCGTATTTTGATTTTGATCAAGTTATTTAACGAATTTGCACTTTGTTATTGAATCATCTAAAGACTATTGTAGGATTTATTTTACTGTATGCGCGAAGATATTATAATAATCAAAATTATTACGTATTTTTTTGTTTGAAAGATTCATTACATTTCGAAAGATACATTAGTCACAGTTTACATATTTCATTGAAACAATTACTAAAGTACGTTTAATAATAATTAAACTAAGTAAGTATATTATAACTTAATAATTAATTAAGTAAGTTTTAATTTTAAATTGTTCTAGAATAGTTAAATTTTTGTTGGATGTCATATTTTCCGAAGTGTTTCATAATAATTTGTAAATAGCAAGAATATTGATTCGAAAGAAAGAGTTTGACATTGGGCTGCTGCTAGGCTAATGAACATACATGTCATTGTTCTTTACTTTTATATAAGAAAATATTTAATAAAAATTAATTAAATTGTCTTTATTTTTAGAACAATAATCAATTCCATTTTTTGCAACTAATTCATCAAGTGAGTTCTGAAAAAAAAAATGTTAGATTTTAATGTTATTTCCTCGGAAATTGGGAGACTATCGCAATTGATTAAGATTGAACAAGATTAAAAGTAGGTGCTTGATAAAAACTCTAGTTACAAAGTAAAATCGATCGAAATGTTCATTTTTACAAGCAACAAGTTACCGAAATTCTAATTAAACAATAAACATAATTTTTATCTTTAAATTTAATGAGAAATTCTACAACTCGTCGTTATCTTTGCACTACTAAGGAGTCATTTATTAAATTTCCAAGTAAACGATACTGTAAATCAAATGGCACTTGAAAAGATATGTTTCAGCGTTAATGGAAATTGAATTTTGTATTTAGTAAAGAGTCAATCGAATCATCCTTGGACACGTTAAAAGAGTAACATCAAAAGAGTGAAATTACAAATGAAATTCCAAGAAGGTTGTTAGGGAAAGGATGCGGGTGCTCGGATGTTGGCGTCACCAGCTAAAATATCATCAGAATCTAAGTATTTGGTATCCCGGTGACTCATTTCTTGGCAGCGGTTTGAAGCGGTTACGTGACCGGTTCTCAATCCGGGTTTTAGATTTATTTTTTCACTGAGTCTTGAGTATTGATTTCGGTGCTAAGGGTGGGACGACCTCGAATTGACGTCATGACGCATTATCGCTATAAATTCAAGGAATAATGTTCTTGCGATAACGTGATCACGAACTGACATTATGAGTGTTAAATTTGTTAAAATGCTGGCGATGATCTTTCATTTCATCTTTCGATTATCCTGATGAAATTGTCACCAACCGAAGATTACCGGGCAATTTTATCAACAGAAAAATATTATCGATGTTTTAATTATACAAGTCTCTCTCTCTCTCTCTCTCTCTGGATAGTTTATTTTCAAGATAGAGTCCTCGATAATTGTATTGATATTGGTTCCGAGAAAGTTATTGGTATCCCGTGCATGTATCTCAACGTAAAAAAATATACTTGTACACGTAAGACACAAAAATTAAATACTTTCTTGTTTTGCACTAAAAAACATGATCTTTGTGTAACTGTGCTTAAAGTATATATTTTCCATTCATTTTTTAACATTTACTGAAATTTCATCAAATTTGCTTTATATTTCGTGTTCAACGCAAAATAATTATGACGTTTCTTTAATATCAGATTTTACATTTTTAAATCTTTATATTTCAATGGATTAACTAGATATTTGCGTTTCTTAATACGAGGTATAACGATTATCTTAAAACTTTTTGTTTACAAAAAATTATGAAAAGCGATTGATTAAAACTTGTTATGAATTATTGGATATAATTGTTCATAATCATCGCAAAGAAATAATTAGTATTAATGTTAATTTATATTCTATTTTTTTTGGGGCTTGAAAACCATGGATACAATTCTCTTTATTTGTATATTTTAATTTTTTATCAAAATGTATTTCATAAATATAATTTTTTTTAATTATTCTATAAACAATCCATGATTTATATATTTTCTAATTGTATTCATATTAAAAAAAAAGGAATAAATATATGAAAAATTAATATTATATATATGCATAAATATATTGGTTATTATACTTATATCGTCAATTAATTAAATATTAACTTATTGTCAATTATATCATGTTATATTCATTAAAATTATTAACATTATTATTGCTTTTATCAATCATGTTGAGATATTTTAAATTATTAACCATTAGCAATAATAAATTTAAAAATTGAAATACATTTTAGAAACTTGAATCACTCATTGAATACAAATGTTTATTATTACAATAAGCATGTACCCATTTAATAACCATAAATTGATGATGTGGACCTACTTTCATATAATTGAATGGGCAGTTTTTAACTTTACTCGAATATTTATATTTATATTTACATAATAATAAAATTGGTAAGGGACAGTAGCTCTACTCACACGAATGTCTTTATGTACAAAGTAAAAAATCGTTATTACTATTTAAATACGAGTCGATTAGATGCGCGTGCGCACTCGAATTCATTCGATGTTTACTCAATAACAAGGACGAGTGTTTATTGTCCGATTATAATGCAAATTATTTAAAAAGGTCAAATCACCCTGCATTTTTCTTGGGTGCACAGTTAAGGAATATTTATGAATCAAACAAAAAATCTGCTGCACTAATTTCAACTCAATGAAGCTGAAGGAAAATCTTTATACCAACGTTAACACGACTCATTTTCAATGATATTGTGAAATAAATGAGCACCTGGAATTAATTCTTATTCATCGGACAAACAACGACTATTTCCTAAATACATTCTCAGATGTTATGCAATTGGTTCACAAAATTGTTAGCTTACAATGATAAGATAACCTGCTCTGGAATATTTTTAAATAGAACATATATTTTATCAATTAAAAAATGTAGTCAAATAAATATTAATTGGTATTTTATTTAAAATTATACTTGCTTGAAAGTAAATATTACTAAATAGTTGCAGAAAATCTAAATAATTTAATTTTTTTTTTTTATTTCATTACTAAATTACAATTTTTCTAATGCAATTATTAAAATTGTGATTTAAATCCAATTGCAACATATATTCTATAAAGTATTACACAAAACTTCAATTTTAACAATTGTTTGCAATATTCATTGCATATCATCATAAGTGTAATGCTATAATTAAATTTAATTAAAAATATATGCTCTGTTTTTTAGTATATATTATAAGAAATATTTATGAAGTTTAATAAGCAAATGGTTTTATTTTATAATTATGAAGCGCAGTAAGATTTTTCTCAATTCAATATTCACTGCATTCGGTAATCTATAATAAAAATTTGTAAAATAAAAAAATATATAATATAAAGAGTAATATTTAAACTTTATAATATTTTGAGCTATTATAATTTTCTGCTGAATTGTGTAGATTTTTTTGCATTATTGTAAGAATTCGAGCTTTATGATAAAAATTCTCGCAATGAATGAAGCATATAAAAAATTTTTATACACATGAACTGTATGTAAAGTTAATAAGAGTTTTAATTTTAATATCTGAGGTATTTTCTTTTGTTTAACACAAAGTGAACACGAAAGTGAAATTGCACATTCATCTTTATCAATTTTTACAATGTATAACGGTTACAATGTATGTCACTATAAATAAAATATTATGGGAATAAAATAATATAGGTACCTCCAGAATTAATTTACCAATACAAACTATTTTTCAGATGTATATATAATAAAAATCTCATTTGATTGCGTTTATTGAATACTGATGCTAATTAATACATATTTGTATGTAGCGGTCGTGGCAGCGGGATTTTGGTTTACCGCACGGCAAGGGAAATCTCGTGCCTGTTGGAACTTGCACCTACGCAATGATCACTTGCCACTATTATTAGATTGGAAAACATGTTAGTGGCAAATGCATGATTCACCGAATCCGAATTTCCCCGATACCTGAAGCGTCTCCAGGTGCCGGGCAAGTATTTGTCCGGTAACTTTCGTCGCCTGCGTATCGTGTGTAATTTTGTATAGTTCAATTTGTTAATAAAGTATTTGTGCTTACTCCGCACAATAATTGTAACAGATTATGCCTGTTCCTTCCCAATAATCCACTTCATGTGTCCTTCCCAAACATATATCTTAAATAATTAATTTGATGTTGCACAAAAATATTGATCATTACCTCGCTGATTTCAAAAAATTACTTAGAATACTAAGATTCTCTAGGAATTTTTTTAGTACCTAATGTAATAATCTGAAAATTTATCTTTAGAAAAGGGAAATTTTTGACGTGAATTATATCCTTTATACAAATAAGAAATTTATAACGGAATTTTTAAAATTCCACCAATAATTGATAAAATTATATAATATAATAATGTAAATGATGTAAGTTCTACTTATTTTTGATTTCAAGAAACACATTATAATTATTTTATTTGTAAATGAAACATTCTTTCTTTTTCTTTTTTATTCATCACGTGGTATTAGTACTTAATTATGAAGCAAATAACAATATGTTCAAACTGTGGGAATATCTTGTGAAATATGGTCAAACTTTGTTGAAACATTTTTATCGAAAATGAATTTTAAAGAATTTAAAGGAAATCCCTTGTAACAATAACATCATTTATTGTGAAAGAGATAACTGATAGTTTCGAATTCAAACTCGAATTATAGTATTTAAGGCAATGCTGGGTATGTCGAAGTTTTTTTAGAAAAAATTTATAGAAAAATTAAAAAAAATTATTATTGAAACTAATTATTGATATAATTGTAAATCTTTTTATTTTGAATTTATTTAACAGCATTATTACAATGTTACTTACTCTTCATTTTTTATAATTGTCTTTGAACACCGCCAAAAAATATAAAAATGCATGAAGCTTTATTTTAAATTTAATTTCATAATAAAACCAGAAAAAATAATTTTTTTACATTATTTATTTTTAATTTTACAAGTTGTTATTTATGATAATTATTTTCTTATAACAATATAAGCATATTGTAAATAATTATTAATTTTTATTTTTTTTTACAATAGAAGACTTGTACTGTTTTCCCATTTATGTTTTATTTAACACCTGAGATTATTTATTTAAATAAATTTCCGATCTAGGTGACGTGCGGTGTGAATAAAACAATGTTATTCAATTATTTTAAGTCGACGTTTTGACAAGGTATCCCTTGCCCTTTTCGAATCTAATTTATTAAAAAATTATTACAATTATTACATACATATGTTTAATGAATATAAACTTATTTATTTTAAATATATGTAAGCGATGATTTTTCCGAGATCGTCTCGAGTTGTCATAAATCTATAAAGCAGCGCCGAAAGTGAAAGTGCGGCAGATGGGCACTATATGACCGCCGGTCAACCCTGATAGGCCGAGAAAAGTTGCATCACGGCGCCCGCGAGGGTGGACAGTTATCCTCTTGTCGTCAGCTAGATCTATTGTACAAACCTTATAGATTTGAATAAAAGTAGCTGCAATTTTGTTGATTTACTTCTGCGAGATTTTATTTGCAAATGGTTAACTCTATCTAGCAAGAGAGCGCTAGATACATGCTTGAATTTGAATTGAAGAAGCGATATATGTTTCTTAAATATAATTACCTAATTTTACATCACAAGGATTAATAGATAATATACGACGTATTAGTCACAATGTCACAGCTTTTAATGTAAACACTATTTAAAATCACCTCAATTTATATGGTTCAACGATATCATGAACTACGTCATGATGTTATTCTTTATCATGTTGTTGAGGATCATATGATATTTGAAATTTAACATTTGAGTGTTCTCTTGGCAGTTAATTTTGATTAATTTGTTAATTTTGATACAAATCATTTTGGAAATTAAATTAAACGTTGTTTTATATTAGTCTCTCCATCGAGAATATCAACATTGTTCCAATCAATATCATAAGAGTGTGACGTCACCATAGATGTATTACTATTATGTTTCTTGTGTTCGTTTATATATGTTTTTAAGCAATGTTTTGTTTCTTCAATTTACACTGATGAACAATATTCGCATTTAACTTTGTACACAACATTAGTTTTATCCTTGCCTTTTATAACAACTGAGTCTAATTTATTGATTATATTTGGAATTATATTTATTCCATAATTTTTAAACTTCAGTGAGTTTTTATAATGGAATAGTCAAGATAATTAATAGGATTTTTATTTTCCATTTTGTATGTAAATTTTAGACGACAATTGTATGGATTAAAAGTATTCAAAATCGCCTTTAGATGATCTTTATAAACAATACAATAGATTGTATCGTTTACATGTCTATAATAAAATAATGAAAAGTAATTGTATTTACTTTTTAGTGAATTTAGATAATCAAACTCCAAGTCATCTATCACTATGTCAGTAAATAGCGGAGATATTAGTGAGCCCATTTGGGTACCAAAAATTTGTTTATAAAATTTCTTGCCAAACACAAAATATGTTTTGTTGAAAAGAAATCTGTAATTTTAAGGATATCGTTGAATGGAATTTTACTTATGTTATGTATATTATTTATTCTTTTTTCTAAGCTTAGTATGATTAGTTCATAGGACGTATTTGTGAATAATAAACTTACATCCAAAGAAATTAATATATGATTTATTGGAATTTTTATGTTCTTTAATTTATTTTTAAGTTCTAATCTGTTGTTAATTTTCTATATAGAAGGCTTAACAGATTTTTTTAATTCTTTATATAATAGTTTGGAAAAAATGCAGAGGACTATATTTATTATAAAATTAAAAATAATGTTCAAATGTTTATAAAAGCATAATTTTGTACAACTGAATATTAACCATAAGCTGCAAATATCACATTACATTTCATATTTATAGAACAACTTATTAGATATTTTATGTAGGAAAGGATGAACGAATAATGGAGAAAAGACATTAAAATAATTTTGGCACATGTTGGACCTTTAAAATTTAGCACCCGATTGAACCTTGTTTCCTTGGACAATAATAGCTTGTAAAGAAAAAGTAATAGGATACTACAAAGTGAAGACGATCAATTAACGAAAATATCTTTTTATAGTTTTCAAAGCTGTATTGAATTTGTTGGGATTGGCTTTTGTGAGTCTCGTGGATTAAGGTCTTGAGATCTTGACTCACTCGTGGTTCGAAAATTGTGGATCTCGTGGCAAATCGCAAGCGAATACAGCCTCGGCAATACAATACAACAGCTCGTCTGCATTCAGGGCATTATTCGGGACTGGGACATCGTCACGTGACGGATTCTACTCTACAACTGGGTCTGGGCTGATACCAACAGCAGTCAATTTGAACACATCCGCCTTACGTCGCACTCGCGATTCCTTTCCCAGGATCGGGTCCGCTAGTCCGATTAGTGCGAAGTGCAGTCCAGCTGAGGATTGAGACGGGAAGACCGGCGTGAGCGTCGTAATAGCTGGTGTGGGACTTTCTGGGAATTGTACAAAGGTTCCCGGGAGGTGAAACCGCGGGCACATCCTGCGACCGTCGGCCCCTGGAAACCGCAAAGGGGGTGGCTACTTACATTGATTTTCCCCGGAGAACCTTTTGTTTGTCTCCGGTTGCGGCCTCCGCGCAAGACCGTGTCCACCCTACTCGGAAATTCGAGTCACAACTACGGGAAAGCGCACCTGTTTTGGTATCGTTGAATAAATATTTGCAAGGTGAGACACAAGTTGTAAGTTGCAGGTTATGAGTCGTCTTCAATTCAATTCCTCCAATTGATGCCTCCGCAACGGAAATATTTATTCAAAGCAGGTAGTTTTAATAGATGGCTAGTTTTTGAGGGAACAGTACAATAAATGTTTGATGAATACAATTTGAAAAATACACTCTGTCAAAACTACGTAATTTCTCTTTCAAGCACTTTTAATTTCTCAATTTGCGTTCATCTGGCTTACCTTACTCTCCCCTCGAAGAGGCATTTAACATGCTTGATATCTTTATCATTTCAGTTTGTCACGCCTCATGAAACGCCATTTAAAACCGATTCGTAATAAAGGAAAAGACAAAAATACAAATTTAAAAAGCATTTGATTTACTTTGGTCCCCGTTTCATTACGCCCCAATTTGTTTCACTCGATTCATCCTCGAATAATTTCCTTTATCGTCTGGTTGTTCTCGGGAACGTAAAATCGGGCAAATTTTCAATGGTCATGCCTTCTTCTATTTTTAGCCTCGAATACAAGTATCTTATACTCGGAAGCGCATATCCAATAAAACAGATATCAATCAATCCTCCTTCTCTCATTTATTCCGCCTCTACCTCGCAGATGTTCCCCGGAGCTATAACGCGGGGCGGGAGTGGGCCGAGAGAAGAGCCGTGTACTCATCGGGCACACAATATGCCGACGCATACTTCTGAGAACTCGTTCCGTAAATAGCACCTATATAAAGCGATTCCGGTGTGTAACGTATCTCACGTATTAAAAGACGATCCCGCACCCACATGCCTCTACCGCCACCTCCGCCTTCCCACAGCCGCCGCCTCCGTCGGGGAATAGCGGTAAGTGCGGAAATAGGAAGTGTAGGAATCGTCGAGAGTCAGCACTTTTTTCTCTTTGAGGAGTTGAGTTGTCTAGACGATCTTTACCAGCGGTTTTGTTTATACTCTTTGAGCTGGAGATATCAAACTAGTGTATGCTCCAGTTTTACAATGACAGGAATTGCGTGATTCTTTTAAATATTTATACATTAGTCTGCTTCATGAAATACAAAAAAAAAAAAAAACTATGGATTGAACTTCGGTCGTCAGAGTCGAGTGAGAACGTCGATTTCAAAATTTCGAAAGCGTTGTCAACGAAACATTTTGGAGTATATCAATAACTCTCATTTGACTTGGAAAGATGACACATCGATTCCATTTTTCCGATGTACTAATTACTTTATTAAGATTTCATTCATTCATTATAATAATCTTGCAAAAAAATTATTTATCCTAAACTGGTGCATGCCAAGACAATATTTTCAATTTTTTTAAACCTTTTGTCATTTACTTGTCACAAAAATAATGGTTAAGATAAAAATTCGTTACGAGGACATCTCCGTTACTCGACGATATTTTCAAAACGTCCACCACCTCTTCGGGAAGAACTCGAAGGTATTTAAAACTCTACCTCATGGGGTGTTGTCTTAACGTTCACTTAGAACAAAAAATGAATGCACCAGAAACATAGTTTAAAAGAGAAAAGAAGTATTTCGATTTTAAATAAATATAATGACATGAATTTTCGAGTTTTCCCTGAAGTTTTTATTGGTAATTCATGGTTTAGTGGGAAACAAGCGTTTGTATCTCGTGTCGGAATTTCATGAAAATACTATGTCCAACTTTTCATGCCTAGTAAACCAAAGGGGGATTTTCAATTTTGCAACGAAGACTCGACCGAAACAATTTCACCACCATAAACAACTGTTTTTTTTTAGGTTTTTCCATTTAGGAGTGTATTTGTATGCAGGTTAGATCAATTGATTCCAAACAGCAATGATTAACCCGCTTTATTAAACATTCAGTACTCTAGTAACAGCACTCGGTACAATTCGAAATAATAATTAATAATGTAAATTAGATATATATTCAAAATTAAGATATATGTTATGAAACTGAGTTCTTATCCATATACATGGTTTATCCCCGAAGTATTGAGTTTTTTTTTCATTTGGCGAATATTGGTCACAGCGATTTGGGAAGGGTCTTAAAATGTAGAAAAAAATCTTTTACCATTTGTTTTTTTTTTTTTTTTGATAATTAGATGTGGCAGAATTTTATTTCGCGCGAAGGGTGTTTTTGATTTTTAGACACGGCGTGTTGAAACGATTAGTAGAAAAACGTTACGCGAGAATGTTCGTTTAAAGATTTATTCCAGTCATTTTAGCTCAAAAAAAGGATTATTTTTCACATGGCGCGAAGTAGTCGAGATTTTTTTTTAAATCAGTAAAATGCAATATATAAATAAAGAATATGACTATGCTACGTCCGTTCTATCAGTGAAAATTTGTTTAAATTACAAGAAAAACCTATTTTTTCTCAAAAAAGTTTTTATGTCTTGAAAACTAAGCCTCGGTTGAAAAATTTTATCAGCAAAATTTTCTTTCTTATTAAATTTTCTAAGTAAATAGTTAATTACAAAAATTATAATAATCACTTTTTCCATTGAAAAAAGTTTTGGCTTTACAAAAATATGTCATAACATTTTATGTATATTTACACAAAGTAAATATTAATAAAATTGCATAATATTATATATATTGGAAGCCGCTCTTAGTGTGAAAATAAATTTGTAAATATGAAATTGTTACGGCAAAAAGTTTACTGATAATTTATTTGTTAACAAGGCAAGTTTACAAATTTTCAAATATATGAGACAGTCTACTATAAAAGTCACCCACCATTATAATAAAAACAACTATAATTGGACAATTTAAAAAAAAAAACTTAATATAGAAAAGATATATCAATTTATTAAACATTAGTAGATTCTCATTTATATCAGTTGACTTTAAATTAGTAACCAATATTAAGTAAACTGTTGTCCTTTGAAGTAATTTAAGATAAACTTTCTTTTTCTATTATGAATATTACATTCAAATAGATCACCACTAAGATTAATTCTTATTTTTAGAACAATTTCAGTTTAGAAAACAAACATTGATAAAGTTCGCTATTAATAAAGTTAAAATAATATTAAAATTTTATACGTAAGAAAATTATTTAAGGAGAAAATCGTTATTAATAAAAATTTTGATTCACAAATATTTTATCTTAGTCGTGTAATATATAAAAAATACAATTATTTTGCTATATTTTATTAGATAAAAATACTCTTCATAATTATAATTTTTTCTTATAATTATAATTATAAATTTCAACCTAAATCTATTATTAAGCTTGATATTGCTTGCGGTTTAAAGTAAAATATTTCGAAATGTTGATTTACTTCATTTACTTTACTTTTTAATTTAATTTGCTTCATTTGAAAACTTTACATTTTTTGCCGTTGATCCTTTCTCTTGAGAATTCCTATCCGACTATTTACATGTATCATAAAATAAAGGAATTAAAACAATAAATTAAAATTGCTTTGCGTCGGTTTTTTATAATTTTGTGTCACTCTGAAATTAACTCTTGATATGTAAACTGCTTTTTTTGTATATATTGTGAATAAACTTACTTATTTACAATTTTACCTTGTATTTTACATTCACTTTTTAGTTAATATAAGGAGAATTTTAAGGTGACGAACATTTATTAAACATTATAAAAAGGAGTAACATTATATCATTTTGAGTAACGCACAATTTAGTAGGAATTACATCGATATCCATAAACTTTTAATAAATTTTAAGCTTTTATTGAGATGTTTGTAGTTCAGAGTTTGAAATGCATTATGATTTAATTTTATAACAAGAATTTTACTACTGATATTAAATTTATGATCATTTATGCTAAATTATCATTCTATAATAAGTAAAGAAATATTTGATTGCTATTAGGTATAAAAAATAAAATTAATATTCATATTAAATTAATATTTTGGTAAAGCTCGACAAATATTTAAAATATGATTTAGTCTTCTCGATATTTTAATACCACTTATTTATTTTTTAGACGCTGGAACCCTTAAAGCTTTCGTAACTAAAATCTGTTACAATGTACAAGAAATTATGCAGAACGCAAATTTTCATGTTAATGTTAAACACTAATTGGTAAAATTTAATGATTCATATTCAAATAATTATACTACACTATTTAGTATAATTTACGACTTGTTACAAAAATCGATTAAAAAATACAAATTCTCGTATCGAGCGTCAAGAATAAGTCATACAGGAAAAACTTAGAATGAAAATAGAAATATAATAAATATTAGAATAAAAATAGAAGCTTATTCGGTATTCTTCATGAACTGAAAATAAAAAGGGTCGATAATTATGAGTAGATAATGGTAGAAAAAGGGAAAGAACTCTGGATGCCAGTGCAGTATTGTAACTATTAGCTCAAGAATTAAATGAAATTTGAACGGATAGTTGTCAAACCAACGAGGAAGACTTTATTGGCGCTTGGATTTGTATTTTAAAATGAAAAAGAAGGAAAAGGAAGGAAATGTGAACCAAATTTTAAAATGTAAGTTGATGCTGTTCCGGAGAGTTTAAATAAGAAAAGATAAAAAAATAAAAAAAGAGATAAAAAGGAAGACAGACGAGCAGGCGTAGAGTGCCAGGGTTCCAAATCCCAAGATGTGCTGTATTTTATTTCCATCCCTGCAAGGAATCCAGATGGGTGGATGATTTAAAAATTGACGAATTATCGGATACCACCGAACCGATATTAAGAATAAATCTCCGAAATAATTAGTTGGCTTGTTACAGTCAGGCCGGAGGTGGGTGAAATGGATATTTTTACAGATAGATCAACGTGATTATTGGGTTATTTGTCTTATTTTTTTCTTGCTTAACATTTCAATTTGTTCCTCACTTCTCCAATAATAAAGTGAATAAGAAGGTGAGCTTAGGCTCAATATCGACTATTCGCCGTATTCGGCAACCAATTAGCGATGATTTTATTGCACATCTCGCAAGTGCGAATGCATCCGAGTCCGGGTCAGCTCCAAAAAAACGAAAGGGCCGGATTCTGATTTCATGGGGCCTGGGTTATAATTTTACGTATAATAAATCACTTGGGGTATTAGAATTCCCCGACAAAAGTAAGGACGACGAAGAATCATATGAGACTGGCCCGATTTCTTCTTGGTACAATCTCAATCACCCGAGGTCCGATTCAATTTGCATGTTCGTCGAAAAATCGCTTCTGAGAAAACCGAAGCGAAAGCCACCCCTCGACATCTACATCCATACTCGAGTGCATGTGGTTGTGTTTGTGATTGTTGCTGTTGCTGGCGTTGGTGCCGCCCTGTGTCGTAGCGGGAGATTCGCCTTTTCTGATAGATTCCAAGAGTGAGGAGGTTCTTGGATTACGGGATTCGATACTCCTGTCCGCGTTTTATTATGGCTTCTCTATTTTGTCTCGCGTACTTGTTCTTATTATGTGCATGCTCGGAAATCGGGGTAGAATGCAGATTACAAATATGTGTCTTGTGTGCGACAGGTGGCGGGTAAGAGGGGGGGGGAGAGGAGCTTTATTCCCACTTATACATATCTTTTTTTTACACTTGTAGATAATAAATCAATAATTCTCCTGTAATATTTTTTCTTCATCCTTTTTATTTTTTAAGGCCTCACCAAAAGGTTTTATTATTTTTTTTCATGCGTCAAAATATAATCACTCTGCAGTAAAAATTAATTTATCAACTGAAACGCATCGGTTACGCTTCGAATAATAATTGAGGTTATTGCAGAGAACAAACGGGAAAGAATACTCAATAATTGGATCAAAATTTTGTGTGAAAAGATAAATATAAATTAAATACCTACTAAACACTTATAGATTATCATTACTTGATTATTTAATTGCTTAACAAATGTTCTAATTACTCTAATCAACATTATTTAAAAAGTACCTCTAATTTTCACTTTCTCATTGCAATATTACTACACGTGAATATTATTACTAATATAAAAAGGATAAATTAAAACAAAAAATTGTATTTTTCAGACATCAATGGCTATTAGAAGTAAAATTTATTTGTGAATACATCATTTAATTGTATAATTCGTGCAAATTAGATGAATAAAAAAATATAAAATATAACTGTATAATAAATGGTATGATTGATTCAATCTAGAAATAAAACTTCTCGATCTTGACCGTTATTCAACGCTTTTTCTTGCTCTCGGTGTTTCGAGATTAAGAGAGAGGAACCGTGCTCTCTCGAAAAGACAATCGGGACAGCTGATCCTGATTTTATTGAGGTTCGCAAGGCTGTGCGGGAGGAAAAGCGTCTTTCCAGAAGGAAAAACTACGCGTCACTTAGCCTTGGGAGCTCGCGTGCAACCCACCCAGCATTTAGTCATTTTCGTTTGCGTTTCGCAGATTTTCTGTACAAATTGTGTGTGCAGGTGTGCAATCGCTGTACTATGCGTGCAACTGAACGAGCACAGGGGTCCATCTTTTGGGAGAAACAGAGAGCACCAGGAAGTCCTGAAACTCCAGCTCTAAGCGGCATCGTGCAAGCCGGAGGATGTCAGCCGAGTGAGACAATGGTCACCTCCACCATTACAATTTGTACACAAAAGAAGGTATTTTCGGCTTTTTCCTCGCTCGGGAGATGTTTTTGTAAAACAACTATATATCGCGGAGCCATTAAGCGAATAACTTTACGAGGCTCAATTATTGTTTTATTTATTTATTTAATCAAATCATTTATCTCTTCCTCGCCCCTTTTCCTTCACTAACATATAACACATTTTATTATTAAATAACTATATATTTAAACTAAATATAAATCTAAATAAATTAAATATTCATTTTACTTTGAACATATTGGTGAGTTTTTTAAAAAAACAAAAATTGTTTTATATGAGAGTTAAACGTGTTTAGGCTCGGTGTACACACCCTACATATTTTTAATTTTATTTCAAATTATCGTCTCATCTTTCTTTTGATCCAAGCAAAGATTTATTTTTATTTTTTATTTTATTTTATTTTATTTTTTAACATTCTACTAAAAATTAGTGTGCTGTTGTTTCATATAATAGCCTCCATTCGCACTTCATCAACTTTATTCTATTCAATTTAATTACTTTCACAATATATATATATCCTTTATTCCGTAATTGCATAGTTTCTTATATGAGAGAGTATAATTCATTTGTTTTATTTAAAATATGTTTTCGAACCTTCTCATTCTCAATATCTTGGCTTATTATTTTCATACTTTATGAAAGATTATCATTTTAATTATTTTATTATTTTTTAATATTTTTTTTCAAACATTTAAATAAAAATTTTGATGACATAATATCAAAATTATAACAAGTTATAATAATAATGACAACAATAACAACAATAATTGTAATTATAATTACATAATACACTTCTGGATGGGTGCAAACAGAAATTGCTTTAAAGACTTCAACTCGTACAGAACCTAGTTTCCCTAAGATCTTTTCCGACAAAGTCTTGACTTCGAATGTAACATTTGCAGTTGTTAACAAAATTTCAGGAATATATTATTTAACGATTGTGAATAATGCCTTATATGTTCTTACTTAACAAACTGTATGGTTTGTTTTCTTTATATTATTTTCTCCAGTCAGAAGATTTTTTTTTAAATCATGGTATTGTATATGATGCGATATTTTTCATTAGCAAATTATTAGTAGTTATATATAAAATTTCTTTTTCTCAACCTCTTTTTTTTTTTTTTTTTTAAATAGATAAGCTTCCTTTTAATTTTGCACAAATTTCAGATTGTTAATTGCTTTAGTAGAGAGTATTGAGTATGTCAGAATTAATGCTACATTTTTCTTGATTAAGACTGTTAAGGTATTTAAAACACGAATCGAATAAAATATCTTGCTTTAAAACATTGTTTTAATCTGTTTTGATTCATCGTTGTTCAAGATCATTTAGATGTTTTTTTTCTCATTTGTCCTCTGTTGATATCAATGACTTATAATCAAGACATTTCTATTGAATGAATCAAATTGTCAAATTTTTTTTATAGTCAAATGAATCACAACCTAATTTTAAATTTATAATAACTATTTTTATATCAATTTAATTTGTAAAATATAAAAAAAACGAATAATTGAAAAACAGAGAAATATACAGAGAATAAAGAGATAGAGAGATAGATAGATAGATAGAGAGAGAGAGAGAGAGAGAGAGAGAGAGAGAGAGAGAAACACAGTCAGAGTGGTCAAAATGACACAAGTTTTCACATTTTTTTCCCTGAAAATTACTGTTTTTCTTATTAAAATTTTATGCATCTCTAAAACTGATAAAAGAATTTATCCAATTACATTGAATAAAACATTTCATCGATTACACAATCTCTTCGGAATTTTTATTACATAAATGATAAATGAAATTCTGTATCTTTGTACCAATTTCACATGTGCGTTCGTTACCACATTCTCATTTTTATTGTTACAATCATCATCATCATCATTATCATAATTATTATCAATGCAAAAATTTGTAAAAGTAAATTCTTAAACTACAGTAATATAATTTATATTACAACTTAAATTAAAAGTAGTAACTTTAAATTATTTTTCTTGTAATTATCTTGTAATAGTTTTGAGTCAATAGTTATCGTGCTACTCTTATTATCGGTTTTACCTATAAAATATTTAAACGTTATTTTATAGTAGGCAAATCACAAAAAATTTGCACATTCTTTCAAAATAAACTCTTACATAACTAGATAATTTGTGGATAAGGAGTCTGCGTAATGATTCAAACAATGAACGGCTCGTCGCTGTTAAACTTTCTAAATATTTACTAAAATGACGTGCAAATACATAAACGATCTGCTTTTAAAATCCTCATTCCAACGATTAACTGTTTTGCTTGCTCGACCAAATAACCCTGAGGTTCGGGAACAACCCTTAACGGTCTTAGGCGAATGTTCTGGTAAAAATTCATGTTGACGGTTGAATAGATAATAGCAAGTCTGAATTGCAGCATTTTCGACGGAGAATAACCCTTCGAGAAAAAAAAAATGAATTTGCCTCCTGTGAGGTTTGAACTCACGACCCCTGGTTTACGAGACCAGTGCTCTACCACTGAGCTAAAGAGGCTATAGCTCTTGTATTCTAAAGTGTCAGATAACAGAAAGGTGCTGGTGATATTCATTCTTATTTGTGCAAAAACTATTTTTTTGCAAATTTTAATTTTCGTTCACCTTTACATTACATTAGTTTTCATGTACTTCTTATTTCTGATATTAGATTTACATTTATTTATAAATTTTTTTCGAAGTATAAAATAGCCCTTTAACCACGTTTTTGAATCAACAATAGCGTCCAAAAAAGATAATTGTTATTACATGCATTATTTAAACTGTTTTTTTTTTATAAATACTTGATTATGATCTTTTAATGTAGTAGTCGTACCAAATAATATTTTTTTACACGATAATCGGGCTCTGAATCCTTGTAAACATACACAATTAATCGATTCGAATTCCGAGTACTTTTGTTTTTTATATTCCTCCGTAATTTTATATAAGCAATTGTGTATAATTATAAATGAATTACAGTTTTTATTTATTTAAAAATTAATTTATGCACATAAAATTATTTCTGTAACATTAATCTCTCATTGCATTCTATCTACTATAGAAATATTTCATATTTCATTCATTTCGTTTCATATTTATGTTTTTAAATATAAGTATTAAAAGTAGTTAAGAAAGTTCTTTTAATAATATAAATCTTTGATTATTAAATTAATATATATTATTTTTGTTTAAATAAATTTCCAATAAAACATCTAAATAAAATATTTTATATATTTAACAAATCAAACGAAATTCTATATATTTAAAAAATAATTACTTTGAAATCATGTAGATCTCAATTTAATTTTATTATGAGGATTGCAATGTTAATTTAAGGGAAAAAAATATACTAAACTTTTGACAGAATGTATTAAATTTTTAAAATAAAAAATTATCAATTATATGTTAAAATTCTGTGATCAAAAAATGTATTGTTATTATTTTACAATATTTTTAAAAAGTTTTGTATGTATTTTTAGATTTTTTTTTTTAAGTATTATTTTTAAAATCTTAGGATTAGTATCAACACAAAAATAAATTTTAATTGAATATGTCAATAATTAATTCAAAATAATTAAGGATTATTCATATAGCCCCATAAGAAGAGGTCTATTATGCTTTGTAAATTAAGTATGAGGGTACGGTTTAGTTATCTAAAATAATTCATTATACTTTCATTTAGTTCACTATTAAAGAGAGAAAATAATCAATGCATAAATATCTAACCGAAGGAATTGTGAAAGCAAATGTAATAAAATAGATGAAAAAAAAAAAGTAAAATGATTATTCTATCTGAATATAAATCTATAGTAAGCTGTATATAGAACAATTAGATATTTTTAATTATCAACATATTAACTTCTAGCTAAAAAAATAGTTTTATTTTTATTTTGATAGTTACAAAACATAAGGGTGCTTTAACTTTTCATTTACTATATAATAATGGAAAGTCATTCAGAAGTTGATCGTCCATTTTGCTCCAATTTTCTCTATATATCACAGATTCATAGCCCAATGAAAATACATGTATGCATCAATGAGATAAATTTCATGGATTCGGATTATGTGATTTTGTATTTAAGTCGCAAATGCTTTTGAAATATCAAAATATGTTTTGGCTATTTCAATACAATGCATTAAAGGTACGACATTACCCTTGGAACTAATAGAAATTGTATGCTTTTCAATTAGTCTTTTATATTTATTTTTAAATATAATTATTCTTTAGTTGAAATGTTCTGTATGCCGAGATTCATGTAAAATATATTATTAATTTAAGTATATTTAATTTTTTTTTTTTTTTTTAAAGGATGTTTGATAATGTAAACTATTAAAATCTATTAACCGAAAGTGCATCAAGTTAAAGCAATGCGAATTAAGAACTTGATTAAAATGTATACAAATTAAAGACGACTAGAAGATACTATGTTTTAAATGGAAATTTAAGCAATAAAATTAATTAGAATTATAAATTCAATAACACCTTCTGTGAATTAAATCACTAAAATGAATAAAGTTAATAACGTACGTCGTAAAACAGGATAATTACGATTTTATATAATATTATTTTAGTTGTATTTTTAATATATAAGTTATTTTATATAATTGTATAATTAAATAATACGCCTATCACACAATTATATATTACAGTAAATGTAATATCAAAGTAATGTAGGTAAGAATAAATGGTGTCCTAAAAATGAAAAACGATAATGCACTTTTCTTATTTTTAATTTTTAGTTTTAAAAAATATTATATAAATAAATATACAGAAGAATAAAATTAGTAGTAGCTCTATTTGTGAAAAATGATTTTAAGTTATACAGTAGCCTGAACCATTTTAATGTACATAAATTATAATATTATCTGTTGAATCCAAACCTTTAGTATATAAAAAAACTCACTTTTATCTAATTATTATGCATGCATTTTTATATCAATTTTTGCAATAATTACTTATTAAAGAAATTACATAACATTAAATAGCTATTGTTCTGTATGATAAAATCCAAAGTGTCTCGGAAAGACTCCTTGGTTCCTTTTTACTAACTATTCATTAATAATAACCTTTTAAATTAATAATAAGTCCTATTAATAAAATCCAAAAATCAAATTAACCTTTAGGATGGCGACATTGGCGCGAAAAAAATTTGGTTACTCGGACCAAAGATCCACGGATTCTAAATTATTTGCAAATGGCTTTTTAATTTTTGGTCGCAATACCGGGAGAATAATATCGGGCCCGGATAACGTCCAGAGAATGCAGTCGGAGCAACGTTTGGTCCCGTACCGGGAACGGAGATAATGAATTTCTCCGGGCAAACGTCGGCCGAGATATCCAGAAGACCCTTACACTACGAGGAACCCGCGATCTTTACGAGTTTGGATCCGGGCCCCGCCTCTGCTTGTCTACGAGGGGTCTTATCGCGAAAAAAAGAGAGAGGAACCATGTCACGAAGGATCCCATATTCCCCCTCCCCCAACTTTTGCCTTCTGTTGCTTTCCTTTGTCCATCTCCCATCCTCGTTTTTTCGTTTTTACTCGGAGTTTTTTGCTTTTGGAATATTGCGAGGAGGGATCGACTTTTTGAAAATTCAATTTACAACTAATATTTTTGCGCTCTATCTCGAACGTCGTGGTTTATTTACTCAAGCCTTCCTCCTTCAACTTAATTTTATAAAGCACGATCTTGGAGTCAGGAATATTATTTATTATTAGTTATTATTTATTATTATTCATTATTTATTATTTATTATTTGTTATTTATTATTATTTGTTATTTATTATTATGTATTATTTATTAGTTATTATCTGTTTGTTGTCTCGGTTGTGCCCACAATTCTCCCTCCTCCGCTTATTTTTAATCGAAATTGGGATCCCTTGCATTTATTAAATCATAATTGTGCTCAACCCTTATGTTAATATTAATGTTGTGTTGATTAATATTTTTAATTATATCCGTCATAATTTGTTCAACAAATATAGCTCAATGCAAATATAATAAATAATCTTGCCGAGTTCGACTGTAGATTTTCACGCGCAATTCAGTTTTCATCAAAGTTCATTTTTACACTTATATGGATGCGCCTTTAAATTATTTTTTATTTATATATTCACAAGGCACAATTCTACATTCGAAGGTATAATAAGGTTATACTTATAATGATTCAAGTTTAAAAAATATATTTAAGAAAATGAAAACAAAAATCAACGTCAAACAAATAGACAATCCCCAGGGCGCATTCTGAGATAGTAGTTTTAACGAATTAAAGACAGAATACTTTACTCGTACAATACTAAAAAATATTGTAATGGATTTAATTTCATTTCCGTCTGTTGAAATCAATAATCTTCAAACAATACACCCATCCATTCTTGTATTAATGTTCTTGGCTTTGCTGTATTTTGATTGAAAACTTGGTTGAAGTTTTTCAGTGGCATTTGTACGTTCCATTAAATTAAATTTTATTTCAAAACTAAAAATGTTATATTGCTTTAAATGAAGTTACTCGAATATTTTAATGCTCGATTAATTTTTTACCTTAAATATCAGCTACTGTGGTTTTACTTAATACCGTTTAGAACAATAAATCATATTATTTTTCGGTTAAATTTAGATTTTATAATAATATAAAAATAATATTAAAGATAATATGACACAATCAAAAGTTTTAATACATTTATGATAAAAAGTACAAGTAAACTTAATGTAATGCTGCATGAAATGCTACAAAATTGAATAAGACAATAAAGAGAATAAAAAATGATATAAAATTTTTATTAATTATATAATATTAACGAAATGTTATTATTATAAAAATCTGAAAGTTTTTGTGAAAACTAGTGAAAACAGAATAAATATTTTTTATTATATATTCAAAAATAAATAAATTATCGATATGAATTCTGGTTTTTCTTTACTTTCTGATAAAAAATGTTACTTCTCTTGTAAATACTATCAATGATAAGATGTAGAAAATAATTATTAAAAACCCAAACATTGCGTGAAATTCACGTACTGGGAAATTGAATAGGATCAGGAATTATGGAACATGTCAAACGATTTTACGACGATTATCATATTCGCGAATTGTCAGTGGCAAGAAAATAATTAACAGAGTCAACTCTCATCATTTGATTATTTGTAGTGCCCCACTTCCGCCGTGATATATCATTCTCGCTGCATTCGGGAATTGGCGCAAGGTCACGTGACATGCGTTTTCATCTTGAGATCTATGGCGCGTGCGCAAACGCGACAACTTAAGTTCCTTTTTGTATTGTTTCGTGCACCTGTCTGAGTTCCCTATTTTTGCATCTCGAGTTTTCTTTTCTACGTAGAGCATGTTTATTGTTTCATTTTTTTTCAAACAAGAGAATGATAAAGTTTACGAAGAACAGTTAATCACTTGATTAATCAGCAGCACCGACTGATAATTATTTTCTACTCAAGCGATAAGCGCAAAAAAAAATTATTATTTTATTGATCATCAAGAAATGACTTGTTTTAAGGTGGGACTTATTGCAGGGAAAACGAAGCAATTATTTGCTTTTTGTCTTTCGAGAATTTTTTCTTTTTCTTTTGTCGCCTGATTTCTTTATAATTTACAATGTGAAAATAAATAAACGGGAATCGATACTAGTAACTGAAAAATATTTAGAAGACTCTATTACTGCACTATAACATATTATAATATATATAATATAACTGTAGTATAATATGAATCCTTTTGTTTCATACTCTTTACAATTACGTAGCAGTAGTTTTGATTAATCTCGGTAAATCAACACCTTGTCCTTCTTACAAAATGAAATTTATTTTTTTCAAATATTTGAATATCCGTGAAATGTTGATGTGATGCTCCTTTTTTATTTGTTCTAATAAAAATACGGCTGATGTTAAATAATTGTGATAATGAATCTGTAATTCATGAAAGTACTGGGAGAGATAACAAGTCAATTAGTTTTCAGCGATTTATATATTGAAGTCGGATCAGTTTAAACGATTATAAGCAATTGCTCAAACGACGATAAATATTTTAGAAATAGATTATTTCCGATAACGATTCGTTAAATTTAAAAAACAAAGGGACATGGTGTCCACGATGAATGTTCTTTGTAATAAATAAGTGCTTAGAACTATTGTCGCGAGTTCGTGCCACTCTTTTATCAAAACCTTATCAGTAACCCGCAATTTAACAATATATGAGGAATAATCTACCACATTATATGTATGTGTAAGTATACATCGTTCACCGTCACTCAACATCTGCATCGACTGAATTACACCCGGTTCTCGTATTTTCTCAGAAGCTTCAAGATCGAGATCAAAATAGCTTCGCGACTGGACGAGGTGAGCGTCTGTCAAGAGTTCACAGAAACAAGCGACTTATTGATTGAAGGAAAACGAGAGCTTGATACAGGAAGTGATGCTAAGGAATTTTCTTTCTCCTTTTTCGATGTACTAGATTGTTCGATCCATTTTCATGTCAATAACAGTGAATTTTAATCTCTATGAGACTCGCCGAGATCAGAGTCGTGAAATCATGATTGTTGGGGATGAATTGAGCTTTTGCGCACACAATGAAATATCGAAACACAAACGCGGAGGTTGTTATTAATAGCTACAATGCATGGTTTTTCATTTATACGTTACCGTTTCGACTATTAAAGTAGTTGGCAGTTCCTCCTCCGCTTATTACATTTTGTTTTATGCCTCCTCTTATCTTTTACCGAGTAAATTTAATCACGAATTCTCGCAAAATCGTGCTTCTATTTTCAAATTTCACGCAAGTGTAGACTTCCTTCACAGCTGTTTCGTCCCAAGAGAATTTAAGAAAAGTTTATCTTATTCTAAGTGGTTTTAATAGCCTCATTTACATCACTCGCTTAACACGGAGAAAAATAAATAACCGCCGCGACAGCGAAATGTAAATCGCTTGAATAATTACAAATTTGCTTCATTTTCGTTGATTATATTCTCGAGAAACACGTTTAAATTCGCCGATTAAGTATTTTTATGACTGATGACAGGGCTGTAAAAATTTGCAATTTCAAATAAGAATTATATTGAGAAATATTGAGTTTTATGTAGTTATCCCTTCTCTATTTTTTAATAATATTAATGAAATAATATTCAAATGTTTAAGATTAAAGAATTTATATTAAGAATTATATAGAATTATTGAGAATAAATGATTTTCTCATACACTTAAATTCAAAAAATACCTGAAGTATGATTTATTCATATGTTTTATAAAATTCTATTATAAAACGGTATGTTTAAATACATGTATTTTTATTTCATTGTATTTCTTTACATAAAAAAAAAAAAAAAAAAAAAAAAAAAGAAAAAAAATGATGTACAATGTCATTGGTTTGTAGCTTTGAAACACTCGAGTAATTAAATAATCCAAGAGCACAGCAGCATTTGTTCATGTAATATCATTAATAAATAAGTTTTAGTGACGATGGAAATTTTGTCAGACAATAGTAGAGCTTGCATTCATTCGTTCGAGTTTTGACAAAAAGGGCGGCATATTGGTTGTTTTGTTCAATTTTTTTATTTATTTAAAAAAAATTTTTTTATTTATTTATTTTAGACACGTAGAATGAACAGCGATGATTCCGCGAGAGCCACGTGACTTCCTGGCCAATTGTCGCACTCCATTATAAGAAGGTGTTATCTTGCTTATTTGGAAATACTAAGTCAATTGACGTCACTCTGGCAGTCCCGTATGAGTGACGTATCTGTGTTTTGACCACTTCGGTATTAGAATATTGCATCGATTGCAGTTACAGATGGTCCGTGATCCCGATTCATCATCGGAACTCGCGTACTCAACGTCGTTCCCCATCAAACAGTAACTTTATCTGGAATTTATCAGTGAAAGGAGGCAACCTTGAATTCAACGACTGCGAGTTCGAATAGTATAAATTTAACGCTACTACAAATTTCAGGGGAGACGACTTAATGTAAAAATCAGAGATTTATGGTAGGCACTTTTGATCGAGCAAGAATAGAAAAACTCCGCGCTTGCTTCCAACAATAAAAATAGATTTGATGCAAAAAATAGATTTTCCTCAATAATAAATGAATCATCAAATTTTCTTCACAAGCATAAAAAATCTCTCGCATGTATACATATGAACAACGGAATTTTTAGTCTCGGATGCTACAAATGATGAAAGTCCTTGGACGGGAATCTAAACAATTTTCACAGCAAAATGGAGAAGGACATAAAAAGATCTCACCCGTTACGGTGCGTTCAGTCATTTTTTCCGCAGTTTTGACATGCCCTAATGCGCCCTGCACAGGCAATAAAATGCTGAATAAGTGAAGAAAAATAGTAATAAACAATCAAAGAGATACAAAAAAAAGAGCGAGGGTGGAAGATGTTTTTCATTTTCCTGGTCGAAAAATAGGAAAGCTGGTGCGAAATGTCAAAAATATACAAGTTGTCGCTAAACGTCAATCTCTAGATCTCAATAAAAACTTATTTATATTTTTTAAAACCGTTGAAAGCCCTAAAATCGTTAGGTGCCTTGAACTGGAAATAACTTCATAAATTTTAACATGATCTAATTAACATTCATATTATATTAAAAATGATAATCCAATTGTGCTTAAGTTTTGTACAAGTAAAATTTATTAATATTAATTCCTTTAATGTCCCTAAAATTAGAGTTCTATATATTAAAAAATGACAAAGTTACAAATTTTTTAATTAATTAAAAAATTTTCTGTTTTTTTTTGAAAATTTATCCACTTCTAATTTACCAATCAGTTTATATAAAAAATGACTTTTCTTCACAATTTTATTAGCTACAATTCGTCCAATCACATTATTGTTTTAAAATTACGGATTTTCACTTTATAATAAAATAAAATAAAAAAAAAATATTTTTTCGTTAAAATTGTTAATAGAAAAAAAACTTCTGAATATCATCAGTGGTATGTTAGAAAATAAGAACCTACTGATTTTTTTACGAATTCTGATGTGCATCACTAGCTGCTTTTTTTCATGATCTAAAAAGTACTTTATTGCTTCATCTGTATATTTAAGATAAAAAAAATTTTATTCAATAAAAGTTTTAATGCAACCAATTATTTTAACTATTAGTCTATTCATAAAATTGAAATAAATCTTCTTAACTGATTTTTCAGAAAAACAATTTTAATCAAAAGAGATCAACAATAATTTATAACGTTTATTTGATTTTGATTGGTGATTCTATGACATGAAATGAAATTAATGAACATTTCAAAGAAAATAAAATCAATTTTCAGAATATACGTGAATGGTTAAATTTATCACAGAATGAATTTGCTCGAATCTAACAATTAGCACAATTGAGTTTAAATTTAAAAGTTTTACAAAATTTGCCATGAAAAATAATAAAATTATGAATTATGTATTATAATTTTGTTTAAAATAATCTAATTAATTAATAAATTTAGATGAAAAAGTGGCCTTTTTAATATATTTGTTTATTTTCGTTTAGATATTTGTTCATTGTATGAAATATTTCTGAAAAAGTGGACCATCAAACATTTCAAATAAATGATTTGGTGAAAAAGTGCATAGATTATTGGTGGATGTAGTTTTCAGGATTTTCAGGAGTTGCGCATTATTGTCGTTAGGCGGAAAATCTAATATTTATCAAGTACCACTTTACTCGTGGAAATATACAGTAATTCAAGCTGCGGCATAAAACGAGAAAATGAGATGAGGATAAAGTTCCGATATACGCTACTCATTTCCAGGAAACGGATTTTCATTCTTCCCACACGTAGGCGTAGGTGAGGGGAGTAAAAGGCACGTGAAAATGAGCGCCGGAAAAAAGGATCGTAACTCATAAATCATCGATCTTTGTAGAACGAACGCATGTATGAGTAAATGAGAAAATGCATCTTCTTCTTATCGGTAAAGGGAGCGTTGGTAAGGATTGGAGATCGATTGCCCCGCCTGCCCCGGTTTCTTGCAACAAAAAAAGAAAAAGTTCTGAATCTGCAAATCGTTCGTAGAATGAGCACTGGCGAAACATGTTTGTCTTAAATGTGAGAGGATAATCGGAATTATTGGCTATCGCATGTACACTCATACTTCTAAAGATAAATGATTTCATAACCCACTGATGAGGAGAAATTTCTTAGGAGGAGGAATAATAAATAAAATCAACAATAAAAAATCAAAAGCAAAAATCAAAAATACAAAATAATCCTCTCTCTCCGACCCCGTTTCGACTTTATAAAATCAATAGCGAAAATGGCAAGGACTTGGCTAATTTTTTATTTTGGGCACGTTAGGCCTGATATTCCGTGGCTCGCTAATAAAACCGTTAAGGCCGCATTCGAATAAAAAAGGAGGACCTCGACAGATTCAAAGGAGATAAAAAAAAATGTGGAGCTATGGGAGCAGAGCGAGTTGCATACGTCAACGCATAATCCGTGAAAGAGCATAAGAGGGAGAACCGGCACTTCCACGAACCCGCGCGATTATGATAAAGCAAGAAAAATGCCCCAGAGAGAGAAAAGAGATTTCTTTACTTCCAGGAAGCTATGAACCGTCTCAGGCCCTGTCCTGCTTCAGCAAAAGATTCTAAACGATTCTTTTCCTACCTCCCCTTCGGATCCCCGCACAGGACCAAGCCTCTTTTCACGATCGGAGAGACGAGAGAGCGGCAGAGAGGGCCTGAAAGGGCCGAGAAATAAAAATGAAAGAGGGCCAGGGGACGAGAGGGAGGATGTACTGGTGCTGTTGCCTCCTCTTCACAGGGAGGAATATAAAGGTTCTCCCTAAAGAGGAGGGAGAGGGAGTTCGTATGTAAAGCGAAAGGACCGGTGCATAGGCGGCGATCACGGCTCTTAGTGTCGAATCCAATTTATTTTTTCAGTTTCACCTTTTCATTTTCATTTTTTCGCTTTCTCTCCCCCCTTTACCCAGAGTTCAGTGATTTTGGATTTTTTACGTTTTTTAAGCTAGCATTGTTTATGTTTTGAATTGCGTTAATTTAATTTAATAATTAGTTTTCTTTGTCATGGACCTCACCATCGCTCGCTTATTTACTCGTATGCATTTTTCAATAGTACTTAATGAAATTATGAAGTACACATTCGACGTTACGGGCGAGGGCGGGGTTAGTTTTCCGGGAAAGCGGATAAAACTTTTGTTATACCTAGAATTTATCTTCCCTGCCTTAACCAAGAGCGATCCCGCGAATCTTGTATTTAAAGACTACTATTGCGTGACATTATTTTATTATCAAATATTATTTTAAAAGGTGCTACATAAATACCACGATAAAATACGTTAAATTGACATTGATGTATCTCGAATGCGAGTACTGTTAAAGACATTAAAGCAGTTCCTTTTTGCCTAAGTAACGGAAATCTGTGCAAATCCGCATTGGAGTGACTCCAGAAAGAAATATCTGGCTAAAATTTGACTGTAGTACAACCAAAACTATTATCGGCGTCTTATAAAAAAAGATTTATTTAAATGATTTAAACAAATTTGTTGTTTTATTTCCAATTTTTTTTTTTTTTTTATCGTAAATTTTAAGGTAAAACCGGGAAAACATTAACACATTCGTCAAGATAATAATTGGTGTTTATACAATACTATTGTCCTATATTGTCACTTCTTTTCTACACAAGTAGTTGTTAAAACATGAAGTATGATTAGGAGCGATAAGTTTTTACAATATCGAATACAAGTATTTTTGTAATTTATGGTATCATAAAATCAAACTTAATGTTAGAAATTCAAGTCTCTTGGATATTTCATTATTCTTATTTAACAAAAAACTTAACTAAGATGAAGAAATTTCTGATGTCCCGATTTTATATAACAATTTGTTTTTTTATGATTTAGCATGCTTATTATTATTAAAAATAATCATAAAAGCCTTTTCAACAATATGAAATTTAACAATTTGACAAATTTATTGATTATAACAAGTAAAGTTAATATTTTTGAATTATTATTTATAAAAAAAAATATATACAAAATTATCATTTGTTTACAAATATCATTATAATATAACTGTATATACTAAGTTCTTCTGTATTTGAATAATTATAAAGGTCAATCTAGACATTGTCATAATAATAAATAATTTATTTGTAAACAAATTTACAAATACAATTTTATACAAAAATATCTCAGATTTAATTTCAAATTATTAAAGATTTTTAAATAATTTATTTTTAATAGTGACACTATTAAAAAGAATTAAATGAAAAAGATAAAGAAAATACCTGATCAACTTTTTTGAAATTATACGTAATATATTTTTATTTTATAAAAAACTTTTAACTTTTTGGAGTGAATTTTTATTGTGAATTAGAGAATTAGTGAATTTTTGTTTTTTATAAAAAAAAAAAAAATTAAAAACTATTTATACATTCACAATGAGTCATCAAATGAAATATAAATATTTATGAATTTTGCTAACTATTTTTTATAATTAAAAAAATTATATGACTGATAAGCGGATCTAAATAATTTTCAATTAATTTTTATGAATACACTTTAAAATAATATTTATTAATATTTTGAAAACCCATTAATTTTTGAGAGAATACAAAAAAAATATGTTAAATTAAGATAAAACATAAATTTACAAGAATTATAATTGTAATTACATCACATTTACATTTCTATATAATTTTTATTTTGAAACAATTTAATGACTTATAATTATTTTATTATGTTATTAATAGATACTGTAAATTATATAAGTAAACAACGATTTTCATTTTTCTAAAAATTTACATTTCTTATATTATTTATAAATTGAAGAAGATAATATAAAATAATAGTTCACAGTAATTATATATTGTTAAATTAAATATTCAATAAATTTAAGTATCATTTGACAATAATTATTCATTCTACAAACATAAAATAAATATTGTTATTACGTGTCCAAATTGCAATTTATTTTGACAACTAGTTAAACATTTAGTTAAAATTAATCTGTATTACCACCAAATAATAGAAGATATTTAGTTTGGGAAAATAAACCCAGATGTCATTTTACAAAGGTAATTTTCCCTCGTGTTATTGGTTTGTTAATAGATTTAAATCATGTTAAACAATAGTTTTTTGCACAGCACACGGTTTTTTGTGAATTAGTGCTTCAAATATCACAATACACTGATTTTAAATTTACTTTAAATTTAATATTCAATTAAAAATATTTATCTGTACATCTGTAACATTAATTTGATTTTATTTTAACTTGATAAAATTGTTTTTTGTATTTGTTTTTTTTACTTTACCGAACATTAGTAATTTTTTTGTAAATTAAAATATATATAATTACAATTAATATAAAAAATTATAGTTTTATTAAATATTAAATTTTTTATTTTTTTATCATTGAAGCATATAATACTCATGTGACAATAATTTTTTAATTTATTCATTCATTCAATTTTTCATAATAAATGTACACATTACGTAAATATATTAATAAAATTTGATCATGACTGAAATCAATAATTTTGAAGAATTACTTGATCATTATTTGAAAACAGCTTCCAATATAGTTACTTATTTTGGTAAGTTTCTCAATTTAAGGTTATAAATTGAAATTTTATTAATTAATATTTCTTGCTATAAATAATAGATACAAAAGATGAAAGAGATAAAATTTTAAAATCCTTGGATAAAGTTATTAGAATGAGTTGTGTTCAAGATTATAAAAGGCAAAGACTTAATTCTACCATAAGTAAATTAGTTGATAATTTTGACAAACATGATAATCTTGATGAAATAAAAGAAGAATTTAAAGTAAATAGGAAAATATTTTTAATTGTAAGTAAAATACTAAATTCAGATACAAAATTTCATTTTTTGTTTTTATTTTAGAAACAAAAACATGAATTACTTACATATAAACCAAATGTAGAAAATCACCTAAAATTAATACGATACTTTTCTGATGTACAACAAATCATTGATGGTAAATTTTTATTATTTTAATAATTTATTTATGTATTTTTTATATTCTGTGTTATTATTAACAGAAGTTGATGGTGTAATAAGAAGTAATGTAGATGATGATGATGATGATGTTCAAGTGACACAAAATGTGATTAATATCATTGATCCATTTACAAAAAAACGAATGACTAACCCTGTTAGAAATAAATTATGTGGGCATGTTTATGATCGTGAAAGTGTAATTACTATTTTAAAAATAAAAAAAGAAACAAGGTATAACCATGAATATTTTGTTTCATTTTTGTTTATTGTGATGTTGAACAATATAAATTAAAGTCTAAATTTGATTACTAACAGGTGTCCAGTTATTGGATGTATTAATAAAAATCATATAACTGAAGAAAATCTTGTATCTGATTTCAAAATAAAAAAGCATTTACAGAAAATGTCCTAATTTATTAAATATATTTTTGTACATTATTAATTATGTATGAAACATTATAATAAAAGGATTTATATATTATTTTTAATAGAAAAATTGAAGTATATAATTATTTGAAAATTGAAGACAATGTAATATGAGAAGGCAGATTTATTTTTTATGGTACAAATAATTTGTAAATGTATGTTATTTATTTACACTATTATATAGTCTAATCAGACTTGTTCTTTAAATAACATGGAAGGTACCAGAAATCAATTTTTACTTAATAAATACATTTATAAAAGAATGCAAACTTAGTAAAAATAAAATCTGTTAACAAATTTAGCAATTATTTATTATTATAAAAATTTTGATGTTACAGATTTTTTAATTTTTATTTAAAATTTCATGAATTAGAATTATTTTTTTCAAATAAATTATACATATTTTAGATATGAAAAAATTAAAGATATACAACAAAATAAAAATATATACTTGTTAGAGATCAATGTTCAGTTGTGTCATTACTAGCATACACTTCCACGAAATAAAAATATATTTATTTAAGCATATTTTTTTTTTATAAAGCGTATGAATAATTCAGGTATTTCTTTAATTTGAGAAGTTTAGATACAACTGCAAAATTCAATGTTACTTTAAGATTTTTTTTCCATTTTCTTCCACGTTTTCTTATATATATAAATACAATAATAAAATAAGAAAGTAAAATAAAAAATGATGACACAATATTCAATTCATCGCTTATAAAACTGCAGGGAAACATGAATGCAGATTTAAATGTAAAAAATGTTCGAATTACTGAAATTTTAATTATCTGTATTTAATAATTATATTTTAACTCTTTTCCCCGCGTAGGGAAAAACTTCCTTCGAAACCCATAATTGATCTTTTATTCACCTGAGGTCGATTTGCGGACCAGATTGGCTATTTTTTTATCCGTTTCCCCATAGTTCAAGCGAAGATAATTAGGGATGATTGTATTTCAGTTTCAGCCCAATCGAAAAAGCAGTTGTAAAAATACTTCATTTTAATATTTATTTACATTAAATATTATACGTTGACGCATGTGTCAAAGTCTGATACACAATGTATTATATAGTTATATTAAAAAAATACAATATATGCTAAATTGAATTAGTATTCTTAATAGAATGGTTATTTAAACACATTGTTTTCCAGTAGTTAAAAAATTATTTACAAGAAATGTGTTCTTATAATTAATAATATTTATAGTTTTTGAAGTCTATGAATTTATTTGCCCACAGTGTCATCAATCGTGATTGACGCAGAAAGATGAAATCTGAAAGGAACGTTACTTGAATATCTTTTTAAATTATTACGTATATTGTATTGTAATCAGTATTTTCATTTAAACTTTTTCAGGTGATAAACATTTTTTTCATATATCATGAAAGCGCAATTGCTGCATAATTAAATTATGTTTTAGCATTATCATTGATAACGAATGGCCTACCAAGAATATTTAATAATGGTGGCAGGGGAGGGGATTATAGTATACGGCAGTAGTAAGCGCTATGCTGGGACACTAAACCCATATGCGATCAATGTACATGCTTACAATAATAATCTATTCTAATTTTAATGTGCTCGTAACATGTGGAAATATCTTAACTTTAATTTAATTATTAATACAACCAGCATTTAATTTATATATGGAAAATAATATAGATTCATCTAATTTGATGGTACAATCAAAATAAATAATGTTTTCACATTGTTAAACGTAATGTGAATTAAAAATTTCTTGGGAATAAATGTACAACTGAAATATATTTATTTTGTATATAATCATTATCGAAATTATTTGAACACGAGTAATGTGAATTGAAAATGTCATGTATTTTGAAATATAACATATTTTTCGTATAGGTGTAAATACAAAATAGTTTTGTTTAATCAAAAATGAATCAAGGCTTTTGAAGTTTTATGTATTCAATTTTGTAGGCGTAATTTGAATTTAGAATTGTAATATTATTTTTTTTAAATTAAATTTAGGCTATAAATTACTTAACAATATTGAAAATATGGTTTCTAAATTTAATCTTCTTATGGATTTGTTTTTATAAATTATATTTTAAATGTCTTATTTTTCAACATCAATTCTTAAAAATACATGTATTTATCTTTTTCATTTCAAAATTATATTACCTTAATTAGCATTTTTTAATATAGATATATAATGAATGTGTAATAGAAGATGAAGTTGTCATGAAGATAACTGGTTGCTACAATTGTTATCGAACCTCTGATTTTCTATTATTAATAGATTTTGTTCCTATTTATTGAACCAAAATGGAATTTATAAACAATTTGTTGTTGTTGTTAGAGTTACAGACTATCTGACGTCATTTTAAATTAAGAACTGCAATATTATTCATCGTTATTGAATATGTATTTTATAAATTTATAAATCTGGTTATATTTCGTTTACTAATTTGCAAAATTCACTTTTCCTTTTACGATTACTCTTAATTGTACAATTTAAGAGTCCAGAACAGCTACCTAAAGAGTCTAAGGGTTATTTTCAATCTTCACATAATTATATAATTTTAAACACAAAATTACACACGCCAAAAAAACCATATTTATTAATTTATAATATTTACAAGTTAAAAGAGTTTAAATCTATGCTTGAGAGTATATTTTTATATGAAATGTTTTCAAAATATAAATTAAACAAAATATAGATATTGTTGCAGACAACACTGATTCTACAAACTTTATAGATGTTTAAATTCACGAACATTAAAAAAAAAAAATTTGAAAATATCATACAATAAATAAAACTAACTTAATTCGTATAATAAATTTCCAATTAACTTTTCTTTTTTTAAATCATTTTCTATGCCTAACTTTCATTAGGCTGTTAAAAAATAAGATGAAAAACTCATCATTAAGTTCCCCTCCACGGAAATCTTTAGTAAAAGGCGAAAGATTTACACGTTGTGTGAAAGGAAACCAGAGTAACATTTGTGACATTTAGTCTTCTACTTATAACCTTGACAGAAGATTTCTAGCTGGGATTATTTATAATTGGTTTATAGCCTCTATCGGATATACTAGGAACTATATGAAGTAATCTTTAGCCGATGATCCAATGTTTATATCAAATACAATATATACATCAACTTTTAGAGTTTTAAAAATATATTTTGAATATTAACTAAAATGTTAATTCAATTAATATTATTATTGTTATTGTTGTTGTTGTTATTGTTGTAGTTCAATATTTGACTTAATTTTATTAAATATAATTTAATTGTTCATAACACAAATTTATAAATTTATTTTGAAATTTTTTAAATGAAGCATTAAAATAAAAGAAAATCATATATATCGGAACTATTATAAAATTTTTTTTTAAGTATAAATAAATGATACATCTAAGTTAATTGGTAATCTATTATTACATATAACTGTAAAAATTTTTTTGTTTTATTAAAATCACTTATATTTGTTAAATATAATAAATATTGTTTCAAATTGATGTTTATAATAAAAAGAACTCTTTAATGTTGAGTTTATCAGTTTTTTAAATTTTATTTTTGTTTCGATATTGCTCAATAATATTCAGTGGAAGAATGCATAATAAATTTGAAAGAATTATTTTTATTTAGTAAATATAAAAATTATGATAATAATAATAATTAATATTTAAATAATATATTCTATTATAAATCACTAATAATTATTGAATTTTTAGACTATTTTTTTTCTTTTTTTTAATATTAGATTAGGTATTTTTATTTTTATATTGCATTTTTTAATAAATTCCAAAGTATTAAACTTATATGTATTGGAATTAAATATTATACATTTATTGTTAATTTCAATAGTTTTTGTTTAAAAATTTTTAATATTATCGGTCATAAATTAAAAATAATTTTAGTTTATGTTAAAATAAACTTTAGTTAAATTAAAGTATCAAAAAAAATTTTATTATAAAACTCTTTTCTATTATAAATCAGAATATTCTATAAAATTCGTTATAAATTAATACAAGTTTTCTACATAATTAGGTACCATATGTATGATTAGTATGTAACAAATTTCTTTTAGTTACATAAGTATATAAGTTTTTTGTTACATTTATACATATATTAACGAATTCAAATTCTATAATTTGATAATACTTTTTTCCTATTATAAAAGCTTATTGTTATACTCTCAGTTCTTGTTATTCACATTACTCGTCTATATTTTTAAGTGGTCATTTTATCTTAATTTTTTAAATAATATAAAAGATTTTTACAAAATATGAGATAAAGGTTTTACTGTACAGTAATTATATTTTTAAAAAATGTGAAAAAAACTAAAATTAGATAAAGTAGCAGGTAAGGAGGAACTAAAAAAATTTTTGCATAATTTAATTAAAAATTGAATTGAGCTAAAACTAATAATCTATTTTATACATACGAATAAAATTTTGTATACATAAATTAAATTACTTTAAATTCCTTTAACTAGATTTTATAAGAATAAAAATCAACAAAGTTACAAATATTTTAATTAATATCAAATCTTTCCGATTTAAAATTTTGTTATGATTAATTAATTTATTATTACATTTATTATTTTAGGACATTTTAATTATGATTATATGGCATTCGAAATTATATTATGTATCATAAACTTATTAGAAAACCCTCAACCAAGTGTAAATTTTATTTTTAACATTTTTCATTTTTCCATTTCTTATTATATTTATTATTTTATAGTAAATGTAGTTTTAGTATTAAATATTTTAATAATCATTATTCATAGCTGGAGCACTTTTTTATATTTTTAAATGATGCCCAGGTTAATTTTTTACGAACGAATTGTGAAATAAAGTAGTTATTGACATGAGATAACAAGTTTTTAACAATTATATTGTGTTTAGAAAATTTAGATTAATTATTATGATAAACCCCCTACATAGTGGTTTAATATAAATAATAAAATAGATCCTTTTTTTTAGTAGCAGATTTATTTAGATTTATTTAGATAAGGGTTTATCAAATTATTACAACAGACCTGAGAAAAGTACCGAATAAGATACCTCTCGTCGATAATATAAAAAAATATTTTTTGTTTATTGTCACACACCCTACTTCTAAACAAAAAGTATCTGCTCCACAAAATAGTGTCTATTTTATTATCTACATCAGAATTTATTTAGATAAGTTTATTTTATTTTTTGTTAGCCACAAAATGATTCAAGCGTTTGAAGGGCAAATGTTTTTTTTTGTTATAAATTGAAATGAAATTCAGGGTTCTTCTTAGTATACGCACTATCTTTCATTTTTTCATTACTTTTATTATTAGTTATCATAATTTTATAAATGTTGTTCTCTTTTTCACTCAATGTAGTTGCAATAAAAATATGAACTGAAGATTAAAATTAATTTTCAAAAATAAATAAAAATCTATTTTTGTCGTTCTTTAAGTGTGAATTATTAAAATCACGTAAAATTTTACATGAAAGAAATTTACGTTAATTTTATTAGAAATGTGATAGTTGTTTTACTAACAAATCTGTATTTATAATAGACAACCGTTATATAATCTCTAATTAATATTGATTAAATTACATAATTTGTATTAAGGCTAAATCGAAAGTAAGAATTTACTGCAATAAAGATGTGGTTAGTCTATGAGTATACATGAATAGTAAAGTGGTTTATAAAAATATAATTTCTAACGATTAAATATCAATTAGTAAATAAATTATTTTATTTAATATGGATTTATAATCATTACATTATACATTTTCAATTTATTGTATTGCTAAATTTAAAAATATAGTGAGAACAAAATGAAATTTTAAAAAATAATTGAATATTCAATTGATGTTATAACATTGAAAATTATGTATAATTTAAATTAATTTTTTATTATAAATATGTTATTTTTTCTGAACTACAGATGTACTACAGATTGACTTTATTTATATTTATGACTCATTAAGATTATACATATTCATTTTAATTAATGCTGTTATTTTATCTAATTCAATCATATGTACACAAAATTTACATCATTTTTAATGTAAAGATAATAATTAATGTTATTTAAAATATATATAGTACTGTGACAAAATGAATAATGTATACTTTCAATTATTTTTTATAATTTATTATCTTTTTTATTATATAAACAGGTAATATTTAATTTTTAGTAAATAAATTATCATCATTTTAAATTTATTATGAATATAAAGCTGAATTGATAAAGTATAAATGTGTAGTATATTGTTTAATTTTATGTAATCTTATCACAGATAAGCCTTTATTTTTTTTAAATAACAGGCATTAATACCAGTCATAAATTAATTTTACATAAAAATTACTGTGGTTTAAAGTTACATAATATATTTAACCTACAGTAAAATTTTGTATGTTTAAAAAAAAAATGTATTATTTTTTTCAACAGAATTGCTTATTTACTTCAATTTTTATAGTAAAAAATACAATTGAATCTTTTCATGAAATCAACGTTAATAAATTATACTTTTTTAAACAAAACATTGATATTACATACTAAATACTTCCAGAATATTATTAGATATCAGCTTTTTTGAACTAATATTTTTATAATTTCTTAAGTTTCAATAAATTAATAAATTTTTAATACATGTATCCAATGTTTAAAATAAGTTAATATATTTAAATAATATTTATGCATAATATTATTTAAGATTTTTAGTAATACTTAAAATTTAATAATATAAAAAATTTGATATACTTTACATAATCTTTGTAATCATAAATTTACATATAAATTTGACATATTTTGACTCAATATTGTACAATAGGGAGATATGTTTATCAACATATGATTCTTATTGGAATTTAAATGTAACAAGTAAATAATGCACTAAAATATAAAAGAGTTTAATTCTATATTTTATATTTTTTAAAATAAAAAATAAACATATTTTTATTATTCATATATTCCTAACAAATAATTTTGTTTGTATGTGTACTTATATTTTTGAATTACTATCATCATTTTGATCATTAATTATAATTAAACTATTAAATTATTGAAAAATTTTATTTTTCCTCAAAATAAAATAAAATTTAATAATCAACTGAAATTTTATAAATTAAAGAAATTATTACATATGTATATCTCGATGCAATAATAACAAGTACCATTATGTTTCGTTAATATCAATTGATACTAGAAAAGTTCTATCCAGTTGGTAACAATAATAATAAAGTATTTATGAAAATTTTTAAATTTATTACATATGAGAAAACTCAGAATATTAAAATAATTTCTGAAGTATAATTATTTATAAAAGTTAATATCATTTTATAATACACACCTATTACAAAAAAATCAGTGTAATATTACCAAAAACAATAAATGATTAAAAATTAAACTTATCTGATTTTATAGCATTTAAATTAAAAATCTGTTATATATAGTAATAAAATTCTTTTTGAAATGTGTTTCTTGCATTGTAAGAACTCTATAAATTTAGAAATGCTATTCAAGAACAAGTTGGTGTATTTACATGTATTGTAATTTTATATCTAAAGAAAATAATTCTACATGTTTAAGATCACTACATATTCAATTATTCTGCTTCAGTAATAAACGCTTCTAACAATCTAATTACGTAATTTATCCACGCTTGTCTCCATATAATAAAAAAAAACAATGAAATACTTTTGTTCGCAGTGGAGAAGGCATAAAAAAAAAGATAGTGACGTGTTTTCATCGGGCAAAGTGATCGAAGTGGAAAATTATGCCTGAGCGGCAAGATAGGTACGGTGATTTATTTTTGGCTGGACCGCCCAGTAGCCATCCTCACTCGGTCAGTACGTGCAGGTAACCCTGATTGTAGAGTTCGCTGACAAGAGCGCCACAGATCTCGACGGCGTTGTGGAGAGAGTTGTTTGAGTCGCGGATCAGTTTGACTGATTGCTCAACCTCCGTCCGCAGCTCCTGAAATTGTTTATTTGTCACCAAGTTCTCCAAGACATGCATCGCCCGTACTGCTTCAACATTTGAGTGCGCCTCGCTTTCTTCCGAGTCGACATTTATTTGAGGTGGCGCGAGTCCTGGTGCATGAGGACTGAACCGAATAAATTGTTGCTGCTGCTGTTGGTTTCCGGATTCTAATGCATTTGAGTGTGTGCATTCCAATTCAGGTAGTTGTGCCAAACAAAATACATTTAATGCTCGGCTCAGAAATTTGCAGCTGTAAGTAATAAGTAAACAATGTTCTCAAATGAATGCATAACTTGAGGTAATTGGTAGACTAAGATGAATAGTAGGCAAAAAAACAATAGAGCTAAGAGCTATTTGTTTTCTGCAATTAAATATTTGAAAATAAATGTGTATAATTTAAACAGAAAACTTTTATATGCTTCGTGCATTTTGTTAACATTGCTTAAAGTTATTGCTTATTAGAAATTTTATCAATTTTTAATACTAAAAAGAGATTATTAGAAAATTAGTTTTTTTAAAAATACATTTTATGAAGATATATATCAATAAATTATTATTTAAAAACTTAAAACAACTGAATATTTATTCGATAAATTAAACTTTTGTATAGAATAAATTTTATTAAATAAAATTAATTGACTGATCAATAAATTTATAAATTATTAAAAATATCCAAATTTTATATATGAAACGTAGTATTTACATATTTTTTAATGTAAACAATTTTTCATTGAATTTACATAATTTATAAATTGGAGTAACAGTTATTTTAAATGTATTTATCTAATGATTTATTTTGCATTGATTAATTAAAAATTGTTTTCTTTTTTTTGGTAATATTACGATTTTATAAACCAATAATAATACTATTTATGCAAATGTATTTTTATACACAAATTTTCAAGAAATACGGATTGTCACCAACCGCGGAGAAAGTTGAAAGCTTTTCTTCAGTCCAATGGCACCCAGGATTCCCCAAGTCTGACCAGCATCCTCGGCTACAAATTGAAGAGCTTTGGCCAAACCTTTCAGGGCTCGAGCTGCTACAACCGTATTTTCGTTGTATTGACACTGACGATAAATTAATTCGAGTGCTTTAGCCCATAGGAGTGGCAATTTTTCTTCAATTGTATTACTGTGTAAAAGATTATCACTTTTATTATTGAATTATTATTTTTAGGTTACTTAAGTTTATTTATATATCGAAAATATTTTAATAACTATTATTGGAATTTACAATTACAAATGTAAAATAAGTCTGAGTTCGATATAAATTTTTGTGTTTAGAAATAGATTTAATAAACTGAAATTTATATCTGTAATTGGTTCTTCATTTTCAACGTACGTAAAATTAAAAATATTTTAAAAATTAATAAAAATAAAAATATTAAAAGTCAATTATTCTTGTAAATTTACGTATAATTTTGTAAAAAATAATACAATTTATGGTGTAAGTGTTGTCGTGAAAATGGAAATTTATATTTAAATATATATTTAACAGAAAAAATTAATTTATACGAAAATTTGGGAAATTAATCATCTTTTTAATAATAAAATAATTAATACATTTATCAATTTTTCTTTTTTTAATTTTAAAATCAAATAATTTTTGAAGGATAAACGTTTTTGATAAATCTCGTGTTTAACATTGATTTTTGTCATATTTAATCAATTTTTTTTCAATTTATAACATGTATTCAGAAAATTTCTTAACGAATATAATTGAGTTAGTAAAATTTTTATCGTCTGACTAAATGTTTGGGATATAAGCTTTTTCTGGAAAAAAACAGAAAATTTTTTATGTAACGTTAATTTGAACAAATGTCCACTACTAGTTTGCACGTAGCATACTGATATTCTTTTTCTACGCACCTCAATTAACTGATTACAAAAAATATTTCGTATACTTTGTGCAACATTCACTCTTCGTCTAAAATGACTGGTCTAATAATTTAAAAATAAATTAAGCGTTTTTTTTTATTGTTAAATAATAATTTAATAATATAAGCTCTTTTTGTATATAATTTAAAATTAATGTAAACGAGAAAAGCTACATTAAAAAATAACTTACGTAGGTTTAATCGTTGTTATCCAATCGACAAGATTCATTAAGAGCATCCCTTCTTCTCTAATATCACGACAGGATGGTAGACGTTTAAGGAAAAGTGCGTATAACGCAAGGATGCGACTTTCGGCTACAAGTACACCCTCGATTGGGGGTTGCCGTGGAACCATAGATTGTAAAATGGTTAAAACAGATGCCCATGTTGGTCGGGTATTTTCTATTACTGCAGATTTAGCAATAAAATTTTTATTTGTAATTGGAAATTTTATTTCTTAATTTTTTAAATGGAAAAAAGTTTATTGAAAATCAATTTAAAAGTATAATTAAAAGATGCATTATTTCAAAGTAATAATAAAACTCAAGATAAAATTTGTTGTAAAATTATATCGAAAACTCAATGTCGTAAAAGTAATATCGTGTGTTAGCTTTATTCACAAAGTTGTTATGCTACTGCATCATAAATAGATTTTTTTTATAGTAAATACAGTTTTATGAAAAACATATCACAAGAACAAATTTGAGTACACATACAAATAATATTTGAAAAAAAGTCATTTAAACTTTTTAAATATTACAAAATTATCACTTATTATTGATAAAGTAGATTTTAGATATATTTATATAAGATTTAATAAATACTATGGATTTTTGTTAAACAGGATTATTATCCTTTTCTCAATATTATTCGAAAAATAAAGCTTAAATCTATTATAACCATAAAAAACAGTAATAATATTGTATATATATATATATATATTTATATATATACATACGAATCACCAGAATGTACATGTATGTATTAAATATAATGTACTCCATAATTCATGCAAGATTTAAATTGAATAGAAACTTTTTTCTTATTAAAATATAAAGTACAATAGGATTATATAGAGAAAAAAACATTGAACAAATTGTTTAAATTTTTCGTGATTAATTTTGCATACATGTGGTTGAATTACGCTGATGTACGGTTGAATTACGGTTGAATCTCTTTTTTCATTACACAGATCAGTGTAGGCTTATTGATACAAATCTTCGAATATGAATAATTCGATAAAAAAAAAATTTCAAAAGTGTAGAGTGACACAACCTGAGGAGCCAATTCTGTTCGTCAAAGTCAGAAAAATCACGAAAATGAATGTTTCACGCATTAATTAAATTGTTTCATAAATTGAAAGTTGCAAGTCACACCATATTATTGAAACCAAATGTTGTTAACATCAATATCAGCTAATTTAAGCAGAAAAAAATATGCATTAATGAACACTAATAAAAGTAACTGTTTCACTAGATTCAGTTTTAAAAAAATTTGATAAAATCCAATATGAAATAGTGACATGTTATAGATGCATTCATTTATGAACTCCAATATCGGTAATTTTGCGAATTAATAAAGCTATCCAGGTAAAAATGATTTTATCGCGTAGGATGATTTTGCTCGAAAAATCAAAATTCATTTCGGACATGGTCATTAGGATAAACTCCAGACTGTCAGTTGTCAAACTTTTCTTTTTTTAAAAATTTTGCCGCACAAATGAAGGCAAATTATAATCTCATATGAATCATGGGACACCTTTTATAAGTACCATTGTGCTTAAAATAAGCTTCAAGAGCAGCTTCCATAATTTCGCCAAGAGCAGATGGAGAGACCAAAGCTATATTGATTACTCTTAAAATACCGAGGAGTATTGGACTAGAAGCAGATCGTTGAAGTAACCAGGAAGACCAGCTGATACGCAGTTGATCCAATAAAACATTGCTTTGATTGACCGAATGAAATAGCTCCGTTAAAAGGAGTCCTGCCTCCATCGTCTGCTGAGACTCCGATACCGCTGTAAATTTTAATATTACGATAATATTTATAAAAAGATTCAGGAAAATAAAATCATGAGCACAAAATCTGTATTTCTTTAAATTATATATATAATTATGTAATATACAATCAATCATATAATTTTTCAATTGATTAATACTGTTGTAAAAAAATTACATTGACATTTTTGATTGACAAAATGAATAATACGTTTGATATATTTAGAAAAAAGTTTTTGCTTCAAATATTAATTTCAAAAATAAAAAAAAATTTTTTAAGCTTACGAATGAAATTGAATTATTGCAATTCATTATTACAATTATTATAACTATGTTTCTTATTAAAAAAATTTTTATATAAATGTTTTTTTTTGTGAATCATTTTTCTTTATTACTGTAAGTAGCTAATAATTATGTTTATGTCTAATTGTCTCTAAATGGCTATTATTAACACAGACTTACTCATTGTGATAACAATTTCCATATCATCAAGCATTCGAGATAAAGCATTCGAGAAAGCCTTGATATTTGTGGAAAAAAGTGATTTATACCTGGTTGTACAATTTACCAAAAGCTTCATTGATGATCTTACATACATTTGACGTTTTTTCAATGTCGTTGGATGAAAATGTGTTATAGTTGAATTATATCCTGCTACCACTTTCAATAAACTTTAAAATATAATATATTTATATGTTAATTTATTTATTCGTACAATTAAATTAGTTTATTTAAACATTTATTTTCTAGTTTTTTTCTTATAATATTAATTTACAATTACAATATTAATTTCTAAATTAAGCAAAGTGGAATTTTAATGCAATAAATTTAGTACTTTTTAGTTTTGAATTAAACTGATTGCTATATATTTAAAAAAAAAACCCAAATTAAAATGAATTGTTTATAATAATACTCAAATTTGTAAATAATATATGTAACTTTCAATCAAATAAATATAATATATATTATTAAATTTTCTATAGTTTTAGTCATAAAAATTATTCTATTATTAAATATTGCAACATGTGATTAGAGTTACACAAGCAATGCAATTATAATTTAAATTAATATTTAATTAGATGGCGCAGGATTAATTTTATTTATATAATTAAATTTCTCGAATAATGAACAATTATTATTGAAAATTATTTTTACCTTAATTAAGATTTTATTTTCAAAACTTATTTTAATGTTTTAAAAATTAAATAATAAAATAATTATATTTAATTAATTTATAATAATACTTTCATTTTAAATATCGGAATATAGGTCTTTTTTATCGGTAGTTTCATTATAAGTATAAATGTATAAAAAACAAGATTAAAATAAAATATAATTAATAATTGAACGTTAAATATTTTTAAAGTAAAACGCACTTATGGACGATGACATCAAGAGGATGATTGTGTTCGGTGCCAAGACTTAGAACAACTTTTGGATCACAGCTCATAACGTGCCAATTGATGATTTGGTCATAAGCAACAGCATCAAGTAAATGCCATGAAAAACTTTCAGCATCTTGTACAATTTTAATTGTACGTTCATTTTGTCTAACGTTTGGCTCGTTTGAAAGCTTTACTAAAAGATTTAGGAAACAGACCTGCATATGTGCAGTAATAGGCAATGGTTGATTGTTCATTAGTTCAGACATCCATTGTGACCAATTGACACTCATAAAAATACTACCAAGAAATAAGTGACTGTCCGGAAGATACTGATCTATCACCTGTTAATTTATATATATAAAAAAAAGAAATCTTTTAATCTATTAAAATGAAATACGCTAAATCAATATTTTATTAATATTTATTTAGATATATCTTCAATGTCGAACATGATTTGTAAATAACGTACCTTGATCATAAATTCAACGTTGGTAATACTTGGGTTAAATTTGTCCCAAGCCAAAGTTAAAAAATTTCCATGTACAACATTTAAAATATGGTCCTTGATAGATGCATGAGCGTAGTTAGTAACGTAAAACTGCCAAAGAAAGCACAAGATCTTGTTCGATGCTGGCATTGTGTCGATGATGAAACGAATACACTCGATAAACATCAGTACCTAAAAGTTATTAAAATGACATTCTAATTAAAAAAGCTAATTTTTATTACACGAATTGTCTATTTTATGCGATTCACAAGTGAATTGTTGGAAATCAAAACATTATTCCTTTTAATTTCATGAGAAAATAAAATAATATAAAAACAACAAACCATGCGATTGGCGTAAGGTCCATCAGAAATAATCCATGGTAAAAGAATTGATCTATCGTCTGTAAGTTGTTGGATCCAAGTTGCAGTAGGTTCACGTAAATTTCTTGTCCAATAAGGTGTTATCCAAGGTGAAAACATATCACTCAGAACCGGCCAAATTTTTTCGCATACTAATAAAAAAAAACAATATTTGAAAATTACTAAACTACTTATAAACTATAAACTACTTATGTAGGTAAATATTTAAAAATATAATCTTAATGAATTTCATATCAAAGTATATAAATATTAAGAACAATTAAGAACAAAACAAGAATTATTAGCAATTTTTAAATATTTTTTATTTATTATGAATATACTATTTACTATTATTTTATATAATAAATAGATATATCGATAAATTACCATTTTTACAATTGATTATTAATTGATAATAACAATTAATATTATTCAGAATAATAATGAATCATTAACAAAAATTGAATAATTACCAATTGCTAGAAATATATCTCTTTAATTAAATCAAAATAAAATTATTTAAATACTATATTTAATCAAATCAATTATTCATAGAAAAAATATTTTTATATAACTTACTATGATCGGCCAAAGAACCTCTGTCAGATTGTAAGGTAAGAACAACGAGGGCATGTCCAATCATCCCCAAAAACATCGTAAGAGGCTCATTATAAATTCTGTACTTTGGATATAATCCATAAAGTCCATATTGTAGACGTTCGTTCATAAAATGTTTGCTTAATAAAATGGCTGTATCGTGTATCTAGTCAAAAAAAATGATTACTTCATGAATTTAATCAAATATATTTTTTTTCTAAATCTTAAGTCTGTAGAAAAAGAGTGATTTAAATATTGTTTTAAAAATATAACTGAAGACGTGGAGACATTCATTAAAAAACTAGTCACAATTAATACGTTAAAAAACAGATTCAAAGTTACAAAAAAATTAGCCAATTTTTAAAAAAATTATAGCAATTTTTATTTAAAACACATACTTTTATTGATATTGACATGTTTAAGTGATTTTGAAACATTGTAAATCAAGAAATGAAAACAAAAATTTCTTTATATCGTTTTGAAGGTAGATCTTAAAAATATATATTTAAAAAATGGAAGCTCTAGACCATTCGTTATAGAATATTTGCAGTTTTCTATATGAATATCCGTCTGAATAATACGAAATGACAGATATGTATATGCTATTATATATATATATATATATATGAAAAATTGTAGGAAATTGAACAATTTGAATTAATTACATTAAAATAAACTAATTGACGCGAGCATGGGGTATGAGAGAGCGAGCGCCCGCGTGAGCCAATAGACCTTTACAGCTTCAGGAGATGGAAAAAACAATGAACATCTTAGAGATTCAATTCAGGTATCGACAGACCTCCAGGACAACATTAATACAACAACATAATTTTGAATATAATCGGTAAAATCCGTAGTAACATAATGTTAACACAGTCCCTAATCAAAGTATTATATTTCAATGAATATTTCCTTTAAAATGTCACCAAACGAATCATAAATTAAATTGTGTTTGATTGAAGAATACCAATTTTAATACCAAATCAGTAAATACATTGATGACAAGATAGGTAGAAAGAGTAAATAATTTCACCTCTTGCCGTGACAGTAACCTCTGCTCGGTAGCGTAACGTCGAATTTCCTCCCGTGTTCTACCAGAGTTCAAGGGTGCAGGTGTGTTCTTGGACTTGCCGTTGAGAGCTCCCAGTAGGTCTCGCCAAACGTCGATAGCCAAACTCTGACTCTCGCTGCCCCGGAGCATTGCACTAAGCACTTCTCCGTAGTGCTCCGGGAACTCGTGCAAGAGTACGAGGCGCAGGTGGTTCCGAAAGAGTTCATGAAGAATGAGGCGCTCGTCACTAGATTGTAGCCCGATGTCGGATAAAGCGCGCATCACCAATTCGATGAAGGTCGAACGCTCACTGAGACGTGGACGACGATAATTGAGCCAACTGCTAACATCGAACTGAAAAATAAGTTCTTGAATTTAATAAAAGGTGTCGCCTAAAAGAATAAATAAATTGTACTTCGTGGTGAATGTATTTCAATAGTGCGATTTGATCAATTATTTGTTTGTATGTCGTATTACACATGTTTAATAATATTAATTACCGATAGAAGTTATCTTTGAGAAAATTTCAAGTTAAAGTATATTTACCTTTGGATTTGTGGGTGCGGACTATATTGAATAATTATAAATGAAAATTAGGTGTTTAACAAAATATTTATTTAAAGTACAGAGCGAGGGCTACTAAACGAGGCAACGATGTGGACAAGAATGAATCTTCTCTTGCCTCCAGGTTCTCTCGTACCCGGGTGGTAATAAAAACATAAAATTCGAATCTGCGGAAAACTAAACTTTAACAGATTACTCAAATATTTTACAGATTCAGGTACACAGTCCTTTATTCGATATTATACAATAATGTACGCTACATGCTCTCTCACCAGTGACAACGGTACATACACATTTAATATTTACATCTTATATTACAATGGTTTAATTGCATATGACTTGTAAAATAAATACTAGAATACATAGAAAATAACGTCTAATGGTTTAATTAAAACCTGCTTGCAACCGATCCGGGAATCTTACTTTATGGCTGGATTTCTACGGTTGCCGCTTGGGCCTCCCGCTGTCGGTCGAAGATAATCCCGTCATTTTTCCCTATGACCTCCGGCGCTATATGAGCCGGTTTGAGTCTGTCGATTGAAACAGTTACTGGTTTTTCATTAATTTTTACTGTAAACGATTTTTCTCGCAGTTCCACTACCTGAAAAGAGCCTTCATACGGCGGATCGTTTAAACCGCACACCGAATCTTGTCGTATGAATACATACGGCGAAGTTTTCAATTCTTTGAAAACAAAAGAGAGTTTATTACCGTGTCTTTTTACCGGCATTAATTTTAATTTTTCTATGTAACTTTTAACTTGTTTTATATAGTTGGATGTTATTTCCTGTTTAGTTTCAACAAAGAATTCGGCGGGCAAACGTACATTTTTGCTGTATACGAGTTCGACCGCAGTTGCGTTCAAGTCCGTTTTCAGGACGGTTCGTATACCTAGCAATACCAATGGCAAAGCTTCCACCCAATTGTCAGTTTGGCATTTTATTGCCGCCTTGAATTGCTGGTGAAGCCTCTCGATCATACCATTGACTTGCGGGTGGTAGGCGGTAGTCTTATGCGTTTTGTGCCGTTCAGAATACATAGCTCTTTAAATAATTGTGACTCGAACTGTCTACCCTGATCGGTAGTTATTTGCGATGGTACTCCGAAACACAAAATCCAGTTATTTACCAGTGCAGCGGCAACAGTTGCCGCTTCCATATCTTTTAAGGGAATTATCTCCGGCCAACGAATAAATCTATCGATACACGTAAGACAATATTTATAATCGCCTGAATACGGCATATTAATAATATCAATGTGCAGATGCTCTAAACGACCGGAAAGATTTTCGAAGTCTTTTACCGGCGCTTGCACATGCCGCGTTATTTTACATTTTTGGCAAACTATGCATTGTTGCGTCCAGATTTTGATATCTTTGTTCATCGACGGCCATACAAATCGCTTAGAAATTAATTCGCGCGTAGCTCTAATTCCCGGATGGTTTAAATTATGTAGCGATTTAAATACGATTTGTCGCAAAGTTTGCGGTACATAAGGTCGTATTGTATTGTTATTTATATCGCAATAAATATTAACATTGTACTTGGGAAAAAACATTTTCTTTAATTTTAGCGCGGAGTCGGAAATTAAAATTTTTTGTAGTTGTTCGTCGATCTTATGTTTATTTTCTAATTCTTAGTGGTCGACGAACGTGGATACGGTTTCAATCCTCGACAAGGTATCCGCTACATAATTATCTTGTTCTTTTATGTACCTAATGTCCGTCGTAAATTGTTGTATATAATCAAGATGTCGAAACTGTCGCGGTGATATTTTGTCACTTTTTTGTTGAATTCGTACATCAGTGGTTTGTGATGTATATATTACAAAGTCTCTACCCTCAACCACGTATGTAAAGCGTTTTATAACACTATACATCGCCAATAATTTGCGATCATATGCGCTATATTTTTGCTGTGCCATGGATAAAGACTTTGTATAAAAACCGAGCGGTTGCCATGCCCCGCCGACGGATTGCTGCAGTACCGCACCCATCGCGCAGTCCGATGCATCGACGACGATGCTTATCGATGTTCCCGGTATCGGATGCGCTAACATCGCCGGGTTCGACAAGACTTCTTTCGAGTTTTAAAGGTTTCTTCCGTCGTTTTACCAAAATTTATTTCATCGGATCCTTTTAGATTTCCTTTTAAAAAATTTCTTTTGAGCAGTTGCAAAATTTTAGCAAAATTCGTCGTGTATAAATCTCCGGTAAAAGTTAAACATGTCCAGCTAACCTCTTAAATTATTTACCGTCCTGGACTGGGAAAACTTAATCACGGCTTCGACGCATTCGGCTAATTGTTTTATTCCATTTTTATTTACCGTATAGCCGAGAAAAGTTATTTCGGGCACGCTGAAAATACTTTTCGCCACGTTTATCACGACGCCATAATTTTGTAAACGCTCAAATAAAATATTAAGATGTTTCAAATGTTTTTCTTCGTTTTCCGAAACAATTAAAAAAATCATCTATAAATGCATACGCAAAATCCAATCCTAGAATAATCTCGTCGACGAACCTTTGACACGCTTGCGACCCGTTTCGTAAGGCGAATATTATGTTCGTTATTTCAAAGAGTCCGAAAGCCGTTGTAATTGCCGTTTTTTCAATATCCCTTGGCGCAACGGGCATCTGGTGATACCTCCTCACCAGATCTATTTTAGAAAAAATATTATTACCATGCAAACGTTGACCGAAATCCTCAATATGCGGGGGTGTATACCTGTCCAGTATTGTGCGGGCGTTTAGGGCTCGATAGTCTCCGCAGGGTCGTAAGGTCCCATCCTTCTTCCTGACGACGTGCAGCGGTGATGACCATGAGCTTGTAGGTTGGTCTAAATATCCCTTGAGCGAGCAGCTGCTTTAACTACTCCTTGACTTCTTGGAGACAGTCCGGAGCGAAGCGGCGAAGTTTGCTGTACACCGGCGGACCTGGTGTAGTTTCGATGTAATTCGTAGTATTATGCTTTACTACACTTCTTCCGAAAATCGGCGGACGCGTAATCTCGGGAAATTCCTTCATTAATTTATGATACGGTGATTTCCTACTTACCTTTTTCATGCACAGCATATTACACTTCATTGCGTTTCCAGCTGTCGACAACTTGGTCACATTGTTTATCAATCGTCCCTTTTTTGGATCCACTAACAAACCATAATTACATAAAAAGTCTAACCCGATTATTGGTATGTGCACATCTGCGATTACAAAAATCCACGTAAAATTTCGGCGTAAATCGAAATCTAATTCTACGGCAATTGTTCCGTACGTAGATATACGCGAACCGTTTACCGCGTAAAGTTCATAGTCGGATTTCTTTACCGTTCTATGAATTTTACTACGCGGATAAACACATAAGTCCACTCCAGTATCAATCATATATGAGATTTTTGACTTCTTGTCGGTGACAAAAATGCGACGTGCTTTAAATGAGTCGTCTGCTGCCGCGTTTACTGACGACTGGTATCGTTTCCCTCCTTCTAATTGTACGGGGAAATGCACTTTTTTTACTTTTTCACCGAATTGGAAGTGGTAACCATTCTTTATCGGTTTTACTGATTCCTGGCGTTTTGCTCCTTCTGTGATTCTGACTGCGTTGGCGATTATTTCTTCTTGCCGGTGTCCGGCATCGTCTGCTATTATTCTCTCCGCTAATTTTCATTGCGTTTATGAATTGCATAATCATATCTTTAAGTTCGCTTGTTTCAGTATTTTGCGAAACTTGCGCGATGTGGCTCGTCTCTCTTGGTATTTCGTGAACGCGATCGTCGATATCCTGCAATGCTACTATATTTTTCACCGCTGATGCTGCCAAAACTCGTTGAATTTCCACGAGTTATCGGCTGGACCAAATCGTCACAATGAAATCATCAGATACAGCGGGAGTCGCCAACTTTTTTAAATCCCGCAGGAATTGCGATGGTTTTCTGTCTCCTATCTGTTCGCTTTCAAGTAATTTCTTTACACACGCAGAATCTGAATCCCCAACTCTCTTCATTACTTCACTTTTTAAGTATTCATAGTGGCCTTCCGCCGGTGGTCTCAGCGCTATATCCTCGACATAATCTACATACTTTTCTCCTAGATTAGCGAGCGCTATCTCAAACTTTGTTTCGTCACGTGTCACTCGTGCAGCCGTAAAATACGCTTCCATTATTCGAAACCACAGCTCGATTTTATTCGGCCAAAACTCCGGAATGCGCGCATTACCGATCGCTGACACATACGCGAGATTGTTCTCATCGCTGCACTTAACATCCGTAATGTTATTTTACGCCATATTAATTCTTACACTCTGCACAATGTACAACACACTCAATGTCAGTATATATGTAACAACAGGGCACTCACGTTCGATTATAGAAAAATATTCCGGCTATAAACGAATAACACACGCGAAAAATCACGTCGGGGTCACCAATGTGAGTGCGGGGTATATTGAATAATTATAAATGAAAATTAGGTGTTTAAAAAAATATTTATTTAAAGTACAGAGCGAAGGCTACTAAACGAGGCAACGATGTGCACGAGAATGAATCTTCTCTTGCCTCCAGGTTCCCTCGTACCTGGGTGGTAATAAAAACATAAAATTCGAATCTGCGGAAAACTAAACTTTAACAGATTACTCAAATATTTTACAGATTCAGGTACACAGTCCTTTATTCGATATTTTATAAAAATGTACGCTACAAATTTATTGCTTTTGAAATAAATATCTTTTTTAACAGATTGTTTGCTTATTATTAAATTTATTTAGAATGGTAACAGTTGCATAATATCCATATAGTATAATATCACTATCTATACAGTATTGAGTTATCTATATAGTATCCAAGTATAAATGGATATCATATTTTTTTATTTAGCATAGTGATTTACTCTTTTTAGTCATCAGAAAGAATATTTTTCAAAAATTTTGAAACAAAAATCGATTCATTAATTTAATGAATAAGCAAGCTTGAGTTCTGAGAGATTTTTTATTGTTAAAAGCACGGAAGTTTTAATTCAATGAGGTTAAAGTATAATAAAACACCAAGTTATATTTTTAATTAATGTACCTACATCTTATTTGATCAAAACTATTCCCCCATCAATAAAAAATGGAAGCTACTTATCATCAAATTTTACGGAAGTTTTTATTTCTGTGAAATTGATTATTGGTTAGACATATAATATTATTGGGGTTTTCAAAATACCTTGGTAAGTAAAACGAAACAGAGATCAACATTAGTCCCAGTGGATAGGTCGACGACGGTTTGGTACATCTGAAGAAAGGTCGATGCACCTCCTGCCACTGGAGTGAAATGTGGACCAAGGAGTCCGCTAAGATTAGGTCGTTCCATTATCGTATTGAGTAGCCGGGGACCTTGGCCCTCTTCACCGCTTACAAATAGCTATAAACATTATTATTCATTTTTAATTCTTTAAAAGTATTAATTTAGTATACCGTACTATGAATAAGGTTTACGAATTAAACTTATTAAAAAATTAATTATTTCATGAGGAATTGTTATAAATAAATCAACCAATTTTTTTTTATAATAAAAATTTGAGGTAAAAAATTCTATTTTGAATTATAAATGACCTGTAATATTTAAAATTGAAGATTGATATTTAGTTAAATCAATATAGAAAATGGGTATTATAACCGTGATATTTATATTTAAATAAAACATATTTTCTTATAATATTTTCTTAAAAAGCATACAATATATTTATAAAGTACACCATTGTACTATTGTACTATATTATATTGATATTTGTATGTAATTGATTTTAAAAATTATACATTTATATCATTGACATTGTCAATAAATTATTAATTTCCTACAGAATATTTTTTGAATATTGATAAAAATATGTTTTACCTGTCCTAATTTATCTACGCATGTTGTAATAAGTTGCTTTGTAGGCGGACACAAAGCAGCTTCTTCCGTATAGACTTGTATTAAATGATAAAAAAGTCTAACACCAGACTGTTGTACTTTAGTTAAAATTGATGAATTCTCAGTTGTCCGATTAATATTCAGTTCGTATTCTAAAAGTCTGCAATATTTTTTTGCTGTTTAGATTCTATTAAAATGCTTAAGCAATTAAAAATATTTATTTATCAAAATATAATACATGAAAATTAAAATTAATATTTACATTTTTTGAACAGTTAACATTCTCTTTTACATATCATTATAGACTGTAAGTGTTGTTTAATTAAAATTCATCAATTAAATTTTTTATTCAAACTTACGCTATCAGATGATCAGTAAAAACACATCCTTGAGTAACTTTAGTGGGTGGTGGTTGACTCGCTTTAATTAAAAGATTTTCGTACTCAGCGCGATTTTGGCTTATCATTTGATCTATGACATCACTAACTCGAGCTTCCAAAACCTTATCAAACAAAGGGAATTGATTACTCATTAAACTATTTATTTTTTTTTTACTTTTTACATATTTTTATAATTTTATATTTACTGTTTTGATTTAAAAATTATTATTTAATATAAAATCATAAAATCTTGTTCATACCGTATCTTTGTAATTAATAAGATAAAAGGATATTGTATTCTTTTTATTCATATGTATAAATTTAATGAATACAACTTTAATGTTGCACGATGTTTAAGGTCTTTTATAAATAATAAATTATAATGTAAGAACAATAACTAATTAAAATAATAATGATTAATATTATTTTGATATTATATCATAATTATAGTTGTACATTTTAATTTTGAGACGATACGCCGATCGTGTAAAATCGGAAGTGCGTTAAATTCTACTAACTCAACCATCGGCCCTGCTCAGGTGTACCAGTGTACTTTGATTGGCACAGAGCATCAGCGAATGAGTAATCAAACGTTCACCCCCGCAGCTACTCAGAATAATTATGGCTTGATCATAGGTATGCAGAACTTTCCGAAAATAGTCTGCCATCTCTTCTAATCAGGGGTCATGGGCTGAACTAAGCACCCAAATCCATTCTAAAGCCGATCAGCTCTACTTTCTAATACCTCGGTTACCTTTACTGAATCGATTCACGAGGCCCAATTCATGAACATCCCCTCAGCTTGTAAACGCATTCGCCAGGTCGAATTTCGCGAGACAGCTTGGACGCGTGGATTCCAGTCCACAACCATCTCCTAACCTTTCGATATCACCACAGTAAAGCTTTTCTATTTTCCGGGAGTTTTTTTGGTGTGGACTCGCAGTTAATGGAAACAAGAGAAGGCTAGCCTTCCCCTCCCTTCTCAGGGTTACGAGTTCTACGACTGGGCAAAAGCCACGGCTGAGGACATAAAAGCCTGTAAAATTCATACCACTCTATCCCTTCATAATAAAGGTATCTGTCACTCTCCTCATGAAAAATTCATGAAACTGTTGTAAAGCTGCTACGCGACACAATTTGCGAATAAAAGTCTACGAAATAATTTTAACACTACCACGCGGAGTGGAGAAGACTGAGTGACTGATTCTAAAAAAGAAGCGAAATATCACATAGCGAGTCCGATTGACGATCACAACATATGTATACATAAATAAATCTTGAAATTTCATGATAAGCACTTTTCATTTTTGATTTATAAGCGGATAGTGTTGATCCAATGAGGTGCAGGTTGAATAAAACTCCAGGTTATATTCTTAATTAATGGGCCTCCGTTCAACAAAGAATTCCTTGTCCTTATCAAGACTGCTTATTTATTATAATAATTAGCAAGATCTTATCTTCATTTTGTCATACAATTTCATAAAGTTACTTACTTTAATCTTAATGACAGCGGCACCAGCACAATGCACAATCGGTGGCGTACCAGATCGTGAACGTCTTTGTCCTGAGGGCACGGGATCACACACAGCGTGTAGTGTCACTTGGTTTTCCACTTCTTTGTACAAAGTTGGTACTAGCTCTAAAAAATTACAATCCACTGCTGTGTGTTCCGATAGCATTAAGTTAAAGGTCTGAGCATAATCTAAGATAACCTATTTAATAAGAATACATTTTTTAAAATAATAAAAACAACAACAAGAACTGTAATGATAACAATGATATAAAAAACCCTTGTCAACATTGTCAATAAAATAATATATTAAATTTTATTTCAATAACTTTATCTTAAAAAACTTGTCTTGCCATAAATAAAAAAATTAGTTCTAAAATGTTCTGGAAACTCAATTTTACTAATTTATTTTTAAAAAAATACTTATAATTTATAATAATTTTAAAAGAAATTTGTAACGAAACGACTCCATTCACCCTTCACGGGCGAAGGGCGAGTTGAGCTCTCGGTGAAAAAAATAGAAGGAAACGCCGGGAATAGCGGCATTCAGTCTGCTAGGGAAGGCAGAACGTCAATCAAGGTTCAATAAATGACAGCTACAAATTTATAAAAAAAAAAAAAAAAAAATAATCCCACCTCGGTGAAGTTCTTCAATTGCGTCAGTTTTAAAAAATACAAGTAATGACAAGATTATTCACCAGCAATAATTATAGCTCGATATTCGGTTAAATTTTCCGATTTGTAAATAATAATAATCAGTCTAAATTTTGACTTTAATTTAATTAAATTATTCTAGCTTGTCTTAAAATTATTGACCTTCGGATGGGCCAGTGAACTTTACAATAATAAATAGCCTGACACACTTCGGTTTGTCAAACTTGTACGAAATAGTCGCTATTTACCGAATTAAATAATCTCGCAAAGGATCGGCGATTAATCCGGATTAAATTTTATTTTAAATTTAATAAAAAAAAACACAAACGAAACGAGACGATCATAACATATACAAATAATCGGAGCACTATTTCGCGCGGTGACTGGCGAAAAGGTGAGCGGTGGAAGGCGGTGCACTAAAGACGTTAAATAAGAGTCTTTAGTGCTCAGGAGGCTCACCTGGAGCAAAAGATGGGCGGCGGATCAAGCATCTAATTACGGCAGACGTAATTAGGATCTCTTATCATAATCGCTTTCAGGTTTGAGAGAATAAAAATCGCAAGTGATTTTTATTTATTTAGGAAGCGTATCTCGCCCTGGGTGAAAATTTTCGTGTAAGCGCGAAGGCCTAGGTCAAAGATAAAGGATAATCGTAGCCCTAAAGCACACGGTGCAGGAAGAGCGGAAAGAAAACGAGAGGCGGGTAGATTCAAGCTAAAATGATTCCGAGTCTATCACCTGCAAGATGTTTTATAGACTCGGTTAGAGGATGCGTGAGATCAGCGTGAATGCTGATGCGCACGCGAGGTGGAAATTGATCGGGAAAAAGGAAAAGAGGAAACAGATTGGGAAAACATTGGAAGTCTGCACAAGCCGATAAAGTCTTGCGCGTCCCTCTCCAGGAAGTTTCCCCTTTCGCGGTGGTTCGCGCGGTCACTCACCCGTGTGACCGCCGCGCAGTGAAACGTGTATCGGTCATGTGACACGCTCGTATGTAAATTTTCTCGCACGGAGAACTTCGGACCGCACGAAGTTCTTGTAATGAGTAATTCTCATTACAAATTTAATAATATAAATCTTACAAATTTAAAATTTATTTAAATATTTTTTCGCATGATAAGAATTTCATTTCAAACGATATTTATTGAAATATTATAAACTCATACCGTTGATAAAAATATTTGAAAAACATTAAAAATTTCATTCATTCGAACTGCATACAAAAATAATCGTGAAAACTTTGATTAAATCATAAATTATAATGCAGCATTAAACCAACGCCTTCTATCAGTATTATAAATATTTTTTTATGCACGAAGAGAAACTTTTATTTTTCTTATTATTTATTACTCATAAAAATGAAAAAGTTCAGAACTAACCTTGAGATGTGGTTTGACTAATTCGACGATGGCCTCGGTATCATAGAGACACTCTCTAGGTATTTGACTAATGAAAGGTGTAAAACGACTTAAAGCAGGTGGGGGCACTGGTTTTTCATAGCTGTTCAACCGTCGAAAAATACGTTGTAAAGGGTCGGAGAGTTCCAAAGGAGTCATGGGTGTTTGATTTGTTTTTTTAACCAAGGAGTCTGTTGTATTGCTGTGGCAGCAATTTTGCCATTCTTGGATTGATTTCAGTTGGCTGCGTTGTATTGACCAGTAATCAATATATTCTAACCACGGATTCTATTAAAAATCATTAATAGATTCTTTAATAATTAATACAAAAAATCTTTTATCAAGTCAATTTCAATATGTTTCATTATTATAATAAATTTTACTTTAAATTTTATTTTAAATATATTAGCTCAAATAAAACAAAATCACAAAATTATTTTATAACATATATTCATTGTTATTAAAATATTTATGATATATTTTTATTTATTTATTTTATTATTGAAATTCATATTTTTAGAAAAATTAAAAAAATGAATACTGTTCAAACCTCGTCATTTTGTAATATTGTAATTAATTTTTGAGGCATATATTGAGGAGATAATGCTGGTAAATACAACCCGGATTCTTGTAATCTAGGTTCTTCAAGCCACAGACTCAAAGTCTTATAATATCTTTAAAACAATAAAATAAAATAATGAATAAAAGCTTATGATTAAATGGATAAAAATATTTAATAAATATTTTTACTTACTTTGCAGTGTTAAAGTAGAACACACGTCTTTCATCAGGTAGTGGTTTACCGTCGTGAAGTTCAGTTTCCTCTTTTTGTTGAAAATACTCTGTTGTATCGCGTAGTCGTTTCTTTAATTTTTTCATATAACTTAAGTTTATCATACCTTCGAAAAATTTATTTCCAACACCTCCTTTATCCATAGTACTAAAAAGTGTGATATTTAATTATTACCTACATATTTTACAAAACATTTACATTTGTTTTGTAAAAATATTGTGCGAATAAAATAAATACTATGAAATACGGAATCACGTTGTAAAATAAACTTTAATTTTTCGGACAATAAAAATCAAGCTAACAAAAATAAAATTGTTTACTTTAGCATTTTTTAATATTAATAATAAAAAATGAACATATATAAAATCTTGATAAAATTGATAATTAAGGTAAACTTTATTTGAATCTAAATTATAAGCGAATATGATTCTTTTTATTTTTTATTAATTCCCTGTTTATTAAGTTAACATTCATTTTTAATTGTATTTTTATATATTTTTTTATAAAATAGAATGTACACACTCGCAAATAAACAATCGTATATATTAATTACGTACCCTGATATATTCGAAACTCGAGCCATAAAGAGAATAAAAAAATTTTGCCATAATAATGGAAGTAACGGATGATCCAATGGTGTATCAAGTGCTTGTTGAGACCAGCGATAAATAGCCAGGTTATTCGCTCCGAAAGACGGAATTTTTAAATTCAAACATGCTCTCTGAAATTAATGAAAGGGAAAAGATAAATTCTTGCTTGATAACAAATGTATCTCCTTAATTAATACTTAAGACGAAAAATTTTATTTGCTGTTTAAGTTAAATTAAATAAATATTATCATCGTAATCTCACTATTTCATAATTTGAATATTTACAGAAATAATAATAAATTGTATTTAATTATTATTTATTATTCAATATTTTCAGAAAATTAATGATATTAATAGTAACATTAAAATAAAAATTGGAAAAAAATAAATTTAAAGCGAATGCTTAAATCAAATTAAAGATAATAAAACTTAAGCAAAGATTTTTTTATATTATTTTAAATTACTTTGAGCGCACTATCTACAGAAGTCTTGGTTTGTGACGAAAGTTCACGTAAAAGTTCAGACCAAAGTCCAGTTTTTATCTCACGTTCTTGTTGTTCAGTGCGCAGTATTTGATAAGCAACCCAGATTGACTGAACTGATCCACCGAGGAGACTCGACGATTGGCAGGATCCCGTAGCCCAATTAAAAAAGGATACGAATCCTGAACCTGAATTTCGCCCCATTGTTATGTTCTGAGAAATAACAAATATACTGGTTAAATAATAAAATTACACTCTTTTATCAAATTTCATTTAAACTAAAATATATTGAATAATTTTTTGAAGCTGTATATAATTGGTACTTTCAATTGTACATTTTTGATATTTTTTTCATATCTTTGTGTTTATGATCATGAAAATGAATCATAATTATTAGCAGTAAGCATAAAGCTATAGTTATAAAATAAAGTTCATAATTTTTACAAGTGAAAATATTTTTATAAAATTTATCGATAATTTTTCAGATATACTAATAAATTTTAATTATTTTTAACGCGATGAAAATTAACCATAAGCATTAATAATTATTACAATAGAGTTAAACATATTAATATATGGTCTTTTTTCTATAACTTTTTTATGCAGACAGAAAAAGATTAATATTAATCTTCGTTATCAATTTACAAACTAAATTAATTATTTTTGTAAATACATTTACCTCGTAATTTCCAGATGAAAGCTAATTAAAAATGATAATTTTATAATATTGATTTAGTAAATTTTTAACAGATATTTGTATATTAATATAGTTTATTTATAATTCTTACAGAAAAAATATTTTGAAATGTATTTTCGGTAACTGCTCTTGCTCCAAGATGGAAAAATGAAGATCGAATCAAAGTGTCCATTAAATACATTATACTTTGATCTCGATTCCAGTCAGGAATTAATACAAGAATGTTTAGCCATAATTGCACCAATGGATCAGGTGATTGTAAACAAAATCTGAAATAATAGAATTTATATTTATATAATAAATTATTTTTTATATTAATTCTTGAAAAAACGTCAAATGAACTTTCAAATATACATTCCGTTTATTGATTTTCAATGATTATTTAAAAATTTTTCATTTTATTCATTTACCACTATTAAAAAAGACATAAAATGGTTTTTTTTACTTTTTATAATAATTAATATTAACGTATAAAAAAAGAATATTTTCAACCTTCTTGAGTTCTGTAATTGATACTCGATCATATTGGCAAAGACTTTTAATATGGGCCCTGGAAAATTAGGAGAAATAAAGTTTTTTGCCATTTTCATATATGTTCTATCTCCTTGTATTAATCCTATAATTAATCCTGTAAATTTCTCGTTTTTCAATAATGATTCTGGGCAGTCTATAAAAAAAGGTACTAAATCGCTTAATGCTATTGTTACTTGATCATATTTGTAATTATATAAAACCACCTGAAAAATATAAAATTTATTTATTATATTTAATATTTATATAAAAGTGTAAAAATTTAATAAGTAATATCATATTTTATAAGTAATATAATAATATAATGGTTTAAATTGTTGTTATTGTAAATATTTAATCTCGATTGTCTAATTATCAACCTTACAACTAGTTATAAATGTTCTAACACACAGATGTATACACATATTTTTGGATGCATCAATATAAATATAATACAAAACCTGTTAAGTCTTTTAAATTTTGAAAAATATTACAATCAATCTCATAATAAGTGAAAAAACACATTATATCGACATATTTATTTATCAATAAATTCACTATTTTATTGAATCCATTAAATTATACAAAAGAAAGTAATTTTAATATTAATTTAAATATTACATATTTTTTCGACAAGTAAATATAAAACTGTTTTACTCGTTTATTTTATTGTATAAATATTGTATAAATATAAAAATTGTTAAATAAATTTCTGAAATACATTAACATTAAAAAAAATAAAAACTATAAATTTAAGTATATTATTATCTTATAATAATATTATTATGATGATGACTAATTTTTAATAGATATCAATCACAATACTAGAATTAAAAATAAAATATAACTAAAAAAAATAATAGTATTTTATCAATATTATATGACCAAGTTTTTGTTAAATGATGTAGACATGATGCTTCATCGGATAAAATGTATACATATATATATCAATCAGAGGGATCATTGACCTGTAATAATTCAAAACCTTTGGAACAGATTAATGGTACTGAATGTCCATAAACGGTCATTCTTGTCGCAGCATAACAAGCGATTGGTTGTTTATTACGTATTCCTGAGGCGAGAATTTCAAAAGTGTCATCCGAATCAAGATCGGGTACAAAAGCAAAAGCTTGTTCAGGACTAGATATGGCATGCTGACATGCAGCCTCTGATAATTCCAGTTGATGAAGACGCAAGCGTGACAAACTTTCCCACGCCCATGAAGCAAAAACTTGTTCATGGCTTTGTGGTCGCACTATCGATGATACCTGAAATTAAAATGTATAAACATTTTTTTTAATATTATAATAGATTTTATATCATTTGAAAATTATCTTTAATTTAAGCTATAAACAATGTCAGGTATCGCATCTAAGCCGATTATTATATGATATGATATTGCAAACAAGTATCAGAAGTATAATAATCATTTAAATAAAACTAGTTGTACACAGTTGTAGGTACTTTTTTTTTTTATATTTTATATATACAGAATATAAAATAAATTTTTAATTAAATTCAATATTTACTCATCAAAATATTATTTTTATCTTAAATTAATGAAAAAAATAAATATGTAATGAACAAAAAATCATGATATCTCATATTTAATTAGAAATTAATATACAATAAATTTAATTTTATATTATTTCAAATACAAATTTCAGATTTACCTGCTTAACTCCTTCTGACAGTAATGAGGCAGTTTGGACCGATATATTTTCTGGGACATATTTCATCGTAAGTTCTACTATTAATAATGCTACTTGACGGTGTAAGTCAAGAGGTAAATATAAATTCTGAAAACTATAAGAAAAAGCAAAATCATTAAATAAATAAATTTTTTATAAATATTATCTCTATATTTATTTAAATATTAAAAAATTGAAAAATAATTTTTAAATTGTTATTTAATAAATTATTCAAATGAACTCACTTATCAAATCCACAATTTAAATGAGAAATTATTAATCTCGCTAAATGGTTTTCTGTTGAAGATAGAGGAAACTGATGTAACCAATTAGAAAGAATTTTAAAATCTTCATTTTCTGGTATCCAATTATTTATATTTAATTCGGAAAAAAGATATAAACTTAGCTAAAATACAATATTATAATTACTGCATGTTATTTTAATAATTAAAAATCTAAGTATTTACCTTCCCAATGGATACAAAATTATCTTTAAGCTTTAAAATAATATCTGATAGAAGTGAAGGATATTTGCTTGTAAGATTTGACAAAAGATATCTTGCATCTTTTGAACACGAGTCTTGAGTCTTGGAGCTTAAAAATCCAATCTGAAAATTATATTTGATAAATAATTCCATATAATTTGAAAAACAAAAATTGATAGTTATAGAAGTTACTTAAATATTAAAATATGTTCCTTAATTTAATAAATATATTTTTAATTCGATTGATAATTACCTGAAAAAGATTAATTGTTGTTGCTCGAACAAATTCGTAATCTTCACTACGTCTTGCCATAGCCATATTAGCAAAGGTTGTAAGTAAAAAATAAGATTCATCTCCTGGAAGATTGCTGAGTTTTTCTTCAAATTTCTTACGCAAAGTATGTGAATTTATCTCGATTTCCCATTCTAATCATATATATTTTTTTAATAATAAATTCAGAAAATATTTTAAATTAAACATAACAAAATGAGTTACATATTGTTCATGTAATATTAATAATAATTGTAGTTTCTATCAAATCATAAATTATTTTCCAATCTATACTCGATTGCTAATACAAGAGCTAATGTCATTATTGTAGCCTTTCCAATAATATATTTTTTATGTAACTTATGACTATTATAAAAAAACTCCAATTATATAATAATATTTTATTCATTTTCTATATATATATATATGTATGAATTGCTTATTTATTATATAAAATTAATACGGGATTGAATATTTACATAAACATGAATTTTTAGAGCAACATAAAATTGTAAAACGGTATTTTTTTATTAATTTTCATATATTTTATTAATATCGAACATTTATCAATTGAAATCAATATCAAAATAAATAAAAAGATCGATAAATATAATTTATATAAGAATTTTGATAAAATGTTTAATTTATAACTTCTGATTTTATGTGTGAATATTTAATATTATATAAGTTATTTTTATAAAATCATCATTTTACCTATATCAGAATTAGGATTAAACGAATCATTTGTTGCTGAGTCGGTATGCAAAATATAAAATATTTGCCACAAGGTGGAAAGTGACACAATTTGATAAGGTATAGCTGCTAAATATTGCCATGCTCCTAAACGACGCGATGAAAAGATGCACAAAGTCGCTCGAAGAAAAAAACAGTCATATTCTGTTTGTAGCCTAGAAAACATCGACGAATCTATTATCTGCAATTAAATTATGTTTAGTTCGAATTTCCAAGAAATTTATCAATAACGTAGACATAATAGATAATTTTAATGTTAAATAAAATAATCAACAAATATAATTTTGAATAATATGCAATAAAATAAACTTATTTTTACAATCATTACAATAAATTCGTTATTATAGGAACAATCATTTCGTTTTTAATAAAAATCAAAAAGTTTTGTATGAGTAAAAAGAAAAATAACACATAAAATTTATATTTTATTAAGATTATTAAAGAATTTTCTTTTTATATACTGAATAATAATAAATAATAATAATAAGAAATAATCAAATCTAATATAATATAATTGATTAGAAATAAAAAACTTCCATTATCATTCCGTAAATCTCATTTAAAAATAAATTTTCCAAATATTATTTATAATGAACTAGAATCTAAAATATCATAACAAATATTATAGTTTTAATCGTGGTTAGGTTGTTACCGCGGAACCACTGGATAAATGTAGAGTCACGCGGATGTGGTTAGGTTCGAAGAAACAAAACCGAGTTGCGGAATTACAAACTGTAAAGGGCACTTACGCTGAGCCAACATCTAAATCAACTAAATTATTAACAAGTGCATAATGTACAAATTACAAATTTGTATGAGAGGGGGGGATTTTTATTTGTAAAATAGCATTGCTTCACAAATTATAATAATGTCGGCTCGCTTAAAACATCACCCGTCGTGTTGTCTATGCTCTCACTAAAAAAGGCGTGGGAAGCAGATCAGGCAATTGGAACGAGCCTACAAGAAATTCAGGCTGGCTGGCTTGTCATGCAACCTGGACTCAAAGCAAAACAGGACGAACAAGAGACCATCTACAAGAAATCTATGTTGGCTGGTTTGGCGTGAAGCTGGACCTAAAGATGTACCTGAGTGCTTGCGCAACAAAAAAAAACATGAATTTTGGTTTTTTTACGACGAGGGTAATTTCCGCAGAAATTATTTAGAATTATAAATGTCTTTTTCCGTTTGAAACAATCAGGCAGTTTTTATGCTGAGGACTTTAGCTTTCTGCTAAATCCAATGTAGAATCATGTTTCCTTTTTCATCCTATTTCTATTCCTTTCCATCTTTTAAAAATCCATCCCTTAAATTTAATCAATTATTGTTGATTCATTCCTTATTCTGTCCCATTTTCAAGGGTAAATATTTCTTATTCGATTCGCGAATAATAAATATATTCTAATAATTTTATTTAGAATTATTCAGTAAAAAACTGTATGGAATGTTACATTAAAAATAATCGTTTTAATGAATTACGCAACGTACGAATTTATTATTGACTATAACTTTTGTTACTTAATGAAAAAAATTAAAAAGATTAAGTTTAAATTAAATACTTCATTTGATATTATTAATTCACAATATTTTTATACCAAATTTAAAATTAAGTTTACTTTTACATTGAATAATACCATTGATTTTAAATATTATTTTATTTAAATGTACCTGATTCTTGTCAAAGGACTCCCATAAATCACTGGCGTACTGAACAACATCTCGAATTAGAGCACTGAGTCTTTTAGCCAATTGTCGGTATCTTGGCGAGTCATAAGTTTTTAGACCTTTTTTCAGTAGTCTAACAATGACAGTAGAGAAAGCAAATATACGTAGCATATGATGTTCCGTTATAGAATTACGATCTTGTTTATAATCTTCATTGCTATCGTGTTCAATGTACAATACTTGTTCAAATAGTTTGTCTAAGGGTATTTGGTGTAATAAAGAAATAATATCACATTCAGAAAGATTCGCTCCCATGTTGGCTATGTCCTCATCCTCTTCACCTTCTTCGTCCAACATTACCCACACTGTATCGTCTTGGTCATTGCCCAAATCCTGCAGTGCTATCTGGACCTAAAATTTTTAATGATAAAAAAAAAATTTTTAATTTATGGATTATTTTTATACTTATTTATAAAAATAAATGATTTAATTTTATTCTATTGTGGTATTTAATAAAATAAATACAATATGCATTAAAAATCTAAAAAAAAAGTTTCAAATAAAAAAATATTTTCATTTCAATTATTTAATCGCAAAGAATATGATGTACATAAATTAAATTGAATTATATTCATAACAAAACCTTTATACATAGATTGTAAATTTTTTTGAAATTCTATATTGTACTTTTTGTACAAAAATTTCTATTAACTTTTTTGGTTAAAATTTTCTATTATAAATGTCTAAATAATAAAATAATTATAAATGCTTTTTAGAGGTTACACTATACTATGGCTTTTTTGGTATAATTAAAATATTTTATAATCAGTAGAAAATATAATTATAACTATTATAATTAAGAAACTAACTTGTTCAAGAAATGTTTCTCTTTCCTTAACGGGCATCAAAATAATAGCTAGTGTAGCAACAATATGATTCAAATGCGGATCGTTAAGTGGGGACGTGCTAATTAATTTGGTTGCATTTCTTGGAGGTATTGGTACTTGAATATAACCTCGCGCCCAATTGGCTACTCCACCAGGACATCTTAGAATATGACTAAGGACAAATAGGTGATCCTGCCATGTGGCCATTCTAAAACAAATATTTATATAAATATAAATTAAAGTTGTATACTTCACATATAAATTCCAATAAAACTTAAATAAAATATTTTAATTTTAATAAATCATAATTGTTATTGACCAATTTTCATTTATTCTAATAAAAAAATATCCTGTCTATAATTATATTTACATTCGATAGAAGCTGCGAAATCTTGTCCAAGATCAAATTCAAATTTAAACTCGGGTTAAAGGTCTTAAACTCAACCAATAATAATAATAATAATAATTTCTTATTACTATATTTAAAAGATATATAGGAAATCATATAATGAAAATGACAAATTAATAAAAAGGAATGTAAACAAGAAAATAAATTATTTTTTACCTGAGTAAAATAGCGATGAGTTTTGATAACCAATCTCTTGAGTCAGCAACAAATTTCAAATCTTTTAAAATTCTTCTTTGAAAATTGAAGAGAATTGTGATGCAAAACCTCAATTCAACTAATTGTGGTACGCTATGAGAAATTGGTTGGTAGCCCGCAAGAATTACAGGCGCATTAGCAGTTAAATTAGCGAATTCCTTACAGGATGTGCAGACTCGCTAAAGATTATAAATAAACTTTTATTCTAATTTATTAAAAAAAAAAAAAAAAAAAAAAAAAAAAATTGATGCATACAAGTCAATATTAAATTTTAAAATAAATATTATGTGGTTCTTGATATATTAAATAATTTCATTTTTTTACTCTTTTATATTATAAATAATAAAGATTGTTATAATAAATGGTTAAAAAAACGATTTTTTAAAATAAAAGAATATAATTTTGTTTGTGTAATCATTATATAAAATTTAAAAAAAAAACATTATTTAAAGAGTTATTATTATTATTATTATTATTGTAAGTCATTGAACAACTGGATGAGATTTTTGGATAGAGAAAGGAACATTCCTGGATTGCGGCAAGCTCAGATATTTTATTGAAAATCTTTGATACACTTGTCGAATGACTAGTCCTTTTTGCTGTACAATCAACGAACTTTTTTCCGTAAGTCACCTCCCTTTACATATCGCTTTTCTGTGTTTTACTCGGAACGAGGTATTTACAATAATAATATCTAACGGTTCATGCTCTCGGAAATCACAAAATTTCTCGAACAATTTTCCATATGCACACAATACCTTTAACTTTGACAAAAAATTTCGGCTTGCCGGCGAAATAAAAAGTCAATACACTCTAATTAAAATTCGCACACATGAGTGGATTCATGATTCTATATAATTAAGCAATTATATTCGTAGATCGAGTCATCCTCAACTCCTGAAACCGTAAAATTCGTCGGACAGTGAACGATAGAGAAAGATAGAGGGGGATATGCATATATGCATGGAAGAGAGAGAAAAAATATTGGAGATCAAGACGATTTCGATCTATACGAACGGACATACACGTTTACCGCATTCATACCCACACACATTCAAAAACTTTAATGCGCGTGACTTAGAGCTTCTGCTCCATTTCTGGCTAAATGCATAGTAATCCTTTGCGTGTTTTAATAGCCCAATGCAAAATTACGTTGCGGGTGTCCCCGCCATGCCAATTCACGGACGAACATATCTGGGATCAATCCCCATTCCCTCCATAACAGTTATTTTAAATAATGCTTTTACTTATTTTTTCATAAAAACTTTTAAACTTTTATTGTAATAAACATTCTCGATGTTATATCATTATATTATTCAGAATGTTTAAAATTTTCTATTTTAAATCTTGTTTGTTTAAATATCATCACAGAAATATTTGATACAGTGTTGTTTACAATTGTTAAGGCATAGAAGGTAGCGCCAACAGTTTGATTTAAATTTTGATTTTGATTAGTCTTCGAATATTGTTAAAAATGTATTAATAATTGTTAATGACTTTTGTGAAACTCTTGAGTTGATTCTTTGTTTTTTCTAATTTTTTATCCTTTTTTATTACTTATCCCTTTTTTATTAAACTTAAATAGTGAATGTAATGTCAATGCTGTCCAATAACAATATTATACATGCGTATTAAATTTGCTTAATACAGAATCATATCATTACTTTGAAAATGACAAACATTTTTAGGAAATAATTATAAAATTTTCTGTTATTTATTTTCTAGCTTAATATAATAATATATAATACTAATCAGGCAACGAATTTTTTTTATTTTACTTAAAATATAACTTATTTCTATTTATATATTTTAATAAATCAATATTTTATGTATATTTTAGTAACAAAAAAAAATCTATTTATTTGTCTATAGATGTATATACTTTCATGATGTTTAATTTTTTATTATGATGTATTTATCAAAAACAATACCTGGATGTAGTGATCAATCTGAAGATGAAGGGTTTCAGCTTCATAACAGTATAAAGCTTGAACATTATGCAAAGATTCTTTTATGGCAGAAAGATTACGTGTGAGAGCCATAAGGGTTTGCTGGTTGAAATTAGCAATGGAGTACTCATGCGTTGTAGTAACTGGATTGCCATCTTGACACTCACCTATTTATATAATTTTTTTTTTTTTAAATTCATTTTTTAACAATATTATTTTCAAATTGTAATTTAATCATGTAAATTTAATTTTAATTATAATATATACAAATACAATTTATAAATATTTTTAAATGTATTTGATAATTAAATATATTTTTTAATAAATATATTGTTACATGTATAAATAATATTATAATACTTTTTTCATTTAAAATATTAATTAATTTCAAAATAATATGAATATTATTCATTCAACAAATTTTACCTGTTTCTGTTATGGATGCTTTGTCTAAGCACCACAACTGTTTCTGCGTTTCTTTACAAGCTTTCTTAAGGCTTTCTAGTTCATGTGAATTAACTGCTAAATGATTCCTTACACGAAGATAGTTCATAAGCAATTCATGTAATTTATGTTGCTGTCTTAAAGCATGATTTCTTAATTGAAATTCTACAAATTCATTTACAAATGCTTCAACTACATTCAATTCTTGATTACTATACAGTGCAGCTAATTGGGCTTCAGTGAATGGCTTCACAGTTTTTTGATTTAAGTTTATATTTTTTTGTGAAGCAAATTCTATTTGTTTAGATTTTTTGTCTGCTTCTATTTTTTCTAAAAATTGAGATGCAATTGCCATAACTAAAACATTAAAAAACATGAAAAACTAAAATATATTTAAAATATGTATTATATTACATGATATAGTCAAATGTATACACATTAATGTATTTGAAAAATAACTTATGCTAAAGTTCTTTTATATTGAAAAAAAATTAAATTAAAATAATATTTTATTTAATTTAATTCTTAAGTATTTTGTTGTATAATAACTTTAATCATTATCATTAATCAATAAATTATATTTAATAAAATAATCTAACTAGGCTTAGATCGAGGGATTTCATTCAGAATCGGAGCACTTGGTGCAGATTCCAGTAGTTGCATAGTTGACATATTTATCTGAGTATTTTCAATTGATTGTTCTAAATCCTCTTCAGGTGGAGCTGATGCCAATAAAGCAGCAGTATTAAATTTTGTTATGGGTGTATTTTTTTGATTCTGCAACTAGTATTTAATTAATTTTTAATTAAGTTTTATTTAAGGAATCAATATATTATTTAATGTTTCATAATTAAAATCTAATTAAATAAAAATATACAATTTACTACTAATTAAGATAATCCACACAACTAAATATCATATTTTATTATACAAATAAATATAATTGTAATCAGAAAATAAGTTTTACAAAAAAATATGTTTGAACTACATTTTGATATACCTGCATTGGGAGGTCTGTTTTTTCCTCTATATAATTTATATAGGTTAATTTATTTTGTTTTTCATATACTTCTGTATCAATAGCTGCTGAATGTAATTCACTCTCCATATTTTCAATACCTTCACCTCTGGGATAATTAGTAGGTGATTCACCCAGGAGGCATTCAAACTCTTCCAAAGTTGGTGCATCTGGAATTTGATGATCCAATGGAGCAGATCTAATACAATCCTTTTTCTTCTTCTATAAAAATATTATTTTTTTCTCATGTAAATTATTTGTCTATAAAATATACCAGAGATACTATTTTTATATTATTTTATTGTATAAATTATTATTAAATCATCAAATATAAATATTATGGATAACTAAATTTTTGATCAACTAAATCATAACCTTAAAAGATTATTTTATTTTATTCAATAATAGATTTAAAAAAATAAATTGAAAAACATTAAATAAGAGTATTTCTATTCATTCCACATGTATTTATGAAATTTTCATATAATTTCAATAATCATAAATATTTTTATTAATATGATCATCATCACCATTAAGTATTATAACAAATAGCAAAGTATTACAAACAGAATTTGTTACTAATTTATTAATGTTATATTATTTATATTTAAAAATTTCAAGCCTATAATAATTGATTCTGTAAGAATTGAGGACTGTAAGAATAAAGAAAACAAAGAAATGGAAAAAATCAACTGGTCATAGATAAAAATAAATGTATATAAATAAAATACAATGATTGTAAAGTAAAATTCAACAAAAACTACCATTATTCCTACATTATAAAATAATATTATGGCATGATGTTAATACCAAGCAACAATGAAAGAAATCAAAATTGTGAAGACGTAAAATGAAATTAAGTTGATTATTTTCAACGAATCCAAGACATAAAGCAAATGAATAACAAACATAACCTCCCACCTGTCTCGACTTTTGTTTTTCCATTATAGCTAGTTTGCTTGAAGGTTTGGTAAAAAAGAGGGTAGAAAAGCTGTAAAAAAAATAATTTAATCGGCGAAATCTTCGCACATCTCGTCTACGATTGAAAACTCATGTTTGCATCCCGCACACAAATGCTTTTCAGCGAGCGACACTGTGCCTCAATGCGATAACCCTCATTTTTCAACTACAGGACGTTTTATGATCTAATGGGCTCTATGTCAGAAACAGCTGACGTCGCGGAACGACAATTAACGTATGTGGCGATGAAATTTAAAAAGGAAATAAAACGTTCTACGAAATTACAACGTCACCAGTATTTTCCTAGATCTATGATTACGATGATATTATTCTTTACGAATATTTATAAATTCTAAAATTAATATTAAGTATGGTTCGGTCGTTCGAATTATGTGGAACGACTTTGGATTAAATGAATTGTCATCTAACAACTATTAATAACTAATACCTGATTACATTCAACTTTGTATATTTGTATAACTCGAATGCATTCTTTTCAATATTAAATTTAAATTAAATCAAAAGAAATATATATACAGTACAATTTTTTTTCTTTTTTTTTTTTATAATTTAAAATTAAAAAATAAATAGATTATTAAAATCTATGGAGAATTAATGACATTTATATAAAGTAAAGCAACCAAAGGACTTATAGTGATTTATTCTATGCAATTTTTATGTATAACACCAATGAATTAATTTTATAAAAATAAACGACCAACCATTGCAAAACACAATAAAAAAAAAAATTCAAACTACGCTTCAATACAAGTATTCCCTTTTATCATATACAACATTAAAAATTTAAATTCAGAATTCTAATAAATTATTGTTTTTAGGGATATTATTGAAAGTATTAATTTTTAAATTTTTATATAAAATTCCAAGCTGGATATTTTAATAAATTTTTCATTTATATAAATTATTTCAAAATAAATTAATAGTAACATCTTAAAATAAAATACCATGGTAAATTATAAAATGATGCACATAACTTATTCATATAAAAAATAATAAAATACTAAAAAAAAAGTCATTCATCCCTTGTGGGGATCGAACCCACGACCTTTGGATTAGAAGTCCAACGCGCTATCCTCTGCGCCAAAGGGACACTATAAAATTTTTGATAAAAAAATAGTATTTAATGTGAATAAATAATTTAATTATTAAATAAAATGTTAAATATATAATAATTCTAAATATATAAATTTAGAATATTTTTTAATAATTGTTGATGTACAATAATTTTATATGCTTATTTACAAAAATTTATTAATATTAACATAAATTTTATATTTCATTATATTGTATATTATAAAACAATAATGGATCATAAAATTAAAGTAATCGTTAAGAGCTCTGAAAAACTTTGGTTATCTTTTTAAAAATATTTTTTGTTGTTTAGTAACGATCAACTAGTCGATTATAAGGACAACTGAATTGACCTTCCCGATGATACAATTCTTAACTAAGAGAGTAAAAAAGAAATGGAATATATGCATTGCCTTGCAGTGCATCGAGCACTGAAAAATTAAGAAATCTTTCGAACCCATGTAATTTAATTAAAAATTGAATTATTCTTAAATTAATAATCCCATAAAGCTAAAATTTTGTACAATTAAATTCTATTAATTGTTTTAATTTTTTTCAAACTAAATTTCAAAAGATTATAAAATGTGGGATTATAAATTTTTTAAATTAATATCAACATTTTACAGTTTTTAAAAGACTTCTTCACTTATGATTACCAATAGTTTCATAAGAAAATTAATTTTCTTAGTAATTTTGCTATCTTAATTTAATCTATGAATACTATAGTGTTAAAGTTATGATTTTTTATTTTATAAGAAAAAAATAAAGTGAAATACATTTTTTAGTTAAAGTTGTTTATAAAAAATTATTCGGTAAATATTTCGCGTGTCACTTTAAAAAATAATAAATTGCAATTTTGTTTCTATATTCAGTTTATTGTAATTCATTAAAGATAAAAAGAAAGTTCTATTGATTGATCTAATATCATAATTTATTGTAGACATGTACATGAATTCATTGACAATAAATAAAAAAATTTAATCTTGTTATGAAAATCTATGATAGAAAATTTAGAGAAAAAATAATAGGAAACGTAAAATTTGCTTGTAACATTCTATTTGAATATGTTTTTGGATTTAAATAGTTTAAAATTGATGATGATTTATAATTAAATAAATGTATAATTGATCGAAACTTAAATGTATTTAATTCATCTAATATGTAGAATAGTCGTCAAGAAGAAAATAATATAACATATAAGTCTCGACACGAAATTTCACACAAAGCGGTTATCCCCGACTAACTGTTTTTATGAAATCAAAACATATATTACAACAATCGATATTTAAATTGCGCTGTTTACTTATTATATATTTATTTTTCATTGTACAGATTTGAAGTTTTCCATAATTTATAATATTTAAATTCAACAAAAATTATAACAAATTTAATATACAAATATACATGTTTTTTATTTTATATTTTATTCATCCCATTTAAATAATTATATACACTAATAGAATGCACATTCATGATATCGAATGTATGTATATATATATATACATTGTTATGTATGTCACGAAATTGACATACTTAATGAATAAAATAAGACGCATTGGGTAAATTAATTTAAAGGAGAACAAAACGCAGCATATAATATAGCTGATAATTAATTTTAAATGAACTCCAAGCGTTATAATGTCGGAAAACGATGTCAATATGCGCAATTATTAACCAATACATTGAGAAATATTGAAGTAATGAATATGAAGCCTAAATATGAAAACACCTCCTCGGTGAGAAGACCCGAAAGAATTAGCATTTTTTCATTATAAATACAGCAACAAATAAACTTGGTTTATTATTAAGAGTAGTGTTAAAAGTCGGTGAAAAATGTAATACGAAGTAAGTCGATCCCGGTCGGGAACTCTCGTCGGTCAACAACACGACACTCACACTACCAAGTAAACTTACGGTAAAGCAATAATTGTAATAAATTATGGACACACGTAGAAGCTAGAACTGTATCACGAGCCACATAATTACACTAAATTCTTTCTTTCGGTTTATTACCAATAAATCGGTATTTTAACACGAGTTAATCCATTGTATTTTATTTAAATCCTAAAACCTTATAAAGGCTGAAATGCTTCGACCGATTGAGCTACGACAGAAAAAAAACCGGGTAACGTTAATAAAGTAATAATATAATAAATACGCGAATAAAGCGATGTAACATTATAAATAAATATATAATTAATTAATTACGATAAATAGATAAAGAAATAATAAATCACAACAATATATATATACATTTCATTAAGAGTTGTCTGGAAGATTTTAAAAATTGTGTGGTTGTTGCAGTCATTGGTTTTAGTTTATTTATTATTTGGAATTAAATCGCGACTCGTATACATGGAAATAAATACAAAATTACTTTTCGAGTTGGGCACCAACATGTTTTCACATTTTTAATGTGTATTTTGCAAATTATACCAGAGGTGGTAAAGTTGCGCCAATTTGTTAAAATAAATTTAAGTTTTATACTCATTCATACACATATATACATTAGAGTTTCAATGAAATAATGCAATTTTAATATCGTTGAATAATGTTATAACGTTTTTCTGATTGGCCAGCATCTGTACTATATTAACGCTAACTTGTATTATTGTATTTCTATATTATACATGTGTATTGATACCAACCGATTTTTAATATTATTAGTAATATTGTTGAAAATATTCCTCAATGTATATAAGTTTTGGAGAAAACTCGGATCCTCCTGTGGACGTCTGATAACTAGAAGTTATTAATCCGAACTTGTAAAATAAATAACTGCCTCTGCAAGTCTCTACCTTTGTATGTTCTACCTGCATTCAGTTTTATATGCTCAGGTAACTTCTATTGCAATTGTATAAAATTAAACTGAACGACAAGTTAGTTCTTTTAGATGCTTTAAACAGAGATGTTCTACCGCCTTTCTCGTTAACTTATACACCTTCTTAATTATCCGGAGTATGAAACTTAGGCAACCACATACTCGCCGACATTATCGCTTCCTGTAATTTAAAAAGCAAGCGATCGTCGCCTGTTTATTACGGGTGACTAAGGATGCGAGCCGCCCTTTGTATTACTAGCTTTCTACTCGCATTCGTAGTTAACGTGTGTTATTGTAAGAAGTAATACTAATTAAAAAAATCAAATTAGTTTCATGGCGTACCGGTGCAATTGTCCAAAAGGTGAAAGCACACGAAGAATTCAACTCTGCTGAAAATTCTAAGAGTATTACAAATCTGCTGATTTCAAAGATTAATCCAACAGGTTATCGACCACTCCCGCTCTTATGCGCCGGTGAATTGAAAAAAAATCGAGTAGCATCCAAAGGATTAAGACAACATCTCTTTATTTTTGTGTGTGAGTGTTGTGACTTAATGTAATAAAAAAAAAGAATTAAAAGGTACTGTGAAATGTTAAGTGATAAAAAAAAAAAAAAAATAGAGAGAGAGAAAGAAAGAAAATCGAAGAGTGAAGAGCTATCTAATATAAGTTATATTTAAAGATTGTCTTTTAATTTTATTTTAAAATAAAATTAATATGCCGAGTTAGATTTATTAAGATTGAATAATATTTTGGTTCATATCTTTCACAAATGCAGAAGATTATTGTATAAAGTATAAGGATTTATTTAGATTATTATTAATTTATTATTTGAATATAAAGTAATAATCAAATTAAATTTTAAAATAGTTGTAGAAAAAAGATTTATAACATATCATTTGTTGTATATGATTAAATATATGAGACTACAATATATTATTGTGTGTATTGTATACATTGTATTGTATATACACCTTATTAATGAAAAATTATATATATATAAATGTAATAATAAACTTAAAATGTTATATTTGTAGTTGAATTCTAATAATAGTGTAGGTGAAGTATATTGTGTTAGACAATAGATTTCTTTGATGAAAATAAATTTTTTTTTTCATCTTATGTTCATGTGCGTCATTAATATTTTTGGCGAAGATTAAACTCACTTTTTAAAATACAAGTGTCAACATTAATAGGTGTGAATGTAAAAGATGAAAAAAACCAGTTTTTCATCGAAGTTGTATAATTTTTATTTTATCATAAAGAAATGTAAAAAGGCTACAATAAAATAAATAAAATAAATTTACATAATAATATATGCATCTCTCAAGTTACTCAATAATAAATAAATTATCAATTATTTATATAGTTTTTAGAAACATAATAATATATTTTTTTAAATTTATATTTTTTATTTTTGTACAAAAAATATTAATAAATGAGAGTAATTATTGTTCACAGGCATGCAATAATTGTTTATCGAGTGATTTTTGAAAGTTTATTCTTTAGAGTATACGCGGTTGTTCAACAATTTTCTAACAAATTCGAACAAATGATCGAATTATTTATTTTATGTAAAATATATTTTAAAAATGTGTTTTTACAGTGTATACAAATTCTCATCTTGAAAAATAAAAGTAATTTAATCAATACATTTTTGGCTATCCAGTGTCTAGTTATTTATTTTAATTAAAAATAAAATAAAATTAAAGAGAAGGGATGCAAAGGTTCTATAGCTGCTTAAATTATAACTTGAAGCATATATTAGTTTTTGACGAAATTCTATTGTTAACTGAATTAAATAAGGCTGTACGGGAAATTTAAAAATTACACCTATATGACGCATTTGAAAAGTATCGAGTTATTATTTTTTTTGAAGCCACGATTTGTCGTATCGATTTTGAGAGAAGATCGGAAAATGTGGAGGGAAGTTTTTCTTACTTGTCCCCCTTGTTTTCGATTATTAGGACCGGCAAGATTTTTCTTCGAGTGAAGCGTGTTTTTACATGGCGAAAAAGCGATGCGCAATGAAGTTTTGTGTACGACTTATGTAACATTTTTAAATGTTAAGAAATGTTTTTAAGGGTGAGCGTAAGCATGTGTTGATAAGTTAAAGGGCGTCATCGATTACTCTGATCCGTGAGTGATGGTTTGAACTTCAAATGTTGTACACACATTGGGCGTTAGAATCTAGAGAATTTAATTTAATAGTTAGAATTCAATAAATATCGTGATTTTATTCATTTTATTCAGACTTTTTAACATTTAAAAGTTTCTACAGCATATTATCAAGCCGCAAATAAATTTTTACCGCATTAAGTTGTTCCAACAGTCATTACATCACACCGTGTTGCAAAACTAAACAACATGCTTTGCGCAAATGTAAGTCCTGCGGGTCTTAATGATCGAAAAAAGAGCCAAAAAAACTGCAGCCTTCCTGAAATCGCTGTGAAAATTGTGGGTTCAAAAAAAAACAAAACTCAAAAAATATTAATCAATATATGTGAAATGTAACTATATTAAATAAAAGAATGAATTAAATAATACTTGCTCTTTATGAATATAAATTCTTGGATCTACGTTTATTCAATTAAAAAGGTATAAGCATTAGCACCGGTTCACAGGTCCATACTCCGATTAATTCTTCTATTCCGTCTGGGGGTTAGTTTCGGGTACACAGTGAGCGTTGGTCAATCTGTGGTCAACCTATGGTCAATTTGCGAAAGAGATCAGCGTCGCTTTTTCTATTTTTCAACGTTTTCCGAGATCGCGACTGAAGATAATTTACTTTATATTTCGATTTTAGCCTGGTTAAAAAGTAATTCTTACATGTATTTTAATGCATTTATTTAAAATTTCTCCACAGAATTATTAAAAATTCATCAAATTTGTTAATTAATTAATCGATTTAATATTTTTAAATATTTTTATCACATACAACAGTTATTTACAATTCATTCGTAAAAAAGAGAAAGAACAATCAATTCTATGTTTAGATATTTTAATTATTGAAAACAATGATAAAATTATAATCAATTAATTCTAAAAACCTACACAATCGAATCAAATAAAAAATTTTAAATTAAATCACATCGTGATAAAAAAGGTAGACGGAATGCATAATCTTACAGACAGAGCTATTTTACAACGAAAATCCTAACAATAGATCAAATTCATCTCCAAATTTGCAAACACCAAGGCCAGAATCAGCTTTGTACTCCAACACAGAACAATATTTATTCCATCATTTATGTCCAATTTTATGCTTCATCTAATAATGACATTCGTATACAGTAAGGAGCGTCTTCATATCATACACATGAATTTGTTTAAGATAATAAGATTACCCATATAAAAAAATTTTAAACAATTTATTATAAATATTGATTTTACAAAAAAGAATATAATTCAAAAGCATAATTTGTTTATAAATAAAAATAAAAACCAATGACATTGATGAGATCTTTTTTATTAACAACAAAAAACACAATAGCCTTTATCATAAATTGAATATTAATTTAGCTAATATAATGATAACATTAATAGAAAAGAAAACTTGAAAAAAGTTTTTCAATCTTATTAATAAATATGTATAAAATTAACTGAATTATAGTAATAAAAAATTCCTTAGGGTCAAAATTTAACAAAAGGACAAAATTGACATAATTAACAAAATTTAATTATAAATATAATCTAACACCAAAAAAATGTAAAAAAAACTTTAATAAACATGAATATCTAAATAAAATATCTAAATAAAAATATAATTTTGAAATTTTGTTGATTATAAAAAGCCAATTAAAGCGTATGGGATTTTTAAGAAAAATAAAGAAATTCAACTACTGTGATTGATTGTCTCAAGCATAAATTATCCTGCAGAGTTTTTATCCAAAATAGTGCAATTACATTTCTAATACAATTCTAGTTAACAATAGTTTTGATCCATAAATAAAATAAAACAATACTGTAAGGAGACGGCTCCATTCGCCCTTCAGGGTTGAAGGGAAGAGTCAAGCGATCGTTGAAAATTAACAGAAAAGAACGCTGGAATAAGCAGCAGCCAGTCTCCCGGGAATCGAGAACGTCCCTCACAGGTATAGTCAATAAAAAACAACAAATTTAAATAAATAAATATCATCGGGGAGGTGTTCTTTGATTGGCAGCTCTCTTTAACAATACAAAAAACAAGGAAATATTTTTAGCGCTTGTTTTTAAATTCGATTTACTTATTTGCTATTATAATATATCAGTCAAATTCGAACACAATAATAAGAAACTTACTTATTCGCCTACACGCTAAGTGACCGAGAACAACAATAACAACAAGCAGGACTTTTACACTTCGGATCGCTATCTGTTTGAAATTTTAAGTAATTATATCGAAATAATGACTTTACAAAATCTTTCTTACCGGATAATTTAAAACAAATTGACTGGGTGAACACGACAGTTAACAAAGTTTTCATGACCCGAGATCTACTAACATATTTAAAAAAAGGGATTTCGGTGGATGCACCACAGTTCCGAAAGATTGAAGATTGTGGAGAAAGGGAAAAGGAGGTGGTGCACTAAGGGCGGCTAGAGAAAAGCCCTTAATCGGCTCGGTATGAGTCAAGCTTGAGGAGGGCGGATGCGAATGATCAATCTGCAGCCGATGTAAATTTACACACTAGCCGCAGAATACTTTTGGCTACGGACAGGAGGTTTGATGTTTAAGTGAAACCCTTAACGTTTGGGTTGCCACGTAGATGTGAAAGGGTCCGGGTGGTTGTCGTTACGGAAGCGTGGCAGCGGAGGCGGTTAAGGGTTTGCTGACATGGAATCGTGTGCAGCGGGATAAATGAAGAGGATGGTGCGGTCGGAATCGAGGCCAGAAGAATTCTGCTCCCGAAATTAGCGCCCCGGGGTGCTAAGTAGCCTCGCTATCACGGCACGCGGTGTGCGCAGAAGCTAGTGCGCGTACCTTGCCACGCGAGGGGATACGCGGAATTCGGGGAATCCGGGATGATGATTGGTCACAAGTCAGTAGTCCGCGCAAACCAATGCGGCAGCTATACATCGAAAAGACTCAAGTGGCCCATTCCTCTTATCCCGGGCCCATCGCTTGGCTTGACAAGTATCAACATGGCGGTCTACTTTCATCGAAGGTTCCGAGTGGTACACGTGGCCATACCGAAACTTCTAGATGTCTTATTATAATACAAATACACCAAATAATCTTATAAGTTCATTAAATTTTTGTTCTTTATTGACCAATATTTCTCAAGAAAAATGCATTCATTTACAATCAACAGGCTGACCAAGTAATAGAGCACTCTTTACATCATGAAAAAAGCAGCTAGTAATGTATATTAACATTTGTAAACAAAATCACTAAATTCTTATTTTATAAAATGTCACTCATGATATTCAGGATTTTTTTATTAGCAATTTTAATGAAAAAATGCATTTTTTCATTAACTACGTCTGTAATATACATTTTTCCGTAAGACTTTCAATTACATAAACACTTAATTACACGATATTCTTTTGACATTCATAAACGTTTCATATAATTTATCGAGGATTAACTTCTAGACTAAGTAATAGAGCACTTTTTAGGTCATGAAAAAGAAGTAGCTAATAATACATATCAAATTTCGTGAAAAAATCAATAGATTCTTATTTTCCAAAATACCATTCATAATATTCAAGGATTTTTTTACTTTTTATTGTTATAAAATGAAAAGTCGTAATTTAAAGAGTATAGTATCAATGGACGGTTTGTAGCTAATGAAATTGTGAAGCAAATTAATTTTTATATAAACCAATTGGAAAATTGGAAACAAAGAAATTTTCTAAAAATCAGAAAATTTTTTAATTGATTAAGAAATTTATAACTTTTTTTTTAATATTTATAACTCTAATTTAGGAGAATTGAAATTATAAATATGCATTTTATTTGTACAAAATCAAATTATTAATTTTCGAGTGATACAAATATTAATTAAATTCAGTAAAAATTAACAAAGTTATTTCCAACTCAATTTAACGGACGATTAGTTTTATAAACGGTTCTAAAAAATATAATTGTCGCACAACAAATCGTGTACCTTATATTTTGTCAAAATCAATTAGATTATCTAAAAAGTTCTGATAAATAAAACTACAAAAGGCCAAGCGCGAGCAATTTTATAAAGAGTGGGGAGAAGAATAGATGAGGGATTGGTTGGCATGGATTTCACTTCTATTATAATTATAATTACAATTCTCCGGTTCTTAAATAAAATAAATGACTTTCTTTTTTTTGAGCTGAAAATAACTGTAAATTTTCGTTTAATAACTCAATTAAGATAAAATTTTGTACCAATAAAGTACATAGTAATCACTTTAATTTTCAAAACTAGAGTTTTAAATATTAAAAAATAAGAAGCAAAAAATATTTACTCTTATAGATTTAAATTGTTAATAATAATGTCGTTTATTCACAAAATTTTTCTCCCAATATAATGCTGAAATCATTTTAGAAATTTGCTGTGGTATAATTGTAAAATATTTTTTGTTATTATCAATTAATCGATAGTTAACTTAAATGATTAGTGGTACATGTTTGTTAACAACAAATATCTCAAAATATTGGATTTTTTTTCATAAATATTTTTTTTAATGCATTTTATGGTCTGCATATTTTTTTTATTTTTTTAGGTTTATAACGTTTGAAAATTTTTCCTGAAATTTCACCCCCTATTAGGGGAGGTTTTTAAAGGTGAAATAAATTTTTTTAAAATTTATTTAATCATTTTATCCATTTGTGAGGTGCACTACGTTGTTTTTTTCTGAAAAATATGTATTTTAAAAAAACTTCAATTTTTGATGACACTTGTAACGTTACAAACTTTAGATCACAGTGGACGTAACTTTATTTTTCAAGTCCATTTCGCATGCGAATTTTTATGAATATAATCGAAATTTAATTTCATATATATGTTTGTAATATTTACAATTTCAAAATGTAATGCAATGGCTCTAAAATAGTTAACAATAAATCAATTAAAACCAACAATTCCGGACTAATTACAAAATTTTGTAGAACTGTATCATTTTTTTTCATATTTATCATATAAATAGGGAAAGTTTATAGCTTACATGGGTATTCCCACAGGATTTTAAGAATTTTATTATTTTAAAGTATTTAAATCGTTGATATACTTTATTAATCCCTGCAAGCTGAAACTTGAAAAGTTTTTTCGATATTAACACTTTTTTCTGATAATTTTAGATTAATTACGAGACAAAGTACTATACATTGAGATCTTATATATAATATTACTTGGCAATATTACATTGGCTTATTCAAGAATTTTATCAGTCGCAACCCGTAAACCTTCTTCAAGAAATATTTTATTTCACGTACAAATGAATTGGTTTTATTAAATAAATGCGTTTATAAAAACTCAATTAAAGACCTACAATATTTTAGATTCAGTAAAGAATATTAGGAATTGTAGATTTAATAAGGGTGAATTTCGGCGGATGTAGTTTTTCTTATCAGCGTTATCAGACAAGAATGTCCTTCTCTGGAACGACGGTTAAAATAAACTCGCTATTATATACGAAATTGAGAAGTTAGTCCAAGTGACTTTGAAAAACGAATGTGATAATAAAAGAGGATAGACTCAAAAAATTTTGTATTATTTTTAAAACATTAACGATATAAGTTAATTATAAATAAATGTACATTTATTGATGAAATTTATGTTGTATGCCTTTTTTTCTTTCAGATAAATGTATTTTTTCAATAATATAAAAAAGAACAAGAAAATTAGCATAAAATTTTTAAAAATTTATGTTTTTGTTAGAAAGCATAAAAAATTTTCTTCCTTATCTTTAGAAGCACATATCCTCAAATAAAATCTTATAGATGTGTGGGTGCGGGGAATATTAAATAATTATCAATCAGTTTTGGCGTATAACAATTTATTTATTTTAAATACAGAGTGAGGGCAATTATTCGAGATAAAGATGTGCAAGAAAATGAATCCTCTCTTGCTTCCAGGTTCTCTCATACCTGCGTACTCATAAAAACAGAAAATTTAAAATCTATGAAAACTAAAATTCCAGTAACAATTTTGAAACTTCACAAACTCAGGTACGCAGTACCTTCTTCACATTTAACGGTCACCTACGCTTCAGAGTAATAGAAAGATAAATTTAAATTTTCAATGAATAATAAATAAGAAAAATCTATTTGAATTATATTATGAATTAGACAAACTGAATGTTAACTTTAATGCCATAAACCACACTATTTTCAGCACTCGTAATTGGAAAATATTTGACAGAAACGTTGATATTAGTATTTAATCTAAAATATTGATAATAAGTAAAATAGGAAGAATAAAAGAAAAAACAAAAAGAATATTTAATAAAAGATATATTAAATGCTAGATTGACTAAAAAAGAGAGAAATTTAATAACAAAAATTTATAAGGAAATATTAAAATAAGAGAAGGAATGCATAAAAATTAATTTTAACGGCCAAGAACAATTTTTCTCGTAATGAAATCGACATAGACATTCGAACGAGAAGATCAAGGATTCAATGTCCGCCAAACGAACATCAGAAAAGTAACAGGACTTTGCAAGAAAGAGTAACAAAATTGGATTGTTAGATCCTCATTTCGAATCTTAGTGTATTGCTTAAATTGAAATTATACCTTAAAATTAGAATTTCTCATTCTTTTCTTTTTGTTCAAGTGTTTAAGGGATTTTATTATTTATGTGCATTTACTTTTTATGTAAATATTTTTATATGAATGGAAAATATACATTTATTTGAGAATAAGGTAAAATCAAAGCATTAATTAAACCAATCTGGGAATAAGACTATTACATATTATTTGTTTTATAAATAATTCATTCAACCAAAGACTATTTATGGCACTATGAAAATTATGTACAAATAGTTATTGTTAAATGCAAATATTGACACGCTTGGAAAAGGGGTTTCGTTCTTGATGAGTAGTCGACGATAATTACAGATGCGATTTTTCTTTCGAACGTATACTATCCTAACTGTTCGAAAGGTCAGATACTTTCTTTGTTTGATTAGGCAGGAAGGTAATTGAGGACTTACATGTGTTAAACGGGATCTAATATTTCTAAGGAATGAGTGTCCGCTGCAGTAACTATTAATTCACTCATATTCGCGGTCGTTTTTAACACGTAGACTATGAGACTAAAAGGTGGTAATGATCACAGAATATTTAGTTATAGTTACCGTAAAAATACAAATTTGTAATAATTTTTCTCTAATACATTTCGATTATTATTTCCTTTTATGGAGAGAGTGTGTGGGCTAATTAAATATTATTGTGTCTATTTTATAATATATTTGTTCAATTAATGTACAATGAAAGTATATCACGTCAAGATGATGAGAGAATCTAAATCTGAATGCCCTTTTTCTTAACTCTTCTTACTTCTTGTACTTGCATTCGCATCTTCAGGTACCAAAACCTTGTAACTTCGCTTAATGATTTTATTACTTTACATAGCTTAACCGACACCGAAGTTTCTTACATCGTGTAGTCCACATTTTTTTATTCTTAAATGTTAAGACACGTGATTTGTCATGGGAGATCGATAGTCATTGGTAAAGAATTTACTAGAAAAAGTAGTTGTAAAAACATTTGAGCTTATCGGTAGGCGAATTTTGAAAATTAGTCCAATCATGTGCAGATTTCCTTTATCGCAAATGCATTATACAGCAATACAGTATTTTTTTTATAAAACTTCAAAATTGTACTAATCATTGTATTAAAATATTTATTTTTTTTTAGTTAAAATTTAAGCCTTACGGGTATTAACATGAATTTTAATATTAACTAAAAGTCAGTTTTTTATTTTACATAAATTAATCCTTTACAATAGGTTAAAATATAAAATAACACAGCATTTGATATTTACGTCATAAAGATTATCATTTTTCTTTTTGTAAAGGCTATGAAAAATAATTACTGTACCACATTAAGTTATATCACAAATTTTTTACTTTATAAAAAATTAGTAATTTTCAATCAACATATAAAATTAATGATTTGGAGAGCTCTTTCCCGGATTTAAATAGTAATAAAGCGACTCTTAATTTTCATATCATTTATAAAAAAAAAAAAAAATCAATCGATAATCGATGAAAAGAAAAAAAAGTGACATTTTCAATTTATGAAATAATAATAAATAACATTTGATAAAGATATAATTGAGGTTGAAGCTAATTTACTGATTTCTGGCACTTGAAAGCAAACTCACTTCGGGTTTTCAGTATGGAGATACGCATAATCATTCGGCATAGTAAGACTAAAATAATTTAAAAATACTTCGTACTATATAAATTTATGAAATTCACATATAATTAATAATAAAATCATGAAACTTACCTAATTGAGCCTTATGTTTATTCAGTAAAAGCTTTACGGACCTTTGTTTATCCATACATTACAGCTGTACGTACATAAAAATTATTTGCGTTTTTGTAATTTTTTATTATATATCATATTGTAAATTTCAATTTATTTTCTTAAAAATATACACAATTCTATTGAAAATATATATGAGGTGCACTGTTACAAATGTGTGTTGCATCGTAAAATACATCTATTGAATATGATTATAACGATGATAATAATAAAAATAATAATAATAACAAAAATGGTAACAATAATAAATGATGAAATACCAATAAGATTTATTAATTAATTTTTATTTTAAACAAAGAACGTTACTACAATTTCTATTGAAACTTTTAATTTACCATATTATTTTTTATTAAATTTCAATTATTATTACAAATTCTGTAATATTGACATAAAATTTTTAGAAACGACAGATCTTATACAATTAAATAAAGCCATTAAATTTGATTTTCTTAAAAATAAATATTAATCTATATATAAAATAATTAAAAAACAAATTTTAATCAATGGTTGCCTTTAAAAATTTTTAATATTTATTGTGTTTTTGGATGTATAAATTATATTTTATCAAGGTAATTAATTAATTAATATAATAATTATTATTATACAACCGATTAATTAAAATATTTTTTCGATATTAAAATTACAAGCTGTTTTTAAATTATCGAATGATAAAAGATAGTCGCAAACATGTTAAAATAATACTTCCAATGTTGATTGATTAGAAATTAAAGAAAAGTAATGTTTAACCTTTTTGGTTTTTTTTCTTCAAATAAAAGCATCTAATTTTATAATTTACAGCCATCAAATCGATTTTATTTACTCGATTAAAAGGTGAAGTAAAATTTTATTCAAGGATTTAAAAATAACTTTATACACTTTATATACTGTTCATATTTATATTATGTGCTACTTATTTTTAATTGAGCTCGATGTTAAATTACGGTAAACATTAAGCATAGATTGTGTGAATAAAAATAAAAGGGAGGTAAAAAAAAAAAAAATTAAAACTTATTTGAAATCCCGACGCATGACCCGGGAGGAGAAGCTCAATTAGCGCAATTGAAACGCGAATTTGCGTGAATTACCGCCTCGTCACTTCCAACAATGGCGTGTTATTTGCCATCCTCTACCATGCCTTATTGCAATATCCCCAGTCTCCCGGGATGAACTTCCGCCTCCCTTCGTTTTCCACAACTTGCAGGAAGGATGGTGGCCGGTCGAAAAAACACGAGCAATAACAATTCGAAGTACAATAATCGCGAGTCATGTGTGTGGGTGTGTGTGCTCGTCCTCGCTACTCTTAACCGGTTTTACATGCACACAAATGGATTTAGACGCGCGAATCAGGGTTGACATTATCCGATAGGTTGCTAAATAAGTAGGGGTGTATGAGTAGTCGCGCGCAAGTGTTCCAGAGTGGGGAGGGCTGCGAGATTGGTCGAATCTTGCGAAGCCGATTAGGGAAATAGACGCTGATTGGCTGCGGTCGTGCGAGTATGGCACGTTAAGTAAAGATCCTGTTGTGTGGGTGTCTCTAGCGTATGGCGACATTGTCATTGTGTCGCGATCTGTCGCCTACCTTTTTTCGTAAACAGTACCTAATTTAATCAAAAAATTATATGCTAATCGATTAAAAAATATTAAAAAATATTAAAAATTCATTAAAAATAGACATTAGCTCCGTATAATAATCGTGATTAATACAAAATTTTAGTTTTACTTGCGCTTCTTAATTAATTGTATTTTGTATCTAACAATCTTCAATTTGTAATAAAATATTCTATTTGAAATGTGAAAAATTTTATTGTAATTTAGTGCATTTATATGATTTTCCTTAGAATATATTTCTAAATATATTCTAATTTTTGGCCAATGCATGTGTTGAAATTGATCAATAAAATTTCGAATGCAATTACAGATTAAATTGGAATCAATTTTCACTTTCTTTTTTAATTTTATTCTTAACTCTCTGTTCCCAGTTCTACTTTTACATTCTGCATTATTTAAACCTCTTATTTTTTACGTTATATAGCAATGAATATTTTTTTATATCGGCGTACAAAGGTAACTTTATGTTATGCAAAATTTTTCTCTAAATAATATATTGACTTTTGGACTTTTTTCGTATGTATAACATACCACAGATAATTTCATTTATTTTCATAAAAATAATTGCTATAAAAACTAACAATATAAATAATATTGAATGTTGTAACTATTCATAAAAATATCTATAATAATATTTTATTAAAATAATAATATGAAAAAAAGGCGTATTATAAAACAAACTTATACAATGATTTATATGACACAAAAACTTGTTTTAATTATTAAATATATTTAAATGTAAATCTTTATAAATATATATATAATTATACATAAGTATGAAAGCACACGTTTTCTTTCCTATGCATTTCTTTTATATTAGAAATGTAACATTTATTAAATATGATGCTTTTTAAATATTTTTTTTATGATAAATTTTATAGATTTATCTAATTATTTATGAATAAATATAGTGAAAATGTTTTCGAAATAAAAAAAAGTTTATAGGTAAATTTCGTTGTAAAAGAATATTTTAAAATACATTAAAATTCATAGTAGTTTTATTAAAAACAACTTTTTTATTTACCGTTAAATTTATCAATAAATATTCTAAAACAATTATTAAATATTGATGGTAATAGTATATGAAATAATCTATTTTTCTTTATCAATGACTATTTGATGTTAAAAACGGATTTATTTTTGTTTTATTAAACAGAAATAAGTAAATAAAAACAAGAAAAATTTTCATAATGAAAATAAGAAGCAACAATATCGTTTCTTTTCACGGGGAAATGCCCAGCCCTCAATCTGTTATGGATTACCTATTTACTTTTATATTTTTTTTTCAATTTTTCTTATCAATATCCACTTTTCATTTAAAAACTGGTATGAACATTTAACAATTATTTTTAAAAATATAATTTACAATTAAAATGAACATAATTAGATTTTAAACATTTGATTCTTTATACATATTTTACCAAAACATAATTTGGTGAAATTCATTGTTTTGTAAAACGTAAAAAATTGTTAAAACAAAAAAAAAATTTTGTGATAATTTTTTGAAAAGACTAATTTAATAGAAATTTCTTTTTATTATTTTACATAAAAAAATTAGTAAATTTATGATTTGAGTTGTACAATAATAATTATTGAATGTTAGCTAAATTTTATGTTATGATTCATTTTTTATCATTTTCAATTTAGTTTATTGAATATTGTAATATCAGAAATAATTTCAGATAGTTACTCATCCACATGATCATAAATTGATTAATTGTATAGAATTTTTTTCATTATGGAAAAACTAATAATGCTTTTAAGCTTCTCCAACGGTATCATAAAATTCTCTTGATTATGTATTTTAAATATTATCATTCAAGCATGAATTATCTACTTCAAAACTGTTTATAAAATCTGTATTATACATAAGAATTTTATCATTGTCATCGCACATCAATTGATGATATCCTATAATGATAATCAAAATAATAAAAATCGCTTGTATGAGTTTTCTGTTTCTTAGTGAAAGAATAAAGCTATTATTTGCTGTTACATGTCTTAAATTAAATCATTTTATTATATTAAGTTGGTAAGTAAATGAAATTTTATTACGTAATGTCAATAAAAATTTATTAATGAAATTAATCATTATCAAATAAAAAATTTTAAATGTAAAACGTATTTCTCAACAACCATTGTTTATAATATATCAATATATTTAATAGATTTAAATTAAATTAATTTATTTGGTTTGCAGTAATTAGACTCAAATTATTACCATTAACATTAAATTTGTAAATGCACGAGTGCATCTATGTGTCATTAATGATATTATTTTCTAAATGAAAAACTTTTCTTTATTTAAGATAAGTAATACATTTGTCACAAGAAAATTAAAAATACTTTAATAAAACAAAATTTTTTAAAATATCCTTTTTAAAATTTATTTAAATCTATATAAGAAGCTATTTTAACTTTAAATTAGCATTTAAATAATTATATTACAAAATAATATTAGGAATACTTATTAATAAAAATTTAGTATTGTCTTTTAAAATGAAAATGTGCGCAAGTGCGTGTTTTAACCAAGCATCTTAAAATGGATAAGATAATTATTATTTTAATATTTAATCATTGTAAAAGTTTGATTTTTTATAAAGTTTTTACTATGTATTATCGAAATATATAAATCTAAAATAACCTGCTTATTACGATCCATTGTACAAAATAAAAAATTAAACATCTAGAGGATTGAACAAATCAATTTCAAATTAAATCAATAGAAATATGTTAAAAATCGTAATTTTTTGCAAAATTATTAAAAATTAATAAAAATATCAACAAAAAGTAATTAAAAAGTGAATGAAATTTAAAATTCCGACAGGTTAAGAAGTTAAGTGGGTAAGTAGCTACTGAAGGGTTATTGGGGTAGAGGGGGAACAAAAATTGGAGTAGGGAAGATAACCGTCCGTCGTCATCATCTGCGCGATGTGCACTGGTTTCCTTCCATCCTTCCATCCTTGCTTCCTGTCTATCTACCTTCCGGGTTCTGAAGCGGACAGCCAAACAAAGACATCTGAGCCATCGTCCAGGTTACCTCGGTGTTTTGCTCATTTTTTCGTTATCGGACATCTCGTTCCAACATAAACCCATTGGTCCAGTGAAAACTATTTAGATTTAATCAAAATCCTTAATATTTTCCTTGGTAACGCTAATTTAATTAGCTTCATCTACCATAGAAATAAATTTTGATTTTGATGTTTCTTTTTCAAGTGATTTTAAAATGTGCAAAAAACGTCAATCGAAATAGTTGTTATTTGACAAGTATGTAAAATAGTATTTATTTAAATGTATTATATTATTAAATTGATATGTTTGACCCATAAATTTGATTGAGTCGAAAATTTAAATAAAAATACAGTATAGAAGTTTACCGATGAAGTGTCCAAATAAGAGTAAATTAATAAGATCTTTGTTAAAAGAATATGACCGAAAATAATTATTGGATCATCAATTAATTAAGCCTCTTATCCTCAATTAAGTATTATTATAATACATATAAAAAAAAAAAAAAAAAAAATTTTTCAATAAATGAAAAGCCGTTGCAGAAATTCAATTCTCTAAAAAATTTTTATGTTTTTTTAAATAGACATAAATATTTAAAATATATATCTATTCTATTAAATAAAGGGTCGAGGAGAAGAAGTGTAAATCGTAATATTTAAATACAATTTTTATAAAAATGTTGAGATTTAATGATTTTTAGTTATTTCAAAAGTGCATGAATCATCGCTGAATCTGTTGGATCGTAGTTACGTCGATTATAATTAAAAAAAAAAACATAAGGAACTAACACTAGATTATAGTATTCATAACAGGTACATTATAAAAGTATATAAAAATAATTGAAATTAATTATCGAAATACTCAAAGTGATTAAACCTTTGAAATCATAAAATATGAGCAGAAGATTAATCGATATACGTGAAAATTGATCCGATGAAAATAGAAATTTAATCGACGCTGATAACATGTCAAACATGTACATTGCTACATTGACGACGAAAACACGTCCATCACTTCCCCGAGAATTCTTTGCCAGGATTTACGAGACACGCGATACAATTGAGTCTGATAGAAAAAAAATAGTTGGATCGATTAGGACCTACAGCGATGACAACGAAGACAACGTCGACGTGGTGGACGTGTCCTGCGACAGCGGTGATGACGCGGAAGTTCGGTCGAACTCTGTCTATGATCCTTACAAGCAGCAGGCCGTAGAAAACAGTAACCTCTCCTTTATGCCTCAACTATTTCTGAGATCTGGGGTGACGCCTTCGCAGTGGAACCACCTTCAGGTGACGCATCTACATAGCACCATTGATCACGCAAATAGAGTCGAACAGCATTTAAATGGTCTTACTGCCTTTCGTAAGTTTCTTATTTTTTATTTCCCTTATTATTTCTCAGAGAAAATTTTAAAGCTTCTGGTGGAAAGTTTTATGTATTAATATAAACCTGTTTAATTACGCTTTAGAATAATGACTATGAAATCGCAAATATAATATTTTGTAATCATCTGCATAAATTAAAGTTAAGAATCAACTTTCATAGCTTGAAAGCGACGTGATATCCAATAATATAATAACTAACTTATATCGAGTTAATCAAATACTTTTTTCTTCATTTTCTTGTACAAATTTTTATTTCAAAACTTATTTAATTACAAGAAATAGTATATTTTTTATTCTATTAAAATAAATAATATTTATATTATATTTGCTTCAAATCAAAATATAATTTCTTACATATTTTAATTCCGATTATTTTTTCTTTAAAAAATTTAATATAATTTCTTATAGTCGTCAAATTTTTAAGTAAATTGTTAATAAATGAAAGATATGTATTACTGATTTAAATTATTTTTCTATTAATATTAACAATATTGTCATATTTTTTTGATTAAAATCTCAAATATCTTAAATAAATTATACGTTATTGTTGTTTATGTTCAAATTGTACATTTTCTTTCAGATTATATCATCACAATAATTAAAAAACATGAAGCACATTTACATAATAGATAAATTATATTAGTTATTCTTTGCCATAAACGTATTAAATTAATAACAAATAATGACATACATATTCATATAAATTGTTTCAATAATAAACAGTAATATAAAATATACATGTGATCAATATACGATTGTTTAAAGTAATTATAATATATCGGAATACTTCTGCGGACGATTTTGCTCTCGAACTACCGAATATTATTTTTACACAGCGTTCGATACTTTTGGTGTTATAAAATTCAGTTTATCTGTGCAAGCATCATAATGTCTCCTTGACAGTGGAATACTAACGTTCTAGCTGCATTAATACACACAGGTTTTAACATGTACGATAATGAATCATTGAATTTTTTGTACACCAACAAATATAGATATTATAAATATATAATAGCAATTAAAATTTCAAAAATGTTCCATGTTCTTTGGTGGATATACTGAAATATAATTGAAAAATTACTTAGATTTATGAAACTAATATATTTCTTGCACTTTATGAATACGATTTATTAATCGAATTACAAGTCAGAAAAAATAAGACCCTGTTTTGGACCCTAATTGATTTAGCACTTTTGTTTCATTTTTTACGTAGAATTATTCAAATTAAAAAAACTATACTCGGGATTTTGAACTACTAAAAATGTATCAACTTTCAGCAATCAAATTTAGTAATTGTAAGTTACCCTTTAAGAATAATTAGATGATTTAAAATCAGTTTATAATTATTAGTTAGATAATAACATTGGAATAAATAAAATGGTACAATTGCATTAAAAAAATGTTCTGCAAGGAATTATAAGCCTTTGTCATTCGACCAAGAAACAGTAAAAAATACATCAAAAATAAAAAATAATAAAAATAATAATAATATGCAAGTAATTGAAACAAACCCAAAAGATTCATTTAAAAAGTACATAGGTTTAAAGATACGGAGAATTATCGCTCGTACTTTTATTTGTCGACAATTGTGTCATAAGTACGAATGAATAAACAAAATTATTTTAACTAAAAATATTTATATTGTAAACATAACCATGTAGCTGTGTTATATATTTATACACATTTTTTAAAAATTAATAAATTATTTAATGGAGATGTTTTTAGAATACGTTTTTAATTAATTAATAAACCATATCAGAAACATGAAAGTTTTAATTTTCGTTTACATTAAATTTAAATTCTCCCACAAGAATTATTTTAACTCAGATGTATTATTTTAAGGGAACCGTTAATGAAAATAAGTTATGTCAAGGAAATTAAACGACAAATATTTATAAACAAAACTTAAAATGAAAAAGGATACCATTTTTACAAACTATAAATATATTATAATTGACTAATATATAAAAAAAAAAAAAAATTGTAACAAATAAATTCAAAGTTTTACAAAAATAAATTTTGTTAAAATTTAAACCATTGTCTGTAATCCATAAAATTAAAAAATTTCATTATTTACGGTATACACACGAAATTAATTAAAATGAAATAAGTCTATTAATTGTTTCAATATGCTAATTTAATATCATTACAATTAAGTTGTATAAAAAAACATATTTTATCTAGAAAGGCATGTAATATACAATTACACTTTTTAATAAAAATTTATAATTTCCGTAATATGTGCGTCTGAGTGAGGAGGCGAGTAAGAATTCGGATGGGAAAAGAAGCCAAACTCAAAAATAAGATTTTGCTTTTGAATACAAAATAAACAAACTATCTACATCTAACTGCTAATGTTTTCAAATTCAATTGATAGAACTATAACATTTTAAAACAAATATCTTCCTTTTGACTGTTTTTCAATAGTAGAAAAACATTAAATATTTTAATACTCGAAACTAATGAAAATTTTTATAAATATATTTATTAAAAAAGAGTTATACATATAAATGTATGAAGATTAAACACAAACAAACACGCACGCCCGCATACACGTGCGCAAAAACAATTTTTTTTCATTAAGGATCCTTCCTCATTTTATTTTAGTAAAATGAAGTATTATTGATATTTTGGTCGAATGATAATATTTTAAGGCGATTAGAAATATTTTTTATTTCATAATATTTTTTAGATTCGTTAGACATTTATATTTGTATATATGTATATATCTTATTACTCCACTACTTGTCGTTAATTACCTATATTTAAATCGATCATGATTTAAAACTAATAATAATGCGAACATTTTATTTTTGTAATAATATGCATAAATGCATGTTTAAAGTGATTTTTTTAAAGAGTAATTAAGCTTAAGCAATACTAAAAATAACGAGGAGTAATCTTATTTTAAATCTATAAAAATGATGATCCATAGCATGACTCAAATATGTATTAACGACACCAAGTTTTAATTTATACATACATATAAATATAACAAAACTTGCCAAGGCATGATATGATACGCTCAATTGATCTTAAATATATTGTTCAGTGATTTGTGCTACATATTGGGTGTGACAGTGTGGGTGTTGGGGGTATACAAAAGTCGTTTAAAAGGATGTAAAGGGATTTTTTGATCCAATGCGCACAGTATAATACGTAATCCTCTTTGCGAGTAAGTAGAAATATATATGTTAGAGACATATGGGTTTTATAAGAGATATGATATTTTAAAAGAATTAATCAAAAGCGTTTTTTTGTACACACTTTGTTGGTTAACTTTGTCATATAGTGTGTTTGAAATTTCTATAGCTATTTTTCTTTTGGATAAACAGCCCGCAAAAGTAGTACAGCTGTGTATTATAAAAATATTTACAATATTTTCAATATTAAAATATTAATAATAAATAATTTTAAGATTTTTGTTTCTATTTTTATATTTTTATCATTTTTGTACTAAGGAAGAAACGTAAAGACTACAAGGATTCATTCTCTTGCAAGCTGTCATATCGATAATTTGTATGCTCAGTGCCATTGGATAAATAAAATTTTCGTTTTTACGAATAAACAATTATTGATTTTACCTTGCACCCACCTAAATATAAAAGATTTGTAATACATTGTTTAAATTTTATAAAAATATAATTTAAAGAATTAAAATACTGTCAAATTTTGATAAATAATAGCATTTTTGAAACCTACTGTAATATTTATAATTCATTTAATGTCTGTTTAAATAATATAATCAGCATTTATACGTAAATTATAGGTACTATTTTAATAATATATTTAAAATAAAATTGTAATACATTCCTGATAAAACTTTATAGGCAGCATTCCTCCAGTAATTTAAGATGTGTGGAATAAAATTTTAAGACAATTGAAATTTCGTACCTCGAGTAAAATTTTGTAATTTTTAACAGTAAATAAGATTTTAATATGCAAATAACCACAAAGTCAGATTTTTTTAAGGTTTCACCAAGGAAATCTCAGTAACACATCAATTGATAATTAAGATGTTTATTATCGTGTATAGCGGAAGTGCCTCGAATGGGCTTCTTGTATGCTCAGCCAATATGTTACTGGAATCTTGAAAAATTGTGCGAAGCCAAATATTAACATAATATAAAAAATCAGTAAAAAAGTAAAGTCCTCCGCAGTAGTATTAAATTTGTTTTAATTTTTTTTTATTTTCTCCATTACGTATGGTCTCGTAAATACAACCACATATTTTATTAAATTATATGAATTATGCACTTTACTCTCTTAGTTTTTATAATAAATACACCATAATGAGATTAATTTTATTTAGTTTTCATTTTATTTCTATTCTTACTTGCGTTCAAAATCTTATATCAATTATATCGTCTTGGATAAACAATCAAACCAGGCACAATGAAATAGAACAGGGATTTTAATAATAACAATATAAGAATCATTTCGAAAATTTTTAAAAAAGGAATAAATACTTAAAATAAAAAGTAGTAAACTGTAAGATTCAAAAAAGTTCTTTTTTTTTATTCAGTAATTTATTTAAGAATTTAATAAAAATGTTTTATTTTTAATACAAATTCAATAGTTTTAATAAAATAATTTAATATAAAAAAAATTTTTAAATATAATTATTTCAATCAAATTTATAACATAACAATAGTGTTATTGTCTTATTGATTAGAAAAATTTTGTACTTTAGAACAATAATGATTAATAGTTTTCATTTTTATTAATTAATAAACAAAGAAAGTTTTTTTACATCGAATAAAAATACTGTTAATACAATTCAATTTTCAATATTTATCATTATTCAATATAACTAATAATTAAATTTTATTTATTAAACTCGTGTATTTTATGTAAATATTATTATTAATAATCTGAATATTATTATTATTATTATTATTAGTGTTGCGGATATGTACATGTAAATAAAATTATTCCATGAAATAAAATTTCACTGAAACTTTTTAATGATTTATTTTTCTTTTATCTTTTTTAATTACTAACAGTGTGATGTACAATTTTCTGATATTCTATTTCTTTTTGCATGATAGATTGTATATTATGTTAGAAACACGTGTAAATATCAATCATTATAAGTATTAAGATTTAATACTAGCGGGACATCGCAAAGTATTTAAGTTTGAATTAAATAAAATTACGTTTTATTGAAATAAAGTGAAGATGATTTTTTTATATTTTTGTCTCCATATCCACAATGAAGCGGATAAGTAAGTAAGTAAACGGTTAAATAGTATTGAAAAGATGAAAAAAACATTAGAAGACTGTAGAAAGAAAAATTAATATAAGTATGTAAGGTTTATTACTTTTGGTAGCTCACTTAACAAAGGGTTTTTATTCCAAGGTAGCATGAGTGAGAAATTCGTAATATTGAACAAATAATTGTAAAATTTATTCCATATGTATGTATGCATGTAATAATATTATAAAATTGAGTAACATTAAGAAAAAGTAATATACACGGATGGGATGATCGATAAAAATGTATAAGGGGGAGGTGAAGGGGTGCAAATAATTAGACAATAAATTTTTAATAAGAAACTAACAAAAGAAAGTCATTTTAAAAAACTAATTATAACATTTTATTTATAATTAAAATTAAAATTTTCATTTATTTGGAAAACCAACAAAAAACAAGTACAGCTATCTCTGACTACAATGTTTGTATATGATAATAGTAAGTGTGTATAATATACAACTGCCCACTCATAAACAAAGAAGCAATGATGCGACCAGAAGGTATGTGGCGAGAGAAACCCTTTTCACGGCATCAATTAAGCATATATATAACTTTATAAGCAACCGATTTATTATTAAAATAATGTTATTTCCTTTTAACAAATAAAAAGTTTTATGTATACGTATATATAGAATATACATATAGATATATTTGTTTATCAACATTTTTTAGAAAATTTAAAATATATACAAACATTTAAAACTTGTTCACATGTTTTATATCATATTAAGAAATTATTTTGTGTAAAGGTAGCATTTAAATTTAGTATATATTTTAAAAAATTAATCAATTATTGAAGTTTCATCATACCTTATTCAAATAAAGTTAAATTTTTAAATAAACAACAATATAACTAGGTACGATTATCAAAAAAAACCATATATCCAGGTTTGGATGCTGTTTGCTCAATTTCACCAGTAAATATCATAGGAATGTCATGCCCTGAAATAACGACGCGTGATAATATTTTGCGTTTAAACCTGTGACGACACGTTCGTATTTAATATTCGCGGTCGGCCTGAGGATTTTGGGGTTTGTTCCTCTTTGAATTCATCTTATGCTCTCGTTCACGGTCCAGCTAATAATGACTGTGAATCAATTTGGCGTAACGAATCGATTCGCATCTGTGGCTCCTCCTCGGGTTCAAAACTATGATAATGTTTGGCCCCTGAACATCTTCGTGTTGGTTACGTGACACCTGCGTCCGGTCCAGGACACCTATCTCTCGAGTTACCCTCGAACCAAGTTTGCACAGCTGCGAGGCTCAGTGCTCATGACAATTGGGTGCATAATAATTTTTTGAAAAACTGTCATCAATTGTATGAATAATAAGAAAGCATAGCTTATATAGAATAAAAGCTAAGTCTATTATTGATGTTTTATTTTTTTTAATTTCGGGACACGCATGATTATGAATGCGATGGTTGTGAAAAAGTCAAATTTATATTAATTAAAAATATGTAATTATATTAAAAAAAATCAAACTGCTTATCATATTTTAAAGTAACAATAAAAATATAAGTTGTATCGATCAACTCAAATGTTTATGAATCGAAGGGTGATAACATGGTTCATCCACGAAGTATCGAATTCTTTTTTTTCATTTTGCGACTATTGGTCATAGATATTTGGGAGGGGTCTTAAAATGTTGACAAACTCTTTCCTCATTTGTCCTTTTTTTTTTTGTTTTTTTCGATAATTAGGTGCGGCAGGATTTTATTTCGCGCGAAGGGTGTTTTTTAGTTTTTTGACACGGCGCGATGGAGCGACTACTCGAACAGCGTTACGCGATAAAGTTTTATTTGCAATTAAAAAAAAAACAGTGTGGAAACGTATAAAATATTGCAAGAAGCATATGGACATAATTGTATGTCAAAATCGCAAAGTGAAAAATGGCACAGAGCTTTTAAAGAGGGCCGAGAAAGAATAATCGACGAGCCTCGATCTGGGCGTCAAAAAAGTTTTCCAATGGCTAAAAACATCCGGCGCGTGTTAGAAATTTAAAATTCAAATCGTCGTTTAACAGATAAAGCAATTCAGGAAAAACTAAATTTAATGCGACCTTCAGTGTACAATATAGTGCAAAAAAATTTGTAAATGTGAAAATTTTTGAAAAACATCAAAGCTGATGAGTTTGAAATGCATTTGAAATTTGAAAAACATGCCTTCAAAAATATGTTGATACAGGAGGAAATTATTTTGAAGAATTAAAAATTTTTATTTCACACTGTTTATAAGTCCACCAATAAATCATCTTTCAAAAAAAAGGTAAGAATTTTTTTTTTTTTTAATTGCAAACAAAACATTCTCGCGTAGTGGTTTTCTACTAATCGCTTCAGCGCGCCGTGTCAAAAATTTGAAAACACCCTTCGCGCGAAGTAAAATCCTGCCGCATCTAATTATCGAAAAAAAAGGTTTAAATGAGGAAAGAGTTTGTCAACATTTTAAGACCCTTCCCAAATTTCTACGACCAATAGTCGTAAAATGAAAAAAAAATCGATACTTCGTGGGTGAACCATGTATATTGTTAAAATTCGAATTTGAACGAATTGAGTGTAATTTTATTTTAATTGTATCGCAGGAATTATGAAGTAAATCATTATGAAGCTAAATTAATGGAAAGTGCATTTTTATTTCATGACTGATAAGTGGCCAGGCGTAAAAAAAAGGTGGGTCGCCCTCGTCGCCAACGAACGACCTTTAGCCTCGAGCAAACCTTCAAACTCGAATCGGAGTATGTGCGAGGCGAGTACATATCTCGAAGTCGGCGTTTCGAGCTCGCAGCATCTCTGAGCCTCACGGAGACGCAGATCAAGATTTGGTTTCAGAACCGCCGAGCCAAGGACAAACGCCTCGAGAAGGCGCGACAAGATCAGCGTATAAGGTAACTGTAATTGAAAACTATAACTACAATTAACTTTTTTGCAAATTATGTAATGAAGAATGTTTTTTCCTCATTTCTTCTTTTCTCTTCTCCTCTCTCTCTCTCTCTCTCTCTCTCTTTTGCAAGGAATGTGGCATTGGCAGCGGGTTTGAGTATGTGTGTACAGTTACCAGTTGGAGTATGCAGTTTATGCCAGGCACCGATTTGTCTTTGTGCTTGTCTCCAGATGCAAATGCCGGTGTTGTCGTCGCCACCTACGAATACGATAACATCAGTAATCGATCTTGAAACAAAGATATCATCCGCGAATATGAAACCGCTATGATTCGTCATTACGATTAGCATGATTCATTAAATTTTAAAAATATTTTTTGTGAAGGTACGAGGCAGAAAGCCTGATTTGAGAATTAAGTTGTTGCGTCATTGCTCAGTCTCATCGACCTTGCATTAAATTCATTTGTTAATCTATATCTTAATTATAAATTATAATATTCCGTAAATTCATTTTTTTAATATTATTTTTTTAGCATTCATTTTTATTATATTACTGGAAGCACTGTTGAAAATTCAATGCAATTACTTCGTAATTAAAAATGAAGAACAATAGCAAAATAAGAACCATTCAATTTATTCTACCATCAGATATTATTTATTGATATATCAAATAAATTATTCTGTTAAATCATACATTCATATATATGTTATTAATAATTTTATAAAATAAAAAAAAAGAATTTGAGTATTTTTTTTTAAAACTTTGGATAACATAAGCGAATCTATTTACAGCGTTAACATTTTTTATTTGTATTTATTCTTTAATGTTAACTGCATAAATCTGTTCAATAATTAGGTTTAACAAAAATATAAGATTATTATCATTATATTAATGAGAATATATTCATTTTAAAATAAATTGCAATAAAATTATTACAAAATACAAAAAAAAAATAATCTTTTACACCAGTAATATAATTCGAAAAATGATATAAAAGTTTTTTATTTAATTGGTTTAAAATTTAATGACTTTAAACATATTTATTATTATCAAATACTTTATAATACTTGAAAATATTTATAACTATTTATAATTTGTATTTTAAAAAAACCAATGGGTATGTTATAACGAATTTAAATATTTAATATTTTCTTAATATAATTCTATGAAATATTTATTTTTTAATGAAATTTATAGATGTAGATATTTTTTTTATGAATTTCTCAATGAAATTTCTATTTACATTATTATTTTAATGTGGGGTTCCTCCCACTGAGTCACACACACACACACACACACAAACAAACGCACGGAAAGACATGCACCACGGAGCGCAGGTAGATGGAACCGCGTCCCAAAGGATTTGCAAGGAATTCTTCTGGGATTTTCCCAATAACGTCAACCGGGCGACGGACGAACGATTACCAGAATCAGGCAATTAAGGTTTCCCGCGCAAACGTGTTATAGCGAAACCCGGCGGTCTAGACAAGGAGTGGGGAAGAATTCGGAAGGGTTCCAATGCGGTTTCTTGAAAAAGGACGACGAGTGCATCACTCCCGTTACTCATACTCCCGCCGACGGCAGGCTCCCAAAAACTCACACATAGCATTCTCTTTCGCCTACCCTTTCTATTTCTCGTACTACACCTCAAAATAATAATAAATAATATTGAATACTTTTAATAGTTAATCTATAAATATGAATAAATATAAATATTGGATTTTTTTGATAAATATAATTTCACAAATTATCATATAGTATATTAATATCACTTACAAAATTAAGTATCAATTGCTGAAATCGAAATTCCAACAATTCAAAATTAGGGATATTAAAATAAAAATAGTTTATGCCATAAAAAATTAACTATTTTTATTTTTAACATTACTAAAAATTATTAATTAAGTACTTTTCATAGCTAACGAAATTAATATAATTAAAATCTCATAAGATTTTATTCTGATTATTGGTAAAATTTTCATTATTACATTTTTTTTTGACTATAAAGAAAAATTTTATAATTTTGACACAGTAAATTATAATGAAAAAATATATTTTAATGAAGTAATCAGGTAATAAAAAGTTGATAAAGGACTAAAATAAAACTGAAATTCATTTTTTTTATTAAAAAATGTTTTAGCTATTATATCTTTAAAATCAAAAAGTAATTTTTAAAAAATTATAAATACATTTTTAAAAAAATATCACACAAATGTTTATTAGTAATGATGGCAAATTATAATTACTATTAATTTAAGCTTGTAAATACATTTCAACGTAATATACGACAATAACAGCTATTTATAAAATTTTATATATAATCAATTTAATTATTGTTTATCTTATATTTATTATTTACAATTTTTTTTTATTTTTTACCATATGTTTATCTTTCTGAGTTATTTTAAATGAATAATGTCAAACATTATTCATTTTTAATTATTAATTTACTAAAAATACTATTTTTAATAAAATTATGCAAATATTTACAAAATTATTTACAGCTTACATTATTCTACGATTTTAGTGTTTTTAGAGACTTTAAAAAATATATTCATAATTCAAGAAATCGTGTATCTCACATTTCGTAAAAGTTTTTTAGATTATCTAAAATTCTTAGATAAAGCTTATCAAAGAAGGTCGAGCGCGCGCAATTGATAATGAATAGGGAGAAGAATAATTGAGGGGTTCGTTTGCGCGCATTTGACTTCTATTGTTATATATTCCAATCCCTCAGCTCTTACTCTCCCCACTCATCGTCAATTTTTAAACGCTTGGCTATTTTTGGAGAGCCGGGTCTTCCTCAGTTTTGAGATAAGAGGCAAGACCTAGTTCGGTTTGCTCTGACTGGTATAAAACATTATTGTCAAGCTTGGAGCAACCTTAACCGGATGGAATCACGAATCCAGAAAGAAATTAAAGCCTCTAAGTAAACTTCAAAATGTACGGTTTGACGATTAGCATTCCTCGTTCTCGGCGTCATGGCTTCCGACATCATCATGAACGGATCAGATCGAGGTACAGATGTACTTTAGGGAAGATTGGCTCACAAATCATCATTGTATGTGCTTACTGTATCCTTAGGGGCCAGGAAGGTCAACGACACACAGCGAAACGCTATAGAGGAACTCAGCGCAGCTATCCTCATGCTCGAACTTTCAGTTAACGACCGCGTTTCACGACTTTTCAATGGCATATTATTTAAGTATCATCTTTCCAACTCGAAGGTCGCCACCAATCAATCTGCTAAATGATTAGTTACACAAAAGGGAGAAAGGGTTAAAGTGGCTGGAGCGAATTGAAAATTCATCCAAACGTCTAACCTGTTGGTTGATCCAACTCGGAGAATGGGCTTTCATTGTCAAATGCCAGCGGGCAAAGGAAACCTGCAGACCGACGCTCACCAGCAACACCGAAGACTAGTACACGACATCCGTGGAAACAGTACGACTACATACACACGAAAACCCGATTTTTTGCTAAAAAAGGAGGACTTTTTTCGTTACATATTTCTTACTCTCCACTTGAAGGATAGAGACTGCGATGAAGGGTAAAAGCTACACCTCCCCAAAGGATCAATGGCAGACCGCACTGAAGGATTGCCATGATGAATTTACCGAAGGATAGCTAGACGTAGCAAAAACGATATCGCAAATACCGCGAGCAACGGTCTTGATTACGATGCGGGAACAGTGTAATTGTTTTCCATTTTTTTTCTTTTCTGAGGTCCCGCGAATAATTGACTTGTACATTCTCGAGCTACATAACTTAGTCCACTCTGTAATAATCATTTCATTAAAAATCATACATTTATTGCGACGCAAGTCCTCTTGTAACTGCAAAGCGTAAAATTGTAAGATATTTTGATTCACCTCAAATAAATGCCACATGTACCTGCTTTTTTACTCACAAAGATCACATTTCAATTCTTCCACCACCCACCCTGATGCGAATCTTTGGTCCTGGTCTGACGACCGACTTTGGAAGAGGGTATATTGTTATAGTTTTAATTTCTAGTTCACAAAATAGATTCATCTTACTATAAATTATACAAGATATCTCCAACTCAATATAATATTTTTTAAACTACATGGATTTATTTTGTTTGACTTAAAAAAAATGTACAACTTCAATATTATAAATTTATTTTTATTATTAGTTTATAATAAATTGTCATTTTATGCTATATTATTTATTTAATTATATTGAAAAATGTGCGTTTAAAACATTGAGAAATTAATTGTATATGTACAATTGAATTTAAATTATTTATATATTTAAAGATTTTTTTATATTAATTACACATTAACTATGTTATCAAATCATCTTCTAAAAGCTGTATTTTATTAAGGTTGTATTACATACACATATAATTTAACTTTTAATATTTTTTAAATAAATTTTATATTTCTTACATAATAATAAATATTTATATATCCTGATTTCGTTGAACAAAACTTTATTTAACTACTAACAAAAAATAATTAAAAAATTATATAAATTTATATTAATTATTACAAAACACAGAATTTTTATCCAAAAACATAAACAAAGAATATAATTAGTAATTATATTAACAAAGTTTAAAAGCTCAGCACATTATTTTACATATTCTTTTTAAACAAATTAATACATGATAACTATTTAGAAATGGAAGTACATAATTAAGTTAAACATCAATTACAGATATTTTTGGGAGTACAATTCAAATTAAAAATTCTAAATTGTTACGTGTTGATTATTATGTTTTAATCTGCAGCTTCTGATGTTGCTTGAGCTGTATCTAAAATAATTTCAAAAGAAAATGGTGTGAAACTGTATCCTTGTCCAAGATAAAATTTACTCTGAAACTCAACCCTATAAAATACATGAAATAAGACATTAAAAAAAAATATTATTTATGTTCTTCTTGTAAAATTAAAATTTTTTTTTAATTTTTATTTAATTTTAATATGTTACATTAATTATTATATTTCTTTTTTATATAAGAAATTAAAAATATATATTAATTTTATTAAGAAAATAAAAATACTACTGTGTGCACCAGTATAATGTAAGTAATCTTTCATTCATAAAAACTCAAACACTAATATAAATCTTTAATTAATTATTACCTTGATATCATTTAAATATAAATAAAATCTATATTTGTATTAAAACTTAAAATTTTACTAATTCATTTACAAAAATTTTTTTTCTTAAATAATTAAAAAAACATATGTACTTGATATATTACATATTAGAATATTATAGATTTGATGGTTAAAAAGTAAATTAAAGCATAAAGAAATTAAAGACAAATAATTACCAATGAAGCCTAAGAGTATGCAAAAAGGCTGATAATCCTTCCATTAATACTAGAATTCCAACAGTTAGGACTGCCCAAAAGGCGAATACAGCCCAAAGGATAATTCCTCCCCCCCAACCTTCTTGGGTTAAGCCATTCTTCATTACCATATTCCACAATACTTCAGAAAGTTCTATAAATAAATTTTGATACATATTACAATAAAGTAAATTTTTTTTATTATTCCTTGTCAGACTATGATTATTGTTTAATAAAATATAATATTTGAAAATTTTATTTTTCATCAAAAACAATATTAAATAATGTGTATACATATTTAAAATGACGTATGTATGTATACATGTATATGTACATACAATCAATTTAATTAAGAGTGTAATAACATTTATGAGTTATGTAACAATATATCCAGAAGCATGTAAAACGTTACAACTGAATTGAAATACAAAATAATTTACATATATTAATTGGATATTAATTGTTATAGTTTGTATTTTTGAACAATTCTTTTTAAATTATAATACTATATGAATACCGTACAGTGTAATATTTCTATAAATTCAATAATTAAATTAAATACAAACCATCTTTAATTTAATGAACTTATTGTACAACATTTTTACAATTTTTAATTCAGAGATATAAAATATCAAATTTATTTAAGTAAATTATAATTAAAAATAAAAGCATGATCAAATGTTCAAAGCATTTATAAATAAAAAATTATGATTTTCTTGCAATATTTTATGATTTCAACTAAAATTAGATAAATAAGATTACGAAAAAATAATAAATAAACAGTTAAAGTCCTTTATTAAAATAGCAGTTATGCTTATCATGCTAAGATTTAAGTTATTTAATTTATAATTAACTATAAATAATATCATTACTGTAAGTTAGTTTTAAGTTCAAAACTTACGTGCATGAGCTAAAGATAACGCCCAAAGTCGCAAATAAGATGCAGTGTGTGAAACACTGCCCAACACATATTCAATTGTATGAATTCCTTGGTGAATAAAAACTTCAGCCATATCTTCTTCTTCTTCTTCTTTATGGGCTTGCATGCCTCCTTGTGACTGTACCATTCCCGAACCATCGATATCTCCATTTTCTGTACCGTGGCTATTTAACTATAAAAAAATTTTTGTTTTTGTAAAATTTCATGTTAATGTGTAAAAATATGTATAGGAAGAAAAAATTTTGTTTTATTTAACTTCATTTATACATACATTCATACATATATATAAAACCTAGGAATGCTAAAAATCGATATTGATTATTTAAATTTTTGGTATTTTTTTTACTATTAAGCGTTTTTGTGCATTTTAAGATAGATAACAAAAATTTTAAGCGTTTCTATATTTAATAATTTGGTATTTATTTTACATATATGTGTGAATATTAAATAATGTTATAAATATTTTTGTGATTAAATAAACAACCTTGATATGGAAATGAAAATTGTTGTTGAAACGTCGTCAAAAATCAAAAAATAAAACCAATGTATTTTTATTCATTCACATCTCATTAGATCAAATCAACTACTTCATTTTATTAAAATACAAAGTTATGAGTATTTTAATTTACGAAAACACGACAGTTACGTTATTGACAAAATAAAGTATTGTTTTAAAAGTAAGATATCTTATGGTATTTTATATAAATTGTATTATTTATTTTAATTGCGAAAATTTAAAAATAATAAATAATCTTTATAAAAAATAAAATATAAAATTATGGATGAACGCTTTTTTTAAAAATAAGCTAATAATAATAATAATAATAATAATAATAATAATAATAATAATAAAAATAAAATGATTCTATAATATATTATGAGAAGTTAAAGTTCAGAAAATTTTATAAATTTTTCTTGCATATGAATTTTGATTTTTTTTTTTTCTACAGTATTCTATATTATCTAATATAACATTTATAAGATATTTTAAAATTCAGATTACATTCTAATTTCAATTATTATGAATAAATCGACATTCGTAAAATACTTGTATATGCATGTACATCAAAATTTTTATTCTAAATTAAAATTTGTTACTTATTTCAATTTTATTAACGCAAGTATTTGGTACTTAAAAAATCTTCTATTTAACGAACAGTACTTAAGATATTTTAAACTGTTTTAATTTAAAACAGACATAAATAAGACATTAAAAAAAGTAAAATTATATCATATACCTGCATATGTTTCTTTTTTCGTTCTTGTATCATCATGATGGGTTTCGCAAGAAGCATCCAGGGTATACAAAGGACACCGATTATAACGAGGAATTTTTCGAGTGAATACTGACCTCCATACATATAAGGGTCACAAGGAGGTAACTTAGTTGGAGATTTGAATAACACCATGTTGATGAAGGTAATAAGTACCGATGGAGCGCAAAAAGAACTAGTGTTTATTTCTGTAAAGTAAAATATAAAATAATTCTGCATAAACATTTATTACATTCTACTAACAGTTATCAATTAATAAGAAAAACATAACATATTACAAAATTATATAAAAATTTAAAACAATTGATATGTTTAATACATTAAAAAATGCTCTAAAATTTGGATGATTCTTTTTTTAAAAAAAGATAAATATAGTATATATATAAAATACTTGAAGATATTAACTATGATAACGTATCATTACCTGGATTATATATAGGATGAAACGCTGCATACTTAACCCACTTGATAAACATAAGAAAGGTCATGTAGAAGAAAAGAAAAACTAGAAAGATAATTTGTGGTATGAATTCACAAATTATGTTGAGTCTGCGTTTAAAGTACATGTGGTTGAAAAGTCCAACGATTACTCCGAAAAGCATGTGAATAACTCCGAAGATAATGGAAATCTTCATCTTATACGAATTCAAAAAGATGATTTTGTTTTCAGATAACTGCCAAACTGGGTCCATGCCAAAAGGATAAGGGTGTTGTACATAATCGGTAGTTGGATTCAATTGTAGTACACGATTATTAATTACATCAGAATTTGTATAATTAACAGTCCAATACGAGCCAAATACATTTAGCGATTTAGAGAATACATCATTGTAAATGAAACCTATTAAAATATCAAATAAATTATAAATACATTTTTTAATTATATCACAACAATATATTGTTAATACGAATATAAAATTGTATTTTGGTTCCAGCTTGAGAAATATATCAAACTTTTTTCATAAAATCCTGATTAAGATCAATGTATAGATAAATCATTTAAAAATACATAAAAATATTATTTTTGATGAAATGTATTAAATTAATAATAAACATAGAAAATGTTAAATATGTATGTATACATATATTATACTGAATGAATTCATTTCTTGAAATTGAATTGAATTAATTCAATTTTATTTGCAATATTATCACTTATGTAATATTATACTTTATTACATATTGAAAAGCAACAAAAGATATACACGTGCGTTCAAATCATTTTAAATTCTACAAAAACGTTTGTATTTACCTTCAAAATAATTTATTGTTCCTACAAATTTATTAATTTTACCAATGTATATTTTATTTGATTTATTTTACTTTTTTTTGACACAAATGAATTTATAAAAGATCTTATAATCGACAAAACAAATTTCTTCAATGTACGAAGAAGAATAGTTTAAACATTTTGACGAATATATCATCATTAATCAAGGTGCTACTTAAAGTGAAGGTCGAGTTACCAGTATACATGGAGAAGACACCCATCAGGAATATAATATATCGTCCACCAAAAAATATATTCCAGATTTCGTTGTCCGATTTTTGAGCAGCGAGAGGCTTTTCCTTGAGAACCATCCATCCAGCGAACAGGAACATGATGAGCCCATGTCCGAGGTCACCAAACATCACAGCGAAGAGGAAAGGAAAGGTAATAATGGTGTAAGGCGCGGGATTCATTTCACGGTAGGAAGCAACCCCGTAGGCGTCAATCAGCGCCTGAAAGCCCTTAGTGAACTTGTTGGTGCGATTATATGTAGGAGGATCTTCAAAAGTCTCCATCCGATTTAAAATCGGGGGTACAGAGCTTCCGCTGCGCTCCTGGAATAACAAACAATCAAAAAACGTGTCAATACTTTAGAAACAGTTTTTTCAATTAATACAAAGATATAATGAATAATTGTTTTTTTATTTCTGCAATAAATAGTTATTCAATTTATAAATATTTGTACATTCCATTTGTCTAGTATGTGTCTCCTGCATTTATATCCCATCATGTATTAATACTTCCTCGTATTATTATTATTGGTGTGATTTACATCTCCAAAAATTTAAATATTTAATTAGCATTTTATCTAAAATAATAAAAAAAAAAAAAAAAAGTAAAACTTACGGTTCCTCGTCGAAGAGCTAATTGAATTGTTTCAATGTCTAATACTGGTACCCAACACTCGGCAATCAGACACTTTTGTGTTACATCTAAATTAAAAAGATTTAAGGTGTGATAAATGGCTTTGATCTTTCGTACTTTGATAAACCAATTCTTGATATTTTTGGCTGCTGCGACAAGAACTCGATGTCGATGATCCTGAGTTTGTCCCAGCACCTGAAATAATAAATTATCAATGGTGTAAAGGTTTGAACAGTAATATTATTAATGTATAAGTTGTTGAATTTAATTATTATCAGTTGTGAAAAGCTTTACATCTGTGCAATGACAAATAAGTATCTAATAAGTAAACAGCGAAATTTAAACTTGATTGTTCTAATATGTTTTGATTTAATAGAAGCGGTCAGTCGGGAACAAGCGCACTTTGCGAAAAGTCGTGTCGAGACTTATTTGTTATATTATTTCTTTTAACGACTCTTGTATATATATATATATGTTACTTGAATAAAAAAATACATTTATTTTAATCAGTTATAGATTTATTTAATTCTAAATCTTCATCATAAGTTAAAATTAAAACTTGAATGAAAAATATATTCAATGAGTTTAAACGCTATTAAAATGAATAATTAATTATTCATTTTTTAGTAATGAATTTACTCAGGTATTAAAAATATGAAATTTGAATCAATTTATTTATGTTTGCAATAAATAATTTTTTTGTTATTTTCTTTAATTCAACAATTTAAAAAAATTAATGCAATAATAGTTTATAAAGCAGAGTGTCCAGGAATATATGAACTTGTGAGACCTTTTTTATTTGATCTTTAATATAATGCTTTAATGTCATGTTAATATTATTGGAATTATTTATAGTATAGAAAAGACTTTAGTATCATTGAATAAAACACTAATAAAATAAAATAATAAATAATAAAAATTACTTATCCCAACAGTTATAGATTTCCCCAATGTTTAATTATTAAAAAACTTGTCCGGTTTTAATTGGGGTGTGTACAAAATTTAGGAATTCTCGATTGGATGAAATGTAGCTTATCTGTCATCGATTAGTGGAGAAAGAAGCCCTCTCCACTTTTTAAAATATATGTAATTTAGAATTAATTGTTCTAAATAAACATCTTGTTCCTGGTGTATTATATTACTGAATAAAAACTGTTACCGAATTACCGCTTATAATATCAAAACGAAAAGTAATTTAAAATATAGGGTAATTATTTATTATTTTGAATATTGAATTACGAATTTATTACACGGATAAAATACCAAGATTGTTATTTATGAACTATATTTTTTGGTATTCTCACACTCTCTAATTAAAACGTTATTAAACATTAAAGCTTAAATGAACAATCTGTAATTGTTACAATTAAAATTAAAAACATTTTATATGGAATTAAATTTTATAAGAAATGAATAAATATAAAAAAAAAAATGCCATACGGTGTTCAAATCCTCAATCCGTGTCAATACTCCCATAGCCATCTCACGTCTGTCTGCAGGTGCTTCCGGGCATGGGTAGAGGGTTGCACGGAACCCCTCGCAGATTTTCTTTACCCTCGTCTTTAGCTGGTCGCCTTGAAAAAAGATGATGAACACGGATTTGAATACCTGATCACCCTAAATTCAAAATAAAACAATAATTGAACAAAACATTTATGCAATTATAATAATATATGAATTTGGGGGGGAGGGTTTCAGCTCAATTCAAAATGATTGATGCGATTATTAATTATTATAAGCTTGGATTGTGTGCATTTAAACAAATTATAAATGAGTCTTTATTAGCACGTAATATTAATTTCTTATTAAAAGCATTATTTATTAAAATATTACAGTAATAATTAAAAGACGCAAAATGTTCATAATAGTTTACGTATCGACATTCTGATATTAATATTCTGCGAAAATAATTGTTTTATTTAACACATCTTCTTTAGAATTGATTTAAATTTACAATATATATACATGTATATATGTACAGTTAACTGTATATATAGTTAACTTTGGTTTATACTTAATTCGAATTAGTTCATTGATCTATTTTCATTTATTATTATTCCCACTCATCGTCAAACATTAAAATGTTCACACATATAAATATAATCTTCATTGTAAAATAGAGTTGAATCGTAATGATTTTCGGAACTAAGGAAGAAAATAAAATTATAATTCCGAAAAACTAGATCATAATCATATTATAATATTACTGAGAAATTGTGTGTGTTTTAATTTAGTCATCATTTGTATTTATTGTGATCTTTAGAATAAGTAAAAGAACTTGTATAACTAAAAAAAAATATTGCACAGTATCTGAGAATAAAGAATATCAATATCTATTTGTATGCTACACGTCAATAATATTACTGATGTACACAAGCACTTTATTATGAATATAACTCGAAAATGATAAGACTTACCGTGGAGGGATCCTCGAGCGGCGTCTCGATTTCTGCCTGCCTCAAAAAGACATTACCTCGACAAGCTCGCCACAGCATCCGTTCGAATGCCGGGATCCTCTCCCTTAGAATGACTCCAGCGACGAAACTACAGGTGTCGAGGATAAACATTTATATTTATTAGGGTGGAATTACACTCACATGCACGTGAAACATTCGTTTCTTTTGTTAATATCTCGTATCGCCAAGGAGGAAAATTTGTAAATGGAGTCAAGGATTATCTACTTCTATCTAAAGGGTTATTGAAATATGGGTTAATTATAGTGGGACGAAGAAGTCACCGGGTTGTCTCAGGGTTTATGCGGGAGTCAGAGTCCAAAAATCACTTTGGTCCTTCTTCTTTTCAACATTTTTACACTTGCTTTATCACTGTCTGCAGCAATTGAATTTTAGAGTCTATAAATGCATTATTTACTCACTGTGCGGTTGTTTTAGAAAATTTAAAAAAACTTAATAGACAAATCGAGTTGACGAAAGTTACCTATTTCTCTTTTTTTGATTATCCGTTCGACTCTCTATCGCAATAAACAAAATCATTTATTTGTTAAATATAAAATCTTATGCAATTTTATCAATCAATTTTTAATCAAATTTTTACAATTAAATATTTAAAACAACTCTATTTATTTAACAGTACTTCAAAAATGTTTTTAAACATTCCAGTATAATTGGTTAATATTAAAAAAAAATTAGATAAGCTTTTCCTAATTTTTTAATCTGTGTCTATTAACACAAAGACGATTGTTTAACATCAGTGTTATTCTTATTCATTCGCAGAAAAGGAAATAGAAATATCATCTTTAGAATGTCAAATTAGTTTCAGGCATTAAATTTTTAAATCTTAAACCTTTAACGATTAAAAAGTTGATTAGTTGCTTTTATTTCTATTTACACACCATTTCTTCCAAATGTACACAATAAAAAAAACAATTTAAATATATTTAAAATTGTAAAAAAAAATTAATCTATTTAAATTTTATTTTCGTGGAATAAAATAAAATTCAAATGTTTATTTAAATTTGCAATTAAACATGAAAAATAGATAATTAATTATTTTAAAAGAAAATTAAACTTATTTTTTAAATTGTTAATTCACAGTAACTAGCTTTTTGAGATTATTAAAGAATTAAAGAAACTAGCATTAAAAAAAACAAAAAATAAACAAATAAAAGTAAAATAATAAAAGTTGTGGAACTGTTAAATGATGATTTCTGTAGCCATGGTCGTATTGTATTAAAAAACCTATAACTTCTTTACAATAATGTTATAAAGACAAAAAGTATTCACTTTCTATTTTTCTCTTTCTCCTCTCTCTTTCCCTCTATTTCTATTATAAACAAATCTTTATATTGTATGCTTAACATCTTTTTTCAACATAGATGCAAGTAGCATATTATGAATAAAATAAATATTTCAAATTTAAACATATAATCGTTACAAATCAAATGAATTTTACAATATTATTTTTATTTTTTCATAATACAAGTTATTCAACAAGAGCAATTATCGATAAATTTTAAAATGAAAAAATTTTTTATTATTTATTTATTTATTAGTTTAAATACATTATTTTTTTGTAATTTCTTTATACTTTTTTACAATAATATTAAATTATAAATTTATTAACAATTGGTAAAATTATTTTGCTTTGTAATGCACTTAAAAGTTAAGTAACATAATTTATAATAAATCTTTATTCATATTATTTATGAAAGAATAATTAAAATTATCGTTTTTATTTTTATTAAAACTTTTCACCTTTCATTTTGTTGACATAATAAATTTAATCTTTCAAAGTTTTCTCCTAAAAATTATATTTTTACCTTCAAAATTATACAAATAAAATCAAAAAAATTACAACCATTAAAAATAGAGAGAACAAGAAAGTGAAGTTCAATTTCAGAAATTCGAAAACATATCAAAACCAGACAATAGACAACTTCAATTTTTTTTACTAATATTACATAATAATATTTTATCGAACAGTGACAAAATACTACTACTACTACTACTACTACTACTACTACTACTACTACTACTACTACTATTATTACTACTTCTACTACTACTTCAAAAAAAATTTCTTGATAATAAAAAAAATTAGATAAAATTTACCTTTTTACTCTCTACATTTGTAAAGGTCTAAAGACTTGAAAAAATATGCGATAACTATTACAAAAAATAGATTATTTGAATAAAAGTTATTATAAATCTATTGAAAGAAATATTCCGGTATTTTAAATGATTTTTTATAGAATATTATAATTAATTCGGTAAAAAATTATTTACTTATATTAAACTAATAATAATTACAGTATTCGGAAATTCATGCATGTTTGTGAATAAATTTATTTTAATTAAAATGTAGAAGAGAATTCATTGAAACACTTTAAATTTTTTTTTTTACAATTTCATATAAATTATAAATAAATATTATAATAAAATTGTACAAACTACATTTGATTAAAATGATAACCAGTCTATACTAATAATTAAAAGCATAGATATTTTTCATGTGCATATACAATCTTGTTATTAATTTTGAAATAAATAACTTTTTATTTTAATATAGAGTATCATCCTTAAATAAAAATGATTCTTAAAAAAAAATAATCATTAAAAATACGTATTTTCTTACGTGTCATATTTATTTATTTAATGTAGTTAAATTGCACTGTCTAATATACAAAAATAATTATATTTCATACAATATAATACCCACTAGACATAATTAGTAAAAAATTATTGTTAAACAAAAGTTTAAAATTAGTAATAAACTGTATTTATTTTATAAAATTGTTGTCAATAATAAGCAACATTCGAAATATCTTCATAATGTTTCATTAAGAGTTTGTTTGGAAGAAATCATTTTATTAAGCACTCATCCACAGAGCAAATGTAATCCTATATAATTTTTATATATTTATGAGTTATGTTCTCTTGAAATTGTTGAAGTTACACGCACATTAAGAATTTTTAAACTTTTATTTTTGTCAAATAATAACTAATGAACAATATTGGTCTATTCAATATAGTCTATTGAAGTACCTTGAAATTAAAGACATAAACACTACAAGAGTTAATGGTTGGAAAAAAATATACCTTGAACCGTTAAAAAAATATATCTACACATCACAGGATTAGTACTTTAGATATTGAGAGTATTATTAATATTATTGCAATGAGTTACAAAGATCGTACAGGTTAGAAGGAATAGGAAAAATTAATTAATTAATTTTAGGACAACGAAGTAGTATCTTAAATTATAGTCGTTTAATGAAATTTAAAACTTAAAAATTACAAATTTAGGTTTTGTATTTTATAACTATATATTATTATATAATCTTCCTTATTGGTTTATTAATGAAGAGCCGATTTTTTCAATAATATTATAATAATCTCCAAATTTGTTTGCTCATATTATTTGCAATACAAAAATTAATTAAATCGACTGTTCATTGCATAAAATTTATGTTTATTCTCAAAGAAAAATCATCTATCCCGAGAAAATTAGTATAAAATGCAAAAGAGATAGAAGTATTTAAAAAAAAAAAAAAAATGCAGAAAATAAGATTGAAAATAATGTGACTTCAATGCAAACATTAATTTTCATTATATTCGCATAAGTGCATAAAATAAAATTTTCAACACAATTAAAAAAAAATTTTTTAATGATAAAATAACTTTTCGTACGAGATGTATGATTTTTATCTTTATTGAGGACTAACGCGTTCAGAGAAATACTGGAAAATACATCATAACTGCATTTTCTATAATTGGTTCTGTTCTTTAAATTCGATTTAAATATGGATCGCACAGTGTTAAATAGTGAATTTACATTTTTATTTTTCTTTATTCTCTGAACGCGAAAAAGTGCATCATTTATGGAGGTACAGAAGCCCTTGCTTATCCACTGAATAACGATTAAGATTCAATGGTATAATAACGGTGTAAGTAGGCTTACACAAATATATAAATAGTCAATCGTGCAAAATTTTTCTCTCGTGAAGTTTTAATTATTGTTATTGTAATTATTAATTAATATAACTTGGAATGTTAAAGTTGCAAAACCGGATATTATTTTTAGTTAAACTTTTTAGTTGCTGTTCCAAAATTAAAAATAGCTAGTAAGGGATGCTGTAAAGAGCATCTTACTTAAGCAGAAAAGGCTTAAAAAGCTTAAAAACGAAAGAATACAATAAAAATTGTAACATTGTAAATCATGAAGGATAAGCAAGGGGAGCACCGGTGATGCTTCCCCTGAGACGGCATTTCTGATCCTCGAGGAGTTGTGAGTTCCTCGGTGGGTGAAGCTGTACGTACCCCAGTTGGACAGGACCGAGGGCAGTCTGGCGGCCGATATTATCGTCGCTAATCAATGCGCGTGTCATGGACTCGGTGGAGTTCAAGCCTGCGTGCTCTTGCTGACGACACAACAGACAAGACACAATTAACCGAATTAGCACACTCTCAACACACCAAATGACAATAAACTTCAAACGTCACTACCCAGCCTCCTCCTCCTTTTTGTCATTTTATTGTCATTTTCATTTTTGTGTTTTATTAGCTTCTTCTACTGCACTGACATTTTTGACCAATCAAAGATGTAGCTTTATCCAAATATCTCAAAATAATAGCGATAAGCAATTTTTTCGCTGACCGTCAATTGTGTTCATTTGTTAACACGAACATATTTTTTCATGGTATAAAAATAAATTTTCCCTAATATTAATTTTTAATGCTTTCAGAATCATTATCGTCTTAATGATAGAATATAAAACGTTAAAATATTCTATAATTAACTTTTGTACATGTATACAATCATTATTAATATTTTCAAATGGAATATTTTCAAGATGTTTTACTTTATTTAAATACACGAACTTAGCTCAAGTAATGAATTATATTCTTTTAAAATGTTTAAATATATTATTAAAATAATTTTCTATTCGAAATAAAATTGATTATTACAGATCTATGAAAAGTTTAAAAATTTTATCAAAACTCCTAAGCTGTTATTCTTTATTACAGTCCGTTATACATTAAATCTGTTTTATGATATTTTTTTAAAAATTTCCTAAATGATAATTATATTATTAATAATTGAAAACCCATAAAACAAATTTGGGAAATAAAATTTTTACAGTAATACTTCATATTTTATTATTAAATAAAAATACTTTTTGTTACAAAAAATATACCATAATACACTTATACACCAAACAATATAGCATTTTTTAGGTCATGAAAAGCCCAGCTAACCACATATATAAAAAATTGTACAAAATTCAAGATAGTCTTAGTATCAAATGACACTAAAAATATTCAAAGCTTATTTTTTTTATTAAAAATTTTAATGAAAAAATGCATTTTTTTAAACTTTTATTTGTTAAAAATGGAAAAGTAATTTTAACACTATAGTATCAATAGACGTATTGTAGTCAATAAAATTATGAAAAAAATTCATTTTTATATAAAGTAAACGAAAAATTACAAGTCGAAATTTTCAAAAAACTGGAAAATTTTTTAATTACTTTATCAATTTTCTATTTTTAGAATTCTAGTTTAGAATATCACAGCTCCATTAGAGAATTATATTTAAAAATATACTATTTTTAATTAAATTACTAAGAAAATTTACTAAGTAACAAAAGTCAGAGAGCACAATTGATTTTCTTAAAATTTGGAAACCGTGGGACTGGAAGGAGGCAAAATTCTAATATCATTCGAATAAAATGCATTATAAATAAAATTTTTTTTTTTAATTTGTCCGCTTCTTATTTTCCGATCGGATTATATAAAAATGAATTTTCTTTACAATTTTATTAGCTACGTCCATTGACACTATAGTGTTAAACAACTCATTCATTTTATAACAAAAACTGCAAAAAAAAAATTAACAATTAGATTAAAATTGTTACTAAAAAAAACTCTTAAATATTTTTTTAATTAGAAAAATTTTAGAAAACAAGAATCTACTGATTTTTTAATGATTTCTTATACATGTGGTTAGTTGCATTTCGCTAACAACCTAAACAGTTTTCTATGCTTCGTCTAAATATAATTATATTACAATTTTGTAATAACTATTCAGCGAAATTATTTAGGAGCTACTTATGGCAATAAAATTTATTCTTTTTACATTTAACTTAGAAATAATTTTAAATACTTCTTTTATTTTGTATTACATAATCAACTTAAAATTATGTTACGAGCTGAAACATGTACATAGAAATTTTTGAAACTTCTGATTTAATACTTTTGTATTTTTAAATATGAATAAATGTTGAATAAATTATTAATTAAAAATAGAAATGTGCATTACAATCGTACTATATACTATAAAAACAATTTTTTTTAATTTATATTTCAGAAAGAATATTTTTTAAAAATTACACCTTTATTTATATCAAATAACGTAGAGAGTTACAAAAAATTATTTGTAAAATATTATAAAGAACATTCTTTGATTAGTCAGGATTTTTATACTACATCCATTCTAAATACAATTAGCCAAACTCGTTAATGTATATTATTTATTATTGTTAAAAATCTCAGTTCTTTTATTATCTTCTACAGACATTTAAAATCACCAAAATTCGATCCAAGTATATTAATATTTACATACGTACTAAATACATAAGCAAAGTAAATTAATTAAAAATCTACAATGCATAAAATTTTTTTGTAAACATTAAACTTTTGAAAACTAAAAAAAAAAAAATTTAACTATAAGTAAGCTTTCTTCATTAAAGATCCTTTATGAAATATCTGAAATAACTTTTTTAACTTATAGCCTTGAACATTTTTTTTATGAAATTTAGCATTCCCTTGCTCACTCAGCTACCACCACACTCACATTCATATACATACATGGTGTGTCCAGAAAGTAATACCAATTTATTATTATTGATGTAGCTATTTGTTGTAGAGATTTCGGAGAGGTCAAAGTGTGCAAGGGAGTTTTTTTTTCTATTTGTTCCTTTTTTTTCTTTCCGATTATTAAGAGTGGGTGGATTTACATTTGCGTATAACGTATTTTTCAATTTTATAACCCGACGCGATGGAGCGACTGTCGCAATAGATTTAAACGTTAAAAATTTGTTTGTGATTTGATAAAATGTTGTAGAAATTTTTAAATGTCAAAAAAGTCTTTAAGAATAAAATTCCATATAAATTGATATTAGAAAATCACATAAGGCATTCAAGAAGGTCACCGATTATTCCCGTTCTCAACACCCAAAAATAACCCAAATCGATTATAACGGCCAATGTGTGTACAAAATTTTGAGCTCAAACCGTCATTTAAGAATCAGAGTAATCGATGATACCCTGAATTTATCAACAAATGCATAAGGTTACTACTAAAAATCTTTTTTAATATTTAACTTTTTTTTTTTAAATCTCTATGGTGTTTTTTTCCTAATTGGACACTAAATTTTTCCGTATAATGCCATTCCCTCGGCAGTTCATCACGCTGTGCTAAAAACTGAAGAATACCCTTCGCGCGAATGCAAATCATGACGCTCCTAATGATCGAAAAGAAAAAAAACTCCCCCGTACATTTTTCACCTCTCCGAAGTCTCTATAATAAGCAGTGTTTTTAAAAATAATAAATTGGTTTTACTTTCCGGATACTTCATGTATATATAAATATATATTCAAATGAAAAAAATGGTGATTTGAATGTTGTTGTAATTTTTTGACTTAATGCTTTCTTTTTTTGTTAATAAAAATATGATTTTAGCATAATATGTTTATTCAACATTAATATATATTCAAATAACATTAAAAAATATTAAACAATAATAGCAAAGCACTAAAAATTAGCAATTGAATACAAAAACATATCAGCAGAGCAATTATTTACTATTTAAAAATTTTGTAAAAATGATTTCATTTTAATTTCTTTGACATTACTTAATTCTTAATTGTTATTTCAACACACTTAAATATTGTAATATTTATAAATTATGAAAATATGAAAAATCAAGGCATTATAAAAGAGTTTTCTTTCCAAAATTGATATAAATACACTAAATATTTTCTATACATACCCATGGCCACACCATCATCATTTATTATTCACTTAATTGTTCTTAGAATGAAAAATCTACTAATTGGTATTTTCAGAATAATCATTTAAAATTCAATCTGAGCTTCGTGTAATTAAACATATACTTTTATAAACTACTATATTTTGCTGTAGAAAATTTACTTATATTTATATTTATTCACTTGCGACAATAAGTATATACATGGTTCATCCACGAAGTATCGAGTTCTTTTTTTTCATTTTGCGACTATTAGTCGTAGAAATTTGGGAGGGGTCTTAAAATGTTGACAAACTCTTTCCTCATTTGTCCCTTTTTTTTCGTTTTCTCGATAATTTGAAGTGGCAGGATTCTACTTTGAGGGAAGGGTGTTTTTCAGTTGTTTGACACGGCGCGATGGAGCGATTCGGTAAAAGATCATCGATGAGTCTTGATCTGGGCGCCCAAAAAGCTTTCAAATGGCTAGGAACACCCGGCGCGTTTAGATTCAGACCGCCGATTAACAGTTACATTAATCGCAGAAAAACTGAATTTAACGCGATCTACAGTGCACAATATAGTGCAAAAACATTTAGAAATGCGAAAATTTTTTGAAAAACATCAAAGCTGAAGAGTTTAAAGATGTATTTGAAATTTGGAAAATACGCTTTCAAAAATGTGTTGATGCCTGAGGAAATTATTTTCGAAGAATTTAAAATTTTTATTTCACACTGTTTATAAGTCCACCAATAAATCATCTTTCAAAAAAAAGGTAAGAATTTTTTTTATTTTTTTTAATCGTTGAACAAAACATTCTCGTGTAGTGGTTTTCTACTAATCGCTTCAGCGCGCCGTGTTAAAAATTTGAAAACACCCTTCGCGCGAAGTAAAATCCTGCCGCATCTAATTATCGAAAAAACAAAAAAAAAGGGACAAACGAGGAAAGAGTTTGTCAACATTTTAAGACCCCTCCAAAATTTCTACGACCAAGAGTTGCAAAATGAAAACAAAACTTCATACTCCGTGGATGAACTATGTATATTAAATGAATCATTTTTTTATCTTAGTAATAAATGATCTTTGGATTGTAATTGAAATGTTATTACGTGAAACTGTAAGAGTAAATTTTCTACAATAAAATATATATTATAAATTCAATGAATATATTAATGAATAATAAATTGACTTTTTATTTTAAATATAAAGTTACATTCGATACAGTTTGAAGTAATCGAAACTGTACTAACTGTTATGTATCTAATAACAAAATGTTAATATCCTTAATTGCTCATTTTGTTAGGGTTATGCACAAATACTTGTTTAAAAAACAAAACATTCATGGAAAAATCGCGTCAATGCCTTATGATTATCGTCGTCGTAATTTTTATTGTGCAATTAGAGCAAAAAGCAGAAGATATTATCTAAAAATAAATGCAATTTTTTTCACTGGTGCGGGACTGTCAATTTCTTTTGCACTCGATAAAACAAAAAATTTTGTTTAATGAAATTACTTTTAAAACAAAATTTCTCTCAATCTTGAAGTCCAGATTCAAATAAGCAAATAAAGGCAGAGTTAGATGAATTGAAATTATGTCAGTCTCTAAATTACGATTGTAAATATGCCCAGGTATTATGAGTCAAACAATTAGCATAATTAAAGTTAATTTACTCCAAAAAAAAAATAAATAGATTTTTATAAATCGTGGTGCAAACACTAATAATTGATAACAGTTAATAACAGCTTGCCTGAGGGGGTTCCTATAGTGCGATCCGAGGGTCTCTGTCACGGTGTACAGGCGCTGTAACCCACAGAATAAAAAACATGGCAGATGGCTGATTTCTTATTGATTCTAATTTCATTATCTTTGAGATTCACATTGTTTTCTGTTTACAAGGACATAGATTATTAACATAAATTCTAAAATATCCACTACAATATCTTCAATCATAAAATTACAAAAATCATTACATTTCAAACTAATTAATGCATTTCTGATGAATTAAATTATTTTTTTTTTTCGTATTTATTTCAATTTAATCTAATGCTATTTAAAATGTTCGTAAAGTTCTATTATAAATATTAGTTTAACAGAAAAAAAAATTAATTTTTTATGAATTTTCACTATTTAAAATATACTTCAATAAAGTAGACAAATCAATCTATATATATATATATATATATATATATACATGGTGCATCCACGAAGTATCGAGTTTTTTTTTCATTTTGCGCCTATTCGTTGCAGAAATTTGGAAGGGGTCTTAAAATGTTGACAAACTCTTTCCTCATTTGTCCTTTTTTTTTCGTTTTTTCGATAATTTGAAGTGGCAGGATTCTACTTTGAGCGAAGGGTGTTTTTCAGTTTTTTGACACGGCACGATGGAGCGACTACTCCAACAACGTTACGCGATAAAGTTTTGTTTACAATTAAAAAAAACAGTGTGGAAACGTATAAAATATTGCAAGAAGCATATGGACATAATTGTATGTCAAAATCGCAAAGTGAAAAATGGCACAGAGCTTTTAAAGAGGGCCGAGAAAGAATAATCGACGAGCCTCGATCTGGGCGTCAAAAAAGTTTTCCAATGGCTAAAAACATCCGGCGCGTGTTAGAAATTTAAAATTCAGACCGTTTTAATGATTAGAGTAATCGTGAAAAAACTGAATTTAACACAATCTACAGTGTACAATATAGTGCAAAAACATTTATAAATGTGAAAATTTTTGAAAAACATCAAAGCTGAGGAATTTGAAGATGCATTTGAAATTTGAAAAACACGCCTTAAAAAATGTGTTGATGCAGGAGGAAATTATTTTGAAGAATTTAAAATTTTTATTTCACACTATTTATAAATCCACCAATAAATCATCTTTCAAAAAAAAGATAAGAATTTTTTTTTTTAATCTTTGAACAAAACATTCTTGTGTAGTGGTTTTTTACTAATCGCTTTAGCGCGCCGTGTCAAAAATTTGAAAAACACCCTTCGCGCGAAGTTAAATCCTGCCGTGCCTAATTATCGAAAAACAAAAAAAAAGGACAAATGCGGAAAAAGTTTGTTGACATTTTAAGATCTCCCCCGAATTTTTACGATGAATAAGCGTAAAATGAAAAAATAATTCGATACTTCGTGGATGCACCATGTATATCCCATGAATTCATTAAGTATTTCAAATAGAACTCTTTTTTATTTTATTATCATTCATACAAATAATTAACTGCTTTTAAGGGTTCAGGAAATCATCGTAGTTTTATTTAACTAAAAAAATATCTTTGATAAATAATTTGAATCAAATAAATTAAGGATTTTATAAACTAATTAAGCATTAAGATTTGCTTAAAATTTGATTTTTGTAGTTACAATTGTACAATGTATTTGGAATCTTCAAAATTACGATTACGATTGCTAGGACAAACTCAAAATTTATTACTTCACATTAATCATTATTTATTCATTTATATTAAAAGAATATTGTAATAAATTTATTTTACATCTTACTTATTTATAAATAACTTTATTAAGAAAGATTTTTATTTTTAATCGATTTTAAATATTTTAACACATTAAAATACGGAAATAAATGTAGGATTATGGATTATGGATTATGTACATTATTTTAAAGCATTTAAGAGTAAATTATGCTGACACGTCAAAAATGTCAATATTGCAAACTAAGAATTTGTTTCTGAGCAAATTTGGTTTTTTCTCTCTTATATTCCCACAAGCTAAAAAATATTTTCAAAATTAATCTTTAATTCTGATTAAATATAATACAATATTTAGATATAGAATTTAGTGTGACACCCCCCATGTAAATATATTGAATGTGTAAGGTTCCTTACGGGTGCGGAAATGAGTAAAACACTTTTTTAATGAAGTTTTAAAGGCAACATTTCGAGCAACTTTCATTGTCTTTTTCAGGCCTCTGTTTATTAATAAATTTACACAATTATAAAAAACTATTATATTACATTGAAATACAAATTACAAAAGTTTGTTATTACCTTAGTATATTCGAATGTAGAATATTAGCAGGATTTGTCTTGTCGATATGTCAAGTTCGAATATACTAAAATAACAATGTGTCGAGGATTGTGTCTCAGCTGAGTGTCGCGTCATCATTGACGTCAGGTGTTTATAGAGACCGTTTAACATTTTCGTATCTTCATGTTTGTTTACAGTGTTGATATTTAACTGTATATGCAGCATTTTCGAAATTTGTCTTTTTCTGTAATTATTTTCTCTGTCCAAAATTATAACATTGTCCCAATCTATGCTATGTTCATTATTTTGCGAGTGCAATTGTATCATAGAGTTGGTATTTGGAAATTTTTTGTGCTCGCAAATCCGTTAAATTACGTTTTGTTTCGCCTATGTAGATAGCTTTACAGTCTTTGCACTTTATTTTATAAACGACGCCGGCTGTTTCCCATTTTGTTTGTTTGTCTTTCCCTTAATTTTATAATATTATTCAATTTGTTGTTAATTATGGGCACCATATTGATGTTATAAGTTTTTAATCTGCAAAAATAGGCGAAATTGGAGAGCCCATTGGAGTACCAAAAATGTGCTGGTAAGTATTTCCGTTAAATGCATTAAAAAGACAAATTTCGAAAATGCTGCATATACAGTTAAATATCAACACTGTAAACAAACATGAAGATACGAAAATGTTAAACGGTCTCTATAAACACCTGACGTCAATGATGACGCGACACTCAGCTGAAACACAATCCTCGACACATTGTCACTTTAGTATATTCGAACTTGACATATCGACAAGACAAATCTTGCTAAAATTCTACATTCGAATATACTAAGGTAATAACAAACTTTTGTAATTTATATTTCAATGTAATATAATAGTTTTTTATAATTGTGTAAATTTATTAATAAACAGAGGCCTGAAAAAGACAACGAAAGTTGCTCGAAATGTTGCCTTTCAAACATCATTAAAAAAGTGTTTTACTCATTTCCACACCCGTAAGGAACCTTACACATTCAATATAATACAATATTATTATTGTGTAAAGAAAAATGGAAAATAAAACTCCTATTTACAATTTTACATTCGTCTTTTGTATACTTTTAGATATGTAAATTCTCATTTATTATATTTGAAATAACATATCAAGTTGAGCCTGTCTATAATGAAAAAATTAAACACAATGTAAAAAATATTAATTCAATAAACCAGAATTTATATTAAAAATATGAAATATTTTATTAAAAAGAGATTTTGATATTTACGGATATATATATGATACAATAATAATACGAAGATAATTTTTTAAATACATCTGTTCACCTTTAAATCATTTAATTGAATAAATTACCGTTCATATACTTGATAATGGAAGTTTGTACTCGAGTTTTATTGATTAATCTTAGTCAAAAATTTATTTCTATCCACGTATACGTAGTTTTGAACTTACGTAGAAATATGTAAACAATGAAAAACTGCAATTATTAATGCGAAAAAATTTGAGTAATGCATATTTATATAACCTTCTTGAATAACTTATGTGATTTTTCTAATATCAATTTATATGGAATTTTATTCTTAAAGACTTTTTTGACATTTAAAAATCTCTACAGCATTTTATCAAATCACAAATTTAACGTGTAAGTCACATTTTTAACGTGTAAGTCTATTCCGACAGTCGCTCCATCGCGTCGGGTTATAAAATTGAAAAACACGTTATACGCGAATGCAAATCCATCCGCTCTTAATAATCGGAAAGAAAAAAAAGGAACAAATAGAAAAAAACTCCCGTGCACATTTTGACCTCTCAAAAATCGCCACGTTAAATAACGACATCAATAATAATAAATTGGTATTACTTTTTGGACACACCATGTATATGTATATTTATCTGTTGAATATAATAAAAACGTATAACTTTTAATTTATATCGAGAAATTAGTATAATAAATAATGCTAAAATCTACATTTTTTACTTTTTTAATTAAACTAAATCAGTAGTAGAATAAATAAAAAAATGTAATGTTTAATTCTTATTGTCAGAAAATAAGAAATACTAAATAGCATAATTTTTTTATCACTAATTATTTTTTATTAAACAGTAATAAATGATCCAAGGTGTTTTCGTGTAAATCGGTGTTCCAGAATGTTTTTTTTAAAAAAAAGAGTCAATAACATAAAAAAATATTATATTCAGGAAAAAAATTTACAAAATCGGGTGAAATATTAAATAAGAAATTTAACTTTTACAATAATATTCATCAGGAAGAAGAGAGTAAAAGAGTTGAATGTATTCTTCCATGAGAATAGTAATAGATCAAGCAATAGAGCACATTGTAGCTAATGAAAAAGCAGCTATTAATACATAACAAAATTCGTAAAAAAATCAGTAGATTATTATTTTCTAAAATGCCATCCATTATGTTCAGGGTTTTTTAAATAACAATTTTAACGAAAAAATGCATATTTTGTTATATAATGAAAAGTCGTAATTTTAACACTATAGTATTAATAAATTAATTGTAACCAACAAAATTATGAAAAAAAACTCACTTTTATATATAGTAATCAAAAAATTAGAAGACGAAATTTTCTAAAAAATGGAAAATTTTTTAAATTAATTAAAATATTTGTTGCTTCTTATTTTTTAATATTTAAAATTCTAGTTTTGAAAATTTACAGTTATTTTCAGCTCAAAAAAAAAGAAAGTCATTTATTTTATTTAAGAACCGGAGAATTGTAATTATAATTATAATAGAAGTGAAATCCATGCCAACCAATCCCTCATCTATTCTTCTCCCCACTCTTTATAAAATTGCTCGCGCTTGGCCTTTTGTAGTTTTATTTATCAGAACTTTTTAGATAATCTAATTGATTTTGACAAAATATAAGGTACACGATTTGTTGTACGACAATTATATTTTTTAGAACCGTTTATAAAACTAATCGTCCGTTAAATTGAGTTGGAAATAACTTTGTTAATTTTTACTGAATTTAATTAATATTTGTATCACTCGAAAATTAATAATCTGATTTTGTACAAATAAAATGCATATTTATAATTTCAATTCTCCTAAATTAGAGTTATAAATATTAAAAAAAAAGTTATAAATTTCTTAATCAATTAAAAAATTTTCTGATTTTCATCCAATTTTCCAATTGGTTTATATAAAAATTAATTTGCTTCAAAATTTCATTAGCTACAAACCGTCCATTGATACTATACTCTTTAAATTACGACTTTTCATTTTATAACAAAAAAAAGTAAAAAAATCCTTGAATATTATGAATGGTATTTTGGAAAATAAGAATCTATTGATTTTTTCACGAAATTTGATATGTATTATTAGCTACTTCTTTTTCATGACCTTAAAAGTGCTCTATTACTTAGTCTAGAAGTTAATCCTCGATAAATTATATGAAAAATCCATGAATGTCAACAGAATATCGTGTAATTAAGTGTTTATATAATTGAAAGTCTTACGAAAATATGTGCATTACAACATGTAATGAATGAAATATATAACGAGTATTGGTGTTGTGTACTACGTGTCGTTTAAAATACATGTGTTTTCCATGTAATTTATGAATGAACAAAACATAATTTAACAAAAACCAGTATGAGTTCACTGATTTTTTTGTAGTAAAGATAAGCAACATTCGTCATCTATACAACATTTTTTTAGCCAAATAGCAACATGAAAAACTTTATGCAGTAGCAGGTAAGCGCGCATGTTAATAAAAAAATCGATAATCGGTATTGTCTCCAGTCGCACACACAAAAGAATTTCAATGACAAAAATAATTTTTGAGTTTGCACGGCGTAACACAGTCGAGGCGGTACAGTCGTAAAAGGCGAGAATTGAAGACAAGCAATATAATAAAGAATAGTACTCAAACTTTGAATTGCGGGATGGATGATGAAAGGCTGGTGGGGAGGGAAGAAAGGTTGTCTTTTGGGTTGCAAGAGGGTGATAAAGTATGGTGGGGTGGTTGAGAAACGATTGTTTACTTGGCAATAGGCATCGGTGGTGGTTGCTGATTAATTAAATTACCCGAGCTTGAGAGCCTGGCCGCCAGCGCGGAGGCCCTCCTCGCCCAAAAGTGTCACCTGCTCTTCCTCGCGGCTGGGATCCGCCATCTGTGACACGACACTTCCATGCTCAGCCTGCCAACAGACACACGTCACCTCTCCGCCTCTGCCCTGTCTCGTGATCTTTCGTTCTCTTTCTCTTTCTTTCCGAAACGCTTTGCCACGATTTCTATTTTTCTTTCTTTCGATTCAGGATTCGGGACTCAAAGGAGCTCGTACTACGCTCATTCTTTATTTTATTTTATTTAATTTGGTTAATTCGTTTCATTTTTAAACACAAGCTTGTATTTATCTTTACTCTACATTTCCATTCTTTAACGCTCTACACATCAATTTTTAAAAGCCAACACATTACTAAGATTTATAATTTATTCAAATTTTTATGCGTCAGCCAGATGGAAATCTGATAAAAATTATTACTCCAGATGACTACTAAATTAGGGTTAAACTTTCAACCTGTACTTTTACTATTTTGTTACAAAAAAAAAAAAAAAAAAAAAAAAAAAAAAAAAAAAAAACAGAAAAAGAAAAAAAATTAAAGAAACAAATCTTTTTCTTATTTTGTACAGCTCTTAATAGTACATTGTGTACTTTGTCTGCTTATTGAATCAACATAATTTGATAATGTGTTTTTGATACATCACAATGATTTTTTAATGTATAATATATTTTAAAGTTTATAAATTTAAAAAAATTTAAAAAAAATATAATTGAATTTGCATTTTTCCCGTAATGATTATAATTAATCACAATTGATAATATAATTCTCAATTTGAAAAATAATGTACCTCGAACAAAACAAAAAATGAATCCAACGATTATGTGTAATATTTAAAAATAATTTAATTTCGTTCACAAAAAAGATATCTTTAATTTTTTCTTTTTTTTTTTTTTTTTTTTAAATAAATAAAAATAATTTTAAATTGTTGATATTTTTTTTTTTACTTTATTTATTAGTATACGTAATTTATTCGTTTAAATGTATTCTATGCACATTTTATTCAAGTTCAAATAGTGCTTTATTATGAAGCATGAATAGAGCTATAAATTAATAGAAAATATACAGAGATAATTTTATAATAATTCAACAAAGTATTCTAGAGATTTTCTTAAATTACTAATATTGACAAGGAAAAACAATTTTTTTATACTTATATATGCACAACTATTTATACGAATACATTTGTTATTGTACACGTATGAACTTTATATGTACAAATTACTTGATTTTAAAAAATTTAACTAATTTTAATTTAAGAGTGGGTGCTTTTACTTTCTAATTTGAAATATAAATTAGTTTTCTAAATTCGATATTTTGAGAATATACAATAGATGAACAACAATATTTTTCTAAATATTTGTGTGTTAATTTTAATATACAAAGTTAGTAAACAAACTAATACTACACAATAAACGCTCAACGCCTTATTTTATTTTCAAACACAAATAAATAAATAGATATATATATTTAAAAAAAAAAAAATTAATATACTTATATCAATCGAAAACTTTTTTATCTTTTTTGAGATTATATAATAAATGAGTTACTTTGACCAACTATTTTCATTTATGCACTAATTTTTCTTATTATTATTTAAAAAATATTTACAAAATTTATATTTATAAATTAAAAAGTTTATGTAACTATGTAGAATTCAATTATGATTAAAAAATATGATTAAATTGCGTAAGATATTAAATTAACACAATTATATTTATTTATAATTATTGTTGTACAATTCAAATTTTAAGTAAAAATTAATTATAATGTAGATTTTATTATAAACTAATGAACATTCTATTTCATAAAATTCAATTAATAGAATTATCGTTAACAATTTCCTATTAACTATAAGTTCTCGAGTTAAATTAATTAAATATTTAATATATACATGAATTTTGACATAAATATAAAAAATATAAATATTTATAAATCAATGTAAAACATATAAAATTATATATATAAAATTATAAACATAACTGTTAATAATATCTTGTACAATAAGCATCCGTACATTCAGCATTCACGTAGTACGTTTATAGGTTTTGGTAGGTATGTAGGAAAAAACTATATTGTTCAATACAGTGAACGATTAAATATTTCTGACAAAGAAAAAATTTGAAAGCTTATGAAAGAATATTTTTCCACTTTTAAAAACAAATACAATAATTATAAAGTGATATTTAAAGTATCAGAAACAAAGTTTTTTATTATTATGGTACTTGAAATGCTATGAATATATTTATGTAAATTTATGTCACAAAAAAAACAATAAAAAAAATTAAACATTAGTATTTTAAATATCACTTTATAAACATATTCAATATACAATAAAAAAAATAATAAATTAATTAGCAGTATTTTAAAATAAAAAGTGTGATTGATTAGTGTTTCTATCAACTACAGAAAATTATTTACAATACAAACAATATGAAACTACTAAAATAATAAAATTAATATTTATAAATAATATATAATGTTAATCAAATAATTATTTTAATAGCTGGTAAAACAAATCTTTGCATATAATCCAACTCAATAACACCGAGCCAAATTTGTTAAATATTTGATATATTAAATAAACTTGCATTGATTAATCAACTGTGTTATATAGACGTGGTCTGTCTGAAGTATCGAGTTTTTTTTTTATTTTTCGACTATTGGTCGTAGCGACTTGGAAGGGATTTTAAAATGCAAAGGAAGCCTTTTTTCATATTCCCCCCTTTGTTTGTTTTTTTTAATAATTTGAAGAGACAGGATTTTATTTTGCGCGAATGGTTTTTTTCGATTTTTTGACACAGCGCGCTGAGAGGATTAGTGGAAAAACGCTAAGCGAGAATGTTTCGTTTAATGCAGGGGGGGTCAACTGTAAATGGGAGAGCAGTAGCAAACGTAGCAAACGGGCCACACAAAGGTTGTGATGTAAACGAAAGTGCCTGCCCCAATATAATTTCAAATTTTTTTTGATTTTGTAATAATAACATATATTTTTAGTTGAAATGATTATATTCAATTAAAAAACTAATTTTTTTTTCTTATTTTTAGCATTAGTAACAATTTCGACAAATTAAACAAAATAAAATCGCTCCATATGTCCCTTTTTGTGTGTCGGTTCTGGTAACCCGGTACATGTATTTACATTCTAGTATTTCAAACACTTGTATTCGATAATAGATTTCAATTTTTTAGTTCTTAAAAATTTCTTCATAGAAGAAGCTTAAAAATTCATTTATTCAGGTGCAACGGATATAAATTAATTTCTAAGTAAATATTAATGTAAATAAACATATTATTAATTAGTGTTTGTCATAAAGTTAGTGTGAATTAATTTTGAAGTGATTTTTATTTTATTAAATAAAAATAAGGAGTAATGCGGATGAGGTTCAATGAGGTCTTGCATAAATAAATATTTATAACACAAATTTCATTGGTAAGTAATTATGTTTAATAGTAAATGTTTTTTTAAAAATAATATTATTTCATTTTTTAAAACAAGATTTTGTACAACTTTTATATAAAATAAACTTTAAAAATGAAATATTGGATTATATTATGTATAATTTTGATTTTATAATAATTCAAACAATATTTTCTTAAAGTTTTATTAAAAAATATATAAATATATAAAATTAACTAGTGCTCGAACAAAAATTATACATAATATTATAGAATATTTCATTTTTAAATAATATTTTATTCAAAAGTATTACAAAATATTGTTTGAATTATTTTAAAATCAAAATTATACATAATATTATAGAAAATAACATTTTTAAATTATATTTTATATAAAAGTTGTACAAAATCTTGTTTTAAAAATTGAAATAATATTATTTTTAAAAAAACATTTACTATTAAACATAATTACTTACCAATGAAATTTGTGTTATAAATATTGATTTATGAAAGACTCCTCATTTTATATATTCATTATAATAATCCACAATACAGTACAAATTAATTTAAATATAATATTGTATAATATATATATATATATATATAGATGTGTGTATTTTGTATAAATTAATATATTAAATTGAATAGTTGTATTTTCATGGTGGGAGACATATGCTCTGTCTCTTTCGCACTTATGACTTCTCTGCCGACCTCTGAAAAGTCCGTGGCCGTAACAAATATTTTTTATAAGTGCTTTAAAATATATTGGAAAAAGCGTTCTTCTATACATATGCGAAGCACGAGGGAATACACTCGTGCTTCGTACATGTAGTGGTAACGTTTTAGTTCCGGCCATGGACTCTTCAGAGGTCGCTAGTGTTTCTATATGTGCGAGAGAGAGAGAGAAGATATTTCTGCCGCCATGTTTGTCGCCAAAGTTTAACACGGGACCTAGCGTTCTCTTAGTGTCTGTTCTGTGGTTTAATGATTATATAAAAAAGGAAACAGTTCTTTTTTCAATGAAATATGATTTTTTGGTGGACTTAGAAACAGTTTTAAACAAATTTTAAAACTCTTCAAAATAATTACCTTCTGCATCAATGCATTTATGATGGCGAATTTTCCCGGTCTCAAAGGAAACCTAATCACTTTAGTACGCCGTGTCAAAAAATCGAAAAACACCCATCGCACGAAGTATAATCCTGCCTCTTTAAATTATCGAAAAAACAAAAAAAGGGGACGAATGGAAAAAGGCTTTTTCTGTATTTTAATACTCCTCTCAAGTCGCTACGATCAATAGTCGCAAAATAAAAAAAAAAAAACTCGATACTTCGAGGACAGACCATGTATATAATAATCAAACTGTTTTTTAAATAATACCAAAAATCATTCACATATTTGTTATATAACATGATTTTCACAACAATATAGACAGCAAAGCTATGTTATAAAATATTCAAGTATACCTTGTTTTTAAACCTATATACATTATATACTTAAAAATATCTATTATAGACTAAGAAATGTGCATTAAAAATACAGTATCCCAAAGCATTTGACTTTTTCCCCTTGAGCGAGGGTTTTTTTTCATGCTTTATGTAATGTGGATCCAATAAACGTATTTTTGTTAGGCTCAATATTGTTTTAATAATTATTTAACCGACAAATCATTTATCTTCTTTCAACCCTTTCTTTTATTTGCATTTTATATTTGAATTTATTAAACATTTTAATTAACAGCATTGAAGAATAAATAAAAGAATGTATGAAGTCACTCAGCAAATTGTAATTTGATTACCCATAACATAAAAAATTTTGTGAAAGATTTGTGTAAAATAATTTAATTAATTAAATTTTTTTAAAAAATGGATTTTTATTTAATTTTTAGTTGATTTTAAATTTTATTATAAAATATAAACAAAGTTTTTGTTATTTCAATTCTTAAATATAATTATAAATAAATTTGTATACATAAATGTTTTCTTATTTCACAAGCAAGCAACTAAATAATTTTCTACTTTTTTCAATAACAGTTTATTAAATATTTGGAAACATGCTTGATCTAAGTATTGATAAATCCTTTTTAATTTCAATACAAATAAAAATAAAAAGAGAGAATAGAATCATAGCATTAACACAGAAATAATTAAGTCTAATAAAAATATAACATAACAGGTGAACTTCTCACATCACTATTTTTTTACCTCGAAAATTAATTTGAAAAATCATGAAAGTATTAACTCTGAAAAAGTAACAGAACACGACTGGAGACAGGGCAGATCTGTGTGAAATGTGTCAGTCACTAATTCTGTGACTTCGTTAGTTGACAACACTAACTCATTAGAAATAACAAAAATCCTAAAATCACTAAATAATATCATTAGTGACATACAGAATAAGAATAAACACAGAATGCGACATTTCGCTATTTTTTTGTTTTAAGTTTAAGCATCTTTTTCCATCTATATATCGATTATAATATTTTTTGTTTTCTCATTCTATTATCTAGATTGTATTGAAATAAATAAAGAATCTTTAAATATCATTTTATTCATTTATGGTTTCATCTAGTATTCATCGACATTAGAGAGGAAAAAGAGTTTAGATTATTGCTCTTGTTACATTACACAAAAACAAATGCACACATAGAAAGTTCATTTATTCATCAATATTTTTTCCCTTTTAAAAGAATATTCATGCATTGACTAATAATCAAAATTTTTAAAACCTATTTAAATTTAATGTATATATCAAAAAATCATTACTTAATATTAAATTAAATATTCATAATTTTTAAACATTTAATTAGCTCTTGTAAGAAAAATATTAGCACAATGCCATAAATATTATATTAAATCATTTTTAAGCAAGCAAAATGCATAAGAATTGAAAATTTACATAATAAATTACTATTATTATTATTTATATTAATTTATGTATAAATTCTTTTGCCATAACCTGATTTAATCTTAAACAGTTATAACATTTATAAAATATATCTGTTTTTTGCAAGTGCTTTTGATCAATAACAAAGTTAGTCCAATTATCTATTCCCCTTTAATTGCAACAAATCAAGTTATTTAAGAATTTTAATTATTTAACTTTTTTATTACATATTTAGCTTCATTATTACCATCAATACTTAAAATTTACCAGCTGCATATTACAATAAAATGTCAATAATTATATATATTTAAGTGATTAAATATCCAATCAATCTCACTTATAGATTTATAGATAATAATATCAATAAAAAATGAAAAATATAAGAAATCAGAATAAATCATTCAAAATTACATTACGTTTAATGACAAATAAAAAATATAAATTTATTTTCCAAATTTTCTTTTAATATGTCTATTAAAAAAAAATTTTATTTTATTATTCTGAGTTTCATAATTTTTACATTTTAAAAAATGTTAAAATATTATCTACTCCCTAAAAAGGATTGTTATTAATATTTAAATGATTATTAAATGTCCAATTAATCAAACTCATAAAATTGAATGTTAACAATATTTTCAAATATATTACCTCATCAAAAAAAACTTGAGTTTTTCGAAGAATATGTTTAAGCTCTGTAAGTTCCAAAAAGTTTCTCTTTAAAGCCTCTGCATTTTGATTAACTTCACGCAATTCGTTTTCTAGTTTTTCAAAAGTTGCCTCAAGATCAATCATTTCCCTTGGTTGTGGAGCTTCAGGATTCTCACCAGTATCCAACATAGGAATGCCATCTTTTTTTATTTCTTTTTCTAAATAACGTAGTTTTCGTTCCATTTCATCACAGCGACGTACCTCATTTACAAATTTACGTTGAAATGCATTAACATCTGGATTTAACTGTAATTATTTATACAGAATTTAAAATTGATCACTATGGTACTTATATTAAAATTATATGAATTTAATATAAAAAAAAATTTTTTTTTTTTAAATATTACCTACTATTTAATATATTTTATTATATGTATAATATACAATATATTTATATTATACAGTTTGTATAGACTAAACAATAGCAAAAAAACAACAAAATCAATTCTATAAAAATTTAAAGTTTCTAATTATTTGATAAATTTTAAAACAATTGTTTGCAATTATTTAAATGTTATAAAGTCACTAACAATATTGTAGATTTAGAGAAGTATAGTATTATAAATCATTTTCTTAATATTACATGAATTAAATATTTTATTCATCGTATTACTGATTATTACAAAAAAATAAGTAAAAACATAATATATAAGTATTTCTTAGCATAGAAAGTAAAAACTTAATGAGTATTTTAAGATTTTGTTTAAGGTCAAAATTAAAAGCCTACTAAATTGTAAAAAGCAGTTAAATAATTTTATTTTTTTTTATAGTGGTCAATTTAATTTGATAATATCTTGTAAAATTTGGTATATACCAGCAATGGAATATACAATCATAAAAAATTGTTAATTCATGCATTACATCTTGAATTAAGTGGTAAGCTTCAAAGATCTATTTTTGAAACAAAATATGATTTTACTCACATCTCTAAACTGCACAAGTCCAAGTTCACCCAGTTCGGAAACACATGCATAGGCAGCCTCACTCTGCAGGAAGAGTTGACAAAGGGTCATTTCTTCGCTTCTAAATAGTGAACCCATTTTTAGTTTTATTCAAATCTTAAAGCTTATCCCGAAAACGCCTAGTTATCAACTTTCTTGATTGTTCTTCCTTGTTAGCAGCTATTCATATCTCATAGCTTTGATAGTTTGATGCTTATCTACTCAAAAAAATTGTATTAATTATTATCTAGGAAGAGATGTCTTCCCTACCTTGTTGCAAGGAACTCAGTACGCTCAATAAAAGGAGACGTTAGAAAATTTTCCTTAGAATAGTACAAATCGATAGTTAGTCACGGCGCAGTCACGAGGTGTCATTCGCTCATCGACTTCTAGAAATTCCGTGGATAAAATATTATTTCTCACTTGTGATTTTGCACTCTGTTAATAACAAAGTTTTCGTTTTTATCATAACACCGAGATTTCCATAGAAATTAATAACAATACATTTAATTATAATTAAAATAATTTGTTTTAAACATAAATTTCGGCAGTGAATTGTACTTTCCATATTAATATCAGTGTAAAAGTTTCGTATTTGTTTATCTTGTCATTTCACAGGGAAATCAATGTTTTTTAGGTTAGTTTAACGGGCGTGTGAAGTATTTCAGAAACTTTGATTCGTGGTCGTATCTATATTTTATAACCGTGACTTAAGGTAGTCATATGATATGAATAACGTAATTTGGATCGAAATATTATATGCCGATTAGATGATCATTTGTAAGTAATTACAAACACAACAGTTAAAATGTTTTGGGCAGTTATTTGGATTTTTACCACCTTCATAATTTACGGTAATATTTTTATGGTTTCAATTACAGTATGAAATTTAGATAATTTTAATAACACTTGTTTTGAGACTAACTTAACTTAGTTTTGAAACTAACTTTGAGACTAAATGGAGATTGTAGATTAAAGATCTTTTAATATTTTTATATTAAAAATAAATAATAAAAATAACTATTTATTATAAATTCATAATTTTTAGCACAAGGTAGAGGTGAATTTATATTGCTAAATACACCAGAGAGTGTGATATTTAAAGGTAATAAAGAAATAGATCAGAGTCTTTTAAAAGAAGTATTTTCTGCTTCACTTGGATTCACTGTAAAGCAGGTAAATTTTTATTTATAGATTTTTATTTCACATAAATAATTCTACAAATGCATTGAAGCATAAATTTTATATTATACAATTATTAATGTTTTTTGATAGAAAGCAACATGGAATGGAATGTCAATTACAAATCCATTTAATATACCTGAAGCTGTAGTTGCTATTGCTGTAGAAGGTATTGAGTCTTTGGGAGCTATTAAAGGTAAAAAATTTCCTTTAAATGTTGATGAAGTTGAAGAAACTACTTGGCAAGCCTTAAGTGGTCGAATCGAAGAAAGAGACACTGATAATACCCTTGTAAGAATTTACCTTGGTGATGGTCTTGATGCTGTAAGTATTCAAATATTTTTTACTCATAAAATATATTTATTTCAATTATTGAATAATTTATCTTAGTTAGGACAATCAGCTCTTGGTGAACTCAAACCAACTTATATTGATGAGTCTTCATTAAAAGCCCTAAATTTGAAAAATGATGAAGATCGTAAATTTGTAGAAGAAGTTCAATTACTTCATGCTATAGCAAAAAAAGTTCCATCTGCTATTACTGCAGATAATAAAGCAGATGTTTATTGGTTAGTTGTTTCTGGTTTACGTCCTGTATATGATAATCACGGAAAAAATTCTGATGCTGCCAAAGAAGCTTTAATTTTATTAAATGAAGCACTTCATGATATTAATAAAGCCTTTGTTGATACATACAAAAATCAGGTTTGTAAAATAAATAAATTTCTTTAGAAATATATTTATTTTAAATATAAGACATTTATATTTTTGAATATTGAAATTGAATATTTTAAAAGAGATTAAAATTTTTATTAATAAAATGGTTTTATTCTTTTTTAATAGAAAATTAGTATTTTATGTATTTAAAAGTACAATGCTTTCCAGGTTTTGATTGCAGCTTTTACCAATGATGCTAGTCAAGTTCGTCATACACGTTCAATTAATTTAAAACAAAAAAGAGATGCAATGGAAGTAAATGAAACAGTTAGTATTTAAATTATAAATTTAATATTTTTGTTTTTTATTTTAAAACTAAAAGTAATTAAAATGAAATCATATTAAAAGAAAAGCATTACTGATACAATAAAACATCTATTTACAATAATTAACTTTCTGGAATTATACAACATCTTGACTACACTTAAGCTTATACTTTGAATGGAAAAACTATTCTTTTAAAAGTTTCAGCTCTGGAAGGATTTAGTGATTCAGTTAGCAATTTGGATTCACCGTTCTCTTCAACTTATTTTAATTTTTTTGTCTGAAAATGCTTCTAAAGTTATTCTTTATTAAAATTAGTAATTTCATACTTTGTTACTTTATATAATAATAAACAATAAATAAAATTACTAACAATATCTGCTTACTGGAATTTGATAAATTTTAATTTTAAAAACATTAATTACATAATATGATGCAACTAATATCAGTATTATAATATTATTGTTATAATATTAGAAATTAATTACATAAAAATTTAATTTCATAGGAAACAACTGTAAGTAAATTTGAAACTAGCTCTAACTCTCCAAAGAGAGTACAAGAAGAAGAATACAATGAAAAAATAATCGAGGTATTTAGTTGCACTAGTTGCTCGAAACCCTTGTGTTTATTTTAAATTGATTGAATATAATGGCTTATTGAATTTATATTGATGAATTTACATTTTTAAGTTAATTTCTTCATAATTTTATTATATATTACAATTGTTTTGGTTAATTAACTTAAGAATAAAATATACTGCTCTATAATTTATGCATGATTTTTTAACAATAGAATAATAAAGATGTAAAAATATAATTTAACAAAAAATATATTTTGGTACCTATCTTTACTTTTATTTTATCATATTTTTATGCATAAGTATGATATTTATTGCATAAATATATATAGCTTTTAAATATATAACATAAAACAAACATTTTTTATAAAACAGACAAACAATAAAAATCATAAAACACTGAGTAACCAACACATAGATAATAAGAGTAAGAATAAAATATATAATAAACTATTTTAATCACTGAAAATTGTAATTTTAAAGAATATTTTGATGATTACATACATTGTAATAAATCTCTACAGGCAGATTAAAAATTGTGTTTCAAAAAAAATTTCTCTAAGTTCATGTTATAGTATTTTTAATCTATAGTGTTTACCAATGAATCAAAAAAAAAAAGTTTCTATTCTTATATTGTTTTTTAAATATTTATTTTATGTATTAGATTTTATTTTTTAGCTTGTTAATGTTATTTGATTCTAATTTGTAGCATAAAAATTTCACATTTTTTATTTGTCAAAAAATATTTTTTTGGTATTTTAAGATAATATATGTTTAATTTCAATTTTCTTATTTGTTTTATAGCCCAAAAATTTAAACTTGGCACAAACTTATTCCGATGATTATCCAGTTATATTCAACATAATCCTTTGGTTTGGTGTTGCATTTTTTTTTTCAGTTCTTGCTATATGTAGTGAGTACATACAAAAATTTTATAATATTTTGACTTTTATAATAAATAGTTTATATTGTAATTATAAAAATTGTTAAAAAGAAGTTAAAATTGAAATTTTTTAATTTACAGTTACCATTGCTGAAATGGATCCTGGTCGTGATTCTATTATTTACAGAATGACATCTAACAGAATGAAGAAAGATAATTAATAACTAAAAATTATGAATGAAAACATAATGAAATAAATTTTGAAATACTTTGATGTAAATATATCCATATTAAAAAATTTATATAAATAAATTAAAATATATATTATATTATTAATTACTAAAGATAAATATTCATTGTTATAAAAAAAAAGTAGAAGTATATGTATACTGAATATGGTTTCTTCATTGCTTGTATTATTAAATATCTCAATTTAAAAGAAAATTATATATATATATATGAAGTAGAGGTACAAGAAAGTTCAATATGCTAAAAGATTTTATGCAATATAAAGCACTGTTTTTTTTATATATCGGGCTGTTTTTCCTATTGCTCATATATACATATAATTTTTAACAATGGAACAAAAAAACTGTTTTCTTTTATTTAAAATTTAAATTTTGTTAAAAATAATAAAAAATTAAGAACTAGTTGTGACCAACTAACAATGTTCAATAATATAAAAATTTTTGCGCAATTCTTTGTTCGGTTAGAAAAAACAAAAGAAAGCAGTTTATTTAAAAGAATTAATTATTAGACTAGGAATTTAAATTTTTAATTCTTAACAATAGATAGTATGAATACTGTCATCTCGAGTAATTAATTTAAAAAGCCAGAAAAAATTGAAAAATTAAATAAAAAATAATTGTTTATTTATATTTAAAAAGTGTAAAACATTATTCAAAATGATGTCAATATTATAACATTACATACGAAATTAGTTGATGGTAAAAAAAAAAAATACTTCAATAAGTTTATTAAAAAACAAGAAAAAAATAAAAATGTTAAAAAAATATTGCTTAAAACATAATTCTATTATATAGAACATATATTCAATTACAAATTATTTTTTTTGCTGATTACCAAGAACAAGGTTTATGGGACATTACAATAAAAAAAAGAAAAGCAGTTAAAATATAAATAACAATTAAACAGATAAAGAAAATTTATTTATTATACAATCTATTAAAAATCATTACAAATTGTTTCTAAATACAACAAAACTTATATTAACACATTGGTTTAAATTACAGATATCCATTTTATTAAAAAAGAGTATTTGCACTTTTTTCGACGACTGAAATTTTACTGCAGATCCCTGAGCGCTAATTTTACATATAAAAATTGTCAAGTATCTTACCTGTATTTATTATGATTTCTTGGAATAAAATTGTTGTTTCATTCAATTACTGTCTTTTGTTAGTTAGTAAATAAAAAATAATATAAATATTTACTATTCCATTTAAAAATAATACTAGTTCCATTTCGGCCGCTAGTGGCCCTGATAATTTTATTTTTTACAGGTCAAATGCATTCTTGCAATAACTTTGCATTATTTAATTGAATACCTTAGCAATATTTTTGAAAAAATTAAATTTTCAAGTACTAAAAAGGTGCATTTGTATAAAAAAAAATGACGTGGCTAGCTGGTCTAGTTTTTTTTTTTATTAAATAAAAAAAATTTTTGTTGATATAAAATTTCGATATTTCTCGAAAATCAGGAGGGTCCATTTGATGAAAGTTATTTTATCGTGTAGGTAAAGTATCGAAGAGCCAGCCTACGAAAATTTACCTTGATGCATTAATTGGTTCATATTTTATTAAAAAAAAAGTATTTTTAATATTTTAGTGTTATTTGTCCATCTTTTGCTCGCGCATCGACAATTTGATATTCTTTGTACCATTATAATTTTTTTTTCCTTGTTTGTGGATTATTAATTAATAATTTGCACAATTTTTAGTTGATTGATTGGTTTAGTTTATTTATTTAAATTCAAATTTCCTTGTCATCGTGTTGGGCTTGTTCACGCATGCGCTTTGGCTTTAGTTCATGGCCTAAGAGTTTTTATAGTTTTTTATTATAAATATAATTTAAATTAAAAATTTAGAGGGGGTGCAATTAATTTGGGCCAGGGTGCATTTGTTTAAAAAAAAATTTGATCGAAAATATTGAGTATTGATCGAGTTATCGCGAATACAAAATTTTTGTTGTTCAAAATCTTTATGAATTTTTTTCTCAAAATCTAAGGGGGGTGCAGTTAAAAAAAATAGTTTTTTCGGAGGGTGCAATTGAAGATCTACCTGTCCATATTTTTTTTTTTTGGACATTCGAAAGTTCGTAGGCTGGCGTGGGGGTGGTCTCCTAGTGTTTGTTCTGTGGTTGATAGCTTATTTACTGTTCTGTGATTCGTCGGCTGGCGTAGGGGTGGTACCACGAAACATCAAATAAGGGTGCTACGTTTTACTAGAGATAAACGGTAAGGTTGCTGATGTCAATGTTACTCTTTTGTACCGACGGATAATTTACAAACTAAAATCATTCTTATAGACGAATTAAGTGGAGTATGAAGTGAAATTAGACACTTTCCCCTACCAGGATCAACACAGAACAGACACTAAGAGAACGCTAGGTCCCGTGTTAAGCTTTGGCGACAAACATGGCGGCAGAAATATCTTCTCTCTCTCTCTCGCACATATAGAAACACTAGCGACCTCTGAAGAGTCCATGGCCGGAACTAAAATTTTTTATAAGTGCTTTAAAATATATTGGAAAAAAACGTTACCACTACATGTACGAAGCACGAGTGTATTCCCTCGTGCTTCGCATATGTATAGAAGAACGCTTTTTCCAATATATTTTAAAGCACTTATAAAAAATATTTGTTACGGCCACGGACTTTTCAGAGGTCGGCAGAGAAGTCATAAGTGCGAAAGAGACAGAGCATATGTCTCCCACCATGAAAATACAACTATTCAATTTAATATATTAATTTATACAAAATACACACATCTATATATATATATATATATATATTATACAATATTATATTTAAATTAATTTGTACTGTATTTGTAATTATTATAAATGAATATATAAAATATATTTTTTTATGAATATATAAAATATATGTCTTCCACCATGAAAATACAACTACTTAATTTGACATTTTATTGATTCGCATCACTCCTTATTTTTATTGAATAAAATGGAAATGAAATATTAATCCAGTCACATTCACTTTGTAATATTATTGTTGTTTATTTATTTAATTCAGTTTATTTTTATTTAATAAAATAAAAATCACTTCAAAATTAATTCACACTAACTTTATGACAAACACTAATTAATAATATGTTTATTTACATTAATATTTACTTAGAAATTAATTTATATCCGTTGCACCTGAATAAATGAATTTTGAATCTTCTTCTATGAAGAAATTTTTAAGAACTAAAAACTTAAAATCTGTTGTCGACTACAAACTTTTGAAATACTTGAATGTAAACACATGTACCGGATTAACAGTACCGACAGACAAAAAGGGACATATGGGTCGATTTTAGTTTGCTTAATTTGTCTAAATTGTTATTAATACTAAAAATAAGAAGAAAAAAATTAGTTTTTCAATTGGGTATAATCATTTCAACTAAAAATATATGTTATTGCTAAATCAAAAAATTTTCAAATTATATTGGGGCACGTACTTTCCTTTACGTTACAACCTGACTGTGGCCCATCTGCTACGTTTGCCGCCGCTCTCCCATTTACAGATGATCTCCTCTAAGGATCAACTTAAGCAATGAAATTAGTTGTTTTATGTGAATTTCTGTATATAAAGTAATTTCAGTTATTCACATATTGTCCCATTTCTCATTTTTGGTATTTCTTAATTGTTTCATGAAGACAATTTTATTTAAACTATTAGAAGTAACAATAAAAATTTATTGTAATGGTTTCTATATTCGTTAGCAATCTTCCTTTTCATCTCCAGTTGAACGTTCAGTTCCAGTTGGAAAAATTACCATTTTGACGTTTTATTTATCATTTTATATTTTCTCGTATTTCCTTTACGGTCATTTCTTTAGTATATTTGAAATCTTTCAGATTCATAGCGATCTTTTTAAAACAGTATTTTCGACACAGAAGTGATTAAATAATTAAAATTTTGTCTATCAAAGAAATAGATGACATACTAAACGTAAGTTTTCTTACTCTTAACCTTGTCTTTACCTTACCCTTACAAACTATAATGTTGGTATGTGTAATTGTAGTTCATATAAAATCCATAATATCAAAATAAAAATTGGAGCTACTACGCAATGCTGATCAGTGACCTCATTTTTTTCTATATCTTTTTTCTTTAAAAGGTCAGAGCGACATTCTAATCATCGATTGGTCAATGTGTTTTCTCTCTTTTCTGGATTTTAATTAAAGTAGATACAATGGTATATTGTTGAAAATTAGAATAAAACAGAGATACAGAAAAAATGTGTATATGAATTAATACATTGACGCCAATAAATTTCTAAATTATGTATTTCTATTAATGAATCTGAGAGTTTCCTGTGTATTTGAAAATCTCACATTTTTTCTTAAATAAAGCAATTTTACATCCGTAAAGGAAATCATAAGGATTATTGATTTTTCATAGATTTATTATCTAGGTAAGTCAAATAAAAAAGAACATATTTTTATATAATCAATACCTATTTGTACAGACACATCGTCTGTCTTTCCCATAATTTTTACTGCTATAGTGGAAGAGTTGAAGAAAAAAAATAAACAAGGCAACTTATTATCAATTAAGCAAGGAATTATCAATTATTCAATATTACATTTTATATTGGAGTGTGATTATTGTAATAGACACTTATTACAGTTGTACATCAATATTTTTGGATATTAATTATTCTACTCGCATCAAACAGTATGCCAGGGTAAGCATACCCTGGGATTTTCTACCTTTTGTACTGACTCAAATATGTATGTGCACTTACATACACATGATCCAAAAAATTGTTTTCAATTGTATTCAATTGCATCCAATAATTCAATAAATGCTTGAGGCAAATATCTAAGGCATTAGTTATGCTTATTAATGAATTCAAGCTGTCTAGTAGTATTGATACTCCTATTTTGGAAGTGCAGATGTATTGTTCCATTACTTTTTTTAGTCTAGTGATACAGTCGATAGAAATTAATTGCTATGTTAAAACATTTAAACAACATAAAAATGTTTTAACTTTAGTACAATTTTTTTTTGTTACTTTTGATAGTTCACTAAATATATTCACGTTTAAATTAAATAAGAAATTTAAATTATTAAAGTTATAATTATTTATTAAAATTTATTTTGATATACTGATAAAATCCATAATTATTAATAAGATGGTTAATAATTATAATATTTTTTAATTAAATTTATTATATTAATGTTCTAATAATAATTTGTATACACAATAAATAGTCAATTTTAAGTATAATTTCAACATTACCATTCTTGTAGATTATTTTTTTTTTCAAATTATCTAAACTTTAATTTTCTGCTTTATATACTTGATTAATAGGAATTAATATAATATGTTACCAAAAATTTTTATATATGTTTTAAAATTTATTATTATATTGATACTAAAACTAAAAACTGTTAACACAGCTGGGTATACCTTTATTATGGTTCTTAGGTTTTTGTCTGATTGTATTTTATTTTATCCTATTTAATTTAACTTATTCAATTTTTTTTATATTACAGGCTTTGTGGAGAATATATATAGCAATTATAATTTGATCAATTTTTGTATTAATTTTTGAACATTTACATAGATGTTTATGTTTATTATTGACTCCTAATATATTTTCTTTTTTAAGGATAATAAACAAGTTAAGTTTCAACATGTCACTAGACCATATGTTTTGCTCAAGATGTCGAGAAGGCTTTGAACCAAATGAAAAAATTGTTAATTCTAATGGAGAATTATGGCATCCACAGTGCTTTGTGTAAGAAAAATATTGTTACAAGGACAGCTTATAGAAAAATACATTATTTTCAATAATATAAATTTTTTCTTTTTACAGTTGTGCTCAGTGTTTCAGACCTTTTCCAGAAGGAACTTTTTATGAATTTGAAGGACGCAAATATTGTGAACATGATTTTCATGTTCTTTTTGCTCCTTGCTGTGGAAAATGTGGTAAAAATAAGATAATTGTTATTAAGTCATATAAAATAAAATTTAAAAAATTAAGGAATTGTTTTGACTATTAAATTAAATATAATACAGGAGAGTTTGTTATTGGTCGAGTCATAAAGGCTATGAATGCGAATTGGCATCCAGACTGTTTTCGTTGTGAAGAATGCAATGGTGAATTGGCTGATGCAGGTTTTATCAAGTGCCAAGGTAGAGCTTTGTGCCATGATTGCAATGCTAAAGTAAAAGCTGGAACACTTGGAAAGCATATTTGCTACCAATGCCAGTATGTAATAAACCTTTATTATAATTTTTATATAAAAAATATTTGTGTTTTATTTAAAAGTAATACATAAATTAAATAATTATTTAGTTAGTATTTTTTATTGAAAAATATAAATATATCAAAATTATATTATAAGTTATGTAAGTACCATTTCGAGAAAAAACATACAATTTAGATCAAGTACTACTACAGTTATTCTTTAATTAGTATTAAAATATTAATTAATATGCTAGCTGCTCATGACATTATTTAGCATTAATTATAATTATATTACTTATATTGTGCTACTATCTCTATAGTAAAAGAATTAACATAAATAAATAATATATATATCATCATTTTTATGTCACTTATTAAAATTTATCTTTTCATTTTATAAATTATAATATGAATATGAACTATTGTAAATTATCAGAACATAATATTATATTTATTAATTATATTTTTATTATTCATCAGTTTAATACATATTTTTATATAACTTTAATTATATTGTGAAACTGTGCTCTTTTATGAATATAGGTATTAATTGATAATTTGATAATTGACTACTTCTTCCTTTTGTAAGTTTTAAATAAATAGATTTAAAGTAAAAGTAGATAAAAAAACAATGGGATTAAAATTGAAAGGACACTTTTTTAGTAATTTTTAAAAATCATGCTTATGAATGGCACAAATATACTTAAATCAAAGCAATTTAGATATTTTTAAAAGATTTCATAGAAATGTCGTTTTAAATATCATTATAAAATAAAAATTTAATAAGTTTTATTTCTTTAATTATTAATTATTAATTAATTGATTAAAGAAAAAATTAATAAAAAAATTTAAGTATTTAATAACTTAAAATAGATACATATTATAATGAATATAGATTAGTAGTTGTATATATACATTTTTAAGATTTTTTGTATTTACATATGTATGTAAAGAAACTGTTAAATATATATTCTAATAATATATTAAAAGTTATAAATGTTTTTTTAAGTCGACAAATGCCCAAAGAAAAAAATATTGATTAATATTTTATTCAGATTAATTTACTTTGTTAATTTATTCTATCATTATTTTTTTTAACTTAAATCATTTTTTCAGTGGCATAATTGATGATAAGCCATTGAGATTCCGAGGTGAAGTATATCATTCATATCATTTTAACTGTACAACATGTGGAGTTGAACTTAACTCTGATGCAAGGGAAGTTCGCTCAAGAGCTGGATATGCAGCAAATGAAATGGTATTATATTTACAGATTAATTTTTAATACTAATTTTTTCTAATTAAATATCAAAAGGCAATTTAAATACAATTTAATTTTAAGTCAGAGGTAAATATTTATTAAATAAATGAATAAGTTACTTATTTAATTAGTTAATTAATCTTTCAAATCATATAAAACATTAGACAAATGACAAGAATAAAAATTTTATTGCAGAATGAACTGTATTGTCTTCGATGCCACGATAAAATGGGTATTCCAATCTGTGGAGCATGTCGTAGACCTATTGAAGAAAGAGTTGTTACTGCTTTAGGAAAACATTGGCATGTGGAACATTTTGTTTGTGCTAAGTGTGAAAAACCATTTTTAGGTCATCGTCACTATGAAAAGAAAGGTTTAGCGTATTGTGAAACACATTATCATCAACTTTTTGGAAATCTCTGTTTTGTGTGCAACCAAGTTATTGCTGGAGATGGTAAAAATTATTTTAATATATTTTATACATAAATTAAACTTTCTGCTTTAAATACTTTATTTATATATATACATTTGTATGTATAGTTTCTAAAAATATAAACATTTCAGTGTTTACTGCATTGAATAAAGCTTGGTGTGTTCATCATTTTGCATGCGCTTTTTGTGATCAAAAGATGAATCAAAAGACAAAATTTTTTGAATTTGATCTTCGACCAGCCTGTAAAAAATGTTACGACAAATTTCCTATGGAATTAAAGAAGCGATTACGACGTATGCATAACTTAACACCGAAAAGAATACCCGGTTAAATAGAAACATTTATGGCACTTGAATCATAGTTGAACATTAGATTTTTATATTTATCAGTTTCTGATATACAAAATAATATTTTATATTATAGTATTTTAATTTGAAAAATAATTATATTATACAAGGGTTTTTTCTTTCATTAAATAATTAATTATAAGATTGAATATTTTACAATCAATCACTCATTTAATTTCTCATGTTAAATTTTGAATATAGTAAAAAAATTATTGATATATAATCATTAAATTTAGATTGTAATATAGATTCTTAACAAAGAATTCTTAACCAAAGTGCAATTAAAAATATTGCTTAATAGAAGTAAATTATATAATGTTTTTATTATAAATAATTAAATAATATTTTTAATACTTTTTAAGATAAATATCTATGCAATATTTTCAGTATGTATTTATAAATATATATTTTACATATCTGTAATATATTTTATAATAAAATCTATATAATTATATGTATAAAATAAGTAAAATTTATTATGCAATTATGTAATGTTATAGTATTTTATAATATAATTTCTTAAACTCTACACATTATGAAAAAGAATATACTAATTTGTATGTGATAAAATAGTTTTTAAAAATTGTGTCAAATACATTCAAGACAAAAAATAAATTTTATTTATTAAAACCGATTAATAACAATATTATGAAAATTTATTGAAATTTATGAAAGTATTTTATTTTTATTTTTTTTTATAGATACAATAACAAAAATGAATTGAAATTTGTACGTATCTATATTTAAAAAGAAAATATATTTAACCAAATGTACATATAATTTGTTTTTATTTATTAAAAATGTTATTAAATAATTAAAATAATAATATTAATAAAAAAGTATTTTTTATTTTTTACTATATATGAGCTAATGCACACTTAAATGCAAAAGGAAAAATTTCTTTGTTAACCCATGAAAAATGTGACAATATTTTATGGAATTAAAAAAAGAAAAAGATGAAACAAATATAATTAACATTTTATTTAAAAGATATATTAAATTTATAATGATAATTATGTTTTTTATTAATAAAGTTAAAACAAAGAATTTTTTAATCAGATTTAAATATTTAGTCTATTAGTTTTAATCTATAAATAGTACATTATAAGTGATTAAACTGAAAAATAAGCTATATTCATTTTTTATAATAGTAATTATTTTCATATGATGTAGATTTTACCCACATTGTCATAACATACAAATTATTAAAATTCACACAAAGTTACTTGTAATTTCTTTTTATTGGAGATTAGAAAATAAGAAAATTGTACTAAATAGAAATAAATATATATTAAATATATTGATTTGCATTTTATTATTAAAAAAAATCTAAATTTTTTTTTCAAATTATGTAATTTTTAAATTGCACAGAAAAATGTTTGTAATGTTTAATTAATTAACTAAAATCTTAGTCATTATTAAAAATAATTTTTTTATTAAATTCCTTTTTTAACAAGTTTTTTTTATATTTATTTAAAATATTAATTTTCTGAATTTAATAATACAACCTAAGTTGATTATTATAAAAAATTATAATTCTAATAATCATCTATATTACAATAATTCTTATATTAAAAAAATATATCTTAAAAGATTGATGAAATAAATGTCTATTATTTTAAAAATTTGCATATTCTATAAATTCTACATTGATTTTTAAAATATTTAATAAAATTTAAAATAAATTAACATTAATTTAATAAATTTATTAATATATACATATAATAAATAATAAAAAATTTCAAACTAAACAAAATTATTTTCTTGCTTTAATTTTTATTTTATTGTTAATATAATAATTAAAATGTTTTTCATCATAACACATGAAAATCTTAATTATTCTTAGGAAATATAATATTTAATTAAATGTTTTTGATTTATACATTTTTGTTACTAAAAAGGTATTAAAAAAAAATTTTAAATATTTAGCAAAATTTTAAGAAATTTAAAATAAAATTTTAAAAAATTATATTATATATAAAATAAAAACTTAGAAATAAAATTTATAAAAATTACTATATGGTAAGTAATACATAATTTTAAATTAAAGAAAATTTTAATTATAAAAAAAACTATAGAGATAATTGTCTCAATCTTCTAATAGCTGAATTTATGTCTTGTCTTGTTATCACATAAAGCGGATTTAACAATTGTGCAGAACCTACAGTAATCAAGTGCTCATTATTCATTTGTTTGAAATTAAATTCTAATTTCTATGTATTTAAAAGACTATAGTTTGTGTTTTAAGAATTAATAAATTACTTTTTAAGTTTTTTTTCAAGTTTAATTATTCTTTTAAACTTTTAAAGTGATGTAAAAATTTTAAACAAACCAAGTAAAGTTTACAAGTAAAATATGAATTATGTATAAAATTATAAATTCCATTGAAGTATTTTCATTAATCATTCGTTATTTTTGTTTCTCATTTCAATTATTATATGAATAATATCTCTATATAATAATATAATAAAATTTACATTACAACTACCTTAATTAAATAATATTTTCTTAATTATTACAATTATAATATTTCCTAAACAGTTTCTTATCATTTTTTGTTTTTAAATTAAACTATTCATTAATAATTTATTATATTAAGAAATCTATTGGCTGAACAGTATACAAGTCAGTTGATTACATGTATGTTAAATATTATTACTTTTTGTTTATCAGATGTAAGATGTTCTATGTGTATAAGGTTTTAATAAGTTAAATATTATTTATACATTAAAATTTTAATATTTGTATCAAAGTAAAGTTCACTTAAATAATCATTAAAGTTTATTCAATTTGTTTTTGTACATATAAATATCTAAATAATTAAGAAATTTTTTAAAAATGCAACAAAATTTATTTTTTTTTTTTTTTATTGTTTATAGTAATGTATCAAATAATTGTATAATCATATCTATGTTTTAAAATATAATTTTGGTTTTTTAAATCACACTTGTTTTACTTCTCCACTGCAATGTGAACAGTGAGCTACATATGCAGTAGGTGTTGTTAATCCTGATGTTAGAAACATGCGTCCACTTAAAGCCACTGCATTGCATAATGCATCTTGTCTTCCAGGCATTAATAAATTTGGATTCATTAATATCTATTAAAAAAAATATACTTTAATTATTGCATATTTTATAATAATTAATCATTTATCTATTTTTTAAAATATATTAATTATTATTATTTAATAAACTAAAATGTATGTTACATTTTCATAATAAAATTAACAGTGACAATAATATTATTAAAAATGATAATAAAATAAAAATAGACTATTAATGCTAATTTAGATTTATTATTTAAAATTTTAATTATTGCAAATAGAGCGATAGTAAATTTAAGAATGTATCTTTTTGACAATTGTACCAAAAGATATCCTTAAGTAAATAAATTTACTGTATTATATAGAAACTCATAATGAAAACTAAATTATATCCATATATTTAGTAATTTAAATATAATTTAATACCTGTAATTATATTTTAAATATATTATAAATATATTTTAAATGAAAGCAAGAAATTGTTAATTTATATATTTCTTAAAATATTTTAATATTATTCTTTGAATAACTTTTTTGAATATATACGACTATATACAATTAAATTACCTCTTCTGCATTCACTTCTACAGTAGTTTTCATTTTGAGACCAGTTATATCAATATCTTTACGAAGACTAATTTTATCCATACCACTAAGTAATTGCACTTTTAGTAATTCAGTTAACTGACAGCATCCTTCAGAAAGATCAATTATATTTGTACTTGGAAGTTCATGTCGTTTAGCTGCTCCTACAGGATCAAAATTTTCTCGTAAAATACGTAAAGTTCTGAAAAAAGATTTAAAATTATAATCTTTAAATTTCTATTATTTTAATATAAGTTTATTCAAATAGATGCTATTAACGGTAAATTTATGTAAATGTTTTATTTAGAAAAATTAAAACAGTCAATTAAAAATATCTATTTGTATTCACATATTCAATTCTTGTTATTAACCAAAAAAAAAAGTTTTATTAAATTTTAAAGATTATTAATATTATTTTGTGAAATTTGGTGAGAGGCAGCTTTCATATTGTTTATTAAAATAAAGTTATGGTTTCAATGAGGTGTAGCGTAAATAAAACTAGTTATTCTTAATTATTTTGCCTTTTTGCAAAGCTATCCTTTGTCCTTGTCAAGGCTAATATTAAGGTACAGGAATACCCTTGTCAAAATGTGGGCAAAATAATTAAGAATAACTAGTTTTATTCACCTTGCACCTCATTAGATCAATAACTCTATTTTAATAAATTATTAATATTAAATATTAATAATTTTGGAATATAATATATTTATTAGAGATATAAAAGTTTTATTACATATTACCTATATGTTCTTAAAGAAGTATCTCTAACTTTACTCCGTTCCTCTAAAAGCCTTTTTATTGTCTCTTGAAGATCTGTGGTTCGTTGACACAATGCTGCTTTCCATTTAGCTAGTTCTTCCACCATTAAACTATAATATTAAAATTTTATATTATAATCAACTCTTATTAATAAATTTTTTTTTGTAACATTAAATAATTTGCATTAAATTATTTTATTTTATTTTTAAATATATACTTTAATACTACTTATTAAAAATAAATTTAATAACTGCAAAATATGTTTATCAATTAATTTTTTTCTTACCTACTAGCTAAAAATTTACTTCTCCAGACTTCACACTGTCCTGCTAGCCATTCAGTTTGCTCTTGATGTGTATTGAGATGTTGTGCTGAATTCAATAAAGCTCTAGCTAATTGTAATTTATCTTCTGTTAGTAAATGAACTTTTGTTTGTAAATCTTCACCAACAGCTGCAACTAATAAATTTTTTAATTCACCATTGACCTAAAAGGAAATAACAAATCTTTTTTTATATTGTAAATATGTATTTTATTAATAAAAATAAAAAAATTACTTGAGCTTGAAATTTTAATTGATTCTCTAATTGAGTATTTTCTTCCTTTAATTTTTGAATTTTTGTTTCATATTTTTTCTTTAAAATATTTACTTCGTTTCTTTCTATATCAGATTTATTATCATTTTGAGACTCTTTTTTTGTTTGTTCAGCTTTCAAATGAGACAATTGTGCTACTATAACATTAATATCTAAATTATTTTTGGAAGTTTTCTTTTTTTTCTTTTCTATAGGTATAATTGGATTAACTGCAGCCTTGTAGGGTTCATAAGGGATAAACTTAGGCTCCTTTGATTTCAAAGAATGAAGAATGTGTTTGTTTTTTTTCATTTGAGTTGTTTTTGGAACTAAATTCACTATTTGCCCTATTGGAGTAACAGGAGGTGTAGAATTTTGTTTTAAATTTGTGGGATGATAAATCAATGTTTCTCCTAATCTTATTTTAGTTGGTTTTTGATTAGTATCTACTACTTCTTTTGTATCAATATTCTCCATTCCATCGCCTTGTGTTCTTCGTGGGCAAGCCATTGTTTGAACATCTTATATCAAGAGAAAATTATTAATAAATATAAAGTTTTAAAAGATAATTTTTATAAATGTAAATAACAAAATATGTTATAAGCATAAAGTGAACAATTTATTGTGAAATTATATTTATATAAAATTAATTTCAATAATCAAATAATAAAACATGTGCACATAAAAAATAAATGTTACAATTCTTAAATAAACATAAAAATGTATTATAAATTAAAAAAAGTGTTAAGTGAAAGGAGGTATTCCATAACCTAAATTTAATAATACCTTGATCAGCCGATAAAATCGCCCGTGCATTACTTTTTCTGAAGCACGAAAAAGTTTCTATATCTTTGCTCATGCTTATAATATTCTCAATATCAATAATAAAATGTAACTATTTAGAAAAGAATAAAAAAAAAAAAAAATTAAAAACCTATCAAAAAACTTTATTGTAAAACATTTATTAAGTCCACGTTCATAATTCATAAATTTGTAACAGGATTGCATCTAAGACCACAACATATTTCTCATGATAAAAAATAATCTTATAAACAATAAATATTTATATTTGAATCATCCGATAATTAACGAACACAAATATTAATAGACACAGTAGTTATTTATGAAAGGAAATTAATTAATACGTGATATTTTTTAAAATAAAATACAAGGAATAGATTTGTCATGACATAATAAATTTTTTGCAGAAAAATTATTTATTCGAAATAACTACTAATATATATATATACATATACATATATTTAATTTCAAATATCACTTAAAAAGTACTGAAAATATTAACCAAAAAAAAATTCAATATAATTTTAAACATATGATTAAATTGTTCAATTAAAAAATAATTTTTATTTACAGTATATTCCCTATTTTTCACACATTTACTTTTTTTTCAAATTAATGTAATATTTTACAAAAAATTAAATCAGTTGAAAATGAAGTGTTCTGAAAAATGTATTTTATTTAGAATAATTATGCAATATAATTAATTAACTATAATTAATTAAAATATAACATTATCACCATATTAATTATCTACAACACGTTGTTTCTATAATAAATTACAAAATTTCTATGCAAGTAGCGATAAAAACTTCGTTTATTAAAAAATGATGAAAAGATTTTAGTTAGTTCAGTAAAAAAATTAATTGAAATAAAATTGAATTAATTTTATATTAAATAAAATAAAAAATAATTAATCTAAATTTATCATAATGACACTTCAAAACAATTATAGTTTATAATTAATGCCACCTTGTTTCATACTTAATTGGATGTTAAATTAATTTTCTTGCTATTTGTCAGATTTTAATATAAAAATAAATAAAAAATTATCAATAAAAATTTAGTATACACAATAGATTAATTTTAAATTGATTTTATTTTTCCATTACTTCTTTTTCTTGCACTATTTCCCTGATTTATTGGGTTATTGAGTTATTTTTTTATTGAAGATTTTATTAATATTATAGATTAATAGTCGTATTATAGCAGTAGAATATTCTTGGATCATTATTTTGTTACTATATAATGTAAATTTTTTAAAGTTGATAAAAAAATATTTTCTTAAAAAACAAAAAAATAAAGATAAGAACAAAGGAGCTTAAAAGAAACAATACTAACAATAAATGTCTAATTATTGTTTTGTTGTAGTAGTTAAACCACAGATTATAAGAGAGATTGCTGATGACCAATGGGGTGTTTGTTCCAAATTTGAAAAGCTGTACGCTACTGCCTCAAGCGGTTCAACTATTTTCTTGTTCGAGGAGAAAGTTAGGGATAACAAAAATGAGGAGTGGGGTAAGCTACGAGTTATCAGGGAACAACAACATTAAATGGGAGAGCGGCGACAAACGTAGCAGACGGGCCACAGACAAGTTGTGACGTTAAAGACAGGGCCTGCCCCAATATAATTTGAAATTTTTTTGATTTTGTAATAATAGCATATATTTTTAGTTGAAATGATTATATTCAATTAAAAAACTAATTTTTCTTTCTTATTTTTAGCATTAGTAACAATTTCGACAAATTAAACAAAATAAAATCGCTCCATATGTCCCTTTTTGTGTGTCGGTTCTGGTAACCCGATACATGTATTTACATTCTAGTATTTCAAACACTTGTATTCGATAATAGATTTCAATTTTTTAGTTCTTAAAAATTTCTTCATAGAAGAAGCTTAAAAATTCATTTATTCAGGTGCAACGGATATAAATTAATTTCTAAGTAAATATTAATGTAAATAAACATATTATTAATTAGTGTTTGTTATAAAGTTAGTGTGAATTAATTTTGAAGTGATTTTTATTTTATGAAATAAAAATAAGGAGTAATGCGGATGAGGTTCAATGAGGTCTTGCATAAATGAATATTAATGAAACAAATTTTATTGGTAAGTAAATAAGTTTGTAATGAGGTAATTCCAATAATAATAATTTTAAAATAAATAATTTTAGTATGTAAATCACTCGAAACAAATAATAATATTTAATTTTCACTAACTAATCTCATAGAGGAAATTCTGCTAAAATATGAAATAAATTTTAATTATAAAATATTAACCAACACTACCATGAAAATTTTTAATAATAAATTTATATTAAACAAATTAAGAATGATAAGAAAAATATCAACTCAATAAATTTAAATAATATAAATTCTTACCTTGTATCGTAGATTATTTAAAAAAAATATTTATATATAATTTATTCTATGTATATAATAATTCTTTCTCTTGACTATTATAATTTTTTTTATATATTTTATTTAATTCCTTATAATTATTACTTATGTCTTCTATGATTTAATTTAATTATTATTTGATAAAATTATCATCAATAATATCCAATCAATATTTATGAATTTTCACCAATAAATTTTGAAATTTATTCGCAGTTATTATAAATAAATTTCCCAACACTACACTTCAAATTATTATACATATATATATATTATGATATTAATAAAAAATATATATATATATAACAACACTACTTTCTTTAATTATAATAATAATATAAATACGCAGGATGTAATTTAATAATTATTAGTTAATATATATAATAATATAAACAATTAACTAAGTAATACTATAAATCTCTATATTACAAAAGCTAGTTGTATATTGAATATGAGATTTTTCAATAACTGAAAAATCCCACTTTGTCACATCACTACTTTGTTCATTTCACCAATTATAAACTTTCCTTTATAACTTTACGTCAAATAGAAAATTCATAATTGGTTAATTAATCCATTAAGTCCTTCTTCCCTTCGACTTCAAAATCCCCTACTGTGATTGGCTAATCAATTACAATATTAAATTAAAATTGAAAACAAGAAAAATATTTGTCTGTCGATAATTATATAATCTGTTAAATTTGGAATGTAGGATTGGATGATTTTGGTTGAATAATTGAAGAAAAGGCACTTGTTTTCGGCAAGCCACAAACAAACACTTTATTTACCAAGCAGATCACAATATTTCACAATTGCACTATCGCATAGTGCTGCGGTGTCAGCCCAACTGACCTTATAATAATTTCTTGCGCGTAATTAGGCTGCCGAACTTGGCCCCGCCCCTCGCGACTCGATTTTCATCTATTCTTTCCCCGAATAAAGGGGCGGTTGATCTTATTGTTTCAACCGTTAAGACGTCTCGAATTTCCGATCAAACATATTTTCCGACCCCTAGTCCGCATACATTCACATTTTGAACATTTCCCTAGGCATAAAAAACTCCCGGCTTGTCGACGGGAGAAAAAGCCGAAACAATCTAAACGCACATCCTCATGAATTGACACAATATTGTAATGTAAAAATGACGGTACGTCTTCGTCTCCAGAAATTATAGAAAGAGCAAGAAAAGGTAACGGCTCATGCTCGGCCGAGTCATGCTCGCGAGGAAGAGAGAGAGAAGAGGGAGACGTCCACGAGTACGTCTTTCCGAACACACACACACACACATTCCTACGCATCTGTACACATACTAAAACGCAACCCTTCCCATTTCACACAAACGGCGAAGCTATACGTACGTCCTATGAGCAACTTTGCTCCATACATACACATGGCCAGCGCACAAAACAAAACTGCGCATGTTATAGGCCCTTTTTAATGTTTCATCAATTTGCGGGCGTCTCCTCAACCAGGACGTACGTCTATTGGGACCAATGCCCAATTTCATCCCTAACATAATCTATAATTATTGGCAATATCACGGCGGCACACTTCTGCAATTTTATGTCACTCACACTATCTCATACTTGCATTAATCTTATAAATGTATATACAATACATTTTCGCGCCTATTGTTGTGTAACGGGTTAGTGCCCCGCGCTTTAATCAATTTATTAATTTCCAAAAATATAGTTTAATTTATTGATTAAGAATTTTAATATATTGAATTAATAAATTGCGCGGATATGCATGTAGTCGGGGGAGCCAGGATTGGGATGCGGAACAAAACAGCCGGTAAAAAAAAAATAAGCAAGATTTAAGAAAGCAAATTTCCAGGTTTATTCACGTCTTTGTTTTTGTAACATAGTTAATATATATGTGAATTAAGTTAATTGTAAAAAAATTTAAACGTGTGTTTGTTTAGTTAGAAAACGGTGGTTTTACTTAGTATAAAGAAAATTAGCGGACTTTGAATAATAATTGTATAAAACGGCGCGGAAATTAAATTTACAATTTATTATATCGGTATAATAGGAATATAATTTATCGGCACAATAACATCGGTTTTATCGACAGATTCGGAGTACTAGCGCGCGGTCAATTATCGGTAAATCGGGTGCTAGTACACGGGGAAAAGCCAATCAAAAGTCGGGTTTCATCCATTTTTATCCCGTCGCTACGAGGGGTTACGGAAAAAAATCCTGAGGAGGCTGTCCGTCCAATACGTTGGCCTTTCAAGGGTGAATAGGGAAAATCCAGCTTGGTTTTCTGTACAATACGTGGGCCTTGCCGGGAGAGGTGAAAGGGGTGTTTCAGGCTTTCCGTACAATACGTTGGCCTGGGGAAGAAAGGGTGAGGGGTATTATTCTTATTATATTTATTATATTATATTTCAGGCTTTCCGTCCAATACGTAGACCTGAGGAAGATAGAGTGGCTTTCCGTATAATACGTAGGCCTGGGGAGGGAAGGGTGGCGATCCGTACAATACGTAGGCCGGTTAAAGAGAGAGGGATGATTTGACTTTCCGTACAATACGTAGGCCAGGTGAAATATGAGCAATAGGAGAGATGCGGGCAGAAAGGTGCTTTACGCTTTCGGACGCCGGTTTTTATACATGAGTCGGCCCATAAGACCCATGTATAAGCGCTCAGTAGTTCGGAGCATGCGCGGCCGAATGATCCCGAACTTTCCCAAACATTCGAGAACATTCTGGAAGGTTCGAGAACATTCTCGAGCGGCGTATTTATATTTTGCAAAACGTAAACAATGGGCTCGACAGAGTGTGTGTATCGGTGTGTGAGTGTAGTGTGAGTGTGTATATGTATGTACGCATTCGAGTTACAGTTGCCTCTCTCTAATTCATGAGTATGAGCGCCTTCTATATCATCAAGACATCCGTTTATGTACAAGTGATATGGAGCCGGTGAACTTCATGTTGACAGTTTGTCAACAATAGATTGCAAAAGTATAATTAATACTATTCATAACAAAATCATCATCATTAACATCCGTAAGTTTTTAAAATTGATTTTATTATAACATACTATAATCAAGTCATACATATATACATTAAAAAAATACAATTACTAATACATAATTATTTCATTTATTTTTAGGTTAGTGCATTTTCAAAGAAATCTTATTAATAATGAATATACATTCATTACAAGTTTAATAGTAAATGTTTTTGTAAAAATAATATTCTTTAAAATTTTTCATATATGTATAAATAAATAAGAATTTCATATAAATAAGAAATATTGTAAAATATTATGTATAATTTCTGTTTTAAAAATAGTTAAAACAATAATTTCTATTACTTTTGAATAAAATATATAACACGGAGCTTAGCATTCTTTTAGTGTCTGTTCTGTGCGAGTTATGTTGAAAAAATAGTGTTGCCTCTAGTGGACCAGATTCAACTAATTTCATATTCGAGACGGAACATAATGGGAAACAAAGGAGTGAGAGTAGATGATGACGTATACTCGTAAGGGGAAATTCTACAAACTATATGATCAACTACACCACACATATCCATGTCCCATGTGTTGAAGTATATGTATACAGCTGCTATAAACATCAAATTGAATTCAGTTTTAGTGAAAAACTAAAAACTTCTATTATCAATTATAAGACCATTAGTATATTTATATATACATATATATATATATATATGTAATATTAAAATTTATAATTATTATTTGTAATTATATAATATTGTTAAATAAAAAAAAAATTAAAACATCAAATGTATATATTATTAAAATAAATTAACTTTAAATAACTATATTTGTTAGTACATATTTATTTCATAAATTCATTATTTATATATTTGTGAGTGTATAAACATTACAATATTATATAAAAGTCAGAAAAATATAATTTTGAATGAATAAAAAGACTCCTTAATATTTAACTTTAATGCATAAAAATAAAATGATGTTAAATTAGATATATGTTATTAACAACGATTTGTAATGATATAACAAAGTTTTAATCATTTTAGATGATATATTTCTTAATTATATTCCTGATGAAATGTAAAGATCCTTCGCTTTAACTTTAATACGTATTATTTAATTTTGAATTGATAAAATTATAATTTCATAATTATATTCAAATATTTATTATTTTATTAATTTTATTATAATGATATATATATATCTTGATAAAATATTATGTAGTCAATTTGATATATATTTTCTGATATCACTCCTAACTTACACTATTAATTTTTATAGATTTTAGATTTATCATTCTAAAAGTTATAAATGTATAAATTAAATACATTTTCATATTAATTATTATTTTTTATTTTAAATAAATATTGTGTTAATGAAAGAGAGGGAAGAGAGTGGCTAGTGTAGAAAAGATGCACAAAGTAAGAGCAAATGAGAGAAAACAAAAGCAAGCGAGAAACATAGTACAACACAGATGCATCGAATACATTATATTGTATGACATAGAGAGAGAGAGAGAGAGAAAGAGAGAGAGAGAGAGAGGGATATACAGAGTAAAAGAATTGAATGAACAAAGTCATAACTTAATAAGAAACGTGACAGAAACATAAAATGTGAGATGTGAGATAGAGAGAGAAAGAGATGAAAGGTACACAAAACTTGTTACATCAAAACGTCGGGATATGCTGTCCGAGCCAGAAATCAAAGCTTCGCAATTTGATTATTTTCTTATATTTTTGTTTTTCGTTGCACACAATGTTGTAATATCTATATTAAAAAGCAATATCTTCTCTTTTTTCTATGTGCTCCTATGATGGCTCATTGCATGTGTTCGGGTAATTTGCTTTTTAAGTTTTCTAAACTTTTTTCTTTTACCCATGTTTCCACCAAACACACGTAGTCCATCTTCCCTATGTATTCCCAGAAATCGCTGTCCTTCCTCCACAGTCCTGCTATGTTCCAGAAAAGGATTCTTCTGGTTTCCTTGTCTTTTTCTGTTCCTATCTCACTCCTTTCTTCCTTGTTTCTCTCTTCTTTCTCCTGATTTTTTCTCTGTCTGTCTGTCTGTCTTGTCTCGTCTTTCAGTACTTTTGTCTTTCTGTCTTTTTCTTTTATATTTTTCCTGTCCCTTGCTTACATTAAATTTTTGTCCTTGTTTTCTTTGTTTTTCACCTCTGTTCTTTCCTCTGTTGTTTCTTCTTTCTCTCTCTCTTTACCATTTTCTTTATCCTGTGTTGTCTCTTGTTTTCGGCTGTCTACTTCTCCTTTCCTAGTTTTCCCTGTGTCCTTCTCTTTCTCTCTGTATTTTTTTTCTTTTTCTTTATTATTGTTGTTTCTTCTTTTCATTGAGTCCAGCAGTCTATCCATGATTTCTTTTCCTACCCAACTTTCCCACCTGCCATCTATAAATACTTTCTTCAGACCCACCTTCGAGAAGAAGCCCTCTTTTCTCGCCTCTCGCACCCATCCCCTGATCTCATCTTGGGTGCGCCTTTCCTCGAAGATGAGGTCGAAGTCCATGAAGATGCTCGTGCCTACCAGCTTTTTCCTAGCATCCCATACCCTGTTTCTTACCTCCTTATTTTCCATTTTTATTATTATCATGTTGCCACTCCACCATGCGGTTTGGGCTTCCTCTTCCAGGCAGACCTTCTTTTGAATGAAGTTTTTTGCCCATTCTACCACTCCTATCTTTATCACCTCCGCCCTGTCAACACCTTTCACCACCACATTTTCTTCCCTATCTCTCCTTTCTCTTTCCCTTATTAATTTCCTGAATTCCTTTATCTCTTTCTCCGACATCGTGCTACCAGCTCTGCTGCTGCCTCTTTCGCAGCTGCTCCATCTTGATCTAGTCGATCTGCTGCTGCTTCTGTTGCTTGCTCTCGACGTCTTTTCCCTGTTTTTCTCCTCTTCTTCACTTGTCTCCTCTCTCCCTCCTATCCTGCTTGACTATTAGTCCATTTTTCCATTTCTAACCTCCATTCTGTGTTTTCTTTTCTCTCTTCCATTAGCTCCTCCACTTTCTCTTGTAATTCTTTTATCTTCATCTCTTTTTTTCTTGCCCACTCTCTTGTCTCCATCAGTTCATTTTTCATTTTTTCCATCTCTCTTTCTTGTTTTTTTCCATTTTCGCCATCAATTCTCTAAATTCCTTTCTTTTCTTCTCCCATTTTTTCTCCAATTCCTCCATTCTCTCTATAATTTCTACCGTTGTTTTCTCAATTTCTGCTTTACTTTCTTCTTTCCCTTTCCCTTTTCTTTCCCTGTCAGCTCTCTTCAGGGTATCCTCATCCTTTGCTTCTTCCCCCCACGTTACTCTTTTCTTGGAGCAATCGAGGATGAGTTCCCCACTGTCCTTCCTGCTGCCACTTCCCCTAGCTCTGGTTGTCTTTGTCTTTTCCTGCTTTCCACTCATATTTACTCCTGTGCTTGTCTTTGCTTGTTTATTCGGGTTGTGTGTTTGTATATATTTCTATTTTGTCTGTATATATATTTGATTTATTTTATTATTTAATCTATTGTATGTAGTAGTGATCCTTTTTTATTTCTGTGTTTTGTTTATCTGCTTCTATTATCTATATTGTGTTACTCTATTATTATTATATTCTATTATTATATTGTATTATATAGTTTCTTTGTTGTTGTTATTGCTTTAATTGTTTGTGTTATTTTATTTAATTTTAATTTAAAATAATTTTATTGTTTGTTTTTTCAGATAGAACAAAGCATGAAATATGTCTCTATTTTTGTTGGATTTATGTTATGTATTTTTTATTATTATTCTATTGTTGTTTTTAAATTTCTATTTTCAAGGCCTTTGTATTTTTAAGAAAAAAATTTTTTAAAAAAATTTTTCCAAAAATTTTCAAAAATTGTGTAATTTTATTATTGTTTAATTATTCTATTGTGTTTATCCAAAAAATCAGGGTATTAGTTAGCCAGAAATCAGTTTTTATCACCTAGTAGTAAGATTTGTTTGAAGTGGGTTCCTCCCCTCAATCGCTGCTCGGTTTTCTCTGGTCTGTTCGTATGTTTAGTTGTAGTCGGTATCCAGACGTCAAAAGACGTCATCGAAACGCCCGCCTTTTCCTTTACGAACAGCCTCGTTCTTTGAGGTCCGCCCTAACCTCCTCGTTCTCTAGGCTTGTTTTTTACTTCTTTTTTACTCCTTGCCGGCTTCTGCACACTTCACTCTATAGCTCACTTCACTCCCTGCACTTTTCTTGACAGCTTTTATCTATTTTAACTTGCCTCTGTATTTTTCACTAATGCTTTCCTATATTCAACTGTGCCGCTTTGTTTGCACGATGTATTGTACAAGACGACCGTTAACGGAATCCCGACATTCATTGTTTATATTAATAACAAATATAATTTTAATTTTATGTTTTTCAAATTCGCATAAAAATTTAAATTAATAAAAATAAATAGAGGAAGAAATAAATTTAACAAAGGAATAGTATACTAAAAGAAGTATAATAAACAAAAATTTATGGTATGAATTTTCATGAATTTAATTTCAATAATATTTTAACAAGTACATTAATAAGTAATAATATATCTAATAAATATATATATATTCATATAATAAATTATATTTTGTTGAAATAATCTTTTATCTTGCTGTTTAATTAATAATTATTATTTTATAATAACCATACTATTGGTTTACATATTTTATAAAAAAAGTTAATACATTTTCGAATGATAAATTATTTTCTTTTTCTTATATTGTTGTTCTAATATTAACAATAAGTCTTTTATTTTACATGATAAACATTTTTATAACTATATTTTAATTATATAAGATGTACGCATATTTTTCAATAATGATAAACATATTGATATATTTACAAAAATGTGTATATAAGTTTATATATTTATTCTATATAATTCTGCACATTACTTTTATAATGATATTATGTATTGTAAATATATGCTTATTTCAATATATATTTAACATCATCATAGCCAAACCTCATTATTTTACACAATTGATGCTCGTTATTGTCTTTCTAGTTATCATAATTAGATTTGTTTAAAATAATGTTAATACTATAGTGGAAATTTAAAGTAATAATAATAATTTAAAACACTGCGGCGAAGCTATTACTTAAGTATCGACTTGGATACTTTATTTAGTTATGAAATATGTGTTGATTACCAGCTCCGACATAACCTTAGCATTCTTTATGTACTAATATATTATTTATTAGACTAATATTATTTTATTTTCAGATACACATATATCTCTGAAACACATGCAATGTTTCGATTGATTAAAATTCAAGAATTGGTTATATGTTGTTCTATATTCGTTACACAGCATTAATTTTGTACCAGAACCTTAATTGATATTATTTATACGTATTGTTTGAATTGAGATAATACACGAGCATGTGTGCAATATGTGTATATGCTGAATATATATAATTATATGTTGTATAGCTAGTTGTATGAAGAATTTGGTCACCAATATTCGTGTGGCTGTGTTCTGCTGTGTATCAGGGCGAGCAGATCCACAGTTCTCCGGTATTCACCCAGAAGTCTTTTGCGAAACGCCCAAAAACCAAAAGGGGAGAACGAGAAGTCAGTACTACTTGATGTAAAGGATATGTGTTGTATGCAGCTGGTGAAGGTCTCGCTGCTTCGTCCTTGCCCTTACGGTTCTTCTCCACCCCTGTTGTGATTAGTCTCGATGTTAATTTTGAGTGTTAGGAACACTCTCAGGCACAATCAGGAGCACAGATGATGTAGAAGCAAACACCACTGTCACCAGTGTAACAGCCCGCAATACCCTGGAACCAAACAAATAAGATTAGAACCGGAGTCCTAAGATTTGTTCCAAAATAATTGGAGCTTGTTCGCAGCGCGAGGTTCAAATGTAGGGAAGAAGAATGCTAGGGATTATTGATATAAGGTAAAACTCTCAATGATAAATTTAGATAAAAGTGATTTTATTCAGATCGTAGTTTACACCACGGAGGATAGCGTCACTCTGTGCAGGCTTCTGCTTGCGTGCATCAGACGCCGCGTCCCTCCTTTCATACATTTTATTATTTTATTGCTCTGCGCATTTTACAGATGCGCAGGCTACATTATTTACATAATTGTATAAATTAAACCAAATAAACGAGATATTAGTGACCATTACATTGTTTGTTTTTTATTTTAATGTTTTCTTAATACCTATATTTAAATATATCCTAATACATATTTATATATATATATTATATATTTACACTTGTGTCTCTGTCGGCGCATTGTCGTCATACGGAAACGTGACCTGCTTTTACGGTCCTAATTTAAGGCCATCATTCGCATTCGTGTCGCATACGCTGATCCACCCTTAAGGCTATTTTAAACGTGACTTGACCGTCACACGGGTATGGATAGGAGTCGTGACATTTAAAAATACTTCAGGCGCGAAGTTTAAAATGATAGTTAAAACAATCATGTTTAATCACGATATTATTAAAGTATCATACGAAAATACACGATATTATTACTATTCTGTATATTTCTATAATATTTGTAATATTATGGTGTATTTTCGTACAATATTTATAATAATATCTTGATTAAACATGACTTTTTAACTATACCATTTCTAATTTCACCCCTGAAGTATTTTCACATTGCCACAACTGTAATCCATGCCCGAGCTAACATTTTTTTAAATAGATTTTGAAGCAGGGGGTACAACTGTAAATGGGAAGACTGGAAACAAATACCCATGTACAAGTCTCAAGAAAATACAGAACCTTACACTTTCTATAACCCTATGTGTCCTTTTTTGTGAGCCGGTACTGATAAACTGGCACATGTGTTTACTTCTCATTTCTTAAAATTTTTGAACAGTATGAAAAGTTCTTTCAACAAGAATACGTGTTCGCTTAATAAATTATCTAAAAATTTTAATAAAAGTGTTAATTAGTAGCAAATAAACTTATTATTTTTTATAAAAATACATTTATTTTTTTGTGTAATACAATTTAAACCTACCAGTGAAAACATTTATTATTATATAAAATGAATTTATATTTTAAAATCTTTTATTTATTTGTGATGGTTAGAAAATAAGCATATTTAATTCAATAAAGTCTAAATTATCGGTGAATGAACTTATTATTTTAAAAAATATGATTTATATTTTTGTGTTAGTTAAATATGGTGTTGTTATTAAAAATATTGTGTTTAATACAAATATTCATGTCATTCTAAGAAGTTATTACATAGGACATCTTCATATAAATTTTTTGTGTGGAAAGATATTGGTTTTGCTTAATTGTTAAATTTTGTAAGTGTATTTTTTCTTATGTTATATTATATGCTTCATAAAAGTTATTAGAATATATAAGATAATTGTATTTGTTTAACATGGGTGAACATTCATTTTGTGTAGCTTAATGATAATAAAAGGATGATGCAAAGAAATAAAAACTTGTATTTATTTCATTTAATTATTAAATAATATTTTTAATTGAATAATTAAATATACTTATAAATAAATAAAGTGAACTTGGTCACAGGTAAAATAAGAAATTTATTATCTTGCCCTTTTCTTATCTATAAAATGATTTCACCTTCTTCAAAATTTGTATCTTTTTGGAATATTTGTAAATATATGTTAACAATATATATGTATATATATAAATACTGCATTGATAAATATATAAATATCTGCTTCAAAATAATTTCGTTATAAAAATAATTTAATATAACAATAATTATTAGTTAAGTACACACAATTATGTAATTTTTATTTTTCAAAATGTTTATACATATATATTAAAATTAATGACATAAATAATCTTAATAACTTACTAGTATCTATTTCTTATAAAAAATGTCTTTTAATTAAATAAGATTATAAATGAAAATAATTTTAATAATTCTATTTTTTATAATTTTAACTATTATTATAATATTAGTAAATTATATTTTATCAAAAAAAATATATATTAAAATTGAAAAGTCATCTGCTTTTGAATGAGGATTTGATGCAATATCAAAAAATCGAATACTATTTTTTATACAATTTTATTTAATTGCATCAATATTTTAAATTTTTGATATAGAAATTGCATTAATTATTCCATTTATTAGAGATTTAAATTTATTTGCATATTATGCATTTTTAACAATAATGTTAATTATAATTATTTTATTAATTGGTCTATTAGCAGAATGATATGAAGGAGCATTATCATGATTTAAATAATAATATATTTACATAAATATATAATAAATAATTAAATATTTATAAATATTTAATAGTTTAAAAAAAAACTAATAAATTGTAAATTTATAAATGTTAATATTTTTAACTTAAATATTAATTATTATATCTTGTAACGCGGATCGCGTTAGTACCCGATTCGGGAGAGCAAGGGCCCGAATCGGGAAGTTTCGGCCATTGGTCGGAAGAGGGGGAACTCGCGAGTAGCGGCCCGCGAGCTTCCCAGATTGATTTCTATTTCCGTTCGAGCGACATCGAGCTTTACGCTTTACGAATTTTTTGGTAAGAAAAGCAGTTCTGTAAGGAGGCGCGTAGTTCAACGAGGAGACCGCGGTACGAGTGTGTGAGATCTTGTGGGTGATCTGTGAAGGTGTGAGGAGGTGCAAACAGTAGCAGACCAGGGTGCAGAGAAGAGTCAGGTGTATCACGCCTAAGTTCAGCAAGGTGTGAGGGAGGAAAGACCTGGGAGCTCGACGACCTGTCAACAGCTCAACACAGCTTCGTGATTCTCTGGGGCGAGGAAGGCGTTAATTGATAAGCAAACTAACTAATTGTAAGTAGGCTTAAGTTTCCTATGTAACCAGCGAGCCCCGCGCCGAGCGTTCCGAGAGTTCATGTGTGTGTGAAATAAAACCGTTATTCTTCTATCAATTAATTGTGTATTAATTACGCGCCTTACAATTCGTTTCCTGATCCCCTCGTAAAAGAAAATTTCGCGAACGTTTACAGGGACAGAAAGAAGGAATCCTGATAACCCGAATCCCGCCGCCTCCGCGGGCAAAATTAGCGGATTTTGCGACCTGAGCGGCCGTCACGGGTAAGAGTACCTGTGCGCAAGGTGAGTGAGTGAATCTAATAGAAAAAGAATAAAATTATTGTAACGGGAAAGCCCGTCACAATCTCTCTATATAAAATTTTCATAATTAATCCAAAAATATTATTATAGTAACAAGAAAATTTTAATTTCTATAAATAAATTTACAGTTTATTACTTTTTATCAGACATATTACTATTAAGAACTAAAAATAATTTTTAATTATTTATTTGATGAATTAAAAGTTCACAACATTATTAGTTCTAAAATTCTTAATTGAAGTAATTTTACTTAATTCTATTATTAACAATAATATGCCTTTATTTTGGTTTCAATTAATAAAATTTATATATAATTTATATATTTTAAACTATGAAGGTTTATAGTTTAAATAACTTAAATTTTTTAATTTTATAACATTTCATAAATAAAAATCCTAAAATAAAAAATATTTTTTATAAGAAATAGACACTACTAAGTTATTAAGATTATTTATGTCATTATTTTAATATATATGTATAAACATTCTGAAAAATAATCAAACAATTTTATATTTTTTATAAGAAATAATAACTTATAATAAATTTAATCAAAAATTATAATAAGGAAAAATTTTTATATTTATATTTTCTTTGAAAAATATACAAATAAAGAGTATGTTTAACAAGTTTTTTAAATCGTTTATTGGTACATAATTAAAATTTAAATTATTTATTCAAGAACATTTTCAAATTTCAAAAGTAATATTTGGAAATTAAAAATACAATTGACTCTAGAAAGCCTCATATATATATTTCATACACATTGATTAAATTTTCATACCCGATAAATTAATATGTATTTCTGTGAAAAATTAATAAAAATATATAGCATTTCATGCTAGAAGTTATTGTCGATTATAAAAAATCAATTTAAATTATAATTTTCAGTAAAATATAATTTTCTTTTAAAGCCATTAATAATAAATGATATATTTGAAAATTGTATTTTTATTTAATATCTTGAATTTTAACTTATTATTAATAAATTAAGCTAATAAAATAATTTTTAATATCATGAAGTTAATAATATAATGGTTTTAAATATTCAATTCATAATACAAGTAATCAAAGAATATCAGTGGATAATATTTTATATTGATTAAAAATAATAATAATATTAATTATTATATATGAGTAAATAGTATTGATTACATTAAAGTAGTTAAATATAATGAATTCATTTATTTTTACAAATTTAATTTGAAAAAGAATAACCATAACAAATTCTAAGTTAAAAATAATGATTTGAATAACATTCAGCATTTTCATATATACATTGAAATACGTTATGCATGTATTTAAATTTGTCAAATTGAAATTTTTACAATATTATACTGGATATATTATACTAAAATATATAAATCATAGTTTGAAAATAATCTCTTTAAAGTTTATTTATTATTATTGTATTTGTATTCAATTAAAATTTTTGGCAAGACATCCAAGTTAAAATGAAAGATTATCCTAATTTTTAAGCTTTAATTATTTTCATCAACTGTTAAATATACCAATAATTAAAAATTTTATAATTATTATTTATCGAATATATTAATGAAATATTAATTTAAAATACAAATATAAATTTTTTCCACATTTGTATTTACGTTTCAAAAGTATGTATATTTGCATAAATATTTATTTCCCTGGTACTATTTCAAATTAATATTGTTCTCTTCATTTGTAAGTTTAATATTTAATACTTTTTTTAAATAAATAATACAACAATTAATAATAGAAAGAAACAGTATCTATTTTTTATAAAAAATATTTTTTTTATAACTATCCACACTCCCCGGCGTCGTGATGCAACTTTTCTCGGCCTATCAGGGTTGACCGGCGGTCATATAGTGCCCATCTGCCGCACTTTCACTTTCGGCGCTGCTTTATAGATTTATGACAACTCGAGACGATCTCGGAAAAATCGTCGCTTATATATATTTAGATAAAATATAACGTAACAATCAATTATCACAGACTAAGCCGTATATACCGAAAGCGTGTGGACTAATAAAAAAATTTAAATAAGATTATCCATTATGTCCTATTACTTCTATAGTTGTCTACATTTCGACTTAAAATTTTGTATAAAGAATTAAAAAAGGGTTTAAGGTCTCCTTCATCGAGAATCAACAACAGTTTCGAAATAGAAAATAAATTAACGAATGTAATAATTCTGAGTGATTATATATTAATTTAACTATATTTAAGCTTCCTATTCACTAGTATTCCTTATGAGCTAATGATAAAAAGTTTCAAAAAATAGTATACGCAATGTGATGAATATACACAATATCAGTCACATGCCATTAAATGATAGAATAACAATTACAAAGTTTCTTTTCGACAATGCTTAGTTTATTTTCGATAGAAGTCCTATAAAAATTTTTTTGTACTTTAATGGGCTTTCCCATATATCGATAATTTGCGAACATGATGGATGACTTAGAATCTAATGCTTTAATTTGTTAAAAATTAAAAATTACACTCCACTCTTATTATAAATATGTAGATGATTCTATAATTTGTATTAATAAAAAACATATTAACTCAACTTTAAATACTTTTAATAATTATAGTCATCATCTGTAATTTATACATGAAGTTGAAATAAATAACTCTATAAACGTTTTAGATATTTTGTTCATTAAATATGAAATTAAGAAAATTATTACAACCTGGTATCAGAAAGCTATGCATTCAAATAGAACATATAATTTAAAATTCAAGCACACATTTTTGTAAAGAAGAAATATTATTTATAATTTTATAGATGATTTATTTCACTTTTTAATAAAAGTTTTTTTCAGAAATAATATTCAAATACAACAATTATACTCATATTTTGATGTTACGACCAATATGACGTAGAATATCCACGTATTCTTAAGCCTTAATATTAGCCTTGACGAGCACAAGGGATACCTTGTCGAAGCGTACGCAAAATAATTAAGAATAATTTATTTTATTCATCCTACACCTCATTGTATCCATTATTTTATTTGAATAAAAAATATTGAAATAATCTAAATTATACTGGGAGATAATAGTTATCTAGGTTATTTCATTGACCGGCACATAAAAAAATATTTGAAAAAACTTAATTTGAAAAAAAATAATAACTTTAAAAATAATTTTTACAAATTACAAACTTTAATTTTTGTTAGAGGATTAAAAGAAATATATATATATATATATAATTGAATCGGAAAATTGAAGGAGTGAGGTAGGACTGAACCATTCGGCATATAATTGACAAGAATTAAGCGTCACACAATGAATTTATTTGCTCCGCGTTACAGAGGCATAAAAAATCCCCTCTCGGGAGGGGAGGAAAAGCCAGAGAATGATATTATTTTGCTTACAGTATAAGACACGGGAGGAGAGCCTGTTCGCACGATATCCTCCGCGTTGATCGGCGCCGCTCAGGATGACGGCGTGGGGCAGCTCAAGACAAGACGACGTCAAGAGAAAGTACCGAATAATTTCCTTAACACAATAGGAAAGGACACCCTCCATCATTTATTAATAAGTGAAATCAAGTTCTTCTCGGATGTATGAAATAACATACACATATGTTTGTCAGCGACGTTTTGACAAGTAAATTCTTGTCTTCTTCAGGAATTTATTAATAAGATACAATAAAATTACATTACATTAAATTGAACAATTATAACATAAATACTTGGAATATATTACAAGTTTTACATAATTACTTTAATACAGTGTTATGGAAATTACTCTCGTGCAGTATAAACATCTGAATAGACTGATGTAAACACATTTGATTATATATAAACAAACATAAGCGTTTTCTCGTTACATTTAAACTTGAAGCTATATCAACGTAAGTTGTATGAGAGTAACTTCCAAAACACTGTACCGAAGTAACTATGTAAAACTTGTACTATATTCCAAGTATTTATGTTGTAATTGTTCAATTTAATGAATATTTATTGTATTTTTAAAAAAGGTCTGAAAAAAATAAGAGTTTTCTTACGAAACGTTGCCGACGAACATATAAGTGTCAATCACCCGAGAGGAACTTGATTGTCACTTACTAATTAAGTTTTCTTATATTATTCAGAAATTTTTTTTTGAGAATTTAGTTTGGAATTCAAAAAATTTGAATATATTTATTTTTGATCATTTATTTAGTCGACTCGATTGTTAAAATATGTAAAAGCTTTATCGAAAAATGAGATTCTACTGGAATTATTTATAAAATTAAGTACAAAAACTTACTATTAGTTTATATTGGTGAAACCAAAAGGAACTCAGAAAATTAATGACCATATAAAAGATAGAAAAGATTGTTCCATGATATTTATGGACGCTAAAAACATCAACATTGATTTTTGGGACAATATAACTCAATAAAGAGATAAATTATAATGATTATGTACAGGATTTCAGATGAATGAATTTTATCTGAAATCCTGTACATACAAATTCATAATAACACACTTAGTTTCAAGAGAACACCCGTTATCTCTATAACTGGTATCAACTAATTTTAATTTTAATGACATAATATCAGTGTGTAGATTAATATAAAAAATAACGTATATGTGGCGCTTATTTAAATATATGCATACTGTAATCTGACATTCCCACGATCATACATTACACATCCTAAGTGTTACTGTGTTTATCGATTGATTAAACAAAATTTAGTAATTAAAATTAATTATTTTTTTACTTACATATTTGTGAAAATTATAATTTAAATAATTATTAATATAATCTTTTTGAATAAATAGCCTAGATAAGGATATTCATTCTTATGCTAGTCCTTAATAAAATAAAAAGTATTTGTTTTGTCTTCTTTAGTAATTTTATGAATTATTTTCCATTTATTTATTTTTTTCTAGGATGGAATTCCATAACTGTACAAGCGGAATGTATAAGCGGTCACAGCACTTCTAAATGGTTTACTTTTTGAATAAGTTACACGAGAACTGTTTAAAGAATCAAATAATATGTCTATTAAGTAAATAAATTCAGTAATATTAATTGCTTCAGAAGGCAATTTACCTACGGAAGTATATAATACTATTGTCGCGACCATTGTAGTACTGAGATGTCGAGCCGCTACTTTCACTTTTATTTTTTGATAAGAGTCAGAAAAATGAAAACAGCGTGCATTTAATTTTGGAATAATACTTTAATAAGCTATTGTCAACCAATTGTAAATGTTATAGAAGGCACAGATATAGTAATAAATTTATTACCCTCAGACTTTGATTTACCTAAGGAAAAGTTTTCTTCAACTTTCAAATTAAAAGACTGATCTTATTTTAAAATATTTGTAGTTCAATATTGTAACAATATAAAGATTAACGTTATTTATGGTTAATTTTAATACAATATACATATATATATGTATATATACATTTTCTAATATTGTATTAAAAATTATTTTGTAAAGGCTATGTCGTTACTAGGTTTTGCGGCGCTCCGAAAGCGCGCCGCACTAGAGTCGGGCCCCACTAGCCCCTTCACTGTGGTTCCCGCTCCCACTCCGAGCCACTACCGTGCAGCCATCAAACACGGAGAGAGCGCTCCTGCGCATCTCGGCGCCGCTCCACCACCGCGCGCTTGGAACTCCGTTCTCCGCCGCTACTAGCTAAAGGTATAACTGAGGGTACTCACCTTTGAACGAGTCAGTCGAGACGTCGGCTTGATACAACTTGAAGTCGTCCTGACTACTCCCTGAGCTTGCCTAGGAAGCGAACTCTTAGAGGCAACCGGAGTTCACCGATGAAACCAGCACCAGGATGGTTCACCGAGGGTATCCTTGGAGACAACCAGAACCCACAGAACTTGTCACCTCGGAGACAAACAGATGACACCGCCGCACCCCCTTCTTGCCCTTGTAGTGGTGTGTGAGTGTGTGTTTATAGATTAGTGTAGTCTTAAGTTGCGTTTTGTTTTTAAGTGGATGCATGGGGTTTTTTCGTGAGCGAGTGAATGTGTGAATGCATGTGAGCGTGATGCGGGTGGGTGTCGACCCCCCCCCGAGACCTTAGCTTCGCGGTTTCTCGCGCATTACATGTATGCATGTATGTACGTGCATGTCGCGGTGAAAAGCGAATCACCACGCCTCTAGCGTCGCAGATCTCCGTGAATAGTATGTAGGAGATCGCATATAAGTAACGCGAGTGAATCGCGACTTCCCCGCGCTAACAATTTCAAGCGGATCTCGTATATTCGAGCGGAATGTATGTTACCGACTACCCTTGTAACGGATAGTATGTATGAATGATACTGAGCGTGTGTATGAGTGAGTTTTTCCGCACCGTACACGTATAGTTTAAGCAAAATGTTTAATAACACAGTATGTCTAGTTTTTAAGCCGTAAACCTTTGTCGGGAAATTTTTACTGTAGTAATTCACAATGTCTCTTTTATTTTATTTTTAAAATTATATTAAAGACTGATTAGCATTAACCACTAATAAATGGAGTTATTAATCGTCACCAACGAGAAACCTCACCCTGCCTAGATTCCGTCTCGCAAACCCGGACGCCGCCGAGCATCTATCTCGAAAATTTCCCGTTACAATTTCTTAAAACAAATATGCATATGTACAGTATAACTACATTTATATATAAAGAAAATAAATGAATTTTAGCCTTTAAAAGAAACTTTTATTGGATATATATTTATATATTCATATATGTTTTTAAACATGTTTATATATATATAGAAATAAGATTATATTCATTTTACATTTGCTATTCAATTTATCTTTATATGTATAACATAATGACATTTATAAATTCAAGAAGTAAGCGAATTTTACAATTAAACAAGTAAATTTATTTTATATATATTTATACAAATTATTTAAAATATGAATACACAAATAAAATTGTATTTATGTATATTAATAAAAATATAGATAAAATAGTTATACTATTGGACATTAAATATTTTTAAATAATATTTATTGGTCTTTTAATATGAAAATTGTAGAAAATTTTTTCTTAAGTATGTAAAAGGACAAAACAAATACATTAATAATATATTTGCGACCAATTGTAAATTTGAAAGAAGGGACAGATACAGTAATAAATTTATTACTCTGTCCTTTTACTTCCCTATGAAAAGGTTTTTTTGAACTTTCACATTAAAAGACCAATAAATAATATTTAAAAATATTTAATGTCCAATAGTGTAACTATTTTATATATATATTTATTAATATACATAAATACAATTTTATTTTTGCATTTATATTTTAAATAATCTGTATAAATATATATATGTAAATTTTTTTCCTATTTAATAATAATTATTTTCAGGTTTAAAATTTTTTACGGTGGCTAAAATATTTTTTTTCTATAAAAAAAAAGAAATTCCCTAAGCACTTAAAAATCTATTTAAAAAAATTATTCGTAGATGTAAGTACACAACGTTACGTATATGTTTTTCTCAAAAAAGCTGCTTTCACTCGATCGATCGTCTTTGATTTTTGTTTTACAAATTCGTGTTTAATTTTTTTCGGTGATTACATGATCAACCTAACGTTGCCTTTTTTATTCCCTCCATATTTCTAATGGGCATTTACAATGAGCATCATCAAAAGAGACAGCACCTTCTTGCTACCCATTCCTATGTAAACACTTCCCAACTTACGGTGCAATCTCCCTCGTCTCTTTAGATATACAGTATTTTAAGTGCCTCAAAATCCCAAACAACGCAAATATTCGTAGGTACACGCCATCTATATAAAAACAAATTTATGCTCAAGATTCATCTCACATAGATATTACGATAAAATAAATAAGATTTTTACAAAAACTGCCCCTGTGGGGCTTCAAACATTTCGCATATTTCTCATGTAGTGGAAATTTGTAAAAGAACAACTAAGAGGTTTTAATGGGATGGATAGAGAAACAACATAGGGAGGACACAATCCATTTTTCGAAAAACCAATAGTCCGAGTGTATGATTAAAAAAAGGAAAAGAAGATAAAAGAAATAAGACGTTTTAGTTTTTGCGACAATTGTGTGCGTGGGAATCAGTTGTATCACAGTTTACACAACAGCTGTGGTGCTTTGCTGTGACTACTGCGAGTCACGAACATGTCGATGTCCACGGAAGAAAAGATTCGTCACTACCAGAGGAGCATCGACAGATCAATCCTTGACAAATCGAGAGTGAGTTTACATATTTTTTGCTCCTATTAATTATTGCAAAAAACATTATATGTAACATGTTTCTTTCTTTACATTTTAACTTTCTATAAATGGCTTTGAGTATATAATTTTAATAAATCGAGAAAAACTGCATCATGATTTTTAATATTAGCTTTAACCTTTTCGTTCGATTCAAATTAAAATAAAGGTTGTTTGGAATTTTCTTTTCTTTTATACGGATAAATTTTATTTGCTTTGCGATAAATATAAATAAAAACTTTCAAGATAGGTGAAAGTTTTTTAACTTGTTATTCGAGTAAAATGCACTACACACATATACATATGTAGAAATTAGAAATTTTACACATTCACTTATTTACTGCAAAAAATTATTAAAATTTAACTGAATTCAATAGTTAATTAAATTATTTTAATTTTTATAATAAATGCTTTCTGTAAATTATTAATATACATTGGTTTTAAATAATATTACAAGTTTACATTTTATGTACTTCAAAAATATGTATTGATAATGTTATACACAAAGTATTTATAAATTAAACTGTATAGGAAAAAAAATTTTGTTTCTTAATCATCATTATTTTTTCTTAAATGTAATTATTGTCGACAAAATTCAAATACATACTCATGAATCAGCAATTTAAATATTTTTTTTATATTTGAAAATTCGATAACTTTTGTACAAGATATTTTTTACCCTTATGTATATGTTTGAAAAGAATAAATCGTTAAAATTTTATATCATAAAATTTTGATTTTTAAAATAAATATTATAATGTATACTTTTACAACTTGTATAATGTTTCAAAAAACGTGAAAGTTACTATTGAAAAATTAGTTAAATATCAATTTTATAAAATAATAAATAATTTATATAGAAATTAAATTCATTTTTTGTACAAAAACTTTCAGAATATATTGAATTTTATGTTTTATTAAATTAAAAATTTAATTTTTAATTTTCTCTAATATAATTTTTTTATAGCTTCAATGTTTTCAAAATTTGTGTATGCATAATATTAATATGAAAGTTTTATAGTAAAACAAAAAATAATTAAATTTTTAAGAAAATGTTTTTATTCCAATTTTAGTTATTGCATTGCCTTGAAATACTATCCAAATTGCCAGTAACGGTGCAGCATCTACAGGTAACTGGAATTGGTCGCACAGTAAATGCTCTCCGTAAAATTGAAAATGGTGTTGGCGATGCAGCAAAATGCTTGGTTGCAAAATGGAAAATTATGGTAGCAAATACTGATACTAGTGGTGAGGAAGATGAAGCCTGCGTACCAGATGTTCCAGAAAGTTATGAGTCACCAGAATGTGATTCTGAACTAGAGAGTCCAAAAAAACAAAATAGAAATAAAAATATTATTCTTCAGCCAGAGGTAAAATAAAAAAAGGATTAAAAATAAAAATTGTACTTGCTGAAATATATTAAGAACAGTGTTCTTAAATAATATTTATATATTTTAAATTAATGAATATTAATAGTATTTATTACATGCTTATAGGCTTTAAAAAATCCAGTACTTTCTTCTATGATTCTCAATGAAGATATTTTAACAAATGTACCTTCTTGTGCATCAAATAATCATATAGAGTCTGACGAAAAAAAATCCACAGGGTAATTTAATTTTATCCATTTTTATTTTTTATTTTATTTTAACTTAATTCATATTCAATTAAAAATAAATTACAAAAAATTGTTATAATTAATTACATGCTGTTAATTTTAATATTTATTTTTTCTATTGATTAAAATTTGTTTTTTATTATTGTTTTAAGTTTAATTATTATGAGCTTTTTTTTGAAGTTTGATATGATGCACCTTCCATGTTTATTGTATTATTGTAAATTGGTGATCCCAAGAGGTGCAGGTGAATAAAACAAGTCTATTCTATTATTTTCGTCGACGTTTCAGCAAGTATCACTTGCCGCTATTGAGACTGTTTATTTAACACATAATAATTACAAAATTAACAAATTATTAATTACATATGTATAATATAACGATTTTACTATAATTACCAATTAATATTCGGAAGTAAATATTCAACGACTTGTCAGTCGTAACGTCAATGGTAATTATTTGGTAATTAATTGGTAATTATAGTAAAATCGTTATATTATACATATGTAATTAATAATTTGTTAATTTTGTAATTATTATGTGTTAAATAAACAGTCTCGATAGCGGCAAGTAATACTTGCCGAAACGTCGACGAAAATAATAGAATAGACTTGTTTTATTCACCTGCACCTCTTGGGATCACCAATTTACAATAATACAATATTATGAGCTTTATTTCATCTTTATTTATTTGAAATAAAATTATACTTCACTGATTAATTTTTTAATTTAATTTATTCAAATAAATTTTAGAATATTTACATCAAATATTAATTATTTAAGAAATATTAATTATTTACATTTAAGAAAATTTTAAATATATTTAGAATCAATAATTTTTAAGATTTTTAAATAAAACTTAACATAGATAAGTGTAAGATATAAGTAAACATTTGTTCTTTAATACATAAAAGTTTGTGGCTAGTTATAAAATAAAGTTTTTAGTAAACTTTATAAAATTTTCTAATAACTGAGTACAAACTAAAATTTTAGTAAAAACCTTATATTTATAATGACATACTATTTTTAATATTTATGAATATTTAAAATATAACATCTTTTTTTTCATACTATTACATATATATATCAATTTTTAACAGAATTTTAATTGGAATTTGTATATATAATTTAAAAAAATATTTTTTAATTTTTTAGTTACATTAATGCTAATTTAAATGAAAAGCATAAAAGCAAATCATCAAATTCTTATTCAAAATTAAATAATTCAAAACATTTAGTAAATAAAGATAAATATTTAAAATTTTCTGACAGAGATAAATGCACAAGCTCTAAAGATAACCATGATGATTTGAAGGATATAAAAAATAATTTAAGAGATACTGAAATTTCTGAATCTGAGAAAATAGATAAAAATAGAACTAATAATGAATTGACATCCCATTCAAATAAAAGTAAAAAATCCTTAGACAAAAGAAAACGAAAATATGATTTAAGTTTCAATAATGTAGAAAATGATAAAAGTAAAAAAATAAAAGTACATGGTGAAGAAGAAAACGAAGATGATAATTTTGTGATAGATGAGGAAGGGTCAGAAGAAGAAAAAAATTATAAAAGACTCTCATTGGATAATCAGTCAAAAAATAAAGAGTCTAGTCTGAAAGGTGTAAGGCTTAGTGATAAAATCAAGTTAAAAGTGAGACATCGAGATAGTTCCAACCACAAGTAATGACTTTTTCTCCTTAATAATAAAAAAAAAAAATCTTAGAATATGATTGTAGTAAACAAATTTTACTTATTTATTTAAATTTAGAATTGTAATAGAAAAAAATTTGATTTGAAATAGTTTTTAAAATAGTTATAATTCAAAATTTAAATCTGATTAAAAAGATCACAAAATATTAAATGAACAATGTTTTAGAAATATTTAAATTTTTTCAAATGAAAGAGTACTTATATAATGTACCTTTAATTTTAGCAAAACCAATAATTATGAATCCAGTGATAAGCTGAACAGGGTTGAAAAAAATTCATGTTCAAAATTAAATGAGTATGGAAAGGAAAAAAAAAATAGAAGTGATGAAAATCGTCATAAAGAATCAACCAAATCAAAAAAACATAATAATTTTTCTAGTAATAAAGATCATTCTAAAGATAAAAGTAAAGATAAGGAGACTAAGGATAAAGGACAAGAATCTAATAAAAATGATAAAGGAGAAAAACATAAGTATACTAATAAAGAAATGAAAGATGACAAAAAAAGGTTAAAAGAAAATAAAGAATCAGCTGAAACTAAGGAACTTAAGAAGCCTAAACAGCATGTGGAATATAAAGATAAGAAGAAATTAAAAAAGAGTAGAGATGGAGGAATAGATTGTAATTCAGGTAAGATCTACTATAATTTATTTAAATTAATTATAAATTTTTTATAAAAAATAATATTTTACAATTATTTGTCTTTTAAATTAAAATTCATTTATTTGAAGTTAAATATATTTAAACTTCTACATTTTATGTTCGTAAAATTATTTTGTAATTATATTTTAGGCACCAGTTTCGCGGATGCTCTTGGCATGTGTACAATGCTGCCACCATTAAAAAAGAAAAAAGAAAATCTTTCATTAACTCCATCAAAGCCAAGTAAAATAGATCAAGCAAATTTAAACACAAGTCCAACAACAGTACAAGCTTCTAGTAGTAAAAGTTTTGTAAAAGTAAAAAATGAACCTCCTGATAGTCCAGAAGTAAGATATCATATATTATTTTTTTATTAAAAATTATAGTTTTTATACAGTATCATATTGATGTATACATATATATATATATGTTTTACTTATTATACATACAAATGAACAAAGTAGAACTTATTATATAAAAAAATTTTCTCATATTAAAAATATATATGATGAATATTAATTATTATAATAAATTAATAAAAAAGAATGTACAGTATGCTATTTATATAAACAAAATATAAATTACACAATTTCATCAGTCAAATTAAATATCTATTTTTTAATTAAATATATTATATACTTATTTAAAAAAAATATAAAATTTTTTTTTAAAATAATTAATATTTTTTATTATTTTTAGTCTTTACCGTTGTTATCATCAAATATTAAATTAGAACCACTTAGTCGAATCGATGAAGAAGTTGACTTAGCATCAACTTTACCAGAACCGAGTCCATATTATAAACCATTACCACATTTAAATCATGCTCAACGTAGACAGGATGAAGATCATATGTTGTCTCAAGTAATTTATGCTAAAAATCAAAGGTATTATTTAAATACAAAAATAAAGTATTTTTAGTAAATTAATTTTAATATTTGAAAATAAAATCATTTTAATTAATAAAAAAGATATAAGGATATATGTTTTTCTAAAAAAAAAATTAATTTTAATTTTATTATTCTTTTAAGTATATACATACTATTATTTATAATTGGTTTTCATTTAATATTTCACAAACTTTATACATTTAGATATTATTTTTATTTGAAAAAATATTAAATTTTTTGATGCAAAAAAATATGAATTATATGTTACTTTTATGAAGTCTTAAATACAATAAAAAATTTATATTTTATTTTATGTACTAAATTTTATAATAAAATTTTGTAGAACGAAAGTGTATTCAGGAAATAAATCAGGATATACGAACGTGCCGAGTCTTTATGAAATGTGTATTCGAGTACTCATTGAAAATATTGATGGTAAAACATTTTATGTTTTGACGTATCATGTTCCAAAATTAATTGCTTATATTAATATAACTTAAAATTTAAAGCTCTTGAAGTAACCGGTGGAGTACCTTATTACATAATAAAACCTGTACTTGAACGTGCTACACCTGATCAGCTTTTCATCCTGGAGCATCATAATCCATATTTAATCGAAGACTCAGATCCACTTTGGAAATTTCATTGCAACAAAGACTTTAGAACTAAACAGAGGGAAGAGATGGAGTCGTGGCGTGAAATGTATATGGTAAATAAAAAGACTTTAATTTCTGCAACATTCATTTTTTCATTTAATAGCCAATTATCAAAAACTTGACACTTTAATAACTTGAATATATCAATAATTGTTATTTACAAAAATTTGTTTTATAATTATGGTTTTTTCCGTATGGTATAATATATATTTTATTATGATTTAGTCAGTAACTTAAAAAAAGAAAATGCTTGGCGTGTAGGCATTTTAATGGGTACATCATAATCTTTAAATTTTAGTAATCAATAATCAATGCATTATTTTATAAATTATTTTATTTTGCAGCGATGTTTAGATGAACGAGAAGCAAAATTAAAGGCCTTAACAGCCAATATAAAACAATCAATAGACAAATCAACACCAGTAAGATCAACAAAGCTCGCGTACGTGGATAACATCGTCAAACCTCCTCGTAATGTATTACGCAAACAAGTGAAATATGGCACTGCTAACTCCACATCTAAGACCTCAGATCTTAAAAAAAAATTAATAACATCAGGTGTTAGAAGTAGTGGAAGTAATACCTCCAATTTAGAAGAAAGGATTTCTGTGCCTGCACCTCCTATGGCAAGAATGAGAATTTCTTGTAAGTTCAAAAAAAAAAATTTATTTTTTTTCAATAAACAACAAAATAGAATTATTGATTTTATTTCCTTAAGTGCTCAAAAACATTTTATTGAATTTCTACAAATAATTTAAAAACTATTTTTATTCCTGTGCAAAAAATAAATCTATTTGTTATATTAAAAAAAATATTTAGCAAGCTTTGTATTTAAATGACCATATATTGTATTAAAGTATATTATAAGATATTATTATTTATTATTAATTAATGTTCATAGATAGTTATTAATTTTTTATGATATTTACTTTCAGCGTCGTCTACATTGAAAAAAACAAAGGCACCGTTGATGGCCAAGGCTCTTCAAGCTATAAAGGGTCGTTACAAACGATAATACCAAGAACTCTAGTTATTTTAAAAAATTAGCTTACAAAGAATTGATCCTAATTTGTTAAATATCCGCATATTTATACATGTATTTTGTATTACGTCCCATAATAATTTATTGATTAAAAGAAATATTAAGTGTCCAAAATGTCTTATGATCGATTTGATTTCGACAATTCATAGTACAAAAACAGATGAAAATAAAAATAAAAAAATTTTTGTACTATGTTTTGTGGAAATTTAAATTGCAAAACTATGTAGCTTTATATATAAAATTTAAATTTCATATTCAAGTATTTAAAAAACGAGATAATGCTAAAGATTAGAAAGAAAGGGAGAGAGAATGTGTGTGTGTGAAAATAATAACGTATGTTTTTAAATAAAACATGTTGTGATAAGCAACAAAAAATGCTGCTTATGTATTTACTATTATTTTATGAACTTAGTAAATCATAGCTATATATATTAAAATTTCCTTTATAGGTATAGTGTAATTATTAATTATATTTACAAAAAATACCATTAATTTTTAAGTTATATAAATTCTTAAAAGCGAGAAAAACGTTTTTGCTAAATGTTATAGTAAAAATAACATCAAAAAGAGTATTTAATCATACAAAGAATTCTTAATATACGAACTTTTTCGTACTTATTTTATAAACTTCAATTTTAAAATACAAATTTCTAAGAATACCTACACTCTTAATGTTCTGTTCAAATTTAATAATATATGAATCAAAAGCTTATTTATTTATTGTAAATAATTTAAAAAATTTTAATATCAGGTTTTTTTAAAAATAAATTCTATTGGAAAACATTGTTAAATTTTATTTTATGTATTAATGTAAATTGATAAAATATTATATTAATTTTTTACCTACATCGATTTTTAATATACTTTATATTGAAAATATTAAAAAATAATTTTTTTAAAAAAGACAAAGAACAAACTATAAACAAACGACACAAAAATATTTTCTGATTTCGTTTTATATTATATTCGTAATGTAATTACCATTTCAACAATTTATATATTTATAATGACATTTGTTAAAAACTTTGTTACATTAACAATTGAAAAGTAACTGAACTAAATTATTTTTCAATGCATGTATAAGAAAATTATGTGTATTATATTATTTTTATAATAAAACAAAAATGCTATTGAAAATTTATAATTTGATTTATAATTTAACAAAAATATAAGTTCAATTTCTAATAAACCTAAATTATTTTTAACGTAATATTTAATTCATGTTAGTAATGAATGCAATATATTCACTACCAAATATTTTTATTAAGTAAAATAAATTTTTCAGAAATATTTGTATTAAATTTTTATATAGTCAATATATTACATTACAATCTAAAAATTAATCATGAACTGAACCTTTGTAATGTGTTTTAGAAATATTTTTTATTAATAATATATTAATTATTACAATTGTATCAGTTTTATAAAAGATAAATTTATTTTAATAATTGCTAAAATTATAATATCCAATACTGTAATTATCATAACATTTATTTTTTGTATTATTTTCAAAAAATAATATAAACAGAAAAAACAATATCAGGATAATTGGAATTGATAAGTATTAAAAAAGAGTTAAAAAATTTTAAATTATTACAAGTTGTTATTTTATTTCCTATTGAACAGAAATATTAAAATATTTTTAGATATCATTTAAATTTTGAATAGAATAAAAAAATTAACTTGTACAGCATTTTATCAAATATTTTAATAAAAAAAAGTATTTAATCCAGAAGTCTTAAATTAATTATACTTTATTACTAAGAATATTTCCTTACTTTTATATTTTAAATATTGTTGTGAAACACTCTTAATTATTTAAACACAATTTGTTAAAATCTAAAATTACGTTTATATTTATAACAAATTAGTTAAATTTAATATTATAAATTGTTTAAAAATCAATGTAAATTACTAACTACAACTTCATTTATGTTAATTTAAAACATTGTAATTATAAAAAAAATTAACAAAAAAAATTTTTTTTTCATAGTGTTTATACAAATGTTTGGTTGTATATTTTTTGAAGAAATTTAGAAAGGTCTATATATTTCTATATATTTAAAATTTTCAATTAAAAATAAATATAACTTATACAAATAACTGCCTTTCACATAAATAACTATATTATTTTTAAATAAACATATACTAGATATATATATTATATACATATACAATAATTTATAATAAAAACTTATGATTAAAATTATATATTCTGAAATTTTTTAAAATTTAATCACCTTCAATTATATTTTTATATATAATGTAGCACACTTAATTGTAAAATATATTATTACACGATATTTTGTGTAATAATATATTTTGTATATAAGTCAAAATGATCAGTAAAATTTAAAAATTATTTTATACTATACAATAAAATAAAAAATGCAATGAAAAAAGTTTCAATATTTATTTTAAAATCTTTAGTATTTTAAAATAATTTTAATATTATCTTATTGTTTTGTAATGATATATCAAAAATGTATTTAAAAAGGATACTAATTAATAATTTTAATATTAAAAATAATATGTTTATAACCAGATTTGCTTCATCAATAAATTGTGTTCAAGGCTAAATTAAATATTTTAATGATTAGAAAAATAAATTAATCAATTTTTAATTTTTTTTTTTAATATTTTATCAATTTATTACAAAAAAATTCTTAGAATTTCATACAACATTATTATACACACAAGTGAAAGTATGAAAAATTTGATAACTGCAATGATATTATTTCTGTTGTACTACATAAAAATTTTTTTTCATTGTTTATGGAATTAATATAAATAAAAGCTAAATCTTTTTAAAATTATTTTAAATTTTAGTTTATTTATTTTTTACTGTGTGTGCACACTAAATCCATTTTTTATTTACACATTTTTTCTTATAATAGAATCATTCATGTGGAAAATACTAATCGAGTTTTTTTTCACAGCCACAATGGTACCACAATTTTAATAGAATATGGAATCTCCACTGTGTTATTGATTAAAGTAAGATCAACTTAGCTTTTTTCATTTTTTATTTGAATTACCACATTATTGGTTTGAAGAGTTACCTCTACTACTGCTTATGTACAATATAGTTACATTGTACCAATGCAAACGAATGAATTATTCTTACTATAATAATGTAATGACAATATACTTGAGCAATTAGTTGTATATACTTGAGGATTAACAATTGATATTGGATTCGCTGAGCCACTGAAATAAATATTGCCTTTTGAAATTTAACAATATTTTTATGTATGTATTATGTATTATGTATTAAAATATAATAAACACAAAAGTTGTCAGTTGTAAAAATTAAATTTCAAAACTTACATAACAAATTTAAATTATTTGAAATCTAACAATTCAATAATTATATAACAATATATAAGTAAGTTATAATTAATGTTGTTAAAATATTTACTTAAGTGATTAAAATTGCAATATTTATTAAATATTTTGAAAACATATTTTTATCATTTTTTAGTGTTAAATTAAAAATACTATTTAATCAATTGAAATAAAATTATAGATCCAATGAGATGGAAGGTGAATAAAACGAAATATTGTTAATTATTTTGCCCATGTTTCAACAAGGTATCCATTGTCCTTGTCAAGGCTAATGTTAAGGCGCAGGAATACGTGGGTATTCTACGACGTGTTAGTCGTAACATCACAATTTAAATATGGGCATTAATGTCCACCAAATATACCTTGTTGAAACGTGAGATAAATAATTAAGAATAACTCGTTTTATTGACCTTCCAGGTAATTGGATCCATAATTTTATTTCAATAAATAATATGGAGGGTGCTTCTCATCAAATTTCACATTATTCAATCAATATTGTTTGACCTTTTGGTATTGAAATTAATTCTTTTGGATACTGATTTGTTAAATTTGTATTGTAAAAAATAATTAATTTAATTTGTGTGAATTTTTTATACAAAAATTATATTGCTTATAAGAATAATATTGAAATAAACTACAGCTTATTATTCCTTTGTATCAACTATTATAAATTTGGTAGATATAATTAAAAAAATATTTTTGATAAAGTATTCTAAATAATATTTTTGCGATTTAAACATTGGAAATTATAAAAAAACTTACGTATTTCCACTTTTAATGTATTCTTGAGTTGACCATAAATGCACTACACCATCTAAACTAGAACTAGCTATGAACTCACCATCTGTACTCCAATCTAAATTCATCACTGAATCTTGGTGACCTTTTAATTCCGTAAGCATTGCATTTGTTGTTAAATCCCAAATTGATATAGATTTATCATCACCTAAAAAAATGATTTGATGTATTAAATTTTATAAATCAATAATATTAAAATTTAATATACTATACATATTAATTTTTCTTTTACATCAATTTGAATTTTATTTATCATCAATCATTATTATTATTAATATTATATGATATACACAATAAAAATATATTGTTCAATAAAAATTAAACTTCTCGTGTGGAATATTGTGTAATAAAATAGAGAAATGGTAGATATAAACTGCTTTTTAGAAGTTTATATATTAAATTAATTTAATTAATCTTAAATAAATATTTTATTAGATAAATTATATCTTACCAGCAGCAGCGAGATATTTTCCATCAGGGCTGAAAGCAAGACTAAAAATTGTTGATTGAGCACCTACATAAACTCTCTTCAAATTACCATCATCTTTATCCCAAAGTCTAACAGTCTTATCAGAAGAGCCAGTTGCCAAATATCGAGTATTCGGGTGAAAACGCACACACTAAATTTTAAATAAAAAATTGTAATTTCTTGGCAGTTTATAAATTAAATAAAAAAAATATTTAGATATAAATTAAATATATCAGTGTTTTATTACATTTACATCCATGAAATGACCAGCATAAATCCTAAGAGGAAATGTTCTATCTAATGACCACAATTTGGCTGTTCTGTCATGAGAACCAGTAGCTATATACAAATTAAATACACTAGTATCCATGCACCATATAGGATAATTATGTCCACTAAAAAAATTAGTAAAAATATATTATATATCATAGTTCTTATATTCCATTAAAATTATTATTAAATTTTAAAAATACAATTTTTTATCAAAAAGTTTTACCTATTTATTAAAGAATTTTTATTACCATAAGACATTAATCAATAACTTATTAATTTAACTTATATTAAAATTCATATATAATATTCTAATTTATAATTTAAAAATTTATTTTAATTAAAATTAATATCTTAGTTCTCAAATAAAAATAAATTATAGCATACAATAAAATCATAAAAAATGTTTGAGTATAAATTATTGAACAAATAATCAGATTACTATTTTAAATAGATTAATTAATTATAAATTTACATTGAAATTGATAAAACATATTTGTAAAATTAATAATAACTTAATATATATAGCGAGAAAGATTATTTTTATAAAAATGAAGTTCATGATTTTTCTCTATTGCTTACTGAAATGAAAGAAATGTTAAAATATATTAAGTATTGAATATATATTTTAAGTTACCTATAAACAGCTGCACAAGTATAATCATTAAGTCGCCAAGCTCTCATATCTCTGTCACTTGACACTGACAGAAGAACTTCAGGATCAGCAATAAATCTCATATCATGTATAACATCTGAATGACCTCTCAGTACAACTGCACCGGCTTCATCTCTGAATATTAATTGCAAAGTCATGTAATGTATATTGTAATTTTATTGTAAATGAATATAGTTTTCAATAATTCTGATAATTATTTCCATTAAAATATTTCAATTACATTATATATCACTTTCAATATATTTTTCATTGTTTTAAATATATAATTAAAATTTTAAACAGAAAATATTTGAAAATTTCAATTGTACAATAAATATACATTATGCAAAATATTTTTCAAATATTCATATTTTTTTTTTCTTAAAATTTATTATTATATTTCAAAATAAGTTTCAAATAAATTCAAAATAAGATAACAATTATTTAGAAATACTCTTTAAAAATGCAAGTTTCATATTAACACCTCAATAAATTTTTTAATATTAAAAATAAAAAAAAATTAAAACTTTCAATATTCATTCAGTTCATATAATTTAATAACAATAATCATTTTTGGGATCATTTGTATTTGTCATAAAAATTAAGTATGCATTAAATTAAATTTTTTCAGATAAGCAAGTTATAAATTTAAAAGAAAATATTGATATTTTTGAGTATAATGTACATTTTAATTGTGTTTCTTTAAACTCTCAATTTTATATGATCAAGTAAATAAAGGTATTCTAAAATAAACTACTTCATAAGAAAAATAAGTTAGTATATGACTTACATTTCATCTTTGCCTAAGGCTTGAACTATGGAGGAAGGGTCACATGCCAGATGGATACTTGGATTTCTAAACCTTGGCCTTGTAAGTACTGTTTCACCAATTCCCCATACTCTAATTTCAGCTGTACTAAACCCAGCAGCTAATTTATCCATATTTGGTGTGATAATGCCACTACTTGCACTTTAAAATAATTTATTACAATAATGTATTGAAAAATTGCATGTAATCTTTAAATATTTATAAACATACGATTAAAGGTGTGTTTTTTTTATTAAGATATGTTGATTATTTAATTTCCAATTATATAGAATTTTACTTAATCGCATTAAAAAAACAAATCTTATAAATTAAAAATGTCTATAAAAAATATAATGTAACAACCTTTAATATTTATAATTTTAATTTTTATGCTCATAATATTTCATAATAATTTTATTTAATCAAGATTTATATATTAAAAAATTAGTTGAAATGTTAAAGATTCTGAAGTCAAATTTAATTTCAATCAATACATCAAAATAAATTAAATTTCAGAAATCTTTATAAAAATTCCACAAGAAATATATAGTAAAAAATTCAGAACATTCAATTACTTTTCAATGGCATTATTAACAGTAAATATTCGAAGTGGTTGATGTGCACTATTCCTCATCAATCTGATAGCTTCTTGAAGTTCTCGCATCTCGCGATCCAAACCTGTTCCACAAGGTTGTTCAACATGACCATTTATTGTCACATCACTTCTTTTTTCATTTTCTTCATTATTTTCATGAATTGGAGAATATAAATCTGATAGATTCTTGATGACTGTTAAATGGGTATTAATTACCTAGACAAATAAAATTATCTTAATAATTTATCTTAATTAACTGTTTTAACTGGAATATAATAATCTGTATTATTTTTAATCTATTGTAATTATAATTAATTTATTATATAATAAACAGAAACTTCAATCAAGAGAGTATTATTCAAAATTAAAGTAAACTATTATTAAATTCCATTTGCAATAGTTATTTAAAAATATATAAAAGAAAATTGATTTTCATAATATTTTATGAAATAAAAATCTTGAAAAAATATTGTACTTTTTAAAACACTGTATGTAAATATTGTATTTAAAATTAAATAGAAAAATATTTTTTAATTTTTATTTTAATGTAACATGAACAAAAATTATCAAAATTTTATCTTTTCTATAAAAATGGTTAATATATTTTAAATTTTATGCAACATAATTTTTTTTTAAATATATTTATTAAATTTATATTTATAAGAATTATATTTAAAATGGTTGAAATTTTAACATTTTCAGTAATTATATAAAATGTTATAAATCATACAAAGATAGATGCAACATTTATATTTAATAAGTAACTGAATTGAAATAAGAACAATTTTAATCTTTACCTGCATTAGAATTACATGACCATGTTTAGTTAAGAACTTTTGTAGTATAATATGTGCTTCATCAGACAAGTCAACTTTGTATTTTCGAGTTCTAAAAGCATTAACAAAAGGTCTCAATTCAATATCTTGTATAGAAAATACACTTGATAATTCCTCCAGGAAATCTTTTTCTGTATCTGAAGTGAAATCTGCTTGGTGGCACTTCATAAATTGCAGAGCTGCTTGTCGATTGCCAGCATGAAGCATTTCCAAATAAAGATGGCAGAAGACTGGATATAAAATAGCTTGCAATTCTTTTTTAACTTTATTTTTTGAGAGTCCATTTATGCAATTTTTTAATCTGATATGGCATAATCATGTATAATTATAAACTTGTTATAACACTAATTTTCAAAAATCCAAATTTATTTATAAAAAATACAACAAGGACAACTCACTTTTGATAAGCTTGATCTGCAGCTGTTGTATCATTAGAAATTGCACTAAAAACTATAGAATTATCTCTAGATGTACCACACTCAGCTGTAACACTCAATGTCATTTCTTCACTACTATGACAGCAGTTCTTTTCAGGCTTTTTGAATATGTCTGTATCCTAAATAAATAAATTTTAAAAAAATAAAATTAATTTTCAAAGATAAAATTATGATAAACTATAAAGCATACAATATTGTAAAAAAACATTTTAATAATAATATAACAAATAATTAGAAAAAATATTCATTTTTTTTACTTATTATTGTATTTAATAATTAAAAAAAAAAAATATGCTTAAAATGAAATATTAAAAAAGTAGTAATCAGTATTAATTAAATAATAAATCAACAGATTTATAAGCTAATATTCTTCGATTTTACCAATATTTGAAATAGTCATTAACTATTTTTAACAAAATACAAATTTTATTAAACATCATTTAGTAAGTCATAAAATAAATGGTTTATTTAATAAATAAGAAATTTTTGTAAATTAAAAACTTAATCTTCAAATTAGATATCAAAATTAGAAAATAAAATAAACATTTGACGTACTCAAATCTTGTAATTGGTATAAACTGAATATAATTTAATAAAATAATAATTAAAAAAACTTTTCAAATAAATTAGCTTGTCCAAAATCTAACTCATGGAAATTTTCTAATGTATTAATTTACAACAATACTAAACTTTTTATATCTTTGTTTTTAATTTATTTATTAATAAAATGTATAAATAGATTAAAATAATTTTCTATTTATATTTAATAGCATTGTGTTTAAAAAATGAATACTGTAATTGTAATATTTAATTCTCAATAAAATCTTGATAACAGGGATACTATCCTGTTGAAAAAAATACATGATTAACATTGATTTAATGTTTTAATTCACAAATGTTTCCTGAAAGGACTTTTTCAATACAAAAATAAAAAATATTAATTTATAAATTATTAATAAATTTAATTCAAAATTTATTAAAATTGATAAAAGTAAATTTTTCTTATTTCCTGAAATCATTAAATTTAAATTACAAACATTCATTTAATTATAGTAATAAAATACATGTTTGACCTATATTTCTTCTAAAAAAAAACATAACTTTAATGGCTTTTGTCAATAATATAAATCATAATTTTGAAAGACAAAAGCATTCATTAAATCTATGAAAAAATATTAACAAATATTTTAAGAATAAATAACTTCACAAGTTAAAACATAATGAAATCATTTTATTAATTATAAAGTAACAATAAATACTTTAAATAAATTATTTAAAAAATGACTTGTAATTCCAGTTAACCAGGTAGCTTGGAATACCTGAGTTTTCCAGGTATGAATAAACCACTATATAGATTGACTAAATTGATTGATAATGATTGAAATTTATAAATTAAAAGAATAAATAACAATTAAAATGTTCAAATAAGACAATATGTTGTAATGCCCGAAGATTAATTAGCATGCTCATTAATTTAAAGTAACTCAGGAGGTAGAATAATTAATAAATTGTTAGATTAGTGATAAGGCGTAAACAATGTTGTAGGTTATGTTTGATGAGGTTGTCGCTGTTCCGATGTGTCAATAGTAATAATGATTTATCAATGGGATTGACCTGATAGCGACGGCGCTTTAGATAGGATTCGACGGTCGCATTAATGATATCAAGCTTTGAACGTTTCATCTTCAATTGGTCAGAACATCTCAGTAAGCTCGTAGCCGTATCTCGTTGACAAGGCTGAATCACGGAGGCGAAACAAGTTGGACGCCATGGGGTAAAGTCAGATATTCGGTATAAACCCACACAACCTCTCGTATTGGTTCATTCGAGTCTTTCCTTCGATTTCTTGAACTGGCACCATACATTTATCACTCAAGTTTGTATATAAAGACAATTCGGAAATATTTTGACTCCGGATATTATCAAGCAACTACACTGGATATAATTTAGTTAAGTTTGTTTGTGCATATAAAAAACAAGACAAAAGTTAATGACCAATAATAACTAACATTTAGCCACGCAATGCCACTACAAAACGAATCTCAAGAAAACTCGGCTATCATTGGCTGCTTACCAGTGCAATAAAAAATTAAATATTATAGTTGTGACCACAGAATACTTCTATTAGAGATTATTAGAGAAATTGCTGATAATAAATGGTGCGTTTGTTCCAACATTTAAAAACTATTCGCTACTACCTCTAGCGGTTCAACTAATTTCTTGTTCGAGGAGGAGATTAGGGGTAACAAAAATGACGAGTAGGATAAGCTACGAGCTATGCTGGATAATTGAGCCGCCTCTAGTGAATCACATTCAACTAAATTGGTATTCAAGATGGATCAGAGGTTTGACTATGATGTAAAAGCTTGAGAGGAAATTTTACACACCGCTATTATGTTGAAGCAAATTATAATTCATCTCATATGTTTACGGGAAATCGGGAATTAATGTTTTCCGACGGTTTGACCATTCATTACGAGTAAACGAAAACGAACCCATAAAGATATTCAAATTCATTAAAAAAGATATAACAATATTGCTTTTGAATATAGATATTGCAACAATGCATGAAACGAAAAACAAAAATATAAGAAAATAGTAAAATTGGGAAGCTTTGATTTCTCATTCGCACAGAATGTGCCGATGTTTTGATAAAACAGGAAACTAGTGTACCTTTCATTTCTCTCTATACCTCTTTCTCTACCTTTCTTTATCTCAAATTCCACACTTGATGTTTCTCACGCGTCTCTTATTGGGTTACGAGTTCATTCTTTAATTTTCTTACTTTTACTCTCTCTCTGTCTATCTCATTCAATCTCATGTACTCGGTGCATCTGTACCATGCTAGATGATCTTTCTCGCTTACTTAATGCTTTCTATTTCTCTGAGATATACTCTGTATATCTTTTCTGCACTAAGCATGCTCTCTCTCTTATTCTATTTTACATAATATTTATTTAAAATAAAAAAATTTTAATTAATATGAAAATGTGTGTAATTTATACATTTATAATTTGTAGAATCATAATTGTGAAATCTATAAAGATTAAAACAACTTCTTAATAAGTCATTGTTTAGTCAAATAATTCTATTCTAATATAAATAAATTTTGACATTACTAGAGTAGAGGAATTCGGAAATGAAATCAGAAAAATATATTTTATTTTGATTGTATAATTTATTTATCAACTTACAGCGTATATAATTGAAATATGAAAATGAAAGCAATTATAATAAAATTGTTAATGTAATAATAAATATTCTAATGTAATTATGAAACTATGATTTTAACAATAGAAAATTGTACTGTAAGTATTAAAGTATTAATGAAAAATATTTATATTTCATCAGAAATATAATTAAGAAATATATCATCTAAAATGATCAAAACTTTATTATATCATTACAAACCGTTAACACACTTGAAATTATTGTTTCGTAATACTTTAACTCTTAATTCTAAATTAATTTAATTTTTACGCGCAAACAAATGCATTTAACATATGCTTTAGGAAAAAACTTTTTACACTGTTATACACTTTCATAAATACGCATGCCAGATTACGAGTATCGATTCATTAAAATGAAAATAGAGGGAATTTTTTTATGTTTTCCTTTATATTTCTTTATTTTATTATTATTTTATTTTTATTTTCATAATTTTAAAAGAAAAATAACTTTTTTAATTTAATATAAATATATGTAATAAAATTATATATAATTATTGTAAAATTAAAACGTTATCAAATATTGAAGGTACAGGGGGCTAATTTTTATAGTTCAGATTGTATCGGGTCTGTTTGTTTCTACTTTATCCATTTAAGCTTGGAGCCCTCACGTTGTGACATTAAGATATTAATGTTCTGCATATACTACGAAACTGCAAATTTTAATAATAGAGGAATGTTTTAATACGATAAACAGGTTGGATTACAAACACGAGATGATAGATTCATGATTATGTAATTAATGCAAAATGTACTTTTTATCGTAATCTAATATTATAAGTTATTAAAATTGAAAATTTGAATTAAATTTAAAGTTAGAAAAAACACCCTCTATTATCTAAACTAAAGTTTCTCATGGGTGTACGATATAAATCAAAAAACTTATATATTCGTCGGCAAAGTTTCTTTATTAACAATTAAAAAACAATACATTACAGTAAATAATTACAATATAAATTACACATATTAAATAGTTACCTCGGTACATGGTTGTGAAAATAACTTCCGTATATTCAAACTTCTCTTGGTATATTTATGTTTGTTTATATATTGACATGTATATGTTTCGTCATGAAAGTAGTCAGATGTTTATATTGTGTATTTAACATATTTGTCTTGTCCTATCTATTTACAGTGTAAGAGTTAATATGTATATATAACATTTACAAGATTTGACGCTTTCTGTAATTCTGTTCTCCATCTAATATTTGGACATTGTCCCAGTCAATCATGTGTTCATTATTTTGCAAGTATATTTAAATGAGGGAGTTCGTGTTGTGTTTTTTATGATTGCAAATACGTTTATTCAAGATGAGTTTTTTTCGAAAATGTATCTTGCCTTGCAATTTTTGTAATTTATTTTATGGACAACACTTATAATCTCCTATTTATCTTTACTATCCTTACTCAGTTTTATGATGCTGTTTAATTTATTATTAATGATGGGGACAATATTTATGACAAAAGATTTTGATTTATTACTAATTTTTTCCTAAATATCAGCGTTGTAAGGGGGGTTATTATTACATTGTCATATTGCTGTGTATTTTTGTTTAGAGAATATTTATATTGAATTTTTCTTAGTCTAAATTTAATATGTTTATTGTAAAAGTAGTCATAATAATAATTATAGTGTAAAATGTTAATCACTTCATTTAAATTTTCCTTGTGATTACATATGGCCAATAGTAAAATCGCCCTTTGAAATAATAACAACTATTTAATAAATGATCGGTTAATTGTAGCTAGATTTAAGTGTGTAAAATAATTGTAAAAAGTGTATATACATTTAGTTTAAGACAAAATAAGTGTATTGATTTCTTTCCACTTCCTAAGTAGCATGCTAGTATAAGTGAAAAGAAGATAACTGTACTCCTTAGCTAAAAGAAACATTTTTGAATGGCATGCAAATTGAAGCATAATTCAAAATCCTATATATGTAACAACGTGTAATTGTAAATTGAGTTATTTATTATAACAACATTTATCATCTGTATTTTTTCTAATTAGTGTATTCAGAAGCTTGTGAGAAGGATGTTTGTTCGTGTTATGAATATTTATAAAATAATAAAATCTCACCTCATTGACATTGTTTGTAAAATTACATCTAATTTTTATATAGCTAGAATATTCCTCTATTATTTCATTGATATTTATCAAGAAACATGTACATTTATTATAATATAGACTAAGAATAAATTTTATTTCTATTGTAAATTTATATTTGAAGAATTTGAATTTATAGCAAAACTTGTTATTTCTATTTACTAAAAATTTATTATATATTGTTTTGGTTTTTAATAAATCTGTTTTCATGAAATTCAAATTTTGTTAAATAAATTTATTGTATATGAAGGAGTGTGGGAAGCAGAGTTTGCTGCAGGGTTTATTAAATAAAACAAATGTTTTCGCGCGACCACACAATGAGAGAAGATTTATTCGGTGCGGCATAAAAACCCCCTGCGATCCAGGGGGAAAATCCTTCAGTTCGCCAGCAATTAAAAATACAAATTTACAAAACTGCACAAGTGGTTATTAGCGGCGCTCTCGAACAGCGGCTTGTTCTAGTGGAAGTTACAATGTGGGTGTTGGATGAACAAGCGGTTGCAGTTCTGGTATTTGTCTACACCCACCCAGTAGTCGCTCACCGGGTGCTACCGAGAAGGTGAACAGGAGCGAATGGTTCCGTGCAGAGCTAAATAGAGTGGTCCCGATCTCTCCTGGTCCACACAGTTCATGATTCACACCACGCACGCAAACGCAAGATTACAAAAAAAAAATAGCGCAGAAAAATGCGAGAATAAAAAGCGCAAAACAAACGAGAAATTTGTGCAGCTGATGCGCTAGACGCGAGGTCAAGGATTGCTTGTTCTCCCCCGCTTCAGACCCCACAAAGGTCAGTTTTTCTTCCGGGTACGCATTCCCCCCCCCTCCCCCACCAAGGACATTTGACGCTGAATTCAACAATTTTCTGATAGCTTTCTCTTTTTTTCGTCGAATAATGAAACTGCCCCAAACAAAATCCCTAAAATAAAATTCTTACCAATAGGTTATAAATGATGTTTTTATTAATTACATATTCTAATTTTGATAATATAAATAAAAATTCTTTTGTATCTGTAAAAAATACTTTTCAATTAGAGAGAATGGTGTTCAAAAGAAGGGAAAATCAATTCAATGAAATATCACGCAATTTTTATAAGCGGGGCTCAAGAGTAAAAGAAAACTCAAAACTAAACGAAAAGCAATAAGTAGGCGTTATAGTCCAACACGTAAACTACGCAATATGTTTCTTTATTGATTTCAACTATCAAGACTCAAGAATTGTATATATTATACAACTGAGAACAAAACTCACAATTTCAAGATTTGTATAGATATAATATATAGCGTAAAAGGACAGTATATTACAACTCGTGAGGGACTTTTATTTATCACCTCAACTAATCTTTTTGTATGAGGTAAAGCAAAATTAGTAGTTCGCGACTTAGTGGTTGAGAACAGTACTATTTCAGTCCGCTGAGTTTGAATAACGCGACTGCATTGATGCGCGTTAAAGTTGTATTAACTCTTATTTCTCAAACAGTACCCATTATTGAATAAAAAATTGTATATGCTGATTATGATTTTGTCATTCCAAGTATTTTTTGTAGTTATTTTATTTTTTTTATATAGTATGAAATGTATGCCTTTTTTATTAGATTTAAGGATGTTAATTATTTTAATTTATTATTTAAAATCCTAATTTTTTTCTGTTTTAGTCGATATTTATTAATATCAAATTCGATTAGTAGTGTTTCTTTAATTTTGATAGTAAATTTTATATTTTTTAGAAGAGAAATATAGCATGATTTTCGCGAATCTATCATCCGAATTATGCTGTGCTTTGACTCCTTGGTAATATTGATCTAACTTCGACATCCATTTCTTTTGAGATTCCGCATCAAAGAACTATGTGAACACGAATCTGAAAAATATATTCCATGTTTTTATGTTAAGGCACAGCTGTTCTAAAATGTGAATGGCAATACCGATCTTATTATAAAATTTATCATTTCGCTCGAGCTTTCTTATTTAATCGGCTGCAAGTCTAGTATATCTCGTAATAGGAGTTTCAAATTAAATGCGGATTTTAATAATGATGGTTTAATGTAGCTAATAATTACCCATACAATTTCCCATTAATTTTCATGTTTTTCACCATATCTGCGGGTAGGCCTTTAGGCAACTTATAAGACAGTATAGCGCGGCGTCATTCTTTTCCTCGGACTGTTCTCGATAAAAAGACATTCTAGAAACTCTTCTAGTCCTCGTATTCTTCGTTAAAGGTAGGTAGATCTACCTTACGGATATTTAGAGGGCCCGTAGAGGGGAAGACAGACGACCGCTCCAACGAGAGGTTTGCTGTGCGTAAATTTGCGAGTTGATCATAAAGGTTATCTTGTAGTTTCTGTACGATTACCTGTATCTTTTCAAACACTTTATCGCTAACATACTCGTTACTCAGCGTAATTCCATAAGCGTTGATCACGCCGTGCTGATCTAACGCCTCGATTAATACTCCTTTAATTAACTAGAATCTATTCTAATGGATTCCGTATGGGAAGTACCTTGTCATTCCCGAACCTTCGAATCAGTCAGCTTCAGAGATTCAAACGATGCTTTAATTGCATTCACGGTAATTTTTTAATTTATTTTATATAAGACTCGGATTTCACGTAGCGAGGACCAACGCTCGCAATACTAAGAAATAACCGGTAACTACTGAAGTGAGATAATTTATCTTAAATTGCACTTTTCATTTTGCTATCTGATTACTTAGCTCTCTACTCAGGTGACACGGAAAAATCTTTTTGTAATTTTCCGGTACAATTGTTAATAATTATAACATTTCTTCGAGAAGTATATAAATTGAAATTTTCGTACTCGAATCTACAACCGGTCGGTTATTTATTTTTTTTTATTGTTTTTCATTTCTGAACAGCAAATGTAAAGCGATCGGATTAACGCTTTCGTGGGGGGGGGGAAGACAAATCGTACCGAAGTTTTAGAACTCTATGTGAATTTCTTCTCAGCAATTTTTGTCTAAAAAATGAATAATTTTATCAACTACAATTTTTGAGACAAAAATATTCATTTCACGTAAGGAAAATCTTTGGTTAGAAGATGAAAAGCAATATGCCAATACCCTCAGATTATTACACACAAATCTGTTATAATTACAAAAATGGAAACATGCAGTTTACATTATAATAACATAAAATATTTCAAGTACGCAACTCATAATTTTAATTGTAAATATTATTTATTACAATTAGATTGAAAAAGTCCCTTAAATTTTCTTCTTCTCCCGGGGGATAAAAAAATGTATGAAATTTTTGTCTCTATATAACTCAGTTTTATTCTCATTAGATTTATATTAAAAATCAACCACAGCTTAATATAATTAACATGATAAAGAGGGCGAACAGATATAGAGATAGAAAATTTAGCGCCTCTTTAGGGTTCATATATCGATCTTTATTTACCTGTATTTCTATCCTCGGTATAAAAACCCTCTTCCACAAAAGAGGAAAAGCCTTCCGAGGAGTCTTCTATATGTCCGTTGCCGGATAGAAAAGCCTGCCAAAGCAAAGATGCCTCGAACCTTAAATGTGAGAGATGGATGATTACAAATCCTCAGCCGCACAGATTGATTCGACGCTAAACTCTACTTTGGTCTCCGCTCGGATGATCTTGTGGTCGTCTTCCTTGAAAGTCGAAGGTGTTTCAACTCTCTCCTGGACAGAATCCGCACGATTTCCCACACTCATGCACAACCAAAAACTCGAATTAAAACACTCGCAAATATACTCAAAATACTTTTCAAACTAATAAATTAATCAAATGACAATTTATATAACAATACGTTACGTAGGTAGCTTATATATCAGATCGGAGCTGCAAGTGAAGTTACAAGCTTCCTTCACGCAATCTTCCTCTCGGTGTAAAAGGTTAAACATATGACAATTTGTGATTAATGTCGAATAAAATTTATTATTAAAAAAAATTTTTTTATTATTTTTTAAAAAGTATTAAATTTATTAATAAAAAAAAGTTCAATCGTTTTGCTCTCCGAGAATTTTTATAACTTGCTAATTATACAACGTGTTTACAGAGTGATCCTCGAATTCACCTGCAATATAAATCCGAAAAGAGACTTGAACAATATTGTAAAATAGAAATTTATAAACATTTATTTATTAATGCTGTAAAAAACTTTAAAAAAATTCGTGTATATTATATGGTTTCGATTATAGTAATTATACAATCTGAATGGTTTTCAGACTTTGTTAATTAATAATTGAATGATGATTATTATATTTGCCGCACCGATTTCGGATTTGCGAATTTTTTTTACAATTATATAGATTATTCATCGACTTAATATTATGAATATTTATTAACATTTAGTTTGTGTAAATAAATATTAAATAGCGGCATTTATTTATACAAATTTTACTCTTTTTGCAATGAAAAAAATTAAATTTTATTTTCAGCAATTAACTTTTTATATTTCATAAGAAACATAATTGAGTTAGTAAAATTTTTTCGTCCAACAGATAGTTTTCGAGATATAAGAACTTTTTAAGGGAAAAACAGGAAAGTATTTATTTAACTTTAACTTAAACAAATTTCGTATGCTATGGAAGTTTCGGACGACATACGTGGTCGCACCAAAGCTGCTAGCAACGTGTATGTCTCGTTGCAATTATGAAAATAACTTTATATTCTCAATAATATTATATTAAAAGTTTAATATTGAAAACAAAAAGCTAAGGAAATTAATTCATTTTGTATTGATTTACAATAATTTACTAATGCTTATTTTTAATAACTACTCAAATAAATCAGTAATAAAAAAATCCTGAGCTACTTAGAAAAACACAATCGCCACAGATAGTAAACAGAGATATATACTTATACAAACTTCAAATTTTAATTCAATTTTGATGCATTTTATTTAATTCAGAACCACCAATCGCATTTACTGTAAAGCTGATCCAATGAAGTGAAGATCTTATATCAAAAGCACTATACGAAAATTTAGGTCTAGTACAGCTATAAATAGCTCAACACTTTTTGTCTCACAAATCACTGAACTAAATAGTTTGCATGTATTTTCCAGAGGCTCTAGTAGCAATATGTATATGCAATAGAGAGAGAAAATATCTTTTTATCCGCTATAATTGTTTTCCTGCCAAATATGAGAGTTGCTTTATTTCTACTAGATATTCCGTGGTACCCATCGTTCCATTTATAATTTTACATTTCCCCAACTCTCCTGGTTAGGAATATTTTTGGTACTTCTGAACTCCATTAGGTTTGTAGTGATCGTCTCGTGTTCGCATTTTTAATTTCCCTTTTCATCTTTACTCAAACCTCGTGATCCTATAATTTGGCAACTTTGCCGGGCTTCTTTCTCGTTTGCGTAACAATACAGAACGGGCAGGAGAGAGAAGGAGAACGATAATTTTGTCGTACTTTCATCTTTTTCTTTGGATCTGCACGGCTAGTCTATATTTTTCCTCGCGACACTTAGTGTGCGCGTGGCAATACCTGTAAAAAAGGAAAAATAGTTTATTTGTATCTTTTATTTACTGTAAACGCAGGTTAAAATAAACAGGGACAGGTAATTAATCTTTTTTTTTAATTTATTATAAAAATTACTTATTCTTTTAATATAATATTATTTTTACAGATTTTATTAAATGAAATATTTATTAGTATAGAATTATCGTTAATTTTTTAATACATAAAAATTATAACTGCATTTAAATACTATATCAATAATTTCCTTTTTAAACATACATTATTGCCAAACTTTTTTTTTATTATTTGGATATTTATCAATATGTTATCAGTGAATTTTTCATTAACATATTTGTACATAAATATTTATTTATGACAATACATATCGAAAAAATAATTAGTATTATTTTTAATGTTTTTCCATAACGAAAATTTTCTTGTATATTTTTATTTTTATATTTATTTCTTGATAATTTCAATATTTTAATTGTATTTTGTTTAATTTAATAAAAAAGTGTTTAAAATAACGTCTTAAAGCTTCAAATTATTAATTCTCATAACAATACTTTAATGTAATGTATACCTTTCTTATTAGGTGATCAATATTATTTAAATTTATAATTGTATATAATGGTTAAAAAATTTTTTATTGGTTTTTTATAAAATGTTTATGTACATGTTTATTTTTTTATTTTTTTTTTTTATTAATTTTTTATATATTAGTGTTATTTATTAATAAATTTGCATTACTTATATAAATTTTTGATGATTAATATTTATTATGAATTTGTATAAAAATTTTAAGTTATCGATTTATATATTTTTTATGCTTTAATTTAAGAAGAAAAAAAAAATTGATTAATTTATTTTTAAAAGTTTTAATAGTTTATTTATTCACACACTTAACTTTTATTATGTAATTCTTATTTTGTTTATCCAGCTGTAGAGCTTTTAATCATCTGCAGTATAAAAATACTGAACTTTAAAAATTTAACTAGTATGTAATATATCATATTTTTTATTAAATTAAAATTCAATTTTATTCATTTGTGAATAATATTTATATCAGTTTATTCTATTTCACAACATTTTATTATTTATGTTATGCATTACATGAAAAATTTAATTAACTGTTTAAATTAAAAAATAAAAAATTTTATACTGGAATTTTTAAAAAAACGTTTAAAATATATTGAATAATAAATAATATTTTTTAATCGTATAAAAATGATATTTTCATTTTGTTATTGTTATTTATTAATTTAAAAAATTGTATTAGTTTTTCTTTGAATAAAATTTGATTTTTAATATTTAATTTTAAAACACGTTAAGTTTTATTATAATGAACACCTTATTTAATGAACAATGATTTAAAAATATTTAAATTTTTAAAATAAAATATTGAAAATTATTAATATATTTTATTTATTTTTTTATTTTTTTGAATAAATCATCTAAAATATTTTTTAAACAAGATAATCTTTTTGTTAATTTAATATTTGTAATTATTTATATTGATACTATTTTTAAAAATGTATTGATTTATAATATGTAATCATTATAATATATAAATAGGTATTAAAACTATATTTTTGTGTTGTAGAATTTAAGATGTTTCATATAAGAGGACTTACCCGAACCACTACTGTATTAAAATTGAATCAGGAAAAATTGTTGCATTTTCAATATAATAGAACTTATGCTGATCATCAAATTCCTGATAAACTCAAAGATGTTCCTATAGCAGCTAATCCTAGATTCTTTGACATGGTAGAATACTTTTTTCATCGAGCTTGTCAAATTGTTGAAGACAAGCTGGTTGAGGATTCAGGAAAAAGATCAAGGTTAAGCATTGAAGAACGCAAAAAAAAAGTAAGGGGTATTCTTATGCTTATGGAACCTTGTGATCATATACTGGAAACTACTTTTCCTCTAAAACGTGATTCAGGTGATTATGAGATGATCACTGGTTATAGAGCTCAACATTCAGCCCATAGAACACCATGTAAAGGAGGTAAAGATTATTTCATTTATTTCTATCAAATCTTAAGTTCGTGTAAAGAGTATTTATATAATGAAAATACTTATTCTTGAAAAAATATTATTGAAGTAACTATAATTTTTTCAAATCATTTTCTAATAAAAAAATTGCCTTAAAATTTTATTTGTTGTATATATATAAACATTAATTGTTGTATTTGAATTGAAAAAGGTGTAAAGAAATTTATTTTTACACATTTATAATAATGTATGTTTAATCATTCAAGTGTATTTATATATATATAAGTGTTTTTGGTATAAATTAACAACATTCAATAAAGTGTTATTGATTAAAATATTTTTTTGTATAATTTTATAAGTTGATTGTTCATCATATTCATTACGCATCAAATAATATTGTTATATATTTTTATGAATTGAGTGATCATAAATTTTTAAATATTTAAGAATTGAGAGTTTAATGTATTATTATTAATATATATTAAAATATATTTAAGCTTTAACGTGATGTATAATCTAAACAAAATTTAATTTTCGTTTAATTATTAAATAAAACAATTTAAATAGGTCATTGATAGTAATAATTAAAGAATTACATCATAATTTTAATCTCTAATATTATTAAATTTGTAATTAAGGTCTTAAAACGTTACTGTTGCGCTAGTTCAATTTAAAAAAATTATCTAATTTATAAATAATTAATAGAAAAAGACAAGAATCAATAAATAACGTTGTTCTTTATAAAACTTATTTTACAATTGGATCTGCTTCATGATATTTAGTGAAATGAGATTTATGTATATGGTATATAAAATATATATTTTTAGTATTAAAATTTTTATAATAAATTTTAATGATACTGTATTTGTATCTAACCAAATTTCAAATTACCTAATTCGTACAAATATTTATAATATTTTAAAATATAATAAGTAGAAATTAAAGCTCTTAGTTCTATTATTAAATAGTTAAGTATAATATTACATTTAATGTTATATTGAGTAAATTAATTATATAAATTTTTATCATTTAGCTTATAACATTTAGCATATTAATTACTTAAGTTTATAAAAAACAATAATATTATTATTATTGTTTTTTCTGAATAAGCTCCTGCATAATTTGTTTTAATGTAAATAGAAAAAAAGAGAAAAAGATTGAAAAAATAAGTTGAAAGGTGATTCGAAAGTCCTTGGCCAGGTATTGGGGTTAATCGATATTAATTTTCTCTACATAACCTTCTTAAACAACACAAATGTTAAACCTAATATATTAAACGATAGTAACAGTAAAATTTTTAAATTGAATTTCTTAGAAATACACAAAAAATCGTTCATTACATATATTAATCTATTAATTTCAAAATATATTCTTTAAATTAAACATACATGAATTTTAGTATTTATATTGTTCCATAATTCAGCCATTCAAAGTGTGTATTATACACCAACGATTACTTCATTCATTTAAACTTTCAAATATTTAAAATTTTATTAAACTTTATTTTATAACATTTTAAATAGTTCAAGTGAATTAGTGAATTAACAAATGTGTAAATACACATATATGATGTGTCCGGAAAGTAATGAATTTTATATAATTTATAAGCCATTATTTGTAGTAATGATCTCGTAGAGGTCGAAAATGCGAGGGAGAGTTTTTTCCACGGGGGGTCAACTCTAAATGGGAGAGCTGGCGACAAACGTAGCAGACGGACCACTTTCATGTCGTGACGCAAAAAAAAGTGTCCACGATATAATAATTTGAAAATTTTTTTATTTTATATTAACAACGTATACTTTTGTTTAAAATTCTTTTTTTCAATTTAAAAACTAATTTTTATTTACTATCATTACTATTACTAACAATTTAGACAAATGTAGCAAAATAAAGTCACCCCATATGTCCCTTTTCGTGTGCCGATACTGGTAACCCGGTACGTGTGTTTACATTATTGTTTTTCAAACTCTTGTAGTCGAGAACAGATTTCGAGTTTTTAGTAGTTACAAAATTTCTTTGTAGATGAAGCTGAAAAATTCATTTATTCGGGTGCAACGGATATAAATTAATTTCTAAGTAAATATTAATGTAAATAAACATATTATTAATTAATGTTTGTCATAAAGATAGTGTGAATTAATTTTGAAGTGATTTTTATTTTATTCAATAAAAATAAGGAGTGATGTGAATCAACAAATTGTCGAATTAAGTAGTTGTATTTTCATGGTGGGAGAAATATGCTCTGTCTCTCTCGCACTTATAGGTTCTCTGATGACCTCTAAAGATGCTGTGTCCCGAGTTAAAAATTTGTATAAGTGCTTTAAAATCTATTTAAAAAAAATGCTAAGTGTACATATACGAAGCTCGAGGGAATATACTCTTGCTTCGTACATGTAGTGGTAGCGTTTTTTTTAATAGGTTTTAAGGCACTTATAAAAAATTTTAGTACGGGCCACGGCCTTTTCAGAGGTCGCTGGTGTTTCTATATGTGCGAGAGAAAGAGAGAAGATATTTCTGCCGCCATGTTTGTCGCCACAGTTTAACACGGGACCTAGTGTTCTCTTAGTGTCTGTTCTGTGGTTTTTTCTATCATTATGAGCGGCAGGATTTTTCTTCGCGCGAATTTTGAATTTTGTAACATAACACAATAGACCACATAGTGGAATGACCTTATGTGATAAAATTTTGTGTGCGATTTGGAAAAAAACAATTTGAAGATTTTTAAAAAAATTTAAATATTAAAAAAGGTTTTAAGGATAACTGTATGCATGTGTTGATAAATTCAGAGTGTCGTCGATTACTCTGATCCTTAAATGACGGTTTGAACTCGAAATTTTGTACACAAATTGGGTGTTATAATCGATTCGAACAGTTTTTGAGTGCTGAAAATGAGGATAATCGATGACCTTCTTGAAAGCCTAATACAATTTTTCTAATTGTGACTTATACGTAATTTTATCCTTAAAGACTTTTTTAACATTTAAAAGCCTACAAAATTTTCTCAAGTCGTAAACAAATTTTTACCACGTTATGTTATTCCAACTGTCGCTTCATAGCATCATATTACAAAATTAAATTACATCGTTTGCGCGAAGTAAAATTTTGCCGCTTCAATTATCGAAAAGACAAAAAAAAGAGCAAAAGAAAAAACTCCCTCCTACATTTTAAGACCTCTACAAAATCGTTACGAGTAATAATAGCTTCAAAAAAAAAAAAAAAAAAAAAATCGATACTTAATGGACAGATCATGTATATTAAAAATATCAATATTTAATCAATAAAATATTTATGTTTTTTCTATGTGTTTTATTTTTCTTTATTTCATAATATTTAAGACATTATAAGATTTTTAATTCATAAGTCTTGTATATTCTACAATTGTCAAATTTATATAAGATCAAAAATAATACATGACAGTCTATTAGAAAAATCTTTAATAAAGAAAATAAATATGATAAATATTTTTTAATAAAAAAGATAAAAATAAAAAGCAATAATATAAGCAACACAGATTAATTAATGATTTCATAAATAATATTAAAATAGTATTATTGATTTCCACGTACAAATGTATAGTTAGAGGAATTATATTTGTACAAAACAAAAATAGTACATAATAGTAGGACAGAAGATTATTATGCAATATATAAGAATCAATGATATTTGTAATTTCTTTCAAAATACAAATATATGTTTGTTTTATTATAACTTTTATATAAATAAGATGTTTATAACGTTAAATTCTTGAAATTCGTCTGCTGAAAAATCATTGAAAAATAAATATTTCTCGATTTATAACCATTATCTATAAGAATTTTTTCAAATTAAAAACTATTTAAATTAAAATTAATGAAGAAAGAGTATATCAAATATACTATTCTTTTAAAATTATAGAAATAGTACAAGTTATTTTTTATTTAAAATTTTTTTTATATAAATACCTATTCATCTCCTATAATTGAAATTGGTAAATTATAAGCCTAAAAAAACACAATAATTGCATTTAATTCTTAGAAAATTACTTTATTGAATACTATTATTTTGCTTTGATCTATTGTTTTAGTTGCTTAATGTCATTTTTTTTTTTTTATTTATATATTATTATTAGTTAAGTAGTAATAGAATTTAGTTAAAAAGCTAAAAGTTATTTATAGTTAAAATATTGAATATGAAATAAAACTTTAAAATGAATAAACTTAATATATGTTTATAATATAATATTATAGTATAATTATCATATGCGTTATGTAATTTAAAATAACAATACTTTTATTTTTTATTTTTAATATATAAAATCTCTATTACAAAATGTTCTAAATATTTTTATTTAAATTGCTTTCACTACTTATTTCACTTACATATATTGTAACATTTTTTGATAACTCTAAACTTTGTATTACTTTTTTCAATATTTAGATGGGACATAAAATGGCGTAGGTGTATATGCAAAAGGTATTTACAAAATATGAATTAACTATTGAATATGAATAACCATCAATATAATTTCGTAAAATTTAAGGAGTTAAAATGTAAAACTGAATAAATATACCTGAATATTTTAAATCATTGAACAAAAATAAGTTTGTACAAAAAAAAAAAATTAAAGAATTCTTTCCTTATATTTCTTTAATGATATACTCAATAATGTTGTTTGAAAATTTTAAAACTTTAAGCGGACAAATGTAAAGAACATTAATGTAATAAGATAAAAAATTGGCAGATTGAACTAATATTGTAATAAATTTAATACAAAGTATAACAGAAAGATAATTTATTAAGCTTCTAAAGTGAAATGATCCCGCCTATTAATATTTACAAAAATAAAGTGAATTAAGTAGTAATTGTAATAGTGTATTTTATAATTAAAAATAATATAATAAACAGAAAATTCTTTAAAATATGTATATATGTATTTGATAAAAAATTATAATCTATCATCGATCAATTAAATTTAATGTTATAGATATCCAATTTTATATTACTTGATATTTATATAGAAATACCTATGTGATTTCTATACCGTTCATTAATATTAATTTTTTTTTGTATGATCAGTATTATAATTAAAAATGAAAAAAATTAAAATCATGGAACCTTCAGACAAAGAAAGAGCCGTTTCTTAATTGCTTCAAAATTTTTTCGAATTCTCAGAGATTAGTGAACAATTTAAATTCGAGAATTTTCGCTCATTTTTAAGAGTAATTTTTTATAAATAAAAAATTTATTTAATTATAATAAAAAAATTTAGACAGATATGATCATTTCGTCCTTTTATATTTATGTACTTTATATATATAATTATTTTATAAATATTTATAAAATTTGGTTGAATACTATTACTGTAATTTAATTTTTTATTTTTAAATTCGTTTTACTTTTATAGTAACTATATTAAATACTGATATGAATATCAATTCTTTTTTTTAAAAAAATTAAAAATTATATACTAATTATTTTTATCATATTCATTTATTACTTCTTTCCTAATAATTATAACTAAAAAATGAAACCACAAATTTTATTAACTAAATCAATTTATTTATTATACTAAAAGTAAAGTAATGTATATAATGGTTTAAATAAAATATTAGAATGTTTATAAATTAATTTATTGATCACGTATTTCATATAAAGTATTTTATACATTTTATACGTATTTTATATATTTTATACAGGTTTAGAATTTTTTCAATAATTAATCAAATTTCAATAATAAATTAGACGATTCGAATGTATTTTTTGTAATTGTATTTACATCGATATTTTTTATCGCCTATATGTAATTATTAAATATTGAAAAAATGAATTAAAATACATTTAAAATATTTTATAGAACAGATTTTATTTTATATAAATTTATATTCGATATATTGTACATCAATGTCAATTTATAATATGTTTTTGGTTTCTATTATTTATTAGAGGTGTTCTTGAATTTTACCTTAATTAAAGTTTAATTAAAACAATACTTTTACATTAAGCAAAATATAAATTAATTAATTTTTATAATTTAACTATACAGTTTATAATTTATATAACACTTTATATACTTTTAATTGTTTACAATAGACCATTTCTTCAGAATTATCTTAATTCTTGTATTTTTGTAATTTGAAAATAATTTATGTATAATCATGAACGTAAATTTTAACATGCTTGTCCATCTTACTTAATACCCTGAGATAAAAATTATCTTATGAAGTATTGCTTGATTTGATAAAACAAAATAATATATGAATTCCATTGGCTAAAAAAAAAATTATGAACGTTGGAGAAATGTTGAACTGAATTCTTTTTCTCAAGGTGATTAAAGACCAAATATAAATTAATAAAATCACCTTACGTTCTCTATTATAAATTACTGTTTAGCTAGTGACCAAGATATATTTTTTCTTCTGGAACGCCATTTGATTGTTCTATATGCATATCACAATAATGTTATATTTACATTAATAATTATATCACCGTGTGAAGTAATTTTCACGATGAAAATTATAATATAAATTTTTTTAAATCACCGAGCATCATTCAGTTCAAATTTTATTTATCGATTAAGAAATAAAAATCTAGATACATATATTAATTATGTATTAAACAAATAAATTATAATATTTTTGATAAAAATAATAAAACAACAGTGTAAGTGTCAAGTACATAATTGAGAAATTTGTTAATAAAGAATTTATGACTTATATAAGAGCGACATTCGTTTAATATTTTAGAACTGATATTTTTAATTAATCAACACTTTAATCGAAATACAAAAAGAACAACTTATACTTTTTTTGGTACTTTGATATAAATTTCAGCCTTTTCGTTCTAAACTCGTATAGTTTATTTATATATTTTTTAAATCTATTATAGAACTTTATTACAATTATGTTGCTAAATTAAAATTAAAACTATTTATAATATTTTTAAGTATTTTTTAAAATGAAAAAAAAAAAAAATTTTTTTGTAATATGAAAAATTAATTAGATAATAATATTTTAATATTACTATTTATAAGAATCAAAAAAAGTATATAACCTGTATAAAAAATAAGTTATTAAGTTTTTACAAAATGAATTTTTAATTTCTTTTATATTAATTATGACACCATTTAAAAATATATACTAAATATAGAATTTATATGTTATCAATTGTCATAAAAAATATTCATTTTTGTTTAATATACTATATTTTTGGTAATAATTATGCAATTATAATTATTATCGTTTAACATTTATACACTTTTTTTTAATTTTTAAAAAATATTTCTTTAAGTAAATATTTCATAAAATTTTTATAATAACTTTTGTAATTTTGTAATATTGTATCAAATTATACATGGTTATGTTTTGAAATTTTTTGAAAAAAGTATAAATTAATTTAAGACGAATTCATTTGTTAAATTTAAAATCTTGCATCACATGTGCAGATAAATGATTAATAAGAGACATATATCACAAAATATTATTTTCAGTTTGTTTTATTAAATAAATTTCTGATGAACAGTATTTAATTAATCCTTTTATAAAACGATGATAAAATATAAATTATTATTCATATATAGAATACTAAGCAATTTTGACAGGAATAAATGATATAAGCAAACGCTTTTATTTGTAACGTATATCTTTATTTGTTACAGTACAAGCTATTTGCGTACATTAATATCCATAATCTGCATCATTTAAGTTCAATTAATAAAACTATATTAATAATATTAACTTTTTTCCAAAACATCGTTAATCGTTTTTATTTTATTCGATAACCTAAATAAGTCATTTAGTGGTGATAGTTAAGCTTAGTTCATTCTTGAAAAATAACATTTTTCTCGCACATTAATAATGAATATTTTTATATTGACTAGTGAAACTATACGATAAAAAATAATTACTGCTTAAATTTACAACAATTATAAGATCAATGTATTACATCAGTAAAACATACAAAAATCTATGTTGAACTAAAAATAACAGAAGTAGTAAGTGATTGAAAAGTTCAGTTTGAGGAATAATCGATAAGAACCATTGCATTAGCTCACGTACTCTTTGTAAAGTAAAAAAAATCTTTTAAATCATTGGTCATATAGTATAAAATTTGATTTTTTACTCTCGAGGCATTAAATAATATTTAATATTTATTAACATTTACATTTTTTAGTATTCATTTAAGTAATATTAAATATGTATAAATAAATGTAATTTCAACATTGTATACCGTAACAAACAAATCTACTTAATTGATAATAAAATATCAAGTAGTTATTTCTCCATGCGACAGTACTAATTAAATATAATCGGATGTTCAATGAGTTTGTTTTTTTATTCCCAGGTATCCGATTTTCTATGGACGTGAGTCGAGATGAAGTCAAGGCTTTAGCCGCTCTAATGACGTTTAAGTGTGCTTGTGTCGACGTTCCGTTTGGAGGTGCCAAGGCAGGAATTAAAATCAATCCCAAAGAATATTCAGAGACCGAACTCGAAAAAATCACTCGCAGATTTACCTTAGAACTTGCCAAAAAAGGATTTATTGGTAAGTTGATGTTTTTTTTTTCAAATAAAAATTGAAATAAAGCTTAGAAAATTATAAATTTCATTCATTAATAGAATTAAATTAGACCTTCCTTGCAGAACTATATTTATAACAAAAAATAATAATTAATAATTTCGATCGAAAGAGCATTTAATTCGTCTAATTTGTTAAATTAAATGAACCAACCATTTTTTCAGCTTATTCTTTGATAACGGAACTGAAATGGTTAACAAAAAAAGGTTGAATTGGTTTTATTCGTCAATTGATATTATATATGTGCAAGAAATATATTATATAAATATCATTTGTGGAAACATTTTTTACAAATTATTATATTATAGATTTTTAAATTGTGCTAAGATACTTTTTATAACCATAGGCATTTTTATAAATTTTTATATTAATTTATTTCATAGTTTATCATGATATAAAATGCTAGTAAATCGTCATCTGAAAAATAAACGAACGAACATTTATAAGCTATATTCCGTCAATAATAATTGATTTCTAATAATTAAACATATTAATTTTATTTTACTTATAATTAAAAATAATAATTTATAGCATATATCTTGAATATATTGCATTTTTTCATCACAAATCAACGTTTATTTATTTATATAATTTATTGACATTTTAAATATTTTAAGAAAAATAAAAAACAAGTTAATTAAATAGATGAATTTTAAGAATATTTTTTAAAAAATGATTAAATTAATTCATGGAATTGTGGTATAAATTGAATTATTGGAGATTTTTGGAATTCTATGTGACAAGTTTTTTTTTTATTACTCACTAATTATGTCTTATTTGTAAACAATCTTATTTAATAATTGTCTATAATTTCCTTGCAAAAAAAAAATTAAATACTAATATGATTTATTATTCTGTTCTTTTATCATTTATCCAATTAATAAAAATGAAGAACGATAATGCAATGCCCATAAAATCATCTAAGATAGCCACAGCTAAAACGAAATGGACCGAGAAGACCAAATACGAAGCCATTGTTACATTCAAGATAACGAAATATATTGGAGCTGTCGATATAAAATATCAATAATCTCATAATAATATTAGGCTTTGCCTAAATCTTAATTTCGTAAGATAAAGGCTTACTTTGCACGTGTAGCTTGTAACAACTTTTGATTAAGTAGAGGATGATTTCTTCAATGCAAGGTCAAATGCAAAACCGTAAGTCAATTATTACAGCATGTGTTAAAAAAAATACATATTTTTCAAAAGGAAAAACTGTACGATGACAATTCTCAATGATAAGACACAATTAATATTATTTATTAAAACAAATAAATGTTGCTATTTTACTATTATTAGACAAATGAACAAATGTTGTTGTAAATGAAATATGCATTGCCAAATCAATGTCGATATCTGAAGAATTACTATAAATAAGTATAGAGGTGAAAATTCGAGAGAGCTGAATAGAATTTATCACGTAGGGATGCAGGACAGAGGAAAACTAAAAAAATCTAGTGAGGGGATACCTGGAAATTTACCTGTACAAGGAAGTTCCTCGAAAGGGAGGCATCACTCTTTTCCGGATCGTTAAACAACTGTGATTGATGATTAGGTTAGATAAACTACTATCGACGTAGTGGAGCCATTTATAAAAAAAATTTTATACGAAATCCTCGTTTGCCAATATTATTTTTGGGCTATTAATAAAGTTCATCTTACATAAGATATGAATGATTCATTATGCCAAAAAAAACAATGTACGTTGTCGTTGAATTTAAAAACATTTTATGACTTATAAATTCCGCCAATAGCCTATAATATGACCTCTATTATAAAATTATAATTATATTAATGCATTAATTAATTAAAAATTCTAAGCTGAATTTTTTAGGAACATATCATTATTCACCAATAGAATTTATGAGCTTACAGTGCTTGAATACGTTTTTTCTGTACAAGGATAAACGATATCGTCTATGCATATCGGCCTAATTACATTATAACTTCTATTATGTCAAGGGAGATTAAAGTATACTTTATTTTTTATTGATAAATATCTAAGAGAAACTTGAGATATTTTATCGATTAATTTAAAATTATTACATCACTGGTATGTAAACTTCAACAAATGTAATAACTTCATTTTCGAAATTTCTAAGATTCTTCAATATTCTTTAAAAATGCTCTTAAATGTATTCATTTCATTAATTTTCAAATTTATTTTAGCTAATTTTTTAATTGAAAAGTACTGGTCTATTTAATAATCTGTTCACAGATTCTACAGCTTACCAAGTACTCTACTTTTTACCAAGCCGTAAACAAAATTTTACCGCTAGACACTTTTCGATCGTACCATATTACAAGATTGAAAAAGACACTTCTCGCGAAAGAAGTTCCTGATGCTTTTACTGATTGAAAAAAAGAGACAAATAAGAAAAACTCCCTCGCACATTTTTCGACCTCCCCGTAAACGTGACGATAAATAGTTAAAGCGAAAAAATTCAACCTCGATACTTTTATAACACACCATGTAGCCTTCGCATATTATGTTTTATAATAGTTCATAGGGTCACACCTTTCGGTTACACCTCTTTCTCACAGAAATGCGAGTGCATTGAATCTGCAGTCTGAATCTGATTTTTTTATTATAATCGCTTTTGTATGATGGATGATTTGTGCACATATTTTTTACACCAAGAAAAGGCCGAAAATATACAACTATAATGTGTAAGATGAGTAATTTTCAAAAAAAAATAGTTACTTCAACGTGCAAATAACTTTATTTGGTGATAAAAATAATTTTCTTTTATTCAGCGACTTCTTGAAAAATTTCACAAGTTTTTATGAAAAAAAATGTATAAAGAGTAATAAATTTAGATATAGAGTATAAGACAAATACGAAATATTTCCATCAAAGTATGTTCACGAGAAAAAATGTAATTTATTTGCATTTAAAAAAAGATATGTCTCAAAAAGAAGTTTAAAAAGATCCAGTAATTATAATTTAATTCAATCTACCCTACCTATACAAAAAATTATAGTACGATTAAATTATAGAAATAATAATTGCAATTTTCATATATTTTATTATCTATTACTATAAATGCAATAGTTTTGATTCATAAAATATTATCAACGTTGCAGTTAATATAGTGGAATTTATTATTTTATACAAGAACAAAATATTCTAACATTAATGAATAGCAAATAGTAAATAAACCGTTACACTGTTAGAAAAAAGTGGAAAATACTAAGTAGAATAATAAAAAATAAAAAGTTAAATTAAAAATATTATCCATAATTAAGGAGAACATTATGTATACATTAATAATAAAGACAATCATTGTATGATTAATGCAAGAGGTTTATAATACGTTTTTACATTTAAAAAATTAAATTTTAAAATTAAAGTAAAAAAAAATTCACAATATTACAATACACGCAATCGATGCAAATGATTTAAAAAAGTTTTAACAAATTTAGTTTTTTATTTGTGATAAAAACAATATTTTATGAATTATTTGCCTTTCATTATTTTCATTACATTTAATTAGTTCACATTTAATGGATTCACCACAGAACATCAGTAAAAGAAGTGTAAGCCCCATGTTAAATAGGGGAGACAAACATAGCGGCCAAAAAACCTTCTTTCTCTCTCGCACTTACACATTGCTACTAGCGCCTCTGGCGAGTGCATGTGAACTATAAAAAATTTTTTTTGGCATGCTACAAAATTCATTGAAAAAAAATAATATATACATATATATATATATATATACGATTGAAATAGTTGTCAATTTTATGCGTACAAGTTTTTAATTACAATTATTGTTTTATTAAAAAAAATTGTTTTTTTAATTATAATTTAATATACATTAGGCACATTACAGAATGTATTTTTTTAAAATAAAGTATATACAAAGAAAGTAAGCTACTTCTACAAAAAAAACAAAATATAAATAAAATGTATACATTTTTATATGTAAAAATAATTGTAAAATATATTTTAAGATTTTAAATACAAAATACATTATTGAACTATTACAACAACAAAAATCAATAAAATTAAAAATTTTTATTGAATCATTTATTTATTATATTCATTTATTTAAAAATTTACTATTATATTTCATGTAGAAAAATATTAAATTAAATAATTTAATGCGTAGAAGAAGAGTATTTAAAAATCGTAGGAAAAGGTCTTCAGCTTTCACTTTTATTGCTATCTAACCTTTCTGTGGATTGACAAGTGAACCTTGTTCCTGACCTTTGGAATAAATTTTCCTTGATTATGTTCACAAGACTATATTTTATTTCTAAAATTATTATGCGGTTTCCTATATTATAATATACTTTGTTAATAAATATTTTAAACAAATATTACTAATTAAAATGTTTGTAGAATATTATGATGTTTAGTTACAATCAATTGAAGATGATTGTTTACAGTTTTTATATAAAAAAATTTTTAAATACATAACATAGTATTTCCTCCTTTATATTTTATTAATGAAGTTTTTTATAGCAGTTTTGGTTTCGATCTGAAAATATAATAATCATTATGCTATAAATTAAAAAATATATTGTAAACATTTATAATTAAACATTAGTTTTAAAAATATTAATAGTATATATTTTATATAATATAAATGCGAATAATGTATATTATATAATTAATTCTAATTATTAAGATTAAAATAAATTTAGATAAAGTCATATGCATTTTTTTTTTTTAAAATTACCATCAAATATCTTTAATCATCAAATAAATACAAAAATATAAACAAAAATTGAAATACTTTATAACCTACAATTACAAATTATAATTATATTTATATAAAAAAAAATTTATTTATAAATATTTAATTGAGTTAAAATGTTTATACATACCTTAATCACTTTGACAACTATTTATTTTGTTCTTACAAAATAGTCAGTAAAAATCTTTATTAAAAACATTCACAATTCATTTAAAAAATCATGCCTTATATACAAAATTTCACAACACATAACTTTTCTACGAACTATGAAAAGAATAGAATGAACATATGTGCTAGTCATCAGGACCGGCTTATGAAAAGGGATATATGAGGGATACAATACTGTATAACAAAATAAGTGCAGGGCTCTTATATTGTATGAGTCATACGCATGTAAGTTTGTCGCCACTTCTCCTATTTAAGGCTTCACCTCCTGGGATTTACATTAGATTGAAATGTGCGTACATAATTGTGTGTTAGGTAGAATAAAAATAGAATAGAAGTGAAATCCGCGCTAACTAACCTCTCATCTATTCTTCTTCCTACTTCTCATCAAATTGCGTGCGTTCCACCGTTTTTGGTCATATTTATGCCTACATTTTAGATAATTTGAAATATTTTACAAAAATCTAAGATGCACTATTTGTTGTGCTACAATTATATTTTTTAAAACTATTAAGAAAACTATAATCGTTTAATAATGTAAGCTGTAAATAACTTCGTAAATTTTCGCATAATTTATTTAACATTAGTATTACTCGAAAACTAATAATTCAATCATGCTAAAACTTTGTAAGAATAAAGTGCATGCGAATCACTTTAATTTTACAAAGCTAAAATTCTAAATATTAAAAAATGACAAAGATATTGATTTTTTAATGAATAAAAAAAATTTTCGGTTTTCGGAAAATTTCTTTGCTTCTAATTTTCTGATCGGTTTATCTAAAAATGAATTTTCTTCACAATTTTAATAGCTACGAATCATTCCTTAACTATAGAATGCATTTTTTTTTTCGTTAAAATTATTAAGAATCTAAGATATTTTTACCAATAAAAAATGCTTTTTTACTTAGTCTAATGTATATACTACAATATCATGTTTGGTGTATTGTATATTTATTAATTGTCATTTTGTTCTGAATATTTTAATGTTTGATAATAAATTTTTTTATGATATAAATCAAACTTGTACGTGTTGTTAATTTTACATCGTATAATTTAAGGTTAGCTATATTTAATTTTTCATACGCTTAATTTGATGATGATACAAAAATCATTAGTAACACAATTATTGTATAATCAATGATTTTACATTATGATGATAATGATGACAATATTATAGTCTTAAATAATTTAAGTAGTAATTCATTATTTTATTTAGATTTTTATAATGAGTCTGTAACAAGATGTATTAGTATTTTGGGTAACGATATACTTTAATAAATTAAAACAAAAATTTGGAAACGTTAGTGGGTGTACTTCTCTTTAAAAGATAATTATTTTTGTTTGTAAATGCCTTATCGATCCATTAATAAATTTATTATCTTTTGGATAAATAGTAAATTGAGCAGTAGTGTAATAATGTTAATCGATTGATTTTCTACAAAATTATCAAAAAACTAAACTTTTATGCCTTTACTGTCGTATATTGTCGGTTTTTATAATTATTCAAGACAAGAGAAATTCGGAACCGTCAATGCACGGTAGGTGATATGTGACGTTTTAATATTAGTACGAATAATTTAATCTACACTATAAAGCAATATACTTGGCCTGAAGATCAGGGAAATGGCCATGTAAGGAGGAAAAACCAAATGATTTGAAAAGGGAACAGGCAAAAACAACCTAAAGAAACAGGTAGTCATCGATCATGTGTCAATAAAACTACACCTTCGCATCGAAATAATATTCTAAATTACACTTTTTCATAAATATCTCATTTTCTGTAATTAAATCTTTTTTAAGCATAAATTTCGTTTATTTTATTTAATCGTAGAGTCCCTAATAAAAATGTAAACCTATACACGAATGAGTTATATTGGAAAAACATTCGATACAATACAGTTAAGCGAATCTTAATAAAATTTTCGTGAATCTTCAAACAATTCCATAAAATACCCTTATTAAACATATTTAAAATTTTTTCAATTTTAATTGTTATGTTTCAATACTTTTAGAGTGTAACTTTGTAATAAGAAAGTTTTTTAATAGATAATTGTTGACGATGTTACGAAAATTGTACATCACTCATAGTACAAGTTTTAGTTTTGTATGTTTAATGAATTCAATTTTTACAAAGAATTCAATTTTAAAAAAGTTTTTAGTTATTGATTCATGGTTGATTGAGAAAAATGACAACAAGCTAATTTTTCAGGACCAGGAATAGACGTGCCTGCTCCTGATATGGGTACAGGAGAACGCGAGATGTCCTGGATTGCTGACACGTATGCCAAAACGATCGGACACCTAGATATCAACTCGCACGCATGTGTCACCGGAAAGCCGATCAATCAGGGTGGAATACATGGACGGGTCTCGGCTACTGGACGTGGTGTCTTCCACGGCATCGAGAACTTTATCAACGAGGCGAATTACATGAGCATGATTGGTCTGTATTTTTGTCATTGGTATCACTTTTTGTCTTGTATCGTATTTTCGTCTATCTTTCATTCACCAAATCGTTCAATTAAAAAAACTATACATAGTGCTTAGTTATAATTATTTTACTGATATTACCATTAATATGAATGAACGAAACCATATACTAAATTAAAGTTTATAACTAAGTAAACTACTAAAATTTTATATTATCAAGACTTTTTTTGTGTATAAAATAGCAAAATTAATAATTATTGTTAATAATGTAATTAAATAATATGATTAAATATAATAATATCATTTTACGAGATATTACTTTATTTTATAGATTATTCATAATATATACAATATTTATTTTTAATATTTTAATTGATTTAAATAATCAATATCAAATATTATAGGCATAAACAAATAAACGAATAAATGGAAAATATGCTTAAAATAAAAAATTATACATCGATTTTATTTTTTATATGTATTTCTATTTTATAAAAGATCATCAAATGTACGATGTATTTATAAATTTAGACTGTTGTTTGCTCGTTTGTATTGAAGATTATCAATTTGAAGAAATATTTTTAAAATGTAGTTTCTGTAAATTAGGTACAACACCTGGTTGGGGTGGCAAGACTTTCATTCTCCAGGGCTTTGGTAATGTCGGGCTTCACACTATGCGTTATTTGCATCGGGCTGGAGCGACTTGCATCGGTATCATTGAACACGATGGCAGCATCATCAATCCAGATGGCATTGATCCGAGGGTATAACTTTTTCATTTTTATTAATTTTATGTTTTATTCTATTTTTATTTATTATTTTTATTAATTAAATGTATAAATACAATACTATAATTACAAAATACTCGTTTTTTTTTGTTTTTTTTGTAATTATTAATTCAATAATTTATGTTTAATGTTTATGAAAATGAACGATTTGATTCAATCTTCTCACATCAAACAGACCATATAAACATTTATTTAATACATTATTATTTACATTATAATTACAAATATTTGTTATTATATAGAAATTTCATAAAAATAGAATATTATTGTTCAGTACTGGAATAGTAGCTATTGTTTAATTCATCAATTTTATAATACAATAATAATAATAATAATGAATTGATTAATCAATCATACGTATATTAATTTTTGTTGGGTTGTGAATTCGTTAACAATCACACACCGTTTATTAGATTTATATTTTTTTATTTAATGATATGTGTGAGGATAGATAAGATGAAAATGTAATGATGTTACTGTATTCATTTTCGTTTTAATCATTTTATTTGGCGGAGTGATAATAAGAAAATGTCAATTAAGATTCTGATACGTGTATAAAATAAAACACATGTGTTCGTTGGCTACGTTTTGACAAGATAAGTCTTGCCTTCTTCAGACCTTTATTAAAATACAATTAATATGATTTAAATTGAACAATTATAATATAAATATATATAATATAGTACAAGTTTTACATATTTATCTCGGTACAGTATCTGAAAGTTACTCTCGTGCAACTTACGATGACACGGTGTCAAGTTTAAATGTCTTTTTAACTCTGAAAATCACTGTACTGGAGCCAGTTCTACAGAAGCCCTGTTATCTAACTCTTTTTATAATGCAATTACAAATTTTCATGGGTTTAATACAACACATCAACTCAAAATATTAAATAAATATAGTTGCAAGTTGGTTAAAATCAACGCACAAAAAAAATTCCTAGTCATTTGTAACGCAGAAAACGGTATTCAATCCAATATCAGTCAACTCATGGATCGTCTAAAATCTTCGATTTTTAAACTGGACAGAGATAGTTATTCGGGACTGTTCTAAAATTTTAACACAAAGTAAATCCGAGCAGTCCCTCGCAGGATTATCCTAAGTACAACTGACCATAAATTAGCGCGGGATATATATAAATCAGTCTCTTTGGAAACGGCCGCCTACGCTATTAAAATTTAAGCATTTATGAGGAAAAAGTTTGGTGGTCTTAAGGGTTTGGCATCGAAATGTGGATGGTTTGGATATTTACATTAATGAAACGGCCGAATGCGCTTGCAATCCATTTCAAATTTTTGTCTTTCGTTTTCATTGCGCTTGACACGTAAAATTGTAAACGGCGAACTAAGTACAAATAATTATCTCGAACGGCGGATAAGCGATATGAAGAAGGCAATCTAAAGCGGCAGTTGATGGATTGTGCGAATCTCGGTAAAAACAGTGTCGGAATTATGTAATTCTATATTAAGCTGGTTCCTCGTACGGCGGAGAGGTGTTTACGAGAACATTAATTCATCACAGCTTCCCAACAACTAGTGGAGTCATTGAGAATAGGACGTTTGGTATTCCAATGCCTGTTTCTAACGTAGATTCACCTGAAGCCGCGGTGATCCGCAGCCCCTCTGAGTCCTTTAGTAGCGGGAAGAACCAGTTTCCTGTAATCCAGCATCGCCTAAGTGGAGGCTATGTTCTGGCTACGAAAACCCTGCGGTAGGTTTATCCTCCTACATGGGATTTTTTGTCAAGTGTTTGGTATAATAAATAATTTGAATTTTAAAGCTTATATATTTCGCCATCTTTTAATAAATTGAACCTCAACTCCCTTGTTTTTCCTGATATTAAAGCTTCTAGCCTCTCTAGATTGTAGCCAGGTCGAACAGAGAAGTAAGCAAAGTTAAATCTTGTACAATGATATTGACAAATGGGAGATCGCAGGTGTTGTCTATAAAATAAATTGTAAAGATTGCAATGCAAAAACAGACGCATTGAAACGTATCCTTAAGAAACGCATTTGCGAGCATAAAAAATGAAATATAAATTTATATTTTAAATTTATCTCACAAAACAATAAACATATGATCGACTGGGACATCGCCAAAATCCTAGATAAATAACAAAATTACAGAAAGCAGCAAGTATCGAAAATATTACACATTTATATAAACCCATAGATGGTAAATAGACAGAAGGACACGCATGATTTAAATAAACATCTGATCAGACTAACTGTATATAAACAAACGTAAACGTTTCATCAGTACATTTAAAGTTTATGTCGCGTCAATGCAAGTTGCACGAGAGTAACTTCCAAAATATTATACTAAGGTAAATATGTAAAATTTGTACTATATTTTATTTCTCTATATATATATTTATATATTTTACATATAAAATATGTATTTATATTCTAATTCTAATAGTACCCACTTGTGTTTTTGCAACATTGCGTTTTGTGAATTTAGCGACATACGTTTTTTACAGAATAACCTAAAAAATATTTCGAACCCGAGCAGGCCACCAATTTCAATTAGACAATAATATTCAGGATCCGCCAACATTATATTGAGTAGTACGCACATTTTATCACGTTTGCTTTCAAACGAAGGAAAAACTTCCGAAAAGTTACTTTTAACGAGAAGTAGTTATTTCTCACAAGAAAGGATTAGTGCTAAATTTGTTTATTCTAAATTTGATATGTATATTTAGTTCGTGATTATTACAATTCACATCATTATTAATACCTCCTATGGAAATATTTATACTTCGATGCAATAAAATTTTAACGCGATCAATTTGCCTATAAAATTTGTTTGAGACCTTAAATCTAACAAAACGCGAGCTACATTTAAATTCCCTATTCCGTATTCTAACTCTATAAATGTTGTAGCTAATAATACGAGATTGTAACTTTGAGTAGATAATGATGTAATATTTGCAAATGATTTTTCTACATATTGTAATTTTTGCAGTGCCGTGTGATGACGGTTATTACATGTTTCATACGCACTCTCACGACGATTCTCGAAAGACATGATTCAGACGGAGACAATTCAAACAAAGTTTTATTTTTTTTTTATCAGTTCTATATGTTTACGATTAAGCGAATTATTAATTATTTCGCGAGCTTTTAAAATGATTATTAGAATGATTTTTATTATTAATATTGTCACCGCTATTTTCCGATTATTTGAAATTTCTACTCTTAGAATCTTTCAAACTTTTATGCCGTTTATAAAGAAAATCTAACATCGTTTTTACAGTTGTATTATTATTTTTCATAGTTAACTTGTTTCACCTCAGTTTCGACTCTTCATATAGTTTCGAGGTTATCGCATATATTGCCAAGGATTCAAGGAAGGGTATTGTTAGTGTTTTAAAAGTTTCATAATGTATTCGGCTTTTATCTAATATTATGCTGATACCAATCGCTGATGCATTTGCACAGTCCAGCAGATCAGAAAAGGCTTTTACATACTTAAACACCCATGATGTCGGATCTTAATAAGATTTTTCTAAAATATTTGATGATATTGTATAATTGGCGTCAGTTACAGGCAAAGATAAATTGTATTTAACGCCTTTTCATTCCAACGTGAGTGAAAATAACTAAGTTTCTGTACGTGCAAGTTCGATTATCATCCGGTATTGTAGCTCGAAACGTATTAGCGAAGCTCAGTCAGTTTTCGTAATTTTCATCGAATTTCGGTAACATGTTTGAAAAATTTATTCAAACGAGGTATTCGTTGGTTAGTTATTACCCGATGGAATTTCTGCTTGTAAGAAGGGCCCGATATTACGCTCCCAACGGCAATGAAATCGCACGCAAGAGGGGTGGTGGTAATCTCGATCAATGACTGATCAATATAATCTCATACCTGAGGTAATCAATCGTTCTCGCCAGGAACACGCACTTCTCCAGCCTCAACGTCAGGCCTATCTCGCGAAAACGCTGCAACAATTTCCGTAACGCCTCTAACGCCGACTCTTCTTCTCGTGTCCCAATCACATAATCATCCACGTAGGCTTCGATAATCATGTGGTTTTTCAATGGCTTTATGACTCTCTGCGCCAGCTTCGAACACTCCGCGGGAGCATTGGCTAAACCGAAAGGCTGGTATAGGAATTCATATTGTCCGTCCGGCGTTACAAAAGCTGTCTTTTCGACATCCTTCTTCGCGACGGGTATCTGATAATATCCCGAAGCCAGATCCAGTGTAGAAAATACCCGCGCTCTTTGCAAGTTATTGACTTGATCCTCTATTACCGGTAATGGATATCGACAACGTCGAGTTATCGCGTTCAGTGCCCGATAATCAACGCACATCCTCAGTTCTCCGTTTTTCTTTTTGACGAGGAGCAGCGGACTCGCGCATGGAGAATCAGATTCGCGAATTACCCTGTTCGTTTTCAACTCCTCCACTATCTCCTTCAGTTTCTCCCTTTCAGAGTACGGCAATCGGTACGGCTTATAGTATACCGGAGCATCCGCTTGTAGTAAGCTCTATCGTCGTCTCTGCTAGATTCGTCTGTCCTAGCTCGCTACAATTCAGCGCAAAACAATCGCGAAACTCGCCTAATAATCCGTAAATTCGTCTCTTCATCACCGGATTTACCGTGTCTCCCACTCTCACCTTATCGATAGGAAGTTCGCTTCCCCGCTCATGCACAATCGACATTACTTGTGCTTCTTTTTCCGTCACTTCGCGAATTACTTCAGCTCTCGCTAGCAGCTCGTTCGCTTTAAAATGTAACGGCGTATCCGATACATTAGTTATCGAGATAATCGCCGCGGTGGTACTCGCAACACATCGCGGAATGATATGTTCCGCCCCCGGCCTCGAACGCACGCTCAGCTCAATGTAGAAGTCGCCTACATAGTCCCCACACGTTACCTCAACTTGTCTTGTGTCTAGGGATGGTATAACCACCGCCTCTTTCGCCCAGACTGCGACCTTGCGTTGAGGTAGCTCGTTCAGCTCTGGGACTGTTGCTCGATCCGTGTTGAAGAGCCGCAGTTCTCCTCCGCGCTGCACAGCCGTGATCGTAGCATGATCAGTGAAAGGTTGCCCCACGATGACGGCAACCCGCTGCACATGAGCGGGAACGACGTACGCCTGTACGTCCGCAACCGCCTGATCCACCTGCAGCGCCAGGCTGCATTCACCCAGGGGCCGGATAGTCGCCCCCCCCGAAACCTCTCAGCACAGCACTTGAGTCCCGCACAGTCACTGGGAGTGAGCGCGCTTCCCCCTCCCTAATGGTCACACACTCACTTCCCTGATCCACATAGGCCGACATAGTCTCCCCGTTCACTCGAGCATCGAAAAACCTCGTCAACGTCGTCCACTCCCCTCCTCCGATGCTCAGTATTTTCTTTTTCTCTTTCGCCCGCTTGGCCTGCTTACACTCACGCGCGTAGTGCCCCTTCCCTCCGCAGACATAGCAAGTGACGTCAGTCTTCCTCCTGACGTCACCGCTGGGGCGGTGCGCCTCGGACTTGGGCCTCACCCCCTCTTTCTCCGCCGGTTGCAGTGCTGCGCTCGCCGCCGCACTTTCCGTCACCGTTGCCGTAGGCCCGTCATAGCTTGCCAGGTAATCTCGCAATTCGCCGACGGTCTCGAACTTTGCTGCACTCACTGCTGCTCGGATGGCATCATTATGTATCCCATCGACAATTAGTTCGACTGCGTCCTTGTCGTTGAAGCCGCAGGTATAAACCAATCCTAATTTCTCTATGTAATAGTCCCGCATACTCTCCCATTCCTTAGAGTGCGCGACAGCATTTTCCTTAACCTTTCGGCAAGGCTGATGCGCCTGGTGAACGTCGATCTTAATTTCTCTCTCCATCGCTCCCAGCTCAGCGTTGCCACTCCGATACGGGAGTACCATGTTGCCGCCGCTCCTTTAAGTTTGTCGGCAACATACATTACCGTGACTTCGTCACTCCAAGCATATCTTAATTTTACAGCTTCCACCCGTTTAATCCATAAGTCCACGGTTACGTACGCATCATCCGGATCGTATAAAGGAACCAACTTCTGCTCGTCTTGAGGCCGCGATCTCGGGCTCTCCCTGTCGCGCGATCGGCGACGCGTTGACTCGCCCAATTGGCGAGAGATACGCTTAAATCCTCTCCTTAACTCGCGGGTAAGGCTGTTCGCCCTATCTCTCCCTCGATGCTGCGAACGCGATCGGCGAGAAGCCTCACTCACGTCACTCGCGTCGCTGGACGAGCGCTGCACAGGCTTCCGTCGTGCGTCTCCTCGAGGAGTATGCGATTCGCTCATCCTCGCGTTTTTGGATAGATTATCCCACTTCTGATGTAAGAAGGGCCCGATATTACGCTCCCAACGGCAATGAAATCGCACGCGAGAAGGGTGGTGGTAATCTCGATCAATGATTAAACACAGAATTTATCAACGTAACTATTATCCGTTTATTTGAAATATTACAACGTCGGCAACTATCGTAGCCTCAAGACAGACTGTCCTCCCTTTTCACTGCCCTCTTTGTCCAAGCTCCGTGCGGCTCAGGTAGATTTCCCGACGAGCTCGCACAGCTGCAAACTTTCCCTTTTATTGCCGTCGGTTTGTCATCGGCGACGGTATTGAAAATTCCGTCGCTTACATGCTACGCTATAGATTTGATTACTTATTTACTTCTGACTTACGGTATTATTTAAATGTTTCTCGGCTTTCAATATACATTGCATACTTATTTCACCGAAATATTCTTGCATCACAAATTTTTAATCAAAATACTCGCATAAACGATCTATTTCGGCTTGCACATTTTCAAACGTATCGATTTCAAACTTGAATTTGTCATATTTTAATTTTAGTGATAATGAATCAAGATTTTGCTTATAGTTATTAAGAAATTTTTCAAATAAAGTTAATTTAGATTTAATAACACCGCGAATTCATGTTTAATCTTTTAATTCCATTTTTATCAGATTGAAGTTATTGAGTTATTAGACTTAAACAGTTATTCGAAGATTATTATGCGAAATAAAAACAAGTATACAGTTTTCTTAAAAATAAATTTGAAAAAAACCCTGAAATTATTGGTAATGTGACAATAATAGAAAAATTGTTTTTTTACATTTTTAATTTAACTCTTAAATTTTTTTGTATTTTTTATTTTGTAGTATTCTATATTGATTGAAAAAAATGTGTAAATTGGATAATTTTCAAACAAAATATGAATAATTTTACTTTAATACTGAATTTTAACTGGTAGAGTAAAAAATGATGAAAAGCTATCGAAAATCATTGAAGTGCTTCTCGATCGCTTTCCTGGCCGGTAATAGTAGGGGCTCCTTTACTGCTAAACACAATTAAATACGAAATTTTTTTTCCGTTCAACTCGCGGAATCCTGTATTTAAATGGTAAATGTATTCAACTTCTTTTTTTAATTCTGTCTAAATTGAATATTTTTATTATGAATCTCAAAAACCTGCATTTGTTTATAACTAAAAATGTAATAAAGATAATAACATTTTTAAAAAAAAGCCAAGGAAAACTTTTTTAATTTACCACTGTATGAAAAAAAAATATTTTTGAATCGGTAAATAATTTACATAAAATTTAGTTTATTTCTTAACACTAAATTTTCTAAAAATTCCAGAGATATCTTAAAATAAAAATTATGTCATTTTTTCATAGATAATGGTTTAATATATTGTAAAGAATTTTAAAAAGATTTCGCGCAGTTTGTTATTGTTTAAATAAAAATATCTAACATTGTTAATTTTCTAACATCCCTTATTAACAAATTAATTGTGGATCAACTATTTGTAACGACAATTTCGGATTTATTGATTTATTTTCCCAATACACGCTACTAATCATATGCTTACTGTTATTAAATTTTATTCATATTTATTTTGTGTAAATAAACATTAAACATGTGAAGAAGCGGCTCCATTCTCCCTTCTCGTGAGGAGAAGAGTCGACTGTTCGTTGATAATTGACAAAAAAAAACACCGGGATAAGCGACAGCCGGTCTGACATTAATCAGGAACGTTTATCATAGGTGTAGTCAATAAAAAAAAACAAATTTAAATAAATAAATGTCAGCCGAGATGTCGTTTAGCAGCTTTCTCAAACAAATACAAAATCAATAACATAGTGAGTATTAATAATAATAATAATAATAATAATAATAATAATAATAATAATTATAGCATAATAAAATTCGAAATAGTATAATATAATAATTTCTTTCGAAGCCGTTAATCTTCGGAGCAAAAGAGTGGTGGAAGTCTATTATTTATAATATTTAAAGGTGCATCTATTCGCCGAGTGACCGTCAGGCGGGTCACGAACGTAAAGAATAATAAAAGCGACCCAGGACACAAAGACTCGCTCACTATCCGAAATTAGAGTAATTATTTTAAATAATTACTTTACATAATCTTTATACAAGCGAAGACATTTCGGTTAGTTATTTGCTTTTGAATTTTGTTTTACAAATATAGGTAAATAAATATTGACACACAGTAGAAGTATCGAATCGGTAGGCAGCGGAAGGAGCAGGGAGAGTTGGTTTGCAGGAACGGTGCTTAGAGATGAAGAATAAAAACAAAACCCCTAATACACAAGGGAGTCTCATCACGAGCCAAGGTTACGGCGACGGATGCGAATGATAAATTTGCAATGGACGCAAACTTACACACTAGCCGCAGAATACTTCTGGCTACAGACAGGAGGTTTGATGTTTAAGTGAAACCCTTAAGGATTGCGTCGCCACGTAGATGTGAAAGGGTCCGGGTGGTTGCCGTTACGGAAGCGTGGCAGCGGAGGCGGTTAATGGTTTGCTGACATGGAATCGTGTGCAGCGGGATAAATGCAGAGGATGGTGCGCTCGGGATCGAGGCCAGAAGAATTCTGCTCCCGAAATTAGCGCCCCGGGGTGCTAAGTAGCCTCGGTATCTCGGCGCTCGATTTACATGGATGCTGGTGTATAACTTGCCACGTGAGGGAATTCGCGGAATGTGGGGAATCCGGGGTGTCGTTTAGCCACGAGTCATTACTCCGCACGGACTAATGCGGCAGGCTACCCGACGAAAAGACTCGAGAGGCCTATTCCTCTTACCCCGGACCTCCTAACCTTGGCAAGTGACAACATGGCGGTCTACTTTCATCGAAGGTTCCGAGTGGTACACGTGGCCATACCGAAATTTCTAGCAACAAGGATGTCTCGTTACAAATATAAAAACACTTTTTTACAATAATAAAATTGAATTTTTTCGTAATTAACTTTTTATTGAGAAAAAAGAAACAAAATTGAGTTAGTAAAATTTTTTTATTTAAGGCTTACTTTTAGAGATATAAAGAATTTTGGAAAAAACCGGGATTTTTTTTTTTTTTTTTTAACATTAATTTTAACAAATAAGCCCGGAAACATAACTTTTCGCACATCGATATTCTTTTAGTATACATAGTAATTAACCGATTAAAAAAAAATCTCGGGTACTTAATCCAACATTGAAATCGACCTTTTCTTTGTCTAATTTGACTGAACTAATATTGTATAATTCTAAATTTGATACATACATATAATATTGGTATTATCCGTTGTACATATATTGCAAGGATTTCAACGATACCGTTCTTTTAATCAGTTCTTTTAATCTACGTTCACACCGTTTTATTAATCTAATTGTACATTTTTTCAAAATTAATATATATAATTTTTGAGTATTCATTCTATACCATATTTCTGCGTAATATTAATTTATCAGATATTAATTCCTTATTTAATTAAAAATGCAATTTCTAAACAAAAAAAATCAATTATAAAGATAATATCAACATTTATTAAGTAAATATTAATTTTACACAAATTTTATTTTCTAGAAAAAAATTATAATATATATTTATAAATTATTAATATTTATAGCATTATGTTACTATTAATTAAATAATAACTTGAACTTAAAATGTTTTTGGAATTAGTAACTTCAAATAAAGTATTTATATTTAAAACTCCTCAAATCAATATATAAATAAATATTTTTTTAAAGCAATTTAATAACTTTTCTTATTTTATAAAATTAAATTTTAGTTTTTTCGATTATTAAATACATTATTAAATTTTTAAATACAATATTTAATTATGATTATATAAATAAAATAATAATACTATATATAAAAGTAAGAAACATACCGTTTTTACTACTAAAATTATGAATTTAATAAGATGCAAAAAATTTTTATTAAATATTTTTATAAAATTGATGGTCTTCACCTAATTTTTTAAAACTGCAAATTTAATCCTATATATTTTTTTATATCTAATAATCAAATATGAAATATTATGCTTTATTTAAATACAAAATATGTTTCACGAATACTAATCATTGGTCTATTAGAGCACTAGAAATAGTGTCTTAAACTTGTATATAACAATAGTTATTTATTAATAATATTACAATAAAAACTTTAAAATTTATATTTAGTATGATTTTTGATCATTCTAATGGTAAACAAACTATTTACTCATAATCAATGATCATTAAATTATATAAATATATATTAGAGTTGCTTGAAATCAGTATATATAAATAATGTAGTTACATATTAATATTATCCAAATTAGTTATTTTCTTTTCGTCACGTGTAATTGTTATTTTTGAGCTATGAAGTCATCATTAAAATGTGTATGTAAATGTTTTTTTTTCTTTTTGAATTATCATTATAATATCCAAATATTTATTAGTCTACTTTTTTGCATTAATAATATATTTTATTTTATAAATATTTGATTTAATTAGACTGTAATAAAACGAATAGATATCATAAAGTAATTTTGCATAAAACCGAATTTTGCATGTTTAATTGATATTCTCCTGCTTATTCTAAACAAATTTCATAAATTATAAAATTTGAAAAATTTCTTTTAAAAAAACAAACGTATAATTTTATATTTTTAAATTCTATAATTTTATTAGCTATATATAATTTTTTATAATTATTATTTATTTATTATAATTATCTATAATATATTATATATATAATTATTCTATAATTTATAATTTTTTATTCTATTCTATAATTTTTTATAGAGTTAAAAACAAATTTATATTTTTAATAATGGGTATTGTCAAATTAACCCGTGAGACGGTTCGCTTCACCAATACCTTATACTGGATTAAAAATTCCCAATCGTATGATGAATTGTCAATTCAAAATATTAAACATAATAACTAATGAGAAAGTGATAAAAGTATGCCCCGAAATTTTTACACGAGGAATTAAGTATCATCCTAAACACTTAATAAAATTGATAACGGCGGAACATCTATGAAAAGGTCACGGAAATATCTGCTGAACTAAGATAAAAAACTGACAACCTAATTATCAATCAAAATTTAATCAAAGCTGTCTTCATTTTATAACTACTGTTAAAAAATACAACAAAAATTAAAAAATAAAGAAGAGAATGAATCATTTGTGAATCAATTTCAGCAATAATTAGAAAAGCATCATTCTGAGTCCTTTTCATAAAAGTAGTCTCTATTTTATCGATTTTATTCTTGAATTTTGTTTCAAATTATTGAGTTCATATCATTAAACTGTAATAAATGGTAATTTAATATATAATCGATTTACTGATTTATCCCAACTCCGTAGAAGTAAATTAAATCAGCAGTACTCCTTTGTTTTGTTTTGTTTTCTTTTTGTTTTTTTTTTTTTTAATAGAATCCTTTGTATATGCAAGAATATAATCATTATTCGAAAAAATTATAAAATTTTTATAATTTTCAAAATAAAAAAAAAATTTTCTTCAATTATAATTTTTATAAAATCATTTTCTCTCTGGTGCCTATTAAGTTGTAAACACAATAGATACATACGTGGATTGAACAAGTATAAGAATTTTATAATAAAATATCGTGTCAACTATAAGTTCTCTTTTATCTCTTACGTACATAAATAAATTTTGTTCTAGATTTGATTGAAGTATCAGTATTATGAAAATTGAAGATTCTGAATCTTAAGTTCATAATTTAAAATGTTTATCTTTATTTTACATAAATACAGTTGATTTATATATATTTATTAATATGAACAATAGAAACTTTATTTACTGATTAATTTGAGATAATGTAAACAAATAACTAAAAGACAAAAAATAAAAATAAAAAAAGATCATTTATTATGCTTAAAATTACAAAGTAAAAAAACAAAGTAGTAAAATTCAATTTTATTCACACACGCCTTTATTCGCAAACAATTCTTTAGTATAATTGTACGAGTGCTAGCAGAATTGGGTATGACGATGCCAAATCATCAATATATATTGTTTATAATATTTATTTAATTATATATAAATGATTTATATAATATAAATATATATTGTTTATAATTATATTATAAAATATTATATAATCATTAAAATACAATGTTATATAAATATATAGTTTATATTAATAATATTCTGCTTATTGTTATTAAAATTAAAATTACTTTATATTAGTCTTATGTATTATATTGAATTTATAAAAATAATATTGTATATGCCATTAATAAATTTTTATTTTAAAGTAATATTAACGTTAAGTGATATTTTTTAATAAAATTATTTATTTTTAATAATATTTATTAATTTAACGATTCTATCCCTTAATTATTTTATAAAAATATTAAATATTTATTAAATAAAATTAAATATACATTTGGAGGATATAGAATTATATAAACATATAATTAATATAAATCATTTATTAATATATTATTATTTAATGATTAAATAATTATTTATATAATATAAATATATATTGTTTATAATTATATTATAAAATATTATATAATCATTAAATACAATGTTATATAAATATATAGTTTATATTAATAATATTCTACTTATTGTTATTAAAATTAAAATTACTTTATATTAGTCTTATGTATTATATTGAATTTATAAAAATAATATTGTATATGCATTAATAAATTTTTATTTTAAAGTAATATTAACGTTAAGTGATATATTTTATATATTAATATATTTTATTAAATTAAATTAAATATATAGTTATTAATATTAAAGAATTACTTAGTGTAAATAATTTAATTTTAATATATACAATTCTTAAAGCTTTTCATAAGTTATAACTATTACAACCATGTATTAAAGTTAACTAAAGTTAAATTTAAAAAAAAAAATTTATAAATTGACTTCGTGAGTACCACTTAATACAAGTATCAGTCGATTATATTATATTATAAATTACAAAGTAATTCAAATTTCTTTAAATTTAATATCTTATATAATAGTTATTAAATTTGTAGATGTAATTCTTAATGATTATTTCATGCAATTAAATTAAATAAATAATTAGAACAATAAAATGCGTAAAAATGATTTTCACAAATAATATAGATAAAGGAATGTTTATGCTTTAGTAAGCTATTTATTTAAACTTTTGTACATTTTGAATCAATGCTTCTAATTTTTCTCATATATACTTAATCTACTTTTCATATATTAAAATTTAATAACTGTTTTAATAATTTCACTTGATATATGACATATTTACTTAAGTTTTAAATTTCGAAACTAAAAACTTTCATTTCGGTATAAAAAAAAATCGCTTTTTAAAATCAGTGATTTAATTGTACAACAAATAATATATATTTTTATTTCATAGTCTTATTCAATTTATAAGTATGTACGCAGATAATATTAATTGAAACAATATTTTCTAAACAAGCAGGATTTTATTTTATCTAAACGTATTCTTTTTTATATTTTATGATTATATTTTAAAATTTAAATTATTTTAATCTATGAAATTATTATAAGAAATATATAAGAAAAGCATGCTTGCAAGAAAATATTTAAAAAAAATTTTTTAGAATATCTTAATTATTATACATTAAGTAAAAATCAATATGATTTATTTACTTCAAACCTTTATCATATTATTATTTTATTTAAATATTTTCTAAATTTTGTTTCTTTTGATTCTCATAATTTTTCTGAAATGTTATTAAATATATTTTTGTAATGTATTTAAAATAATGGATCTCTTTTGATACATGAATTATTAAATAAAAATGATTGTGTTTATAATATTAATTTATTATTTACAGCAACTTGAAGAATATCGTCTCGATCATGGCAGTGTTGTCGGTTTTCCTAATGCAAAACCATACGAAGGTGAAAATCTTATGTACGAACATTGTGACATATTTATTCCTGCAGCCGTTGAAAAAGTGATTACTAAAGAAAATGCCAGTCGTATTCAGGTAGGTTTGGTATCTTTCATCTTTATCATTAAAGTTAATCATTAAATATAGTTCTGAATAATTGTTTAAATACTTTTATATTAAATAAAATATTGAATAAATGTTTATATTTGTAAGTATTTTATTAAAGCAGTTATGCATAGGAATAAAAATCAAATTGATATTTTAAATTGGCTATACTACACGTAAATATTTGATTTTAAAACAAAATAATTCATAAAACTAATAGATTACAGTATATTAAAATATAAATTATATATTGTACTATAGTATAAATGTTTTGAGTTTATCATTCAATAATTAACTTTCTTTTTCTTTTTTTCTTCTGTTTAGTAATAATTTAAACTAAAGTATCATTTTATGTTACAGTTTATTAGCTACATTTTATTTTTTATTTTGAAATGTTTTTTAAAATAATAATTTTATTTGAATCTCTTAGCAAAATATGTATTTACAATGACTGTTATTTCCCGAAAAAAGTAAAAACTTTTTTCCAAGCTTATTAAAAATGTTTTCCTTGTACTCAAATTTATTAATAATTTAATAATAATTCAATTGTATTAACAATTTTATTAAGAATAAAAAATTGTCTGGTAATATTTATAGAGGTGCTTGTATTTTTATTAACAAAAAATTAAAAATAATTTAATGTAAATTTTAATATCATTTTTTAATATAATAATATGTTTAATCAAAACATAATAGTCTGTATTAATGCTTTTTCTAAAATTAACGCACTTTCCTAATTTTATTCTGTAGTTTTTCCTTTACATTCTCCGTCTAAATTTATTAGGGCTTTCTTAGAATCTAAATTTATTACTTATGTTTTGTAGTTTATATTATATTGAATTTTAATGAACATTATTAAATAAAATATATATAATTCTTAAATTGAATGTATAATTTAAAACTGGTTATTGATAGCATAATTTTAATATATAAATCAATTTTTATTAAATTTTTTGATCTAAATTAAAATGTAAAATAATTGAATAAATTAAGTAAATAATTTATTGAAAAATATTAAAAAATGTATCAGTATATTAAAATATATATCTTAAGAAATCAATGAGTTATTAAAAACGCAAAAACATGTTACTATATATTATATACCTGTCAGTACACATGATCTTCAATTTTTTTAAATATATTTATCAAGAATTTATTATTTCTTTAAATGTAATAGAACTAGAATCTGAATAAATAATAATAATATTATTCACATTTATATAATTTATTTATTCAATATTTTCGTTTGTATTTATTAATTTTGTGAAAATGACTAATAAAAAGTAAATTAAATTTGTTTAATAAATTATTATTTGTTTTATATTTTCATTAACTAGTTAAATTTTTCTATTTTAAAATAAATTTATTTCATGTAAACGTAATGTTCTTTCAAATTAAAAAATAATGAATACAAAAATAAAATTTTTGGTATTTATTAAATTTCTCTATATTTAAATAAATTATTTTCGTAAACGTTAATATGTCAATTTATCAAATATTATTATAAAAAAAATAATTAATAAATATGTTTTATGTTTAATTTTAAACTAAATTACAAATGGGCTAATCAAAGATGTACTTCTTTACATGAAAATACTTTTATCTTTCTTTGTATCTTCTTTTTTTTCTTTTATATTTTATTTATGGAATCAATGACACGTTTATAGAATTTTTCTGATATTTTATTTATCGAATTCATGGATTCAGTAATTACAAAAATAGAAGACTGTAAAGATATCAACTGAACTAATCATACGTATAAAAATTTAGGTTAAATTACTAATCCAAGCAAGACAAAATTAATTGTTTGAAATTGTTTAAGTTTATACCTAGAAAAGCTGTAGAATTTACTGGGGTAAACTGAATGTAGGTAAATCGTTTTTTGATTTGCCCATCTTTGTTTCATTGGTCATATTCCGTGACGAAGCAAGTATATTATATAATATATAATCGTACAATTATATATAATTATCAATAAATATTATATACAATCATATAATCATATAATTATAATTCTAGTTATGTACAAGAATAGAAAAAAAAATACGAAATTAACAATCATATATATTCAGACGACAATATATTTAAAAAAAAAATAAAATAATGAAATTAACATAAGAATAATGAAGAGAGAAGAATGAAGAAATTGTATTCGTAATTGATAATAATAATTAAATTGGAATGTATGGTTCTTTCATTCAGAATGCTGACTGAAGATATTTTATGCTGAGTTTGTGTAAGTGAGTGAGTGAGTGACTAATAAATGTGCGACACTTATTGATTACATGGGATAAGGAACTTAAAAATTGAATTTCTATAAGTACGTATCAGGAAAAGTCAATACATAATTTGACAGGGGAAAAATTAAAAGCAAAAAGATAAGAGGAGTTTATAGAGCAAACATTATGAATTTCTCATTTACAAGAAAAAAAAGCAAGTAAAAACAAATTAAAACCTGTTTTTTCATTAAATAAAATATTATATTCACACCAACTATTATTTTTTATTTTTTTCTCAAAAATAAATTACAGCTTATTGTAAATAGGAGACATGATTATGTACAAAGGAAAAAAAATTAATAAGAAAAAAAAATATTTTTAAATCTTTATAATGGTATAACATTATATTACTGTTTTTAAAAAATAATTTTTGTTTATATTAGGCAAAAATCATTGCTGAGGCTGCCAATGGACCAACGACCCCCGCAGCTGACAAAATACTCATTGAAAGGAATATTCTTGTTATTCCAGATTTGTACATTAATGCAGGTGGTGTCACCGTATCTTTCTTCGAATGGCTGAAGGACCTTAATCACGTTTCCTACGGTCGTCTGACCTTTAAATATGAAAGAGAATCAAACTACCATCTCCTTGGTAAATAATTACAAGATAATATAATATATTTACAAAAATAATTACAATATATATATAAATAATTTTAAACAATACATTAAGCGTTTCATTATTGAATGGAAAAATCACAAATATTTTTTAACACTACCCATTTGAAGTGAGAAATGCACAATAAAATAAATACAAATTTTAATAATAATTTAACAGAAATCATAGAAATATTATTAAATATTTTTATGATTCATAAATTGAAAATATTTTTTAATTATAAAAAATTTATTAAATACAAATTCTTTTATTATAGAATCGGTGCAAGAATCTCTGGAACGCAGATTTGGACGCGTTGGTGGACGCATTCCTGTAACGCCATCAGAAGCTTTTCAAAAACGTATTTCTGGTGCTTCTGAAAAGGATATTGTACATTCAGGTTTGGATTATACAATGGAACGGTCAGCAAGAGTAAGTAAAATTCGGTTACAATATACGGCATGAGATGTCTGTTAGTCCGATCGGTTCTATCGTAAAATTTTTTCTGAAATTTCAAATAGAAAATTGAATGTGTACAAGAAATTATTTTCCATACTACTCCCCGTACTGCCTCTAATTAACATATAAACCCAGATTTTCTTTTAATCAGAATCACCAAATTTATAGCTGTCCTTGTATAAAATGCAATTAGAGTTTCACGAATGATAATTGGAAAGCCCTATGATCGAAGGGGAAAGCAATATTTAATTGCAGTGACAAGAACCTTGTCTCAACTAGATATAATTCAAATAGTATTCAATATATAAAATTTACCACGACCGCGACATACCACGCCCATAACTTCACATATTTCAAGACAAATGAATGAAATTTAATTATAGTAAATAACTGTAATTGTGTAATTATAACAATTAAGGTTTATATAAATTATTAATAGTATATACATAAATTTTATTTTTAAATTTATTATTATTTTATTATTAAATTTATTTATTGATATTTAAACTAAACGTATACAACATTTGGTATCAAATTAATAATTTAAAAAATGTTATATTAAATTTCTTAAATAAATATTTACTTTTAAAACATTTTATGGCATACTTCAATTTTTTTCATTTCAAAAATTTGATTATGATTATATTTACTTTTAATTGATTTAACTATAAAATCGTAATATTACGCTCATAAAGAAACTCAACTTTTTCCCAAATATTTTGCTATATTTCATAAAAATAATGAATTTATTTCTCTTATTAAATTATTTATATAACCATATTTATAATTTTTTTACTATTGATAAATTTGAAAATTAAATTAATTATATTATAAGTTTTATTAATAAATCTCTTGCATTTATTCAAAAATTGTTGAATATCATTTGAATGTCATCTATATTGTTATAATTTGATAAAACTCATAAATTTTGATTGCAGGCCATTATGAAAACAGCAATGAAATTCAACCTAGGATTGGATTTAAGGACAGCGGCATATGTGAATTCAATTGAGAAGATTTTCTTGACTTACTCTGAAGCAGGTCTCGCCTTTTGAATTTGTAAAACTAGTCATTAATAGATACATACGCACACATTTATACTTAAAAGGAAAAGAAATTGCACAACAAAAGATTATCTGAAATAGAAAACTAATGTAATAAATAGTGAGAGAAAGAAAGAGGCACATAGAGAGAGAAAAAGAGACAGGCATACAGGTAAAGCGACAAAGAGAGAACAAACACATGAACAACTATGCTAACGCAATTAAGCAGTATTCATTTTAGGTAGGAAAATTTGCAAAAAAAAAAAAAAATACCGCATCGAGTATTTTAATCACTTGTAATCTGATTAAATTCCATTTGACTCCGCTTTATGAAAATTTCAAAAAAATTTCTAAATATTAAGTATTTTATCAAACACTTAATTACGACACATTACATGTTAAATATCTATATCAATTATGGTTGAAATAATTTATTTTTAATAGAATGATTTTTATATTAATATTATACCAAGAACTAAAAATAGGTATAAAAAACTAGAGTATTTAAATATTTTATCTATATATTGCACAATTTTAAATCTTAAAAATGTCTGTTTTTTAATCGGATGTGAATCATTTCAACGATAATTATTAAAGAAAAAAAAATAATATTGTTTTAAAATCACAAAGCAATGTGAATTATATATTGTACTTTTTATCAATTACTTTTTAATTTTTAAGGACAATTGTTTAGTATGCTTTTAATATTGAGGTTGTACAACAATAATAAAATACATAGAACTTTCCACTGCAAAAAACTAAAAAATAAAAAATTTTGACGAAACGAACATAGATTTAAGTGCATAATGTATTTGTGTGATTATTTCCAAAGCATGCATTGATAGTTGATTGAATTTTTAATAAATAAAAATAAGATTTCTTACAACTTTATATTATTATTTATTAAATTTTTATTTATTAAATAACAGTACTCAGCGCTTTTCTCGATCGCAATTGAACCTCACGTACAATTAAAATTGAAGTTTGAGGAAGATTATATTAGATTATTACTATACTGAGGAGGTTAAGTGCGCTCAAATAATGCCTATTGTGGTAAATTTTCCAAAACCCTACTCCACCTCATTTAAAAAAAAAATTGTTAAGGAAAGTTTCTGGCGGACTCGCTAAAATCCTCCTGCTTTATCACCAGGGTATGCACGAGATTGCGTAGCTTTTAGACATATCGTCGTAATACGGACGAGACACCCAATCAGCTGATCAATAGATTCTTGCCGGCATCCGCAAATCGCAAACATTAACTCCAACATTCTGTCAGGAAGAGTTGTAAGCTCGCAGTGCCGCCAGTGGATATGGGGATAGGTTTGCAACTCTAGCTGGAAAACCTCCCTTTCCTATCTACCTATTTAGAACAGACCTAACTAAAAGACCGGCTGGTATTTTAGTCAGTTGATTGTCAATTCTTCTGGCTATCCGAATGATGGTTGACATGTTACACTTCCTTAGATTCGCCAGATCAATGCTTTCCACGCCTAAACCGCTCTTCTTACCCCCGTGACGACGAAGCAGTGGCATAGTAAGTGATCAGAGATTTCGTCTTCATGTTGACACTATCGACAAGTTTTGTTGATGTTGTAATCAAGCTTATTAAGATGGTAGCCGACCCGTCAGTATCTCATGAGCTAGTCTACGATAAGTCTAATGCCCTGCTTGTTAAACTTTATTATATATTTTACCTAGTCATTAGGGGGCTCATTACCAATTAATCTCTTCTATTGTTTAAGTCTTTTAATTTTCTTCCACAATGCAGCAGATACCTCTATCATCCTGATGGCAATAGGTCTTATTCTTATTACTTTGCTTAGAAGCCATGGTGCGTTTTCAGATATAACTTCAACCTCTACTTGAAATATCGTAGTGCGCCGGCTTAGGGAGCAAACATTCGAAGTACTTTTCTCCTAGGCTCCAGCTTCCCATCACGTTAATTTTTAGAGCCATTTGCTAATCAGGCACTTCCTTGACTGAGTAGCTTCTAAATATCCCTGTTTCAGGTAACTCGACCTGAAATTATAACCTCATATAAGTTCTTCTTGGTATAAGTGGAGGGATGTTGTCAATCTCCATGACATTCCTTAGTGTGAGATCAAGAGCGGAACCTCCAATAGAGTTTCAAAAATAACAGTAGGTGTATTCCTCATTGTTTCTTTTATTCCTTGCATAAACAGCCCTTGAATTCTACAAAGTGTATTGATGTTTGATTTGCGGTTGTATCTATATCCCCTAGCAATGACTTGATGTAGAAGTCACGTAGAAGTCGTAGATTGGTAATAGCATTATATATCCAATTGACTTTATCTGGTTGCAGTTTTCAGGAGTGGCTAAAAATTCTTCTGTATGTCCATTACATCTGTACAGCTTTCCGACACTTCAGTTTTATGTGAGTGCTCTAATTTAGATGCTGAACTAGTATCACCCCAGATATTTGGCCTCAGCAACTGTATGTAAGGGTTGTCCATTCAGTTGCAGTCCTCGTATGGTGTTATTCTTATATCTGGTTGTGAATAGTAGAATCTTTGTTTCCTGTAAGTTGACTGACAGGTCCACCGATCTGTCCCAAGCGGAAACCTTATTCAGACCCAGTTGCGTAAGTCTAGTGATCTGTCTGTAATCGTCTCCTTTAATCAAAATTAACACGTCCACGTAGGCTTGTGCATAGAATCCATGGTTATCCAGCAGCCTTAACAGTTTGTCAATGACTAAATACCACAGGATTGGGGCTAGCACTTCCCGTTACGGACGCTCTTTGTCTACATATCCAACAATATTGAAAGTGTTTTTGGTAGCAGCAATGTTTCTAGTGCTTAGTAGATTGTAGATCCAGTTGTTCATTGTGTAAGGGAAATTACAAACCCTGACCGTTCTGTGTATAAACTCGCTCATTGCGTGGTCAAAGATCCCTTCCACATCTAGCATTGCTGATATCATTAGCCATTAATTTTTCATTTCCTTTTGGATGAATCCAACTGCTTCGACTAAAACAATATCTGCAGATTTTTCTGCCTGAATGCGGGTGTCTGTAATGCACAGGTCGGCTGTTTAGTACTTCGTTCCTAATATATTTGTTCAACAATCTCTCTATTGTTTTAAGTATAAAAGACGTTAGACAGATAGATCTGTCCTTAAGCGAGCACAGTTGAGTTTTTCAGATTTTAGAATAAACACCACCCCTTCTAGCCTCTAGTATTCTGGTATGTATCCGGTTTGCAGGCTTGCTCTTAATGGATAGCACTTTGATGAAGTTTTCACTTCCCTTTTGTAATAGTGCTGGAAAAATACCATCTGGTCCCGCGGCTTTAAAAGACTTAAAGCTCGGCAATGCTGACCTAATTTTAGCCGGGCCGATGATTAGTTTAACTAGTCTCCTGTATTTCCTCCTATGAGACTGACTACCTTACTACTCTCCTTGAAGCCCAAAAAGTGACCCTGAACAAGAGTGTCAAGTATTTCTTCAGAACTTCTAGCTCACTTTTCATCTTGATTGCACAGTATTTCAATGTTGTCTGTGAAGGAATTCTACAGCATTTAGAGAGTCTTGCAGTGTCAGCGATATCATGCATACTCTAATTCAAAATACTCTATCCTTTTTTTCGTTTCTTTTATAGCCTTTTTATATTGGTTCTGTACTTGACTCTGTTTGATTTTTTATTTTTGTAGAACAAGTTGTACAGTCTTCTTATTTCTTTTCTCAGGAGTTTAAACTATGGTTTCTACGATGGAGCTCCTTTCTTAATGTCTTTAACGTGTTTTTACATTTTTATTCAAAAGTCTATGGTAAGAGAATTTAGTGTCTCTAATTTGTATTGGATGATGCGCACAGTTTCTATTGAGAAGGACAAGCTTTTAAGTTTAGCCTTTTGTTCCGTCTGATAATTCAACAATCGGTTTTTCTGGGCCTCCTGATTAGTTCCTTAGATGTTCACTTTTTTCCCATCCAGAACGTTATGTAGTTGTAATCGATCATGGAGAATTTGTTGTAGACGATGCAGTCTTGGCACAACCAGCTTTTTTCAGTGGTAGCTAAGGTGATATTAATGACCTCTATGATTTTATTCTGAAAGGTGGAATTCTTTTCTGTGTTTAAAAAGTCCAACTTTGTACTGATCAAATATTCGAGAAATGTATTTTCCCAGATGTTGACGTCAAAGCTGGCACAAACAAAATCGTAGGTGTTGGCGCCGCAGCCCAATCATCAACCAAAGCAGCAATCTCCTTAGGTGAACAACCATGAGACTTATAAAGAAAATATGCCGCTGCGATAATTATTTTTCTCTTCTCACTCAGTTCATTTGATAGAAATACGATCGAGGCAGTCAAATCTCATCCATAAAACTCCTGTATGGGGTCAGTTCTAATAACCACTATTCTCCTTGAATATCCAAGGTTCTTGATTATGGCTATGTCTATTTGCATCATATTAAGATGCCTGACTAAACAACAGAGGCATATTTGCTGTGATGCAAATTAATTTGTAAGAACTTCATCCTGGCCAAGAGTATAACATCAATGATACTAAAGGAGTTCTTAGTCAACTCTGACTTGCTAGACACTCGAGGTACCGAGAGTCTTCTCTGTCTGCATCGCAGTTCCTTCACTCTGTAACATGGCCTCACCTGAGTTCCACTTCGCGATCGCATAACGGGCCCTGTCGAACATGTAATAAGGCCTATAGTCAACGTTTTTGATGGCGTCAGTCTGCTCCTTATAGAATCAGATTCTAAGGATAGTTTCCTTTCTTCAATTGCTTTCCTTTTAGTCGATGAATGGCTTGCAGCTCCATGCTGAAACCAGTTACCGACAAAATTTGACGCCTTCTGACCCGAATTCAACTCATTGATGTCCTTTCATTAGATTATCATACATGTATTGTCTCCGGGTAACATTGAGTATGATTGTCAGGATCAAAGCGATTGAAACTGCCAACTGTAGATAAAGCAGTACTCTAAAGATTTCTTCTCGGCGGCGTACCCATGTCGGATAGCTGCCATTTTGTGACGAGAGATGTTAAGTCTTACCTTTTCTTCGCAGCAACCGTCGTTTTATTTTGACTCTACTTTCTGCTAGAGCTTTTATCTAACGTCTATCAGTGTGAGCAACGAAATCTATTGATCTTCCTGAATCAAACAGTACGAGAATTAATTATAGATGCATTGATTCCATCTGCCTTGGTAACTTCGAAAGAGCCCCACCTCAATAAATACATACAGTCAGCAATATAAATCGAAGGAGATTATACACTGGCTGGTGGGGTAACCAAGACTCGATGGCTAGTTCGCCTTAGGCTCCTGTACTATTCGGCGAGCTTAGTGTTCCGCCCTCAAGTTTTATATGATATCCTCCAGCAGCTTCCAAAACCCAGTATTCCAAACAACCCCGTTCCACCAATCCAACTTTCTGAGAACCCCCATACAGTTTTAAGTGTGTGTGTGTTATGATTGTGAATGTCTGCTGTCCGGTTTTGTCTCAATTAAGTACTACTGCATTCACACAATTAGGAGGTTGCTCTTAATTGCTATCTGAGCTAACAGAGATAACTTCCAATAAAAGCGGGGTCTACATGATATATTCTGAAGCCGGAAATCAAGCTAAGTATACGCCTAAACCTTTTTTCATCCTTCATTCATCTTTATTCACGGGAAAGAATTTTTTAGAGAAATCGACACATTTACTCCTCTCATGGATACTTATTTATTCTTGGACAACCCGAACTTATTCAGGGTACATTTGCTTACATTTTCATTTGCACAATCATACCAAATTAAAAGCGTGCTACCCTTTCAATCCGAAAAGCCATGCTTCAAACTACAATACGGTGGTAATTCTTGGGAGAGAAAATTTTAGGAATTGATCATTGAGATTAATTTCGGACTCACAAAAAAAGAACAACTCCAATATTCTCTCGACCTTCACTCCACCACTTTCCTAAGACTATTCATAGTTTTCAATATCTACCTGGTTCCACCGCATTGATGTTTACAATTTAACTTTTCTAACATCTGACTGCCATTTCACCTTGGCATAAAAAGTCACATTTCTGTCGGTCGGAATGAGATTTTACATTCTCCAAGTACTATTTAGCATTGCCTATCAATTTATTTGCGTGTTCAACTCAACGAGCTACCGAAACATCATTCATCAACATTTTTTCTTTCCGGTCATAGTTCGACTCCCTAGGTATTTACCACAATATTCAATCTCTGATTTATCAACGTCGATGCAGTCGGTATACCTGATTCGTCCAGTCTTACTTCGTACAACGACCCCGTGTCTTAAATATAATATAAATTTTCTTTCGAGTCCAATTATTGGTTTACTTTTGTTAAAATGTTTTGCAAAAAGAGAAAGAGAGGGGGGTAATATTGAAGAAGAAACAATATTGGTAGTGATGAATATGCGAACCTATGATTCAGAAATACTTGTTTTATCTTTTCTTTTGTGTTTTTCTTTTATATGTAATATACCAAAAAATGCTTTACATTTAGTATATTGAATTTTATATACTACTTAATAAACACCGGTATTATAACATTATTTAAATGATTATTATTAGATATAAATAAAATATACAAAACAAACATTCAATATTTAAATTTTTATTTTCTTTCTAAAGAAATTTTTTTAAAAATATAAAAAATTAAAATAAGAAAATCGGCAAATGGAGGAAAGATTTTTTTCATGCAAAAAGTATGCAAGAGATGGATTTTCAGTTTTCTTTTAATGCATTGAAAGAAACCAGTGTATTATATCTCAGTATATAAAGGAAATTATAAATAAATGGTTAATATCTTTTATTATAAAAATTTTTTTATATTATAACGATTTATTATACTACAAACAATTGAGGCAGCGGGTGTTAAAGCTCAATTTAAAAAGGTTGGAAAGCCGGAAGACAAAACTGCTGTTATAGATGTGCAAATTTGTGTAGCACGTGTATTGGAATCTTGCGCGGGATGATTGCGTTAACATAATGTAAGATCAATATTTTAGAAGATAAGAATAGATAACTAAATCAAGCACGCTAATGATGTTAACATGCTGCTACTTATTACCTTGCGTAACATAATTTGATGCAACGTTAATCCTCATCTAATGAGCTATTCCAGAGTTAGAAACTTGACGTTCAACTGCAGCCATTTGAAATGCAGAACCATTAAAGTAATATAAAAATATTTGAACATAACTAATGGTAATTAAAAGTACAGTTATATTAACTTGATATAATTTCGGTTAAGTTAAGTAAGAATAACCTATGCAAATAATATTATTGTAATATTATTTATGACTATAATAATATGACGTGTTATATATTTTTACTTGATAATTACACTTTGTTTTATTTTCGTAAATTAGAAGTTTATAAGAATTTTGTAATATCTTTATAGAAAGAATTATTAATAAAATAATTCTTATTGATTATATATAAGTATATTTATTTGTGAAATAAAAGTATTCAAAATATAAGTACAAAGAAGGAATAGAGAGAAACAAATTGACATGAGAGCAAGCCGTTCTGATCTGAACTATGTTTTCACGTACATGTCAAAATCGCAATGTACAAAGCTATGGAAAATCCCACATGAAATTTAAGAGGAAACACCAATAAGACTAGCTAGATTTATAGGTCATAAATGGTTTGTCCACGAAGTATTGAGATTTTGCCTTTCATTTTGCGGCTATTGGTCGGAGAAATTTAGAAGGGGTCTTAAAATATCGACAAAACTTTTTCCTATTAGTCTCTTTTTTTTGTTTTTTCAATAATTACGTGCGATAGGATTTAATTTCGCGCGAAGGGTACTTTTTGAATTATTGACACAGTGCGCTGAAGCGATTAGTAGTAAAGCGTTGTGCAAAAACACTTTTGGCACAAACTTCGCACAAACTTTTCGCATTTCTAAATTGTTTTTACTATATTGTACACCGAAGATCGCGCTAAATTCAGTTTTTCCACAATTGCTCTAATTGTTAATCAGTAGTCCGAAATAAAAATTTGTAACACGTGGTGCGTTTTCGTAGTCATTCCACGTTTTTGGGCGCCCATATCGAGATTCGTCAATGATCTTTTCCCGACCCTCTTTAAAAGCTTTATACCATTTTGTACATTCTGATTTTGACATAAAATGAAGTTCATACGCTTCTTTTAACATTCTAAATGTTTCCGCACTGTTTTTTTAATTGCAAACAAAATTTTATCGCGTAACGCTGTTGGAGTAGTCACTCTCTTCTAAATCTCTTCTCAAATCAGTGTCATTTGCAATTTTGACTGTACTTTTTCCTTGAATTGACCGTAATTGCGTAAAATACATCTTTTTGAATGTCATATATATGCTAGGATCAGAATAAAAAAGTCAGATATGTTTAAAGTATTAAAATAAAACGATGAAACGTAAAAGTGTGCAAAAACTTCGTATGCTGATCATTCTCGGCAATCCTTAGTAGCATCCTTGCGACAACGTTCGCGTACCCATTGTCCTTTTTCTTTGCAAATATCAAATTTTATTTGATTTATTACATCATTGGTTTTCGTCTTTTTGTTCGATGCTTTAAACTTTTCTTTTCTCCTCTATGGGACTTGGATTTTTTTTAAGATTCAATGCCTAGGTCTGTAGTCTAGCATTCTAATATATTCTTCAAATTTTGCTAAGCGTTGATTTTGTCTAAAGAACCTTGCGATTAACGTGTTATTTTTCCTTTTAATATTTGGAGTACACTTCCATACCATCCAAAAAGTTGATAAATTGTTCGGCAAGGAATTTAATAATTTTATCTCAATTACTTTATCTAACGGTTATCACTAAATTCACTAATTTTTGATAGTTATTTTGTAATTGCTTGAGTTTTAGAGTAATAGAAGTACTGTCTGTAATTCGAAATGCGTAAAATTGTTCCCATGCATTTTTCTGCTCATCTTTGTCATAATCAGTATATAAATTCTTTAATTTATCCAGAAGTTGCTGTGAAAATAAACAGTTAATAAGATGCGAATGAATGCACTTATCCACCGAATTAAAAATGGCGAACATTGCTTGTGACTTTTTCTTTTTCCAAATTTTCCACTCTATTACTTTAATTAGTATGCCAGGTTCTGTTACGCTAACATCAATGTAACCTACGAAATTTTTGTCTTCTATTGAAATATTAAATTTCCACAGGTTCTAATTTTTTCCGTCGAGCTTGGTTAAGTCCAAAGTTTCTCTATCCCCCATATTGGATTGAGAAAACTGTTTTAAACGTCACGCAAAGAACACGCTATTTAAAAATTAGGTGACGCGATTTATGTCAAACTGCAAATTTGCTTTTCTTTAACAATAAAATTCACTCGCGTAATGGACGCGTTGCCGTATTATATCTATTATTATATTATTATACCTATTGAAAGGATTATTAATACAATAATTCTCACTTGTTACATATAAAAATATTTATTTGTAAAATAAAATTCTTCAAAATATAAATGCATAGAATGAAAATAAAATTAGTTGACACAAGAGCAAGTCGTTCCGAACTTAACTGTGGTTTGACATACAGATTAAAATCACAGTATATAAAGCTATGAAAATTCCATATGAAATCCAAACAGCAATAAGATTAATTAGATTTTTAGGTCTGTTACTTTATTTTGTGAGGGTAATGATTATAAGGGAAAGGATTCGAGAAGTTCTGCAGACACGGGTATTGGAAAAAATATTTAAAACTGTTGGCAAACAAAATTTATTTTGCATGTATAAATATGATCGCCAGTGCGGAGGAGATTCTCCTTTTGAAACTCGACTACCAACTGAACTCTCTAGATCGCCACTTCTTTTCTTCTCTCTCGAAAATTCTCTCCACACTTTACAAATTTTCTTAAATCCTAAAATGAACATGAAACTTGCCTGGCATAAAAAAGCGCCCGTTGCCTTCGGGCGGAAAAGCCGTACATATTAATTTAAATTTCTATCATCGCACGTGACCGACTCATGTACAGGATCAAATCACGTGACACGCTCGGGCTACACGGTTCGCGCGATTTTCCCGGGCGTCGGTAAAACGACGGATTATGCCGAATACTTAGATTTATTGTGCGGATACTTAACTTTATTATTACTTAAAACTATCTTAAGATTAATTACAGGATATGCCAGCTGACCAAAACGCTTTCCGGGTCTCCCAAGCTCCGTCCCACGTCCAGTTTTTATTTCTCCAGTTACCTGGCTCACCAGACGTCGAGCCAGGCAATTTTCTTTCCCAAAGCGTAAGCCTACACATGTACGTCTATATGTGTATCTTACGATTGCCTTTACCCGGATCCTAATCCGGGAAAGCCCCTTCAGGGTCCGCCTGACCAGCCTTGCTCGTCGTCCCAGCTGGTCAGGATTTCACTTATTTCATTTTATTGGAGAAACATTGGGAGATCACGTTAATCTTCCACGCGCTTTTACATTTTCATCGCCTCCTTTCAGACATATATTTTTTTAAATTTACAAGGTCATTAATACAGACCTGTATTAAACTATATAGGTTTTTCCAAATCTTATTGACGTGATCGAAAAGGATTAAAATTATATTAGCCATACACCCGTAGGTACACTGTTAATCTTTAACAATCATAAAGGACAATGTAAGTAGTTGAATATCTGTCACGAGTATGTTTAGAATGAAGATTTAACGATCCTGGATTTTGATAGTTTTATCACAAGTATTAGTTTTAAAATAGTTGAAAAATAAATACTTTAATATAAAATTGAATAGTGTCTGGTCAAAATGGCAAAATCGAATTTTTACATTCAAGGTAAGTTTTATAATCTTTTGTTTTATTCTCTGTTATGATTTTTAATGTGTTAAAACAAAATTCTGGTCTATCATCCGGAGTGGTAAATTTTGATGAATATGATTTTAGACACCTTATTACGCTTTTTTTTAGTTTTCCTTTATCAGCATATCGTTCGAGTCTTTTATTTTGTAATATAATCGGAACTTATTTGAAATTATTGGGTTAAAAATGCTAAGACATTACATTTCACAGGTTAAGAAAAACTAAAATAGTTATCTCATTAAAAAATAATTAAAATCAAATTTTGATACAAAAAAAAACATATTGCTAATTAAAAATGAATAATTAATAATTGTCCAAGAATTTAATAAATTCAAAATTAGTTTGACATTTGAAAAAAAAATTGAAATATCTTATATTTGAAGTAAAATAAAAATAATATTCATTTACAATAATATTAATTAGGTGTATTACAATCTTAAAAATAAAAATGGTTAAAAAAAAAATTTATTTTCAGTATAAACAGAATTCTGACATCGTAAAATTATCATAGTATGACGGGTAGAATATCATAAGTAAAAAATAAATTTATCTTTGGACATAAAATTTTCCAAAAATATTTATTTTATTTAATAAATAAATTTTATAATAATTATTTTTTTTTACTACATCGGAGTTAGTTGTTATTTTATGCAGGTACAGTAATTGTATCAATTTTTCTGAACTCATTGAACAACATCTCAATTTCTTCCTTAGACATGTTGATTACATCACATTGGAACTCATCAGCGAAGGTTTTTTTTAAAATAGGAATTGCATTGTCTATACAAACGTCAACGAGTAATTCCTGGCTAAGACTGGTAACACTTTTATTCTCAATTCCGCAGGGTACAATATGTTCAAACCAACCAAGATCGGTGTTACAATTAAGCGCCAGACCATGACTCGTTACGTATCTACTAGTATGAATACCTATTGCGCAGATTTTTTTGTCTTCTATCCAAACTCCGGTGTGTGGAGAAGTTTGACCTTTGAGTCCAAACTCTGCACACAATTTGATAATCATCTTCTCGATCTGTGACACATAACATCGAACGTTAGTCTGAAAGTCTTTGAGGTTGATCACCGGGTAGGCAACCAGTTGTCCAGGGCCGTGAAAAGTTATAAGACCACCACGATTCGTTCGATAAAACTCCGCATTGAGAGCTTTAAGTTTAAGCTCATCCTGTAGGGTGTAGTCCTTCTCTCGAATACCAATTGTGTACACTGGGTTGTGTTCCAAAAGTACGAGGCTGTTGGCACTTTCATTTATTTGTCTCTCACGATGTCGATTTACAAGAAACTTTTGTAAGATTAGACCAGCTCTGTAGCTTAAACGACCTGCCCATACAACCTTAACCACTCGATTCGTCATGTTCAATCTTATTTCCTTTTCTACGATTTCTTTTCAATTCAATACTTTCATCATAAGATACATTGCATTTTTTTTTCTTAAAAATAATTTTTAATAATGTCATAGATGTGTAATCTTATTCTTCTCTACTTTTTGTGTCAATAATTCATTATGTTATTTTGAAAATAAAGTAGATACGAAACCTGTAAAATTAATTTCTTTTCATATTTTGAATATTAGAATATAAAGTTAAATATTACTCATATGATTGTTAGAATAAACAATATCAGTATGTTTCTCAGATTACAAAATATGGTGCTCTAAACTGGATGATGATTCATTAATAAGAAGTTAAAAGAATTTTATTATAATGTATCCATTTGATAGATTAAAAATTAAAATTAAATAAATGATGTTTATTAAATTATATATTGGCACATATTTAAAAAATTTTTTAATAAAAATTCTTTTGTGTGTGTGTGTGTGTGTGTGTGTAGATGTTCGTTTTGGGTCCCATAAGGCTAATATCGGTTTTCTGTGAATGGAAAAAATTGGTTGAAAAAAGTGATGAAAAAGTGTAGGTAGAAGCCGAAGTAGTTGAGAAAAGAGATAAAGTTAATCAGATATAAATAAAGATGATGAAGAAAAAGGAAAAAACTCAAAGTTAGAAAACCGATAAGGCAGGAAAAAGACACTAATAAAGCGAAGAGAAAGAAAAATAGAGAGGATAGACTGAGAAGCATAATAGACGTCGTCTAATGAGGGAAATAAAAATATCAAAGCAGAAAGGAAAGAATTGAAAGAAGACTCAAGATGGCTGATATGGAATTAAGAGTAGCGAGACGGGCATAAGAGTTTAATTTTGGAAACAAACATAGTGGGACAAATATACTCTTTCTCTTTCGCACATATAGATAACTAGCGACCTCTTAAGAGTCCGTTGCCCGAACTAAAATTTTTTATAAGTACTTTAAAATATTTTAACTCACCCCACGGGCTCTCGTAAGGTTGGCAAAGAAGCTATAGGTGCGAGAGAGAAAGAGAATATTTTTCTCATCATGAAAATACTTTTATTAATTTGATCATTACGATGTACTTTTCAATTTTAAATATATTAATGCCACTACTTGTTGTTGATCTCTCAATAATCTCCTTATATGTATTATTTGCACCATTTTTATTTTTATTTCTAAAAATAAAAGTCACTTTAACACTAATGAAAAATATATAGATTTATATTAACAGTCACTTAGCTATTCATTTATAGTATACATGTATAAATGAATTATTCATATTCTTCTTGAAAGAGTTTTTGAAGCTGTTATAAGCTAAAAATCTGTTCTTTGACTAGAATTCTTTGAAAAACAATAAACACATGAATAAATAAATACACAATAAAAACAATAACACCGGCTTAACAGTGCCGGCACACGAAAAGAAGGGACATAGGGAATGATCTCATTCTACTAAATTAGTTTAAATTTCAGTAACATTGAAGAAAAATTAATTTTAATATTGAATCCAATAATATGGTTTATAATTATGTATAATTATTATAAAATTTAAGAAATTTTAAATTATATTGGAGCGAGCACTTTCTTTTACGTCACAACCTTTCCTTGACCCGTCTGCTGACTTTGTTATCAGTTCTCTCATATAAAGTTGACCTCCCCCCGGTTAAAAGGTTAAAAAAGTTACCTTCAAAGAGGAGAGTAAAAGGAAGGAAGAGATAGATGAATTGGAAAGAGTGAGAGAGGAGCTGGAGAAAAACAAGAATGAATTTAAGGAATGGATAAGAAAGAAGAGAGAGAAGGGAAAGCGAAAGGGAGGAGAAAGAAAGGAAATGAGAAGAAATAGAGAGAGAGAGAGAGAGAGACGAAGGGAGTTAAAAAGGAAAAGCTGGAAATTACTGAGAAAAGTTGGGGATTGAAAAAGGTATAAAAAAAAGTGTGAATAAGTGAGAGGGGAGTTATTATAAAGATGATAAAGGTGAAGAAGAGGGACGAGGTGATAAGAGAAAAGAGGAAATTGAGTGGAATAAGACTGTTTATGAAAAAAGACGTATGTTATGAACAGAAGAAGGTGGTAGAAGAAATTAAAGTGTGGGTTAGGAAAATAAAAGCTAAGGGTATATTCGCGAAAGAGGGACATAGAAGAGTGTTTTTCTGCGAAAGATGAATACAGTGGGAAGAAGAAGAGGAAAAAATGATAATGAAGAGGGAGTTGAAAAAGAAAAGGAAGGAAAAGGGGAAGGACGGACAGAGCAGGAGAGGAACAGAGGAATAACAACTAAATAAATACATACGAAGAGTGAAACAGAGGAAGGCAGCGCTAGTAAGAGAGAAAGGGGAACACCAAATGGTAAACAGTGATACACGTGAAGGCGGGCTAGTCTATAGTGGCAAATGTGAGAGGAAATAAACAAAAGGAATCAAAGAAATAGAGACTGTAAGGAATGTGTTATTATAAGATTGTAAACGGGAGTCCTATCTCTGGATCGAAAGGCTTAGAAGTAAACATTCTTGTATTCTTGTATATAAATATATGTAATGTACCTCGCCGAAATTACCTATACTTTTAGATTTTCTCACTTCAAACTATTTTCGCGTGTCACCAACTCTCTCTTTTCCTTCGTCCTTACCCAAGAATTTCCTTGACGAACTGCAAAACGTTCTGTGCGTCACCGACTTTCTCTTTCCCTTGTCCCTATCCAAACATTTTCCTGTCGAACTGCAAAATATTTTGTGCGTCATTAACTCTCTCTTTTCCCTTGTCCGAACATCTTAGAATATTTTTTTTTTCTCGAAGCGCACAACCAACTAGCGATTTCCCCCTTTACTAGGGTGCCCCGCCTCCTGCGTGCACCCCGAGATATGCGTACTTGCATTTCAATGCACCTGAAACGCAGGGTAAAATATTTTTTAAGAAGAAAACCGATTTTCGATCCCCACCTTCCCTTTTTCCGAATTTTCTTTCTTCAGTCTCTTCTCGACCTCCAACCATTTCACTCCTCTTGACGTACCAAGAGCGCGCTATACTATTTCTAAGTTTTGATTGTTACGTGAAACTGTATATATATTTTGTGTTAATTAAATATATTTATACATAAAATTTAACCGTGTTTTTCCTTTGATTATCGTGTCATTACATATATGTATATATAATATATTTATAAAATAAAAAAGAATATAATTACAATGCAATAGTAAACATTTTGTGTATGGACGTGCCCGTTTTATAATATTATTTAAAATAATTAAAGTAAATTTAGTATGTGTATGTGAGTGTGTATGTGTGCGTGTGTGCGTGCATGTAGAGAAAGAGAGAGAATATGATAATGTTAATCAAATATTCAATATTTAAAGTTTTTAAAATAATTAATTTTCAATTTTTTAGAATAATAAAAATTAATTAAATAAATTTAATAGAAATATAAAGTAATTATTAAACATGCTATTTTAAATTTATCAACATAATTTATTTAATATTAAATAAACTTGAATATTTTTACACGATTCTATTGTATCCTTTTATATATTTTAAAAATAAATAAATCAAAATTAAATTATAATTTAAAACAAATTTAAATCACTATTAGCTAAAATTAAAACATTATTTTTAAACAAATTTTCTGAATTATTAAAATTGGATTTATTTACTTCTTAATTTCTACAAATAATATATATTGTTTATACTTTTATTGTTTGAAAAATTTAAAAAATAATAATTTATTGAATAAAATTCATGCTATTTCAACAGAATATTTTTAAATAAAATCTATTTGAAAAATTATAATATATTTACAAAATTATAAATGGGGCAAATTAAAAGAAATTATCATTACCATCAAATTTTATTATATTTAATGATTTATTAAGTTATTTTATAACTATACTCAAGTTTTTGTTTCATTTAAATCATAAGAATAAGTAAGACATATAAGTGCATATTAATCAACCAAGGTGTTGTAATTTTATATTTGTTTAATATAGATGTTCTTAAACATTAATAATTTTAAAATAATTTGTATTTCATTTCAGGAAAATACACATGTAAAAACTTTAATTATATAATTCTAATTCGCTACGTTGGTAAATTCTATTTATTATAAGAAAATTTATAGTATAATATTTTTTTTTCCATATTCATTAGTAATTAAAATATATACTCAATGTAAAATTTAATATGATAAATTATTTGTAAGATTACATAAAAATAATTGAATGTGTTTAACAAATTACTTTAATAATAATAAGATAAATGTACAATTATATCTTTGCCTTATTTATTCTTTTTTAAAATTATAGTATAAATTAATATAATAATAATTGATTAAAAATAATAATTCAATTTTTGATCATTGTCTCTTAATCTGAAGTTGTTTAAAAAGAAAACAATGCTTATTTATGAAACACTGCATATTGATCATTTGGATTATATTACCACTTTGGTTTTAAAAATAATATGATAAGCATATGAACTATTATATGTAAAAAAAATTAATACACAAAAAATACAAATAAAATCATAATTGGTTGAAAAACTAAGTCAAATAATTTATTTATTAAGAAAAATTATGATATTATATCTGATAAGCAGAGTTTTCAATAAGATTACATAATCATGTCTAATTATTTTATACACTAATGGTTTCTAACCTCTTTTAAGTTAATGAATTACAGATATTTATTTTGATTCCTTCACATAATTAACAATACAGTATTATTTTGTTATGTTCAAGCTTTCGTATCAATTGTTATATGATAAAAATGTTTTTTTTATAAACAATGACAATATGTTCAATAAAATATATTCGAATTAGTCAGCTTTAATATAACACTAAATCTTTACACTGATAAAATTACTACTAATCACTATATTTCATTATTTTATAAATAAAAATTTTTTTATATGTGTTATTTACAAGAAAAACGAACTGTTTTTTTTATTTTTAAAATAAATTTTTTTACTTAATACAAACTCTTATTTACGATAAAAAATATTAAATTGAAAAGTAAATATTAAAAAATAATATATACAATAATTTTTATAGAAAAATATATATTAAACAGTGCATGAAAAACTCTGTAAATTAAAAATAAAAATTAACTATTATAATTTGTTCTTATGGAAATTTAATTATATCACATATAATACAAAGCTATAGCTTAAAATTAAAATTAATAAAAGTTAATCTTTAATCAAATTTATAAATAATTCAAAATTTTTAAAAATTTAATAAACTTTCAATAAAAATTCATATTTTCGATTAAATATAAATAAATAATTTATTATGATTAATAAAAAAAAATAAATATTTATTAATAACAATAAATATCGATAACAAAAATGCTCACATTTGTTTACTAACCAACAATTACTATCAACGCATGCGTAACATTTGACCAATCTTTTCGTGTTATTGTTATTTGGCGCGAAAAATATAAAAAACATAAAACTAAAGGTAAATCATCTTTTTCCGATCAGCTTCTTAATTAAAGTAAATTCACATACTAATACTTGTATACAAGTTTAAAAAATCCTCAAAAATGAGTAATGTGACAAACGTAAAACTCTAATCCATATATTTAATAATAAATAAATACAGTGACTTTTTAAGCTGAACCATCGTAAACTTCAAATTCATACCATAATTTTTGCACTCATTTTTTAAAATAATATTATTATTCTATATATTTTTATTTTATATATCAAATTCTGAAAAAATGTAATATTGCTAAATATAAAATTATTAAATATAACTAAAAATTGAAATGTATTTATTTTGTGCCATTAATCATTAAATGTATAGATACAATCATACTTTGAAACATATTTCCTTCAATATATATTTCTTATATATTGTATTATTTAATATTTTATTATAAAATCTAAAATACGAATTTTCTCCTTGTCTGTTGATAATGAATGAAATCTTGCTTGATTCTTTAAATGGCTAAGTAAATCTTATTTATAATAAGTTATATATGTTGTGATGTTTCATTATTTTTCTATATTACTAATATCCTATATTAAAAAAAACAGTATGTGTTGTACTTCTTGAAGCAGGAAACTAACTACCGTTTTTGTTTTTTCTCGTCCTCCACAAATAGAAGAAATCATTTTGTTTGTTCAACCTTATCCTTGAGTTTTTTTTTTCTTTTCTTTTCTAATATTTCGACATCTATCATTTTCAATGGTATTTTTTCAATAAGGGCATCCACACTGAGTGGATAATATTTGAATATAATAAAACTATTATTTTCTTATATACACACATTCCAGATTTAATGAATATTCTGGACAAAATTCTAATTCAAATATTTTTTAGAATGATTTTAAATTCTTTATTGAAAGATATCTATTATCATTATTAATAATGTCCCAATAATGTAATTATCATTTTATATTTGAGTTTACTTATTGATCTACATAAATTTTTAACATTAATTTTAAGGGTTAAAGAATCATTTTATTTTGCAAGTAAAGTCTGATGTCATAAAAACAGTTTCATTTTAATTTTTGTATTTTTAATAATTGAGAATATTTGAATCCTAAGTTGTCAAATAAGATCGGTTTCGAATCAAATTGTCCAAATAATTAAAAATAAATAAAATCAATTGAGGCTTGTAATCAACCAATTTTATTTTTTTCAATTATTTAATAATTTTTCATACTTACTAAATTTATATGTTTTATTAAAATTATTATTGACGATACAGAAGTTTTTTTTTTATCTAAATTCCAATAAAAATGGAAAACATTTAAATTAAGCTGTAGTATTGGTAATTACTTAATTTTTGTATTTATTTAAATCAGGAATATTTAAATAACAGGATGTAAATGTTAATGTTTAAATCGATTTAAATAGTAAATATTTATTTTTCAAAGATACTAATATAAAGATTTTAACAAAAAAATTTAGTTTTACTGTATTCATAAAATCTGTTTATAAATAGAATATACGTTTCAATATCATTATTAATCATTTAAAAATAACTAATAAAATCAATAATATAAAATCAATTAATATAAACTGAACGAATTAACATAATGACTAAAGCTGTAGCCATCATAATATTGATTAAGGGAACATTAAAATGCTGTTTCGACTTCCATCTCTCTCCAACACTCCATAAAGGTTAAAAGAAAGTGAACCTCTACCAAGAGATTTGTCAACGTGATAGGTGTTTAATAGCAAAATTAAATTCCACTTATTGCGTACAAACCTAGGTTTTCGCGTATTCAGCGAAAGTGTCTCCTCGATTACTATTTCTAAATTTCATAATTTTGCAAAAAAGTAATAGTTAATCTGAAAGTGCACGCAAACCGATAATTTATTTCGTTCCTCGATGGTCCTTTCCTTTTCCATTACGGTCAAAACAAAGGGGAAAAAAGGAATTGGTCTCTGTTTTTTCACAGTAGCCCCGATCGCTTTCACGATATCTCACACTTTTTTTTTGGCTTTAGTTCGATAGTCAATATATTTCTGTTTCGTTTTATGATTTGATTCTAATTCTCAGATACTCAATTTACTTTATTTATCGAAGTATTTAGTTCATTTTAAAAAAATTGCTTTTAAAATCAAATAACCAAAGTCTTTACTGGACTGTTCTTGAAAGTCCATTCTTTTTCTAAAACCATATGTTAAAATGTCTAAAATTTTGATAATGAATCCTTGACATTCAACTTTATCAATTGAATTTTTTATGTTACTTTCAATGCGATAAAAAAAGGCTACAATTTTCTTTACATATAAATTTTATTCTTCATGGATTACATTTTATGCATCGTAATACGTATTATAAATAAAAGTATTTTGTTTGTTTTTTTTAATTATTTTTTAAAAATTATCATCATTTATTAATTATGTATTCTAAAAAAGTGCAATTAATTTTTATACTAAGGTCAAATAATTTATAACTAAGAGTGTATTCTTTGAGATGCAATTAAATCCAGGAAAAATTAGCATTATATAGTAGATCAAAATTAATTACTTAAAATGGTTTTAGAAATAGATCCAAGATCGATGCCATAAATTAATCTGTGACTGGCATTGCGTCCTCTAGCATGACCGTTCATAATTTCATTTTCACCTATCATCTGTCAAAACCATGGGAGTTCGAGTATAACGAGGTCAAGATCTGTTTTGTTACAGAGTTTTAACACAGATTATAATCTCTGGTTTTAATTTCTATTTGATTTCATCACAAAGTGTTAATATATTAATTATGACTATTTTTAATTCCTTTAAATTTTTTTTCAGTATGTTTTAAAAATTATTTTCGTACATTGATTGAGTAAAATATTATTTCAAAATTTAAGAATAATTATTAATTTAAAGGTGTATATTAACAGAAATTATATACTTTATCAACTTATATTTTAATGTGACATTTTGTATTTGTTACATATGTAAGCCTTAAATTGATATGATGGATGATAAGTAATTAATTCTTATTTGAAATTTAATTTTGATTATGCCAGAATTATAAAAATTACGTTACAATCATAGATTTAATTGTAATAATACTAATTAATAATTAGAAGGTAGAATTTTATTTTTATTATATTTTACAAAAAATATTAATTTCTAATTTAAAAAAAAAAAAAACTTTTTTCTTTTTTATATGGCATTTGAATCAGCACAGATTCTCCTATTTTTTTAATCACTCAGATGAAAACGTGAAGAGTATTATTTAAAAATATTTACAATATCATTAAATTTAAATTCATAAGTGTACTTTGATTCATTTTAATTTATATACTTCATTTTTTTTTAATTATTAAAAATGATATAGTGGATTAAAATTTTTGAAATTGACATATTTAAAAAAGAAAGAATAAGATTTTAATAATACATATTAACATTATTGTTTAAATATTTTTATATATAAAATTTATGTTTATTTTAAATTATAAAAAATAAATTACTTATATTATTAATATAATTTTATTATTATAACAATTATAAATATAATTTAAAAACACTGAAGTTTATTTGATATAATATTTTTTATTTGTATATATTGCTTAATTGAATATAATATTATTGATGCTTACTATTAATCTAATAACCTTTTAAGTATTTCTAATAAAAATTAAGAGTTATTTAAAAAATTTTAAGTTAATTGGGTAAAATTTTTTTATAATGGTGCTCTCAATTTCTTTTAAAAAGTAATGCAGTCTTCAAAATTAGAATATTAATTTATCAAAGCATATTCAATAAATAAAACAGATTTATTAATTAAATATTTATATTTTGCTTTCTTCATATTTTTTGTCAAAAAGTATGCACTCTATACATTAATAGATGTATTACTTGCCTAGAATGTTACAATTTTTTTGATATAATTTATGAAACATCAAATATAAACGTTTAAATGCAGTAATTTTATTATTGCCTAAGACAAATTATAAACATTTTTTAAAACTAATTCAAAATAAATTGAATTATAAAAATCGTGTTTATTATTAAATATATATTTACTAATATAATAAAAATATTTTTTTTACTAAAAAAAGGAAATGATAACATTAAATAATTTATAAGTTTAATTTTTAAATTGCTGTCAATTTATATTAATATTATTACAAAAATTTTTGAGACAAAGAAACATTTTACTATATAGTTGTAAATATATGTTACTTATAAAATTATATTTTTAAATTTTTGCAAAAATATAAATCTAAAGCAACATTCACATGCACATACTATAATATATGCGTATAGATTACTTATATTTAAATTTTAATGTAATTGAACCTATTTATTAATTTACTTATACATTTAAATTTTTTGTAGATAGATTAATTTATTTATTACTAAATTTATGTAATAATTAAAGAAAAATTAAACATTAAACAGGTCATATTAATAAAAATAATTTTTATGAAACGTATTTTATTGATATAGTATTTTTATTGAATCCACTTTTCTCCATAAAGGTCTCATTAATAATAAACTCCATTATAAATTTATAAGTTTTTTAAACATATAAAATAAAAAGAAATATTTTTATCTAAAATTTATATTGAAAATATTGTTATAAGCTGTGATAAAAGTTTCCGAAGTGTAGTTTTTCTATTACTTAATTTTTATAAGGAATTTAAGGTACTTAAATGAACTTATAAAATCTATATATGCATCGATATAAATTGTTAAATTTACACGTGAATATTTTTTTTTATATGTGTGGAAATACATGTATGTTTATTTATCCGACATGTAATATAAATTTAAATTACTTTCAAAACATAAAAAAAACCTTATGATAAAAATAATTAAAATATAAATTAATAAATACAGATTATTAGTAAAATAATCTTATTGCAAACAGAAATTTCATTTAGAAATTCATTTTATAAATGCTATCTACTATAAAAAAATATTACAAAATATTTGCAATACGGTTAAATATTTCTGTTTCATTTATAAACTTTCAATTTAATTTTTCTATTTTTTTAAATTATTAAAATGTTGCGATGAAAACAGATATATCGTTAAAAAATTATTTCAATGGCATCAAAAATAATTGTGAACGAAATTAGGAAAAAATACTTTTCTTTAGTCTTCAGGTTTTACAATAATACATATATTTTATTATTAATAGCTAAAGCAAAAATAATATTAAATACAACATATTATAAAAATTCTGTAAAATTTTAAAACTATTAATGACCAAAAAATTAACCAATGAAATATGAAGTTTATTTTTTAAAATTATTATAAATATAATGAAAATTTTTTAATAATAAATATTCTAATAGTTTCATGTAAATTATAATAATAATTGTTGTAGTATTATTTTTATATTTTATTTCACATCGTGCCATATTTGTACACAATACAGTAATTATAATTTAAATAATAATCAAAGCATTTATACCTAAAAGTATATAAATTTATTTAAAATATAAATGTATTCAATCGATAGATTAAAAAAAAAGGATTTATTACATTTAGGTTAATATTGTTAATTATTTAAAATTCATTGAAATTTATTAATTTCTTAAAGATATAAATAGCATAGAAGAATACAGCTACCTTTTGAATTTCAAATTTAATTTTTTATAAATACTCATTCCATTAAAATTATCAAGTATAATATTCTGAAATACATTAAAAAAATAGAATTGTTTTTGTGTAATAAAAATGGAATTTTCATATTAGTATGATTAAAAATAATATTTTAAGTACTGACATAATTAAAAATATTCTAAACACAAAATGCATCATAAACGTTGAAAACTTGCGAGCATTTTTTATTTTACAATAAATAGTCTCAGTCGTTAAATATTGACTTGTAATTATAACAATAAACTCTCATGACAATAATTATTGCGATGAGTATAATTAAAACACAAAGAAACATAAAAAGAAATTAAATAATAATTTTAAATGAAATATTAAAAAAAGATTGAACAAGATTGGAACGATTAGACAATTTTTTATTTTTAAGATCGTACCAAACAAGACGATATCCCAAAACATACCCATCAAAGCTTATTATTATTTTATTCAATTACGTATTTAGGCCGAACAGTAGATTGCTTCGTTAAAGAAAAACGTCGAAAATAAAAATAATAAAAAACAAGAGAAAATTATAAATAGAAAAAGAATAGGCCCGTGACAACAATAAAATAAGTGAAGCCTACTTTCGGCATAAGTCGGTACTCAAATTGTACACAAATGTATAAGTGCAATTTTACATACTTTTTTTATTTTATACTTTATCTTAATATACGCACATTATGCTAATTAAAAATATTTGTTTCGATTATTTTTACTGTAATTTATTATATTTTATACTGTAATTCAGAGAAAGCTTTAAACTTAAGAATTTTAATAATTAATTGTTTGATTCATTGAACGTGATTTTTAATGACATTTAACATACTTCCAATGAAAGTGTTATTTTGTTTTAATTTTAAAATAAAAATGGAATAAACCGATGTAGGTGTATTGTAAATCAATATTTTTTCAAGTATCCTCAAAGATTATAGGTATGGAGATAAGCTATCATAGTCATGATTAGGAATTTTGAGTATATTTATTTATTATTTATTATTTTATTCATAAATTTATTATTTAGAATAAAAATATGATTTTCAATAATATAATAATAATAAATTAATACGTGCAAGCGTTCGTGAATTTCATAAACGAAACTATGCAACATACTATCATCGTCCAAATCATTCATCTATCAAATCTGACAAAATGTGCGCCTCGATCATAAATCAAATCAAAGTACACGACTTTCGAGATTGAATCATTAAAAGTAGGAAAAACAAATTAAAATGTGGGAAGAGGCGGGAAACGAGGAGAAAAATGGGGAGCACTCAACGATTCAAGGTAAAGCTCAAAACTCGGAGCGCCACTAAAAATATCAATGGCATATCGATTGGCGATACGTCGAGAGTCATGAGAAAGTTTTCTGCGGAAATGCTCGCGAAATTTTCACGAGACAAAAGTAAAAGTCGAGAGAAGCGCGATCCTGGATCACGAGATCCGATCATCAAGATCGTAAAAGGCCGATCTCACGAGGCATTTGTGCACTAACGCGCGTGTACATAGACATACACGGACACATACGACCGGACATGTAAAGATCTATAAGCGATTTATCATAGATCGCGCAGTCGCGGAGGAGAGAAAGGCTGCTCTGCTCGCCCAACCATACTCCGTTATTTATCTATTACAAGTCACCACTCGCCACTCACTTGCCTCTGATTCACATTTTTTTATACTTCCGTCCACCTAAATCCTCTCACTCCACTTATTTCTATTAATGGGTCTGGTCTTTTTTTCGATATTTCACCTGCTCTTGATCGGAGAAAGAGGACCTTCTTAGAAATGCTCGGGAAATTCGTGGAAAGGATGGAGTTTTTGGTGTCCTCGTTGCCTCTCTCACTCGCCCGAAAGCGACCTTCCTCCTCCTCCGATTGTAGCTCGCATCTTTTCCGGACGCACAGCAACCAAATTTCTGTGCACATTTTCTATTTTTCCAAGCTTCCATTTATATTGATTCAATTGTTCTGCTATTTACAGAATTCGATTTTCGTTTTCAATGAGCAGCCTTGATCTCGACTAACGTTGTTTACACACAATTTTTGGATTTACGGACATCATCCATACGTCAAATTTTACAGAACACATATCCTCAAAATTAAAGATTAAAATTATTTTTAAAATTTCTTCTTACATTTCATCCACTTATTACCCACGTCATGAAAAATAAAACTGTGACTAATATAACTATTTCGTTAGTTTACTATGTTTTAAATGTATTATCAACTATGATCATTCATCAGTCGTAAGTTAACTTTTTAACCACTTTCATATGCATGGAATAAGCAATAATTTTGCTAAGTTTTCATCTCTCAAGAAACATTCTCTAATGTGAATAAATAAAAATAAAACACCCAAAAACACCTTGTTTTTTCTTTACATGCATGTAACTCATTGCAGTATTTGCAGTAAATATTAATCAATATTTAAAGAATCAAATCAATACTTTTTATTACTTTTTTTTAATTTTAAAATTAAATTTTGACCGATTAATCATTCACAGTCATATTTAAAATAAACAATTTTTATGTTAAACACATGTATTATTACACTTCTTTAGATCACGATATTTTTATTATTTGTAATATTTTTATACAATTATTATTCCCCCTTTACTAAAATCTTTTAATGGCTCCACATATTTTATTTTTGAAATTTTAATTCTCTAGAAAAATTAATCACTATTGGTTACAGTAAGATTAATGATTAATCTAAAATGTTTAAGCCATCCATTAGCGTTCAAATAGAACTTGTTACAACTATTTCCCATTATAAATTTTCTTTATTTCATAGAATTTACCCAATAACATTACAACATAAAAATTTGTATTTGATAAATATTTATCTGAAAGTTTAATTTTCACGGAATTACATTAAACTTGTAATATTCTGTATATTTATAAATATTGTAATATAATGTAAAGTTTCTTTAGATCCAATAAAATCAGTAAGTATGACTTGGTCTAATAAGACAAACATATATATATACTATATATAATTTATTGTATAAATATTTTTTAACTTTTTTCTCTATAAATACTCATTTTAATTCAAATTAAAAAAAGAAATTTTCATAATTTCAAAAAAAATTTTATTTAACAATCATATTATTTAACTGAGAGGTATCTTTGATTTGAATAAATAAAAAATGTCTACCAAATTTCTTTATATAGTAAATTCTTATGATAATAATTAATCAACGATAAATAATTAATTGCTCGTTATTATTTGTTTAACATAAGGAATATTATTAATTTGAATTACATGTTAAAGAGAACCTTTACGCATAGATTAAAAATCTTTAAATTTTAATTTAACTGTGTTTTAAAAGGATATGTAATTAAATAATGTTTGCTTCGATAATTATTATTAAATTTGAAAACTAATACCAAAGGATATAGTACATTGTAACATTATTTACAGATAAAATTTGCAAATTATTTTATAATAATCTATTTGTAGAACAAATGTTATAATATAAAAGCTCGATCATTTTTATAAGAAAGTAAGTTTTTATCAATGTGAATTTTTATTAATACATTTTTATTAATGTTAAACTTGAAATTAAAAATAATTTTTCTGAGTGTACATAAAACATTAATTCCCAAAAAATGTAGACCATCAATAAAAAATAGATCTAGAACAAATTTTAAATTGATTTCATTCGCATGAGAAATAACTCCACTTGAAACAACGAGCTTCTGTTCTCGTATAAAACTTAAAAATCATCACGAATAGTGCAACTCATTAAAAATGAAAAAAGGCTACACCATATTTAATGGGTTAAAAATCGTCAGGGGATTTTTTTTATGGAAAAAAAGAGTACATATTTTTGTACCCTATTTTTCCAATTATTATAAACAAAAAAATGTTGAAAAAAGTTGAAAATTGGATAGCAACCACTTGTATTAAATGTCAAAGGATTAAAAAAAAAATTGTCACCATTTGAATTTTTTGAAATTGTATCAAAGATTTCAGTATTTCTTAACGATCGAAAGCTCCCGTCGTTTGAACAACACCATCGATTAAGCACGAGTAAGTACGAAAAACGCCAACGGTGCAGGAGAAAAGAGGAAAACTTCCTTGGGAAATCAGAAGAGTAAAAAATATTGGTGGAGTGGGAGTGTTGATGATGACGGTGACGGCGATCGATGAAAATTAGAAAGTGAATGAAATGGCTTCAGGTCGCTGTCGGAAGGAGTCCTCGCTCTCTCTCTTTCCCGGTCGACGATCACTTTCCTTGGCCCTGGCAAGAACGCGAAGGCTCGACGAGTACCTCGGGAGTCGCGCGCTCACTCGTGCACTTTGCTCGTCGGTTTCCTCGCCTTCGTGGCGGAGATGCACTCGGGCACGGTAGTCGCAGCAGCTTGGAAGTCGCGGTCGTCCGAGAGTTCCTCGCCCTGGCCTTGACAACTATGGAGGATCGGTTCCAAGGACTCGCCTAGGTTAGGTCCGACCGAGCAGTTTACATCCTAGTTCGAGACTTTTCACCAAAAACTCCTCTTTCTCTCCGATTTTTCCATGTGTATTTTCGCAGTAATTATGCTTTTTTCACCTCAAAAGTCACTTAATCGGCCCTTGTCGATAGCGTGAAAACTGCCATAACCATATCTGTTGAATTAACATTTAAGCAAGATGAAAACGACGCAAATCAAGTTCTTTGCAATTATTCTTTTTGCACTCTTCCAAAGCAGTAATTCGATGATGAAAGCTATAAAAGACGATCATACCAGTAAGTATGATGTAACTAAAGCCTTAACATATTTGTAACTGTTTTTTTCAAGCGAAAAATTGTTATTTTTAACATACTGACATTGTTTATTAAATATTTGAATCTTAGGCACATCTTTCGTTAAAATTGAATACATTTTTACCTTAATATCAGAAAAATGTCTGGCATTATTGAGATTAATCCTACAGTCATTAGTAATTTAAAAGCACAGTACATTTTAGGAAAAAAGAAGGATAATTCATATATTTTAAATATTCAATTTAATTAATATATATATATATATATGTATATACATATATATTTATGTATGTCCATATTTATTTATATATACATATCTTTTGTTTAAAAATTACATGAATACAAGTGTCTTCTTTAATTTAAAAAAAAAAAAAAAAAAATCGAAATCTTTTTTGTTCATTGTCAATCTCTAACAATGTTTGAATATTTATTTTAATTAATCAATAGCTCAGTTATTCATTAGTTTACAATTAGTAATAATTTATTGCGTAAGTTTTATTATGAAGATCATTGGAATCTATTAACTAATATATTCTGCTACATTTAATTAAAATTTTTCTTTAATTTAGCTAAAATGTATTACTATTCTATCTTATTTACTTCTCTCAAGTGAATGAAAAATTTTAGTCTATAATTTTTCAAAACAAGTTTCAAGTTACCATATTTCATGAAAATGGATATTTTTATTTATTAAACAAAAAGGCTTCAAAGTATTTTAATTAAAAAGTCAAATGATTGGTTTAAATAATTAAATGTAAAACTTTATGCATTATATATTAATACCGCAAATTATTAAAAAAAAATGAACTCTTTCATTTTAAGTAATTATTACATTACTAAATTATAGAAAAACAATAAAAAATGTACCTATTTATTTAATACCGTTGTGTTTGAATCTTTTTTTAAAAAAAACATATAGTTAATCATAATTTTCACATCTTTTATTAAAAATATGAAAAAATTGCTAAAATACATATATATTCAATTATTATCAATACTTAAATATTTATATTCGAAATAAATTTTAATATTTTAAAAAATATCTTTTAAAAAAAAATATTTGATTTAAACAAATATCGATCACCTGTAGATCAACTTTTAATTATGTTTATAAAATATTCTTATTATATAACATCAAATTATGCAATAAGATTTATAATTATACATTTAAATATTTACTTTGATTCATTTACCAAGCTTATTTTTCTATTCATATTTTAATTTAAATGATGGTTTTGCAACATAATAATGTTGTTTTAATAGTAACATAATAATTTTTTCAATCTATATTATTTAATAATAATCTGTTAAAAATTCTAACTTAATCAGCTGCATGTTACTTCACAATTATAAATACTTTTTAAATATAGTGTTATTTTTTGTTAAAATTATAATGTACCTTGTTTGAATTTATCAATTATTAAAAATTATTGTTTACTTCACTTGAATTTATTAATTATATATTTAATATTGTCATTAATATGTGATAATTTATTCAAAATAATATAAAAGTTTATTTATTTTATTAAACAAAATTTTAATAAATTTTAATAAAAATATTATTTTTTTAAGATATAATTAAAAAAATAAATTTTTCATAAAATTACATTAAACTAAAATATATTATCTCAAATAATTTCTAACGTAATAATAATTCAAAATTATTAAACTGAAATAATGATAAACGTGTTGTTTTAAATTTAAGGCATAAACAATATTTATATTGATAATTATAATTAATCATATAATTAACTATAATACATTACTGTTACAATAGTACTTATGCTACATTGATAAGTATTGCATCGTAATACCGGCAATGATAAATATTTTAATTTATTCAATTAAAAAATCTATTTTTATATATATCTGCTATAAGTAATATAGTTTATGTTTATATTATTAATTTGGCTTATAATGTACCTGTAAATTTAAGGTACAAAATAAAAGTTTATAAAATCTATAAATTTACCTGAAAAATTAGTAAATTCGGTTAATAACTTGTATCAGAAAATAAAGTGCTTTATGATATATTATTATCAAAATATTTTAAAAATTTGAATTCAATAGAAATTTAAAACTAAAAAACATCAATTCCATTACTAATTTATAATTAATAAATAATGTCAAAATAAATTTATTGATTTGAAATAATTTTTATTTTTTTTTTATTATTGATATTAGTAAAGGTTTTTTAATACATGGAAAAATATTATAGTCTAAATAATCTAAATTAAAAAAAAAAGTTAGAAATTAAAATATATTATAAAAAACAAAATATCTTGAATTATTTTATAAGAAATATTTTATAAAAATAGTCTACATATTATACATTAGAAAACGGTACTTGTTAAAAATAGTACATTTTTTAATATAGAAAAAAGTAAGCGCATACTAATTAAGAATTCCTCATACTTGCATTAAAAGTCCACTATTAATTTCATAATATTTATTAATTGAAAAAAAAGTTGAGTTTGAAATTAATAGAATCAAATAAAATTATATAAAAGTACTACATTTAAATACATAAAAATGCCAAATTGGATACAGTCTATTCCAATACTAATTAGATGACTATGTAAAATGGTGACACAATTTTCTACTTATAAATGTAACTCTTAACTGTCGATAAATTTTTTTTACTGTGCATCTTCAACAATGAGCTATAAATTTTTAATAAATTTATTATTAAATCTTTGGTACATGTAAATTCTACAAAAGAATTATTTATAATTCAATAATCAATCATTAATTGCATCAAGTCTATTCTTTTTAATTTATATCCAATAATGAAGAAATATATTTTTATTTGGAAGAATAGATTAAAATTTTATATAAAATATCAAATAAAAACTTTCTTCTTACCTTGTTTTTGGATTCATGTATATATGAATATCCATATTTAAATAAAAATTTAATGTCAGTCAATATATATTTTAATACTTATTTAGACATTGCATACTGTGTTTACAATATTTTTTATTTTATTTTAAATATTTATAATTTTGCATTAAAATAAAAAATGAAAATATCCGTAAAAATAAAACTAAATAAAATCATTAAATTAGTAAAAGAACCTTAATAATATTTACGATTCTAACAATTATATATAATTAAAATAAATATATAGAAGCCGAAATCAAACGCGGATCCCTTTTTTCTTTCGAAACATTTCTAAACGCATCATTCGAAGCTATTATAGTTTTACATCGAGGCATATCTCGAACATATAACACAATACACTACAGTAACCGTGTGTATCTTTTCAAATTAAAAATATTGTTTCAAACAGGGAGAAAATAAAATTACTCTTTAGTTTTAAGGTAGAAATCAACTTCATTTTAGTGCTCATGAAAATCTCTAAATCTAAACGACTCAAATGTTGATTCTAGGTCATTTTAATGAAAAGTAGAACCAAATAAAAACAAAACAAAATATATATAATAAAAGAGAGAGAGAGAGAGAGAGAGAGAGAGAAGAAAAAACCACTTGTAAAAGAAAAGTGAATTATGAAAGTTTTTTGTCCTTTCTCTTTATCGGCGTATGCAAAACGATTTGATTCAAATGCCCGAGTAGTATTCAAAGTTCCGTTCAAGACAAATGTGCGCCACTAAAAAAAATTATAGTTAATTCCAAGTCGTGAAATCGATAACAAAAGTTCCTTCTCCACCCTGTACGTAACATCACCCACGTGCAGGCCTGATAAATTTGCCAAATAAAAGAAAGATAAATGAGAGGGAAAGTATAGGTGTGGTAGCGATGGTAGCGTCACGGCTGAGAGGTGAAAATATGCGCTGTTGAACGGCAGAATGTGGATGTCCAGCAGTCTGGCAGCGGCAGCCGCGACAACAACAACAACAACAACAACAACAACAACAACATCAACATCAACATCATGGTGCGACGACTGGGCGCATCTTCAATGGCAAGCCCAGCAGACGAGGCTCCTGGCCTTGGCAGGTATCCCTACAGTTACTGCATCCGAAACTTGGATTCATTGGGCACTGGTGCGGTGGCGTACTCATCAACCAAAGTTGGGTCCTCACCGCAGCGCATTGTGTACACAAGTAATTTATCAAATATCTTTACAAATTTTCCTTTAGTTATATTTATTAATGCATAAACTTATTATTCGTTTATATTTTCCTTTTAAAATTAATTTAACTATTACACAAAAAAGTTCACTAATTTTATGCTACGAGGATATGCTTAGAATACGTTATTGTTCCATTTAAAAATTCATTAGATTCAAAAAATCTTTATCTACCGCTATTATGATAATATTAAAAGTATTTATTTAAATGCAAAAACTTGATGTTATAATTTAACTACTTTCATAATATTACGAATAATTAACGGGATACATTAAAAAATTATTAGATTTATATGTAAATATCTAACAGTAAAGTTAATATTTTAATGTTTTAGTAAATACAGTAAATGTAAATACTTGAGTAATTTAATGTTGAATATTTGTCTTTGTATCTATAGAAAAATTAAAATATGTTAAATTACAAATCATTCACTATATAAAATTTTAATTTATTATCTAATAATATGAAATGTACAATAAAATTAAAATTTGAAATTTAAGAAATAATAATAAAAATTAAATTTTATAATTTGTTACGCCATTGATGATTTATTACAATTAACAATTAAATTAATTTAATCATTATTTCGTTCAATTACTAACCAAGTCTAATTTATAAAGTTGAATACAAATTATGATACTAATTCATCTTGTTATGCTATATATTTTACAAAAATAAAACTGAAATGAATGATTACAAATAAAATTAAAATATTTAATAAATAGTAAAATAATTATAACTTAGAAATCACAACCATAGTTAATAAGAATTTAAAATGTAAAAACTTTAAAGATTAAAAGAAAAAACCTGTGCTGTAAAATAAATTGTATACATAAATGTACGTTCAGAATCGAGAAATTAATTAAAAGAAATGACTACATTTATTTAATCGCCACATTTCAACTTTTTCATGAATTAAATGTTCTAAATATACCAGTTTTCAAATATATATATATATATTTGAGTTTTCAAATATATATATATATATTTGAAAACTTATGTTATGTACATATATGTACATAACATGGAATATAATATCAAATGTTTTATTTTTCAGTGTCTATTAATTTTTCACAACGAAGGCATAAATGATTTCACTGCGTAAAATATAATAAAGTTGGAAAACTATTGGAAATGACTTTGAATCCTTTAATTTTAGTGACTTGTTCAATCTTCCAATTGGTGCATTGTGGACAGCTGTTGTAGGGGAATGGGAACTGGATTCTGGTGGTCGAGGCTCTGCTCGTTTGCCTGTTGAACGTGTCATCCTTCATGAACATTTCGAAAATTATGTACACGACATTGGTGAGTGAACCACTAATTCGTATTCATATTTAATTGAAAATATAAAAACCAAAATTCATAATTTTTATAATGAATATACATTTCCACAAATCATGTACATGTATGATTATTAAAATTATAAATTTCAAAAATTTCATATTTTTTATTCTTTTTTAAATAAATATTTATGTATCTTACAATTTTTAAGTGTAAATCAAATCGAGTTAATAATTCACCTAGCTATCTTTCAGTAATCAGCAAAAAATTTTAAAAAAGTTTTAAAAAAACTATAAAATAGATATAATTTCATGGATTGTACACTCTACTAATAAAAATATATTTATAAATAAATCCATTCATCATTGTATTAATTCAAAACAAAATTTAAAAATTCAAATTAAAAAAACTTAGTTTATATCAAGTACCAAATTAAATTCAAATGAAATACATCAATTGATACAGTATACTTTCGTTTAAACATAAAGTTCATAAATGAGAAACATTATTTGAAAGATAATAATTTCAATAATATGAACGGAAACATGTGAAACTGAATTTTTAAAATTATTTTCCATGTAGTAACGTCTAATAGTAAACTAGGCAATACAATATAAATTGAAATTTATTAAAATAATAAAAACTTTTATTGAGCTTACATATTCTTCATACTTTACATAATATTTTATTACAATCGTGCATACGCAAATACACATAAATTTTGCGCTATTCGTATTTTTTAATACACTGAAGACTATTAAAATAAAATAATATTAATTGGTAACAAAAATTTAAAGTCATAAATGTTTCATGTTTGATGTATCATCTTTTATACGATAAAAGAATATTTCTAAAAAAAAAACATAAAAATATTTAATCCGTAATTAAAATTTTATAAGCACTTTATTTTTATTAATTTAATACAAATTATTAATTTTTTTCTGTTAAATATTTTTATTTTATATTTTTAAACTGCAAATTTTTACAGAATATTATAAATAAAAAATCGAAAATCTTTGAAAATTATTGCAAAAAGTTAAATTAAAATTTAAAAACTTCAAACATTTGTATTAAATTTGTTTTAGTAATTTATAGGTTCTTATTGACAACTGTCAATAAAAAATCTTTTTAATTTTCTTTTTCTTCGATGATTGAAAATTACTATTATTAATTAATTGTATTTAAATAAATCTCAAACAAAGATTTGAATAAATATTGAATATTGAAATGATAAATTCAACTGATATCGTTTGTTTCTTTGCCAGCGTACCAAATTTTAATAGAATAAAATATAATAATTATAATTAAAATCGCATATTTCACACACCATCGGAAGCAGAAAACTCATAGAACTATAAATGTTACTTTTTTTTTAAATCGAGACTCCGAGCGATTTCTCTACCAATGGCTAAGGCGAGTAGAGGTGAAACTGCGGAACCGATTTGACAATATTTATCCTGAATACTCGCATCTTCAGAAAACATGTAGTTGTCCGGAAATCCTTGAGACCGTGCATACTCCCGTACGCTCACAAACCTCGGCTGCGTAGGGTGAATTATTGGACCCTTTTTAAGAAACACCAATTTAAAGAAATTATTTTATTGATAATTTAATTATTTTCTAGTTTGGCTAAATTAAATTATATTTTACTTTTTTTGAGATATATTTATTGTGTGTGTTACTGCTCGTTTCGCATTTCATGTATAATCAAGCATAATAAAAGGTTTGTTTAGTTTACATAATAAATATACAATAATTACTATTAAAAAAGAAAATAAATAAAGAATTTATGAATTATTTCTTTAACATTTTTGTAATTCTAATAATTATTTTTTATACGTGTTATTTCTCGACTTATGAAATTTGATTTTATGAAATATGCAGTTTCGAATGAATAAATTTTAGATAATTTAATTGACTTTTTTATGCAAAAACATTAATTTTTAATTTTTAATACATTGCAAATAAAAATTATTTACTTGAAATATATTAGTTTCATATTTTCAATTTCTATGACAATATTTTATGTTAATAAAGTACATTTTATTTAATGTTATTAACAGTTATTGTTTTACGTTTGAAATTAGTTCAATTAATTTTTTAGCAAAGTAAGAAAATAAATTTTCTCAAATTATGATTTACTCTTTACATATGAATTCTTTATATTCTCCAAAACAATGCTTTCATTGTTTAAAATTTCATATAAAGTATAATTTACAATGCAAGTATAAAATACAAGTAATGTTACAATGCAATAATAATAATATAACATAATAATATAATAATACTAATAATATAATATCATTATAATCCATGGAATTGTATCCAACAATCTAATGTGATAAAAAATATATTTTTCAAATGTTTAGCAATAATAATTTATCATAAATGACCTATAAGCAAAAAATGTAAAAAATCTAATTAACTTTGAAAAGATTTCCTTGCAATTATAAGATTTTTAGCCTTAAAATTTAGTCAACCAATTTCAATTTATTTATTTCTTTAACTCTTTATAATATAAAAATTTTTCTTTAAATTAACATACTGTGTTCGAATATATATGAAAAAAAATCTCACCTGCTTACTGAGAAGTTCTGGATTTGTTGAAGTATTTGTAAAAAATCCATCCCATGATAACCTACTGTAAAGTCCGGGCCAATATTTATTTTTGGAACCTGAATGTACAAGATACCATGGTATCAAACTAGTTTCTTGCCCGTTTCTAAAAAGATAACAAATTTTGCCAATCGGACAGCTACAAGTACCCATAGCAACATCATCCAAATCATTATTCTTCTTATTTCTCCTTTTGTCATCGTAAATACTAAATAATTTAGAAAAAGAATAAAATAAATTATATGGATCTATACATTGTACAAAAAATTTAAAACTTAAGCCATATAATAAAATAATAACAAAATCTCGTTTTCGTAATTGCATAATTATCTAATTGTGCTAAAAAATAAGGTATCGATATAACATATTACGTTATTTTTATCAAATTTTTAAACATATCTAAGATTGTAATTACATTTATTGTTATATATTTTTCATTTTAAAAGCTAAAAATCATCGTCACCAACATTAAAGGAATGATGGTTTTTACGTAATTTTATCAAATTAAAAATTATAATATATAATGTAAACAAATTTTTCTTTTATATTAAAAATTTATTTTAAATTTAACAGAAATTTACTTCTCAATTTTTTGTTTACTAAAATTAAAACTGCATTCTAAGAAGTCATCTTTAAAGAAGAAAAATATATAAATATTTACTAACAGTCTTTTCATAATGCTTCCATCATTTAACTGAAATTCGATATTGGGTATATTTCGCCAATCAGATCCTGTAGCCATGGGTATTTGTATTATCCTAGCCTGTATAATTGGATCCAAATCCTTACAGATATGATCATAAAGAATTGGCTCATGCATGTTCAATCGCATCTAGTATTCATGAATTTAAAAATATCATTTTATGTATTAATATTTAATTGATTAAGTATAAATATTATTGATAATTTATTGTTGTTTAATCAATGTTAATTATCGTCATAACTAATTAAAATAGTTACTTTACAATACACAATATACAAGAAATATTTATATATAATTATTTATTTATATTAAAATTTTTATTCATATAACAAAATTACTCAATCAAATACATACTACATATAACAAATTTTTGTTGTTTGCATGAAATATAATCTATAAAGTATTAAATTTTCAGAAAAGTTTATAGATTTAATTTTAAATTGATGTTATTTTTAATAAAATATTACCATTTTTTGATAATAGTATATTGGTTTTCCATTGTAGTTAATGATTCTTTTGTTATCTCCTGATTTGATAATTGGTAGATCATGTAATGCATCTCGTACAGTCACAGTTTTATACGGTGCTGATTCAATCCAATTATTTTCTTGAGTATACTTGAATTATTAAATTAAAAATTATTTTTTTAATACAATTATAGTATGATTGGTAAATATATATTAACCATTTTATGATTTTATATACATTGTATAAATTAATTTAAAATTAAATTTTTATATTCAAAGTTTTTTATTACATGAGAACTACCTTTTTATCGTCTATAATTATTTCTGATTTACAATAAGATTTTGGAAAGACATGAAGATGTCTAGGAAACTTTGGTAATATTTGTCCTGGAGCTGCACCAAGAATCACAGATCTAAAATTTTTTATTTTTTTTTATTGTATGAATACAAAATCTAAATAAATTATTTTACTTCTCATAATAATTAAATTTTTAATATATTGTATACAGATTATACAATTATGTGATAATTAAGTGAAATAAAAAAAATTTCAATGAATACTTTTGATATATTCAATGTGTTATTTTAAGTGATATAACAATTAAAATGTATTTTTTTTTAATCTTTTAAATTTAAAATATATTGTTTGATATTTAATGAATATATGCTAGTATAATTAATAATGTATAATTTCAAAAATCATATAATTATAATTCTATCAGTACATAAAGTATGATTCTGTAAAAATTTCAATTATTATCAATAATTCACAATATGCACAAAAATAATATATATACATGTAGGTACCATTAATAATTTTTTACTTTATTATTAATTTTTTACCTTGTGCGATTTTGTGGAGCTCCGTAAGAACCAACTTGTAATAAGTCGAATGAAACTTGATATCCCAAACTTACGAAACAAGCTAAACTGAGCTTAAGAACAGTATTATTTTTAATAAATTCTTCGTCTGCCTCCAACAAAAACAATAACGGCTTATAATATTCACAATACGATATAAATGTTGCTACAGACGAGTTCTTAAACGAGGAAATATTTAAATTTCTATAATTTTTACACGGAAGTGAAGCGCAAATAAATTCAACGTCTTGATGGGCGGGTAAAAGTTGATTATTAATACACATTTCACCCTGCAAAAATGGCAATTTTAGTTTTTATTTTTTTATTATTTTTATGAAATTAAAATATAATTTGTTTGTCCTATTTTTATTGTAGAACAGGCTACAATATAAAAATTACTATTTTATTAATTATTTATATTTATAAATCGTTTATTATTTTTAATAATTTCTTAATATCCATAAGAATTATGATAGTAAAAAAATCATTAAATATGATTATATAGTATTTAAAATAATAAAAAATATTATTATTTGAAACACATCTATATTATATAATTAATTACTCACTAAATATCTTAAGCAAATAATATTAAATGTAAAAACAGATTGGATTTATTTTTATATTTATTCCTACTTATTTATTTAATTACTCTAAAAATAAAAACTACATTATTTTAAAATTTATTGTCTCATTTTTCTATTGATATTTGAATTGATATGTATGTATATTTATGTATACATATATACTATACCTCCATAATTAATTTAAAAATATTGTTAGCATGTTCAACAAAAACTACAGTGTCAGGATTATTTAACTTGTAAGTTTTAGCTGTTAATATATTGTTTTCAATAGCCCAGCAGATTTTTGACACTCCAGCTTGAATAAGTCCTAATGACAATCCTAAAAATTTATCAAATATATAAAAAGTTTTTTTATATGCACTCAACTGAAATTATAATATATGTATTGAAATTGAAAAAAAAGCAAATATAGATTATTTGATTTACATAAAGCAAAATAAATCTTTATTTCAAGTATTTGCAGTGTAAAAAAAATATAAATTACGTTTATTTGATATTTAATACAGTAAAAATATATTTTTATTGCATTTTTAATATTAAATATAATTATAATTTTATTTACCTCCACAACCAGCGAAAAGATCTAATGTTTTTAATGTTTTTACAACTGGGTAATCTCTTGCAATTTCCAATATACTTGATTTACAATTATACATTCTTTTATCAATTCGGTAAAATTGATTAATTTCATACATCCGTGTAAAATAGAAACGATCAGGTCCCTTATTTAACCACTCATACAAATTTTTTAAATTTTTGGCATATGTTACATAACACTTATTAATGACATTAATAAATGGAACTGTACATTCTAAAATTTGAAAACATAATTATAGAAAAAATGATTAAAAATAATTCAATAAATAATTATGAATAAATATTAAGTTTCAATCTGTACAAGAAAATTTATATTAAGTTGTTTAAATTTGTTTAAATTTGTTTAAATTTATTTAAATTTATTACCTAAATAATTTGTATAACAAATTTATATATATTAATAGAAGGGCATTCAAAAACAAAATAACTATTAATAAATTTTTTAAAATGTTATATTTATGTAAAAAATATTAATATGTCAAATAATGTATGTATATATATATATATCTATATATATATATATATATATATGTATATAATGTATGTATATACCTTCATTGCTATAAAATAGCATATTTAAATCACATTGATAAGATATATCTCCCTTGTGTGTGTTTTCTGGTCGATACAGTTTTTTTACTTTAATAAATAACTTATTCTCAACTGTAAATATTTGTATTATTAATCCTATGTCAAAAGGTTTTGGACTACAAAGTTTTGAATTTATTCCCAAATCCTCAAATTTTCTATAATATTCAGGATACTTTTGATCATTAATATCTTCAATTATATAATTATATAATTTTACTAGAAAAAAATTAAAATTGATATTATATGAAGTCTAAAAAAATATTTTTAAATCAAATGAAGTTTATAAATTAAAAAAACAAAAATTAAACCAACCATTATTATTCGATTTTGGATACTTATAATATAAAGACTCTGGTTTTAAGTACACACAACTTCCTACACTATATTCTTCATCTTTGTACATCACTGTGCGATAAGTAACGCAAATATCATTTTCTTCTAGTTTATGAAATAATCGAGGTGTATTTCGCTCATTTTGTAAACGTACAACTTCACAATTATAACAAAATTGATGTGATATCTCTGCTGTCGACTTAGAAATTTCATTATTAAATTGTAAATCCCGAAAATATCCACTTACAGGATCATAACACTTCTGATAAAAGAAACTATATTCTGATAAATCTTGATTAAATTCAATAATTCCTTAAAAAAATAATTAGTTTATTTGATATAATATTATAAGATTACAATTATTATATTGCTCAAATGACACTTAATATTCTATTTCATAATATTCAAATACTTTTTACCTTCTATATTTATTACACAAAGTTTCTCAAAATAATCCAATTAAAAAAAAGGATAGTGCATAGTTTTTTTTAATTGTTTATTATGATACATATTTCTAATATTTTAATCAATGATTTATAAATTTATGAATGTAAAGCATTTCCTTATTTAAATATTTTAAATAATTTAAAAAGATTTTTATATTGCTTTTGATATATTTTAAAGGATATTTCTATTTATATTCAAAATATAAATGTATTTTTTCAAAATTAAAAGATAAAATTGAAAATAATTTAAATTTTTTATTTATTTGAAAATATTATTCACCATGTCATATGTTTATTTTATATTTCATAAATATTATAGAATTAATTAATTCAATGATCTATAAAATTTCAAAATTACGATATTAAAACACATAATTATTAATAAAGTTTTAAAGACATTATATTGAATATTTGATTAATTTTGAAAAAATTTACATCATAAATTAATATATAATATAGCGGTAAATAATAATTTAAAAAAAAAAAAAAACAGTCCGATTCTTTTAAAATCATTTATTCGAAATATCAAAAAATTTTAATATTTTTATTTAAGACTGGTAGTCTTAGGAATAAAAATTATTGTAATATATTTTTGCATTAAGGAATTAATTCTTTACTAATCGCTTATAATCAAAAAATGAGAATCGATAATTAATTATACTTAATACATCTGTCTTTTTTTCTACCTGTATCGACTTGCGACGTGGGTGGAATTCGCCGATAAACTTTAGCTTTTTTTACCACGCAACTCATGGCCAAGTTACAGCACTTATTAATATCAAATAATTCTTTAGAATCAAACAGATTTCCTAATACTGTATCCCTCTGTGACCATAAGTAGTTTGCGTGAAATCTGAGGATGCCAGATTTTTCTTCCCACATATATGCAACTTTAACAATTTGAGCAGGTATACTTGCATTCACTGAATAAATATAAACGAAATCATTTACGTTGATGATTTCATCATCAATCTTTATAGAATTATAGTAAATTTTTTCTGACTCTTGAGCAATAGGTTTTCCTAACCACGAAAGTTTGCTCCGAAAACACGAAAATATTTTGATATTGTTTTTATAAACGTTGATACTATTTTCAATTTCATTTTGTGAAAGATTTCCGTTATTCTTAACATCTTCATAGTTCGCGAGCTGAACACAAAATATAAACTTGTTATCAATAATTATTATAAATGTAAAAAAATTTGTTTTTATAAATCTTATATTATAATTCATTTTTGAACGACATTAAATAATATGTAATTGTATAATTTATTCAATATATTACTGTAATTATAATATATATATAAACAATGATCTGTAGATTTTCAATAACATTCAAAAGCTCGTTAATAATACAAGATACATTTGTATTGATGAAAAATATCATTAAAAAACAATAATTTAAAAACATTTTTAAAAAGTTTAAATTGTCAATTAATTTTTTATTTAAAATTTGTTTTTATGTTTAAAATATGATATGCATTTAATCTAACAATTTGCATAGAAAAAGAATTGTTCATTTTTATTTATACGATAAGTTTTAGTAACTTTTAATGAGAAAAAATCTTAAGAATTAATTAACTATTATAAATGGTCGAAACAATTTTATCTTAAATTATACCTGAATTTGGCGATTCAAGCAACATCTTTGTAAATACAATATATTTTTTCTCTTATTGCAAGCTGTACAAACTTTACTAAGAGGCCACTGACATAATTTACAAATTCCACACTTATTCTGGCATCCATTTTCCAATTTTGCATTTAAAACGTTGCCCTTAATATGTAAGAGTCTATTTATTAGTTGTTGTGTAGCTGAATGATTTGTTCTATCTCTACATGCTTTTTCAATTAAAATTTCACGATAGTTCTCTTCCAAATATTTCCAATAACCCTGTTTAAAAATATGAGAAGAACATATTTATATGTTATCATTCAATGAATTAAATCAAATTCATAGTATTACAAATTTTTGAGTATTATTTTAAATATACAGAATTAATTTTATAATATATTTAAAATTTAATTTATTAATAAACTATGCAATATAAAAAATACTTTTTTTATTAAAAGAAAATTTCAATTATAATAGAAGCAATATTTGAAAATTTTATAAATCATATTAATTCAATATTATTCCTCACTGACATTTCTTTTCATATAATACAAAAAAAACTAAAAAATATTAAAAAATTGACTATAAAATAATACACGATTTTTGTTACGATGTAAAAAATATACTAAAAAATATGAATTAAGTTATAGTTTCTTTCCTTCCAAATTTAAATTAATTAAAAAAAAAAAGATATTTCTTAAAAATAAAATAAAAAAGCACCCTGATGCATACATTATAAAAAGCTGCATTTACTACTAATTTTTAATAAATAATAAGAGTTTGAAGAAAAAAAATACTACTTTTTTACATTAAATAGTTTATACATTATATTAGAATTAATGCTTTCATTGCTTTGTACAATATGAGATTAAATCGATAATGTATTTGATCCATTTTTTACCATTACTATAAACGTGAACTCTACTTTGTTGTAAAATATGAGTACCATAAAAAATATCTGATCGGAAATAGTAAATATTATTTTAAATAAATGTTTAATTGAAATTTTTACATTTTGCCAAGTTTGAGTTCTATCGAATAGTGTGCTACCACTAAGATCAAGGAGATGACGAATACAAGAGGCCAAGACAAGTAATGGTTGCCACGGTTTTGCTTCTTGGTCGAACAATACCACTTGTTCGCAAATAAATGATGCATAGGACATCAGCGTGTCCTCGGTGAAGTTCGGCAGTAAATTATTAATACTTGGTGTATTCTATAAAAAAAGTTTTATATTTTGTACTACAATTATTTATTTAATTTACATAAATTTATTATTTTATTTTAAACTAGGAAGTTGAACAAGAAACTTGCCTAATTTAATAATATAACGGTTCTTTTATTCTCTAATTATTTTTTATCCAATGTAGTGTGCAGTAAATTTTTCTTAATAAATCGTTGTAGATCTTTGATAATATGTTCGTTTTTGTTTTGTTTTTATTATTATTATTAATAATTATTTGATAAATATGATGATGTAAAATATTAAATTTTGAAAAGAAAAATTGAATTTATTGAAAAATCTATCACATGTTAAGAAAGCCATTTTCAATGTGTTTTTCTTCAACATATGAAAAAAAAAGTTAATAATTTTAAAAAAGATTATAAATTTAAAAATATTCTTATGTAAGTTTCATCAGATATTCTTTTTCACCTGAATCGGCAATTTGAAATAAGTGATCACACAAATTTTCGAACATTAAAATCAACCTTGACCAAAAAAATAACTTAGTAAAGCCAATAAAAAACGTTGAATAATATTGACCATTAAATGATTACTAAAAGTTCAACATTCAATTTAAAAAATACGAATAATATAAAAACAAAAAAAATTAATAATATATTACAAATTTATTGAAAAAACTGCAGCTAAAGTCGAGAAAGGTAGACAAAATAAAATAATAATATAAAACAAAAGGAATAACCGTTACAAAGAGATGGACGTACAGAAATATTCAGAAATTGTTAAAAGGAAGTATGAATAGGTTGGATTATCAAGGATCAATTACTAAGAAACCGATAGTCATTTTTGTAAATACATAAACATTAAAATATTGATACTAACCAGCCTTTTTTTTCTCTTGGTAATAAATTTTGATAAATCTAAAATTTAAGCTTTAATCAAAAGTTATTTTATTAATTTCATTTCAAATATAGTATATGGGGTGAAAACCTTTAATAGGACGTGAAATTGAACTCGATAAATTACTAAATATTAACATTGATCCGTAACAATATCGCAATTAAATTTATTTAAAATACTATTGACAATATTAAGAAACGCTTTCTAGAATATTATAAGTTTAGAATAAAGAAAACGCACAAAAAACAATTATTTTCTGTTTTAATAAAATGAATTCATAAAAGCACTAAAAAAAATTAAAATTTTCAAATTGGTAAATATTTCTGTAAGCCCACAATATTATTAAAAAGAATACAAGAGGATTACATTATAAAATATTCATTCAGAAAAATAATTTATATACATACACACACACACACACACATATATATATATATATTAATTATTAAAATAAATATACAAATTAAATTTTTTTTTTTTAAACCACTATTTGTCATCGGAGGTTATAAAATATGCAGAGGAGTTTTTACTGTTTGTCTCTGTCCCCCTTTTTTTCGATCATTAGAAGCGGCAGATTATACATTCGCACGAAAGATGTTTTTCAGTTTTGTAATTCGGCACGATAAGCCGATAGTGGAATGTTGATAAATAATTTAAAATTTTTTATAAATTTTACAATTTACCTTATCGAATAGAATTTTTGAAATTAAAATAAATTAAATTAAAAATAAGAGAAAAAGAAAATAATAGTAAAGTTTTTATTAGAAAATTTATATTTATTAAAAGAAACAAATCAAATTAAATTAAATTAAAATTACCTAAATATGACTTAATTTTTATATTCTTATTATTTATTTCTTGTAATAAATATTATAAATTTTGTATAAATATTGAAATATTGTTCATCTGTCAAAATGTTGCCGATATACGAAGTATAGTTTTATTTTGTATTAACACATTGTAATAGAATTATTATTTTTTATTAAAATGACAACATCATAGATGTCTTGTTTAATAATTTTAAATAACACAATTATTAAATAATAATTAACTAAGTCTTTTTAGTTTGAAAATTAATTTACAATAAAGGATGTTTTTTTTAATATAGGTATAAAGTATCAGGAGAAAATAAAATATTCACAATATTTCTTTTTATTATTTAATTAATTACTTTCAATAGATTTATTATTATTTTTATTAAAATGTTAAAAATTGAAAATCGTATTTAAAAAAGGAAATTTAAAAATAAATAGTAATTTCAATGTCATTTTCTTTTCATACAAACAGAATTTTATAATTAACTACAATACAAAATAACTACAGTATAATTTTTATTTTAATTTCTTACATTTTTTAAATAATATTTAAATTATTAAATAGTGGAAAATAACAATTGATACATTTAAAATACATAAATATCTACAATACTTACTTGAATTGTATACAATAAATCTTCATACGTAGCATTTGGTTCATAAACAAGATACTCAATAACTACTTTACTAATTGCAATTTTTATTATAAAAGATTTCATAAAAGGTGCATATTCTTTAGATGGCTCCATCAAAATGTAATCTCCTATCTGAGTTTTAATGCATATTATTGGTTGATTTTTCTTAACAAATGATTTTATCCTCATATGTTTAATCGGACCAAAATTTTTACCAGGTACACCATTCTCTATTGCAGGATTATCACTTTGAATAGGTTTAACATATCCAGAAAAATAAAGTTCTACATTCATTTCTATTGATTCATAATTAAATGGATACAAATGACCATTTTTACAGTAAATGCTATAAATATATAAAACTATTAATTTATAATCATACATGTACTTTAATTAGTATTTATTTGTAATATTAATTTGTAATGAGATTGTTTTAGAATAAATTAAGAGATGTATTAACAATTTTAATTTAATTTATTCAACATAATTCTTTAAATTAATTATCTACAGCAAATATTTTTTAATGACTATAAAAATACATTAAAATATAATAAAAGTAACTTAACTATTTTATTGTTTAAAAAGATAAACTTACCTAAAATCAGTAATTTTATTTAATATTGTATTACCATCCTCTACTGTATTTTGATAATTTTGATTAACGATTAATAAACGTGCATCAATATTGGCTAATTCTTCATCAAAACCATGCTGAGGTTTGCCACTGTACAATATCAACTGATTGTCCAGTGTTTGTTTGCATGTTTCACAAATATAATCATTTCTTTTAATATTATATTTTATATCATGAACATCGTTTAATTCTTTTACAGAAAATTGTTTGATTTTTTTTTTTGATTTTTTTTTTATTTTTCGTTGAACTTTGTTGAGTTTTGCAATTTTTTTATTATTTATATTAATATTTATTGACTTTTTATTTTTAATATTTTTTAAATTTATTGGATTACAATTGTTATTTTTATTATCTGTTTTTTTATTGATAAATATATCTGTTACCATTTTATTTTCAACATTTACCAAGTTGTTTAACTTGTTATTCATAAATTTGTTATTTTTAATTTGAAAAACATTTTTTTCTTTGTCATTATTAGATTTCAATTTTTTATCTATTAAATTAGAATGAGCTTCTAATTTAATTCTTAATTTAGTTTTAATATTAGTATTTATAATTGGTTGATAAATCATTTTCTGTTTTTTACTTGATAATTGTTGACCTTTTTCAGATAAAATAATTTCATCTAATTCATTCATGTTCATTAATTTATTAAAACAAAATTTGTATTTACTTATTTTTTTTTTAACTTAATTTTAGATTTACTTATTATATCTTCTTGTTTTTGATTAATTAATTTGATTTAAATTACATTTTTTATATCTTCATTATATATTCTGTGTAATATACAACATAAGATCCAATGCGTTTCTGTTTTATATCAAAGATTTGTCATTTTATATGAAACCATATATATCTTAGCTAACAATTTATAAAAATAAAAAAAAATTTAATTAATTATAATAAATTAAAAGTATTTTCTGTACTATAAGAAAAAGAAATGTTTTAATTATATATACCCACACACATGCATATGCGTATACACACAGGTCTCGTGCAACGATTCACACACGCGCAGAATAACAAAACACGCATAAGTATTGTTTAATTATATAATTAATAAATAAATAAATAGTCATTAAATTTTAATTATTATTATTTATTCATATCAATAGAATTTGATTTGGATAAATATTTTTTAAACTAACGTTTTATCGTTAGAAACGTGATTTGAATATATTTGAATTTTGAATATTTATATAAAAAATGTTAAAAACTATATTTAATTTATTAAAAAATTAATATTAATCGATTTTTATGGATGTATGGAATTGTATTTATTCCTTTTATGTCAAACTGTTTGAATAATCTACTTTAATTATCTACAAACCAGAATTGCCTTATTGGTCACTTCAAAATTTATCAACCATAAAAACGCATTGTTTAAATTATTATTGAAATTTTTATAAAATATAATTAATAATAAAATCCTATACTCCAAGATATTTATAATAAAAACGAAATAAATAAATAATCATTTGCTATTTAAATATAAAAAAAAGTTTAATTTAAAATTTATTATATTTAATTTTTAATTTTATCAAGTAAATATATATTTTTAATGTTTTAGTTTACCTGTTTCTTCTTAAATGAAAAAATGAAACCTATACAGCTGAAAAAATTTTTGTCAAAAATAAATTGTTGAATTAAATAAATGTCTGGCACGTGTTTCATATATTATCTTCCGAGAAAAAACTAGATCTCATACTACAAAGGCAACGACAGCTCATTTGATATCGAATTTCAATAAACTGGACGACCAATTCGTGAAAGTCAAATTGGCGATATTAAACTTTTATTTTTCAAAATCGATGTTGCATTATTGAAAGCATTATTTTTTAAAGAAAAATTAAAAATATAATAAACCATAAAAGGCTAAATTTAAAAATATTTTTATTTTTGGATTACGATACGTTAATGCATTTCCGTAATTTAGAGAAATAATTTATAGCTGAATGTTAACATATTATTACTTTTGTATGATCTTTAAAAAGTTGTCTAATGCTATTATTTTATACAAATATTTTAGTTATTTTTTTATAATTACGTTTAAAGATATTAGAAAAATTTTTAATGTTTAATAATCAATATAAATGCTTCGATTGTAAAATATTTCATTTGGAAAAATCAGTTTTTTATAATAAAAAACTAATGATATTTAAAAAAAATTAATATTTTTCTTGAACAATTTATTATAAAAAATGAATCACACGAAAAAACCAGAAACTAAGTTCGAAAAGCGCCTTTGGCCCGAGGACAATGTTATGTTTAAAATTAGTAGAGCGTCGTTAATCTTCCATATATATATTTCATCTTTGCAAATTACTATATTTTCAACATAAAATGAATAAATAGTTTCTCAAAAATAATATAAAAATAATAGTTTTGCCTGTATTCGTTTATTCCTCTAACATTATCAATATATCTCATTTTACAATAATTATATAAGAAATAAATCTAATTAAGTAGAAAGAATACATGCACCTGATTATAATAATTATAATAATTAGAAAAACCACTACCTCTTTTCAATTTTAAATATATTAACGGGACTGTTGGTTGGAAATAATTTCGTAGAAGTAAATTTTATATTAAGTTAAGATGACTAAACTACTTTCCATTTATGGTTTCATTTAAATGTATTTTTCAACTAATATATTTAAAATCCTTAAATTAATTAATAGTTAAAGATTTATCAATTTCACACATAATAACTTATTAAATTTATCCGTAATTAACTTGATGTTTCGAATATTGATCATCAGAATTTCTTACGATAGGCATACTGCATTAACTAAGAAGAAATTTGCTTAAAATGTATGTGTACATGTGTTGCACATTCATTGAAATTTTCTAGGATGCATAATTGTAATGGAATAGGTGTATTTTTCTTAACCTTAAGTTGATTCAACGTGTAAATTTATTTTTTTATATTAAAATTGATCATATTCTCTGAAAATCATATACACTCACAAGTATTTATTCGCATAAGCCTACTTTCGTTATCCAGTGTATTTAACGTTTCTTTTATTTTTCTTTTTTGTTTCATATTTTAAACAGCAGCTTTCTTTTGTACTTGGAGATGATGATATCGGATAGAAAACGAAACGAAAACATATTTTAAATCATTTTAAAACCGTTTTATTATTTTAATTACTTGACTGAATAAAAACATTTGAAAACTAGAAAATATATTTCTGAATTTTAATATGCAATCAAAACTATGAATCGAAATACTATCAAAATATGGCGTGTGCGTATTCGCTGTAATGATGAAAAATGAATATTTCATACTTGATCTTCGGGTTAATTTGTAAAAGTGAGCAGTTTTTTTGGTCTTTGATATTAAATTATTAGTTTCAAATGAATTTTTTTACAAGTTGAGCCAAAAATACTTCCTCGCCAATTGTTAAAATTGGGACAGCTGAAAATAATTCAGATAAAAACAAAGTAAATTAATCTATTGTGATAAAGAACCCAAAAAGTGAGCTGTAACTAAATTAACGTTTTTCAGACTCATAATTTAGTAAAATTAACTTGAAAATTATTAACTTGAAAATGGCGTTACAGCGCTTATGAAATTGGCGAGACCGGCTCCTCTCTCGAAGCTAGTGCGGATAATTTGCTTGCCCGGGGAGGAAGAGCAACCCGGAGCAGGTGTGCAATGCGTAACCTCGGGGTGGGGTCGCTCGGGACCATCCCCAGCATTGTCAACGGCTCTGCTGGAGGCCAATGTACCCCTCCTGGAGTTAACTCAGTGCCTCAAGGCCTACGGGAAGTCAGTACCGATACGTGAGGGTCATCTATGCGCCGGCAATACCGACGGATCCTCGGGTAGTTGCGTTGTGAGTTCACGATTTTTAGTAAATTTACTAAAATTTATTTATATTTTGTCATATTCCTACATACACTTACCTCAAACAATTTCAACATTGCAGCACTTTAAAATTGGTCGATATTTATTTAATATCCCCTCTCCTTATTTTTTTGTTTATACTCTAAATACTTAATTAAACCATTTGGAGCGAATGTAAAAATCATTCAATATACTTGCAAAGTAGTTTTTAATAAAATACATTTTAAACTCTTTTCAAGTAATATTCAAATAAATCTTATTTACCTTTTTTATTTCATATTAATAATAAAATACAAGATTTTTTAATTGTTTTATTCTTGAAAAAATATTTTAAACATTAAATTGAACTAAGGTTTATGTTCGTATTCAGGCTTAAACAAAACCTTAAATAAACCAATTTATTATCGACTTTGATAGATAAATGTATAAAAAATAACTGCTCCATTTTTAGTTTCATTAATAACTAGTAAATGAGTAAATGGTAAAGTAAGATTTTATGTTATATGCAATAATAAAGAAAGTTGAATGATAAGAGATGATCCATTTGTTAAATATTGGGGAGGATAAATTATTTTTCAATAAGCATTTTGTAGAGATTCATAAAAAAGGCTTATTGAATAGTAATTTATGCTCCCCTATATTTAACAAATGGATCATCTTTTATTATAAATATATTTAAAGTAATCTCGTATAAAAATAAAATTTAAGCGATTAATGATTGTATTTTTGTGATTTCAGGGAGATTCAGGGGGACCATTGCAATGCCAAAGATCAGACGGAGTCTGGCAACTGGTCGGAGTGACATCATTTGGTTCTGGTTGTGCTCGTCCAGGTTTTCCGGATGTCTACACCAAGATACAATACTATGCATCGTGGATTAAAGACACCATTGCAAACGATATTGATACATGAATTATCTCTGATTCATCATTACTTTTAAAGTTCACAGTCATTATTGTAAATAAAGCTGTACATATATAAATTATTTTCATTAATTTGTTTTCAATCATTAAATAGTGACGAGTTAAAACTTTGTTTATAATATTACATTATAGAGTTTATATTGTGCTAATTGCAAGATTAAAATGTTTTGTACATTTCATTAATTTCCATTTAACACTTTATTTATTATTTTTCAATATTAATGTTTAATCATATGTATGCTAATTATTATTAATTTCATGGCAAACAGTTTAAACACGTAATGCTTAATCCATTTTGTATTTATAAGAAAAATAATTCATTGACCATGAAACAGAATTTATTATCTCAATATATATTATATCAAAGAAAAATACTATACTATATAAATTATTAAGTATTGTTTTGGTAAGATATTTTTCGCAAATTAATATTTCTGTAAATTATAAATGAAATTTTTTTAAAAAAAACTTTACAATTTTGTGAACGTATTTAATATTAAAATTAACATATTAACTATTACACATAATTTAGAAATATTTTTTATAAAATAAATTACAAATATAATTTATACTTTGTTTTCATCAATTATAAAATATTAATACGAAATAATATTTCACTATTCTGTACATATCTACACGTATAGTTTGGCATTATTAATCGACAATTATTTTTATAATGACATATTATTCACAAAAAATTTCTTATTCTTATTAAAAATTGAAATATAATTATTTTTTAGAGGTAAAATATTTTAAAAAATTTGTTTTAAAGCAATTAATACTCAGTTGCAGCGTTTTAATACCTTTTGGCATTCTTATTAAATCTATATTTAAAAAAAAAAAATAAAAAATACGAAGATCATAAAGTTTAATAATAAATTTAAATATATAAATCAAATAAAAGGTAATACTACAAATTTTCACCTAAAATTAATAGAATTTAAAATACAAATATTTCTCATATATACATGTACGTGTTATTAATCAATAATTGTAAATAAACTAATTATCAGGCGTAAAATGTAAATATTTACAGTTTCAATTTTACTCGATTATTATAAAATGAGTGAAAATGCGTTTCTATCGTACGTTTAAACGCTGTCTATTATTTTATTTCTTTAATATATTTAAATTAAAGTTTGACCATAGAATTTCGAAAGTAATTCTTTTTTTTTAATTAGTTTCTCCGTCTAATATTAATGTGATTTAATGGTTGTGGTAGGAATTCTATTGCAAACCAGTTTTTTCAGAAAATAATTTATTTACCTATAATATACGATATGGTAATTGATAATTCGGTCCTCCTTCTGAACGCATTTCACCCCCGACCGCTCAAGAGGTCAGGTACTTCATTGTTTTACTTCGGATGATATGATCAGGTTCGAATCTGCATTAATTTTAAGCAATCGAACATATTCATCAAATGAGTTCCTCTACATGATACAATAAAATTGTTATCGATGAGTTTTTTATACTAATTTATTCTAATTTTTTAAATGAGCCAAATTTCCCATGTACGTCACACAAAAGTAGATACAATTATTTTGTAAACAACATCGTGTGTATCCCATTTTTCTTTATGATTTTGGTTCAATTTTATGATTGTATCTAATTATTTAAAAGAATTTACCTTTAATAAAGGATCGCATATTAACTTTGTAACGCTGCAGCCTCCTGGGTTCTGATCCTACTCCAGCCCAGTGTTGGCTCGCCGGAGCAAGGATTTGTTCTCCTGAATGATGGGATAGTTGATGCGAGTAGGGTGAATGAATTGAAAGCCAGGTTTGCAATTTTCATCCTTCTTTATTAAAAAAAAAGGAAAGAGACACGTCTTAATAAATACATGGTGTCTAAGGTGGGTGAACAGCGCAAATTGGAACATAAAATACAGAGCCTTTAAGTTCTCGGGCATACAAAATCTTTTGCTTGTTTTGACGGTTCGAGGCGCTTTAACTCGCGTTGCAAGTAGCTTTACGAACGGAGCTTGCGACGGAGACAGTAAGTGTTTGAGAGAGAGAGAGAAGGGGGGGGCACATCTTGCTTTCTCTTTCGCACTCCGGCGCGTGACGTCACGATCATGCTTCGGAGAAATGCACGCGTGGTGAGATTTTTCCTCACAAATTTTAAAATAACATAATGAAGGATTTTCTTAACAATTTTCTTGAATTTTATATTTATATATTTTGAAAATAAGAAAATATTTTCAAAATTATACTGATAGAAAATATTGAAAGCATAAAAAATAAGTATTATTAGTGGTGAATTTGAGCATTTCACTCATTTTTTGTATTTATCTTAAAACAATACAATGAATTTTTTGTTGAATTTTTTAATTCATGGAATAAAAACATGATTAAAAGAATACACTTAAAACTCAGTTTCATTTAGGAATAGCGCATATAGTGAGGCCATGTAAATATGCAATAATGCAAAAAAGAATTGGGAAATTCGTAAAGGTTTATTTGAACTTTTAAATTATAAAAAAAATTCGTGCATTAATTGCTAAAAAATTAAAAAAAAACATCCTATTTTAAATATTTTGTAAAGACTGTTGATATCAAAGTTGATGAAGAATGTGTGAATAAACGTTCAATGAAAACGTCGTTGCGTAAATCGAAGGTAAAAAGCCCAGGCCCAGTTAGCTCCACTCCGATCCAGGGCATCCAGCTCCAACGGCCCCGCTTGGTATTCTAGCATCATATCACCGTTGCCCTGAACAGAGCAGCTTTCTCAAAAGCTTTTGAGAGCTTGCAAAAGACTGCCTCGGGTACAGCAGCCTGAACGAATAATGACCTGGGAGAGTAAGAATCCTCCTTCAAAGGTGTAGGTTAAGTACTTACTCCGATAAAATGTCTACGACCAACAGGTCAGATCAAAAATTTCTGAAAGGGTCCCTTCATTCATTATTCTCCATAAAAAATTATGTTAGTTCCTCATTAGGAAACAATTTTAATCCCTTCCTATCTCTCTCAGAAGAGCTACTGATATTTAGAAATCAGTAATTAATTATTCCACTTCAATCTTTTCTTTTAGAATCTTCGCACGAGTTCTGGATAAGGAGAAAATTGAATACATCACCAATCAATTGTCGAAAGACGGAGATAAGGTAATGGTTATTCATAGAGTTCATTATGATAATTCTGAAAAGTATTTCCTAGTACTTCAAAAGCCCAAAGCCTATCGGTTATGAGAATCAATAGGCTGAATAAGGACACCAAATTGTAGCCCCTAATAACCATCTATCTTGATAATAAATATCAACCCAGAAGTGACATACTCTCCCTTCAAAAAATGATTTATTAGTATAGTGTAACCTGCTCGGTAGGAAGCTAATGTAATTTTACGGATGTCTTATTGACGAATTTTTGCATGCAGCTAGGTACTAGATTGACCAAGTGAACTTTTTTATATCCTCGTAATACAGATTATCTCATAACACATATTAGATGAAATTTTAATTATTAAATAATATAAGATTGTAAGGAGTTTGAAATGGCACACATATGGTATAATCCAATTGATTTACTCGATATAAATAGTCCTTTTAGTACAGTTCGGGGGTTCAAGACTGCATCTTAAAAATTATTAGGGCCATCCTAAAGGCGCAAATAACTTTATTATTTGTATTGGATAAACTATAAGTAATAATTCAAAAATGCATCAAAACCGTTGAATTATTTGATGCAAAATCAAAAGAGCAATAAGCTATGAGTTCTGCTAGAGAACAAATACACTGTTATCTCTGGACAACTTCGTCGATATAAAATGCTTTTAGATATAGATAAATGGTATGATACTACCCCCACGCCAGTCTACGAACTTTCGATAGTAAAAAAAAAAATATGGAAGGGTAGTTCGTCAACTGCACCCTCCGAAAATACCTTTTTTTCAACTGCATCCCCCTTAGATTTTGAGGAAAAAATTTATAAACATTTTGAACAACACAATTTTTGTGAACGGGATAACTCAGTCAAAAATACATAATTCCACGCAATTCTTTTATTAAACAAATGCACCCTCGCTAAAATTTTAATTAAAATAATATTTATAATAAAAAACAATAAAAATTCTGAGGCCATGAACTAAAACCAAAGCGCATGCGTGAACATGGATAACACTATGCTAAGGAAATTTGAATTCAAACAGATAAGATTAACCAAACATACAAGTTAAAATTATGCAAATAATTAATTAAAAATGTACAAAAAATGGAAAAAAAAATTTTTTTATTGGTATATAGAACACTAAACTCGTGAAAAAGAAGTAGCATTTACAAATATTACTGTTAAAAATACAATATATTTTTTTGCAAATGTAATCTCAATAAATCACTTAATCATTAAAAAAATTCGTAGGTTAGTTCCTGGATGTTATATCAATACGACAAAATCGATTTTATTAAATACACCCCCCTGATTTTCGAGAAATACCATATTTTTAGATCGTCTACAAAAACTTTATTTATTTATTTTTTCGAAAACCAAATTATGTAGCCACTTCATTTTTGTTTAAATAAATACACCTTTTTCGTTTTTTACAGTGTAATTTTTTTAAATATATTCCTGCAGTATACAATTAAATATTGCAAAATAACTACAAAATGTATTAAACACGTACTCAAAAGATATCAGTGCCACCTGCGGACGAATTGGAACTATCAATATGATTTAATGTAGTGTAATGGTCCGGCAGTACCCTGGAAGAAATCAAACAAGATTAGCAGTCGAACACTAAGGCTTGCTCCAAAATGTATTGGAGTTGGGTTGCAGCGCGAGTTTGAATTTGAGGAGGAGTAGTAGGAAGGAGCTTGCTTAAGCAATCGAACACTTGTAATTTTATGCAAAGTAAGAATGTTTATTCAAGGATGTGTACACTACGGAGGATAGCGTCAGTCTGTCGCAAGCGTCGACTTGCGAGCATCATGACGCCACGTCCCTCCTGATATTTTTATTATTTTATTGCTCTGCGCATTTTGGCAATGCGCACATCTGTAATCGTTACATAGATTATAATTTAACAATTAAATAAAGGATGATTGGTGACCATTACAATTATTATTGTTATTACATGTTTCCTTATTATCTAATATTATTCTTTTTTTGAATTTATATCTTTTTGTTTATGTGTTTTATGTCAGCAACCTGTCATTTTCCGGTAACAAGACCTGTTGTTACGGTCTTAAGCTAAAGTTCGCATTTATATGTGTGACTATCGTCGCCTGGACCGATACATCCCTAAAGGTATTGTGAAACGTGACCTGACCGTCACAGTAGTAATAATTTTCACAGAACATCAGTAAAAGAAGTGTAAGCCCCGTGTTAAATAAGGGAGACAAACATAGGGGGCCAAAAAAGTCTTCTTTCTCTCTCGCACTCACACATTGCCACTAGCGCCTCTGGCGAGTGCATGTGAACTATAAAAAAATTTTTTTTGGCATGCTTTAAAATCCATTGAAAAAAAATTATACATATATATATATATATACACATATAAATATGAAATAGAGGTAAAAGATAGACTAATATGTTAAAAGACTATGCAAAATATAACATAGAGTCTTTTAACATATTAGTCTATCTTTTACCTCTATTTCATATTTATATGTGTATATATATATATATATGTATAATTTTTTTTCAATGGATTTTTTAGCATGCCAAAAAAAATATAAAATTTTTATGCTAAATTATGAATATTAATTTAAAAAAAACACATCCTGTAATGTGTTTAATATATATTAAATTATAATTAAAAAATCATAATTTTTTTCAATAAAACAATAATTGTAATTAAAAACTTGTACGCATAAAATTGAAAACTATTTAAATCATAATATTATTTATACTATTATATATATACATATGATTTAAATAGTTGTCAATTTTATGCGTACAAGTTTTTAATTACAATTATTGTTTTATTGAAAAAAATTATGATTTTTTAATTATAATTTAATATATATTAAACACATTATATGATGTGTTTTTTTAAAAATAAAGTTTAAAAACAAAATATATTATATATATATATTTATTATAATATATATATTTTTATCTTTTAATTACAAAATATATTATACACTATTTACACTTGTTGTTTCCTCCTTTATTTTGTATAGTGGTTTTGGTTTCCATCCGGCTGGAAAACAACAATACAATCTATAAAATCATTATGGGGGGATTTAAAAACAAAATATAATTTAAAATACCTTGCTTTAAGAAATTTTAATCAAGATCCACTGGAAAATTTATTTGGCCAAATACGACAGCATGGTGTAATGAATATTAATCCAAATCCTCATCAATTTATTGCTGCACTAAAAACATGCATAATAAATAATTTATCTTTTTCCAATAAATTCAATAGTAATTGTGAAGCAGATGACTGCACATTAATAGAAAATTTAAGATCTTATTTAATAAATACCTCAAATAATGAAGAAAATGATGATGATGATGATAATGATTTTGATGATGATGATTTGGATGATATTCATACCAATATAATTGATAATGAAGAAAAACAAAGTGAAAGCGTGGATGGAAGTGCTGAAAAATCTGACATGTGTACTCCAATCATGTTAGACGACTGTAATGACACCACTGAAAACAATGCATTAAATTATGTAAGTGGGTATTTGTTAAAAAAAGTTAATAAATTTGTTAAAAATTGTTTAAATTGTAACTGTATATAAAATATGATTCAAATAAAATATTCATACTAAAAACTTTATATACTTTTAAAAAAAAATTAACTATTAAGGTAATTCTAATTATATATAATTATTAAAATCAAAGATTCATTGAAATAGATATTAAATAAATATATTGTTTGAATCATATTTTATATTAGATCACTTGTATATATATATTGCAATTGTTCAACGCTAAATTGTATTATGCAAATAAAATGTTTATAATAATTAAATGTATATAATGTATATAAATGCGAAAACTTTTTTATATTACTAAATGTATATAAAATGTATATAAATGCAAAAAAATGTATATAATTATTTCTAATTATTAAGATTAAAATAAATTTTGATAAAGTACTATGTATTTCTTATTAAAATTACCATCTAATAAATACAAAAATATAAACAAAAATTGAAAAACTTTATAACCTATAATTACATATTATATTTATATTTATATAAAAAAAAATTTTATTTATAAATATTTAATTAAATTAAAATGTTTATACTTACCTTAATCACTTCGAAAACTATTTTTTTTCATCTTATAGAATATTTAGCAAGAATCTTTATCAAAAAGATTCTCAATTCATTTAAAAAATCACGCCTTGTATTTATAATTTCACAACGCATAACTTTTCTACGAACTGTGAAAAGAATCGAATGAACATATGTGCTAGTCATCAGGACCGGCTTATAAAAAGGGATGTATGAGGGATACAGTACTGTATAACAAAATAAGTGCAGGGCTCTTATATTATTGAGTCGTGTGCATGTTAGTTTGTCGCCACTCCGCTCATTTAAGGCTTCACCCCCCTGAATAATTTTTATACAACCACAATTTAAAACATAAGTACCACAGAATATCAGTAAATAAGTACCTTCAATAAAAAATATTAGAAACGAAATCATTCTAAACGAAACATCTTTTTTTAAATAAACATTTCATTAATTAAAAAATATTTTTTTTCAGATTTTGAATTTATGCGTAATCTATACCTTCATTACATGTTCATTACACTTATTTACTCTTCTGTGATTATCAAATAAGTTCAGATTCTTATTAGAATATACCATATACGTATCTAAATTCATTTTATGGGGATTTCTTTTAGTACGTTTGAAATAAATCCACCAGGTTTGCAACGATCGCCTCGTGTAAGCATTTTTAAAACGTAAGGCTCGATCTTCCTTTTCATCTTTGGTTCAATCATTTTCGTGCTTAGCCGCTATCGCTTTGTTCATGTCTACACATTTTATAGAGTAAAAGATGTTTTACACATTATATGATTTTTCTCTTATTTAAATTTATATGTTATAATGCTTTAAATGTGAGATAAGATGTTGCGATCCTGCTGATTTTGGTGTATAACGTACTTTTATGATTTGTAAAACATAACCTCTATTGTAGCAGTAAAAAAGTGTGCTCTTTACAATCAAAAGTATATATTTTATTAAATACATTTTTAACGAAAATGGTACGAAAAAAAATTGATAACCGTATTAGACTTTTAATAGAAAATGGAATGGCTGCTGGCCATAGAACAATGTTTATTATTATTGGTGAAAAAGCAAAAGACCAAATAGTTTTACTTCATCACATTGCAATGAAATCTGCTGTTAAAGCACAACCAACTGTACTTTGGTGTTACAAAAAAGACCTTGGATTCAGTAGCCATAGAAAAAAACGTATGAAAGTTTTAACAAAAAAAGCAAAATCTGGCAAAATAAATTTCAATGAAGATGATCCATTTGATTTGTTTATACTATCAACTAAAATTCGATATTGTTATTATAGTGAAACTCACAAAATTCTAGGTAGTACATATGATATATGTATTTTACAAGATTTCGAAGCATTAACTCCAAATTTATTAGCTCGAACTATTGAAACTGTTCAAGGTGGTGGATTAATAATATTTCTTCTACAAAGTATGGATTCTTTAAAACAATTGTATACAATTAATATGGATGTTCATCAAAGATTTCGAACAGAAGCTCATCAAGATATTGTTTGTAGATTCAATGAAAGATTTTTATTATCATTAGCTTCTTGTAAACGTTGTTTAGTTGTTGATGACCAATTGCAAGTGCTTCCAATTTCTTCACATAACTTGAATATTAAATCAAACAAATCAAAAAATGACTCCTCAGATTCAGAATTAGAACTATTGAAAACAAATTTACAAGATACCCAACCTGTTGGAGCTATTGTAAATTTGTGTAAAACAGTTGATCAAGCAAAAGCATTGCTTAAATTCGTTGAAGCAATTTCTGAAAAAACATTAAGATCTACTATCTCGTTAACAGCTGCAAGAGGACGAGGTAAATCAGCAACACTTGGATTAGCAATTGCCGGGGCTATTGCATTTGGATATTCAAATATATATATTACTAGTCCTAGTCCAGAAAATTTAAAAACTGTTTTTGAATTTATATCAAAAGGATTTGAAGCTCTAAATTATCAAGAGCATATTGATTTTGAATTTTTTCAATCTACCAATCCTGAATTTAATCAAGCAACTATTCGAGTAAATGTCTTTAGAGAACATAGACAAACAATCCAGTATATTCATCCTACAGATGCTAAAGAAAAAATAAGTTTAGCCGAATTATTAGTTATTGATGAAGCTGCAGCTATACCACTACCGTATGTAAAAGCTATGCTTGGACCTTACTTAACATTTATGGCATCAACAGTCAATGGATATGAAGGAACAGGGCGTTCATTAACATTAAAATTACTACAACAACTAAGAGTACAGACAATGTCATCAAATTCAGCTGTTAGACACGATAAAGATGTATTAGCAAAAAGTGTAAATGGAAGACAATTACATGAAATTACATTAGATGAACCAATTAGGTATAAGATTGGAGATATTATTGAAAAATGGCTTTGTGATTTACTATGCTTAGATACAACAATTGATATAAATTCAGTAATATCAGGTTGTCCAACACCTGATAATTGCCAACTTTATTACATAAATAGAGATACATTATTTTCTTACCATAAAGCCTCTGAAATATTTTTGCAGCGATTGATGGCACTTTGCGTTTCTTCTCATTATAAGAATAGTCCAAATGATTTGCAAATGATGTCAGATGCTCCTGCTCATCATTTATTTTGTTTATTAGGTCCTGTACATCCTGATCAAAAATCATTACCAGAAATTCTAGTTGTTTTACAGGTATTTAAAATTTCATTTATAAAATAATTGGTTTGATTATAGAAAAAATTGTATATTCATAAAGTATTATTTTTTTTTTCCACTAACATCAAATGTTTATTGATTTAATACAAAGTACTATAATTACATATTTTATATCTTATATTAGGTTTGTTTAGAAGGACAAATTAAGAAATCTACTATTTCTGATGGTTTAGGAAGAGGACGTAGAGCAGCAGGTGATTTGATTCCATGGACAGTTGCACAACAATTTCAAGATGAAGATTTTCCATCATTGAGTGGTGTTCGAATAGTTCGTATTGCAACACATCCTGATTATCAAGGAATGGGATACGGAAACCGAGCTTTGGATTTACTTAGACAATATTATCAGTTTTGTATTCCAAGTTTGGATGCACATACTGTAGAACAAAGTAATTCTAAAATTATTGAAGTTTCTGAAGTAGAAAATGAAGGAATTGGTTTGTTAAAAGAAACTATTGGACCAAAAGCTTCATTACCACCTCTTTTACTTAAATTATCAGAACGCCCTCCTGAGCATTTAGATTATATTGGGGTATCTTTTGGTATAACTGAACCACTATTAAAATTTTGGAAACGTGCAAAATTCGTTCCAGTGTATTTGAGACAGACTACTAATGAAATTACTGGAGAGCATTCATGTATTATGTTATCCAGTTTAGGAAAAACTTCTGATGATTGGTTAAAGGCCTACTGGATAGATTTTCGACGACGATTTATTGCATTACTTTCCTCATCTTTTAGGTAGTTAAATTTTATAATTAAGAATAATAAAGAATGTCCATATTTGATTTTATAGGAATTATATTTAAATTTTTTTTAAAATTATTTTAATAAAAATTATATAATTCATTTTCTAATTCTTAATAAATAAATTTCAGTCGAATTTAAAAAAAAAATAGTAATAACAAAAACTTTTAATTAATTTAACATTTATAATTTATATAACTTAATTTTACTTGCAGGAGTTACAGTCCATCTCTAGCATTATCTATTTTATTAAATAATAATATAAAAGTATCTTGTGAAAGATTGGAAAAATATGTATTGGATACATATTTTACAACTTATGATATAGGAAGATTAGAAAAATATGGTAATAACATGTCTGATTATCATTTAATAATGGATTTGTTATCACCTTTAGCTCGACTATATTTTTTTAATTTAATGGGAGATGTACATTTATCTCCTGTTCAATCAGCCATTTTATTAAGTATGGGTCTCCAACATAAAACTGTTGATCAAATAGTAGAAGAATTAAATAAATCATCAACAAATGATGCTAATATTTTGATGCCTTCTCAATTACTTGGTTTATTTAACCGCATAATTTCTAAATCAACGAAATATTTAAATAGTATTGTAAATGAGAATGTTAGCAATTCGTTAATAAAAGTAAGTACAAATGATAGCATTGAAGTAAGTTATGAAAATGGAACAAAAATGCAAAAAGAACTTGAAGATGCTGATCAAGAATTAAAGAAAAAACAACAAGAACAACTTAAAAACTTAAAACAAGCATCTCTGCAACAATACGCAATAAAAGGTGATGAATCAGAATGGTCAGAAGCATTGAAATCAAGTAGAAATAAGCAAAATTTACTTTCTGTAAAATCTATATCGAAACGAATATTTTCTGACCATGCAAACATCAGTTTTCAAGAAAAAGATACTACAAGTAAAAAAAAAGGGAAAAAACGAAAATACAGTTTAGAATAATTTGTTTAACTCTGAAAAATTTGTTTTTTTAAATATATTTATTTACAATTTTAAAAAATGAATACTGATTTTTTATTACTTTTTGTACAAATTAAATATTTTTTAAACAGTATTAAACAATATATTATGAAAAAATTATAAATATATTATGTAATTAAAATCTAAAAGGATATGTAAAATATTTTAATTTTTAAAATTTAAAGAAAGGCATCATCCTTTTTGGAATAGTCAACTATTGTTTCTGGTATTCCTAAATTATTTAAAATGTCAGAAATATTAGAATTTTTTTCACCCCTATTTTTAAGCTCAGTACAAAGAATTACAAGTGTGTTTTGACAAACTAACTTCCACTTATTTATGGATATTTTTAAATTCTTGGGGTTGTGCTGTAATATAAAAATTAATGTATATAAATAATTCATAGTAATCAAAGATATAATATAAAAGATATAAAGAAAAATAATGTTTTAAAAGAGGAAGACCTTTTTTGCACAATTATCTTGAGATTTCAAACTATCTATTTCCTTACGAATTTCAAAAACTTTTCGCTTTAAAACAAGTAAATCACTTTTTGATAAATTTTTAGAAATTTTAATTTTTTCATCTATTGCTATTCTTTGCTTTTTTTTTTTATTTTCATCTTCATCTAAAAGTAAAATTTGTTTTGCTTCCAAACTCCTAAAAAAATATCTGTATATTACTTAAAAATATTTAAAACATACAATATGATAATACAATATTACATTTATTATACAAAAAAATAATATAATTTTTAAATAAATTAATATTTTAAAAATATAAATTATTAAATAAATTTTTGTTGTATTTTAAATAGATTAAAACAAACATAAATTAAGAAAATATTTTATATTTTTATAAAGTATATTTTATAAGAATATAAGTATGTATAAAAGAATTAATAAAAGTTTCAATAAAAAGACAAATACTTTTACCATGTTTTTTACTCAATGGAAATGTGAATAACATAATAATGAACAGTGTTATAATTTTTTATAAATATTAGTGAACAATAATTAATAAACATAAATAAAAATGTGTAAAATATAAGCTGTTTAGAGTTCTAAATTTATAAAAAAAAATAAAATCTTAAAAAAAATTATAATTTTAAATAAATAATTTACTCCTGATAAAATAATTAAAATAAACCTTGAACTTCTAAGAGAACATATTGCTCTTTCACAACTTTGTTTTGAAGTTGTATTGGCACTTTTTTCATTATTACGACCAACTGAAGAATCAAATGGTGATTGAAATGGTTTATTTACATTTTTACTATTATTTAATGGCGTTTGAAGCATTTTAATAATTATAGTATAAATGACTGAAGGTTAAAATTTTAATTTAAAACATCAAATGAAAACAAAATGACTGGTTTTTCAGTGAAATACATCTGATTCGGAGGAAATTTGAGTGCAGTTGTATATACTACCGAGGTCAGAGTCAGCTTACTTTGAATTATAAAATATATAACCTATATATATTAATTATTATAATGAAATGATAGCAAATTATCAATCAAAATAAATAAATGAATAATATATTTTATACAAAAAAATATTATTCATATCCACATTTCCGCTATTATTAAATTGCAATTTGTGTTGAAACTAAATTTATCATTAAATAAGTTTTTCCCTCTTGTTTAAGTTATTTTAATAATACTAATTAAAATTAATTTTGTGAGTCTAAATGTTAAAAGTCATGACCAAAATTGATCTTTCTTTATTTCGAAAAAAATTTCGTGGTTCAATGCTCGGGGTTTTAACAGGCGATTGTTTGGGAAGCCCTTATGAAAATGAAGACTTAACTTCTGGATCAAAACTTGTATTACAAAATTTTTTTGATAAATTGGAAGGTCCAATTTTTAAAGGTATTTTTTAGATGTTTATTAATAGTAATTATATTACTTTGTTTATTTTATTAGTTCAATTAATTTTTTTTTTAGCTCCACTTATTCAATACACTGATGATTCTGCAATGTGTAAATCATTAGCTGAATCTTTAATAGAAAAAAGAAATCTTGATTCTGTCAGCTTGGCCAAAAAGTTTGTTAAAAATTATTATCAAGAATCTCAGCGTGGATATGGATCTGGAGTTGTTACAGTAAATATATGATTGATTAGTTAAAATTTTTTAAAACTTTAATTTTTGAATATAATTTAATTATACAATAATATATATAAATTCATTAGTTTATTATTAAAAATGCTTTACAACTTATGGTTAACTTTGTGAAATTTTACCTTAAAATATAATTATGAAACTTTTTTGTTAGGTATTTGAAAAACTTAGAGGAACAAAATTCACGGATATTTTTCTGCCAGCAAAAGAACAATTTCATGGTCAAGGTTCATTTGGAAATGGAGCTGCTATGAGAACTGCACCTATTGCCCTTTTTTTTTATAACAATTATGATAAATTATTAGATATGATCAAAAAACAATCATCAATTACACATACTCATAAAATAGGTATAGATGGCGCAATTTTACAGGTAATTAGATTTAAAATTGACATTTTTATAATTTCACAATGGATACATTTTTAATTTATAATAAATTTCCTTAGGGTATTGCTATTCAACAAAGTTTACATTTACATCCTGAAGATAAATTGGATGTTCTAGATTTTGTTGACACACTTATACAAAAAATGAATTTTATAGAGACTGATGAAGAAGGGTAAATAAAACTAAAGTAAAATATAAACATTATGAAACGCAATCTGAGTTTTTCATTTTATAGTTTAGATCTTGTTGAAGCACAGCCATATAAAAATCAATTAAAATTGGTAAAAACTTTACTTAGGGAAGAAAATAATATAGAATCTGAATCAGAAAAAGTAATTAAACAACTAGGAAATGATATTAGTGCTTTGAGATCTGTACCAACAGCAATATTTTGCTTTCTGAGAGCTCAAAAACCAATTGAAGGAATTAAAACAGAAAATCCTTTTAGAAGAGCAATTCAATATGCTGTATGTAAATAATATATTACAATACATTATATAATCCGATATTAATTTTAACAGCCCCTTGTTGATTAAATACATTATTGTATATTATGTATATATTTTAAAATAATATGTAGAATCTGTACATTAGTTTATTGATTCTTTAATTTGTTAATATTTTAGATAAGTTTAGGTGGAGATACAGATACTATTGCAAGTATGACTGGTGCAATAGCTGGTGCATTTTATGGAGATAATAAAATTTCTCCAAACATTTTACGTCATTGTGAAGCTTCCGAAATTTTTTATAAATATGGTGATGATTTATTTGAAATAGCCAATGAAATGGATTGGAACTGATAAAAAAAGATACATATAGTATATTTTTGATTTTTGTATACATATGTACATATTATAAAATAATATATGATAAAATAATACTTGATAAACGTATAATATTTTTTTTGCTAAAATGTGTGTATACTTGTAATTTATTTTCAAAATGAATTTTAATAAATTAATAAAGTATGCAATTTTAATATATATAATTTAATATTGGCGCCACAACAATATAAAACTGATGGTCAGTTTTTAAAACAAGATTAAAATATTTATGCTATCAACTTATCAATGTCAAATATATTTTTATAAAGATTTATCAGTAGAAAAAATACTTACATCTAATACATTATCTGCATAATTAAGTATTGTGAATATAAACAATAACTAAATTAATAATAAGACTAATTTTATCAGTATAAACGGATATTTTCAAGGTTAGGTACACGTTTGTGTATGTGTGTTTGTATGTACATATTTGAATAAGCATGCGTTTTTTTAGAAATAACTGTTTTCTGTATTACACGCATGGAATGTGGATGTCATATCTACATCGCACTTTGAACTCTGTAAAGACTTAGTCATTTACCAGTGAATTGCAACTTTTTGTATTTAAGTAGTGACATTTCAAGAAGTGTTGTTGATGAATACAACAAAATAATTTATTTTTAATAAAAGATGATCAATTCAGGGTATGCATACATAAATTTTAGTAATTTTATATTCATAATTTTCTTTTTTTAAATTGCACAATATTTATTTGAATTAGAAAACTTGCTGGTTGTACCCTTTTTATAACTGGTGCATCCAGAGGAATTGGAAAAAGTATTGCTTTAAAAGCTGCTAAAGATGGTGCCAATATTGTTTTAGCAGCAAAAACAGCAGAACCCCACCCCAAGCTTCCTGGTACTATATACTCAGCAGCTAATGAAGGTTATTTACAGTATTTAGAGTTAAAAAAAACAAAAATTTTGTGTTTTTAATTTTATTTTTATTTTAATAATATTAATATTATTTCATAACATAAAATTATGAACATTTTATTAAAAACATAGAAGAAAAAGAAAAAATTGTTAAATTATATTAAAAAGAAATCAAAATGGAATTACATGATATAATTTATATTAAATATTTGAAGATAAATTAATTGAATTTATATAAAATATTTATATAATATATTAAGTAAATTTTTATAGTTGAGAAAGCTGGTGGAAAGGCACTTCCATGTATAGTTGATGTTAGAGATGAAAATCAAGTACTTAATGCTGTGAAAAGTACTGTTGAAAAGTTTGGAGGAATCGATATCTTAATAAATAATGCTAGTGCAATTTCTTTAACTGGAACCTTAAGTACCGAAATGAAAAAATACGACTTAATGAATAATATTAATGCTAGAGGAACTTTTCTTGTGTAAGTTTCAAATATATCATTTCTGTTTCTAATATACTTTCTAATAATTAAATAAAACTATAATTTTACATAATTACAGATCCAGAGCTTGTTTACCGTATCTTGTAAAAAGTAAAAATCCCCATATCATTAATCTTAGCCCACCATTAAATATGCAAGCATTTTGGTTTAAAAATCATGTTGCATATACTATGTCAAAATATGGTATGTCAATGTGTGTACTTGGTATGTCAGAAGAATTTAAAGAAAAAGGAATTGCTGTTAATGCTATATGGCCAAAAACAGGTAATAAACTTATAATTATTGAAAAATTAAATAGCAACATCTAATTGTATATTTAATTTATAAAAATATTTTTTATATTATAATTATAGCAATTCACACAGCTGCCATAGAAATGTTAGCAGGTGTAGAATCTAGAAAAACTAGTCGTAAACCTGATATTGTAGCAGATGCTGCTTATGCATTAATGTGTAAAGATAGCAAAACAGTAACTGGAAATTTTTTCATTGATGAAGATATATTGATGAAAGAAGGCATTTCTGATTTTACTCAATATGCATGTGATCCAGGTATTTTTTACATAAATATAGAGTATTATATATATATATATAGATATATATATATATAAATAAATATTAGTTATCAATATTGTAGAATTGTTTATTTTGACAGCAAACATAGATAACTTGATGTTAGATTTCTTTGTGGATTTAAATAGTACAGACATGAGAATCGTTAACAGTGCAAAATCAGAAAAATCAAAACGAGCACAAGAATTTTCAGGACAAGTTGGTCAGATATTTACTGAAATCAATAAAAATTTAAGTCCTGAACTTGTAAGCAAAACTGGTGCCATATTTCAATTTGAATTGAAAGGTTAAAAAATAAGCTATAATAATAAAATTGTTCAATGCTAAATGATAAAATGTCTTAAGATAAAAAAGTTTATCTTATCATATAAAATTGCTTGTGCATAATACATAAAATTAATAATTTAATAATGATGATATTGCAAATTAAATAGTTTAAAAATAATTTTATAAAGAAATGAATAAAAAATATTGAATATTAATATGTAAAATTGGTTGCAAATGAAACATTTTTTTATTCATGTTTGGTATTATGTAAAATTTTGAATAAAAATATTTGATTAGGTGATGAAGTTGGCACTTGGTTTTTGGATCTTAAGAATGGTAGTGGTTCCACTGGTAAAGGAGAATCACCAAACCAACCTCCAGATGCAACATTAATGATGGAATCTGCAAACTTCTTTGCTATGTTTTCAGGTAATAAATTTTATTTTCTCAATATGTATTTTAAATTAATTTTTTAATTAAAAATCACTAAATTTAGGCAAATTAAAACCAACTACTGCTTTCATGATGGGAAAATTAAAAATCAAAGGAAATATTCAAAAAGCTATGAAATTAGAAAAACTTATGAATAGTTTGAAATCAAAACTATGAGAAAATTTAATTCCTTCCAAAATTTTATTTATATAATACAATATAAAAACAAAATTAGATAATTTTATATATTATATCTAGAGATATGAAACGTTATATGTAGAGTGAAGGGGAAGGGCAAAAGCAATAATACAGTCTTTAATTATTCAAAGAATTTATTTTTTATGTAAAATATTATTATAAATTAATAAAGAATAACTATTTTGTACAATAACTTTGATAATATGGAATTTTTAACTACACATTAAAATTTACCTTATAACAAGTTTGACTTAATAATTAAGAATTAATAGAAGCATTTACAAATTTATAACTATTCATTAATAATAATAATAATAATAATAATAAGAGTTGTAAAAGGAAAAATAACAATTTTATGAACATTCGAAAATTAGAGTAAACAAATTATTTTTAATTTTAAAGCATTATTTTTTTATTTTTGGTCTATAAATATTTACTATTTATACAATTATTTTCTAATTAGATAAAAATACCTTTGCCTTATCATATACTCCAAAAAAAATAAATCCTCCAAAAGATATCCATGTAATTCTTGGTATAACACCAGCAAATAAGCTGTAAAATTAAAAATACCTATTATGTATAAAACATTGATTAAAGTAAATAATTTAAAATAAATTTTGAAATCATATTCTAAATGCAAAATTGTGATATCAAAATTGTATAAAATTTAAAATAATTATTGTTAGTTGAATGGAAATTTATACTATTTTATTTAATGCAAATTTGAAAGTAAAATTTTAAGCTTTGTAACTTTTAAATAAAATGGTGAATATATTTATAATAATAGTAATTTTAATTTATCAATATTATTAACAAAAAATGATAACAAGTAATAAGTTAAAAATTTTCCTAATTTTTAATTGATTAAAAAATTATTATAATTAATATGAATTCAAATTTTTTTAATATAAATAATTATATGAAAACAGATTAATTTTTAATTTATGATTATATAATTTCAGTTACAAATAAAATCATGTATATGAATACTATGTATATTTTATATGTAAATTGAAAAACATACCCTGGAATTCCCTTTGAAATATATATTGATGATAAAATACTCAAAATTGATAGTTTTGATGAATTTCTGTTAAATAACATAATTCGTGTTTTTATGACATCAAAGGGTGTTGTAATTATTGCAGCTACACTTCCAGCAAAAGCTCCACAAATAGCTCCTTCAATAGGTAACACATTTCTCTGAGCATATTCTCCCCATATTGTCTTACAATATTCCCATATTGGAAACTGAATTAAACTAAATGGCACATCTCTTAAAACAGTACTACAATATCCTCTATAAAATAATCTAATATTAAACCTCCATTCATCTTGTAAAAGAACTTGTTTCCTTTGTTTAAATACTTCAACTGGTACTCTAATTAAACAAGATACCTGTTAAATTAGTAATATAATTATAAAGTCTGATTACTATTAAGAAGAAAAATTACATACACTTTCAGCAACAGATGCAGCTCCCATGTGTACTAATGGAGAATAGTCTATTGGAATCCTTTCTAATAATAATACTTTTATATTTTCATACGTAACAAAAAATAGAGCAGCTAAAAAAGTTGTTTAAAATTCAATTAGAATAAAAGCCAATTGTACTAAAACAAGCATTTGTAAACAGAACAAAATTTGATAGAAATGTCATGTTTCAATTAATTCAATATAGGTACAAATTTATAAATAATGATACAGATTTTATTTTTTGTAATTTAATTAATATGTACTATAATGATATCAATATATTTTACAATATTAATTCAAATATTAATTCTTAATAAAACTAATTTAATTCACAAATTTTTTCAAATTAATATAATCATTTTCAATTAAATTAATACAACAATTAAAAATATTGCATGTGTTTATAAAGTTATTTTGAAGATTCTTTTTAAGTAAATATAAAATGATTAATGTAAATACATCATGAGAAAATGAATGATTTGTTAGTAAAAAAAAAAACTGCCTATCATTTAACAATAAAAATTATTTTACATTAAAGAATTAACTAGAAAATATAATAAATGTTGTATTCATATTTTTTTAATCTAACACATACAATGCTTTAGTTATCTGATTTGTTTTAGTTTTTGTTTAAGCATATAAGCGTAAAAATTAATGATGTTTTTATTGATACCTGTGGGTGCAGAACCCAATATAATTGGTATTATGCCCTTATATAATTTTTTAAAACCACCAGAATGCCTAAATCCATTTTCAGTTTGTAATCGAGTCTTAAGGGTATCAATAGGGTAAAGTACAATATCAACAAAAGTACCTGCTAATCCACCTGCCTAAAATATCAAATTTATTTAAATTATATTAATCTTAAGGATAAAAACTACTTCAACCTTCTTCAATCAACAATGATTAAAATTTAAAGAGAAGCTTGCCATTATGTAAATGATTTAGTTAATCTATGATAAATGAACAAATAAAAAAATAAATAAATATCAATTGATAAAATAAAGAAGATTTATTGAGTTCTACTATAATTTAATCAATATAAATATTTTGAATTAAAATTAGTAGAAGAGTATGTAAACAAAGGCATGTTGCAGATTAACCTCAAAACAAAAATTAAACAAAAAAATTACTTACTATTAAAGATGTAAAAAAAATACTTCTAAAATTTTCGTATATACGTTTATTTTCGTTAGTTTCCATGCCATTAATAAAAATAAATAATTTCTTTATTGTTTAATAAACAATAAAGAAAGAATTCGACTTCCTTATAAGTGTATTTAACATATGAAATCCTGTGTAAAAAATCGTAGACTTTGTGTGTGGGTTGATCATCAGTTATATTCATAGCCAATGGACGCAACTCAAAACGAAGTCCCCCTCCTCCAAATAGCCATCCGTCGTATTTTGTCACTCTCGTGATAACTTGACCAAACGACCGAAAGTGACCGTTTTAGTTCCGATTTGAATAATCGATAAACTTTAGCCCGCGCACTTCGATACGTCGGTGCTTACAATTTTAATGAATTGTGCATCTCCTTCACGACAATAATTAAAGAAAAATATTTTATATTTAAATTTTAGGTTTCAATATTATTTTGGATAAACGAGACATATCTGTAGTTTAATAAAAATTATCTTTTTGCAATGCGGGATTAATCAACTAGTGTGGCTATACAAGCCGGAAGACGCGCCGAACATAAGATGAATGAGCACTTTGTTTGAAAAATGTTGGGAATAGTAATATTGTTTTGAATGTTAGATTATGGAAATGAATTAAAAAAATTTTTTTTTAAATTTTCAAATTGAGTTCACCTAAAAAAAATTATTAATAAATTTTTATCAATAAAATTAGCCATTGTCTGCTGTCCGTACAATAAGACGCTTTGGGTATTTGCAATGTTGCCAATATTATCTCAATTGTGCCCGCGCACTCTTTTACGTTCAAAAGGCTTGAAAGCGAGTTGATAATAGCTTTTCCAATTTTCCGATGACCCAATGAAAATAATTACAGCCTGCAAGATTTTTTTTACGAATTCACAAGTTATTAAGTTATTAATTATTTTTTCGACTATACATTGATTTCGGACGGAAGATTTTTTTGATGTAAAAACATCGCACACTCCTGTTATCAATAAAATGTAATGTATTACATTTATTATCAAGAGGTGTGCAGTTTCAATGTTTCGATGCTTGAAAAATAAATAAAAACGGAGGAGAAGGCGGAGGGGAGTAATAATTGCAGGATAATGAATTTTTGGGCCATGGCTGTACATTAATATAGACACGAATAATTAAATGAAGAATGGAGCCAAGCTTGCGAGTGACATGGCAACAGTGGGTTGATCATAGCCGCGTCGGTCGTCTTAAGCATGTGAGCTCTGATAAAGGAAGAACAGAAGGAGGGGGTGAGAGGGAGTGGGACGAAACGAGATACACAGACAGAGACGAAGAGCCGCGAGAGATGAACGCATCATGAGAATCGATACGAAAAGCGGAGTTGCTGGCTTCATCTCTTTCTCATCTCTTTCTCTCTTCCTCTCCAAAACGTAAACACACATCCACGCACATGTATGGGCTGCGCAGCTACCCAACACCCACAGTCAAACTAGGCTCGGGCAAGTGTAAACGTAGGCGGTGGCATCGATCGGCGCCCACCCAATAAACTTCCTCGTAAAAGCTTCACGGCCAGCCCATTATCAAAAACAAAAAACAACATTATCGAAATCAATGGAATACAATTTAAATAAATCGAAGGAGGGGGGAAGTTCGTTCTTTTTGGCAGTGGAATCGCGCGGTAGTTTTTTTTTGGCGGGAATTGGGTGGAGCGACACCGAACGGCTAGAGAACGGAGAAAAAAAAGGAAAAGCCATTCGAACGAAAGCTGTTGCGTTTGAATCGAGTAGAACCGCGGCGGCGGGTGATCCGATTCGCAAATTCACCAATCCGAGCTCGGAATTACTTGCCTCCGAACCTGGTGCGATGAGCACTGGGAACCGGAGCTAGGACCGAGGCGAGAACGTGGACGCCAGTCCCAGAGCGGGTGTCTCCGGATAAAAATCCGAGAGCTAATATGATTCTCCTTGAGCGGGCGAATGTTAAATTGGTTGGGCGAGGAAGGGACGTAAGAAGCGGCAAAAGCAGTGGTGTCGGCAAAGGCGGAAGGGGTGCGCGCAAGCGCCGGTGCCCGTGGGTGGGGGGCGGAAGCCAGAGTGCGAGGCCGCCCTGAACCGGAGCCCCAACCCCCGCGAATCCGAGAGACGCTCGCCTCTCCGCCGCCGCCGAATCGCAGTCTCGCCACTCTCACCGCTGCCGCTCACCGCTCGCGTCAGTCGTTGCACAGCTAAGTACGCAGACGCACTAGTAGCAGCTGCCGTCGCTCGGTACTCGCAAGCCAGCCACACGTTCCGAGCCCGAGCCCGAGTCGTCGTCGTTGTCTTCCTCCTCCTCTTTCTGCTCCAGGCGAGCAGCTTCACCAGAGGTACGTACCTCCCGAGGAAGGTCTTCTTCCCCATTTCTTGGTGGCTGGGTCTCCTGCAAATCGTTCTTCCATTTTATTGTTTACACTTGTTTAATGCACTACTTGGACCGAAGTTCGCATTTTCGTCTTTTTTCATCCTTTTTTCGCTTTCGCTTCTTCTTAACGCTTACTTTCAGGGCTTCGCCGGTTGTCTCTGCCTATTCGTGACGCCCGGGACGTTTTGCGCGCCGCCTCCCGCATGCCCCCTTGTTGTCCTCAAGCGCGCGCACAAATCCGCGCCAACTCCGATGTGGAGGCTGAAGGCCCTCGGTGCTCCGATGGAAACCACTTTTTTTTCACGTTAACAGCTCGGAACTCGACTCGTCGACCTCCGGCTCCTCCTCGACCTGGGATTCCTTACTTGCAGAGGAAATAATTTCGGCGGCGGCCCAGTCGGACGCGACGCACTCGCTCCCATGACCGTCCGCCGTCATGGCGGCGTCGCCAAGCCGAGCCGAGGTTGGAAGCGCGCGCTCGATCCGCTTCCATTTTTGAATTGGTCTATTTAAAAGAGTCTGCCTTCACGGAACTGTCGTTCGATCCGTAATCGAGGAAAATTCACCAAGTTGGAAATGAAAATGGAAATAGAGGGAGAAAAACTCTGCCTCGGATATTTGTGCGTGGCGGCGGGTGCGCCAAGGACGACGGCGGACGATTACTTCGTTATAATAGACGCTTATTGTTTACTCAAAGCAATTTGAAAATGGCGGGTGTCACTGTCCTTGATGGAGGCGGCCTCAGTTCCCGGTACTTCCCGGGAACCGGAGTGGCGTCCGTTCGCCGGAGACTTATCACCTGGGACGGATGCCGATGACGGCCCAAGCAGAGCGCGCGCCCGCCGGGCGAAAGGGCGGGAAAGGTCGATGGTTTTCGATTGAGGGCGGCAGCAACGCACGCGTACTACGGACGCGCTGCGTCAAAACGTTAATGCGTGTGTACGTTGCTCGCTTTTGAATGTCGAATCCTATCTGCGCCTCTCGCACTCCCCTCGGTCACCTACCGAAGATTTTTCAAATGATTTGAAACTCGTTACTCTGTCCCCGCGACTTTGATCATTGCCACCGGTGATTAACGCACGACGACGGTAACGATGTGTACGTGCACCCTGGCTCTCGTAGTTTGTATTTTGTACATTCGGGAAAAGAATGCGCGCGCGCAACTGCAATACCTGAGATATCGCCCTCCATGACAATAAAACGCGTCTTTGTAAAGTGCGTCTCTTTCAATATTTTTATACCATTTCTTGCATTTTTCTACGGGTTTCAAAATATTTACTCATACCACCAATCGAATTGATTTTTTACATTTTAATATTGATTCTTATGTGTGAACTCGGTGCGTATGACATGTTGACAAAGTTTATTATTTTTTTAATATCTAGAGGTTGAAGGATTACCTCGAACTAGGGAGAGACCACATTCCCCCTCTACCCAATTTTGTATTCACCGATTACTCTACAATAAACTCTCTTTCAATTTAATTCACGTAATTTTTGAACTTTTAAATTGCATTGAATAAAATACCCACGTTTTTTTCTTTCGAGAAATATTTTTATTCCATCTAAAACTTTTTCAAATAATTAAAATTCAATTGTAAATAACTGCTTAAAAAAATATATATAATGAATTTGCTTAATTATTACTTTTTCTTCAATATTCTGTCTTTAATATTTGAATTTAAATATTTCAAACCCTAATTATGAGATAATATAATAAGAAAGCTAATTATTATTTAAAGAACAAGAAATTTGACAGTATAACTAAAAAAAATTTTATTTTATGTGCAAATTAATTGAAAAAATATGCTATAAATTTCATGATTAATTTTTTAAAAGTTTCATTAAAATCTTTTGGATTAATGTCTTACATTGATTTAAAAAATACTTCTTTTTTTGTATAATTTAGTCAAAATATACATTTGGATTATTTTTTAACAATTCTTTTTTTTTCAGATTAATATACTACCATATCTTATAAAAAGTTCTTCAATTATAAATAAATCATGTCTGATGACAATTCAGTAGTGGTTGATGATCAAAAGAAAAAGAGGGGTCGACAATCCAAAACAGATAAAAATGCAGTAAAAGAACCAAAAAAAAGGGGTAGGTCGGCAGCGGAAAAAAATAGTGTAAGAGGAAAGTCTGATAATGAAGATGATGCACCAGAAGTTCCAGCAAAGAGGGGGCGTGGAAGGCCAAAGGGATCTCACAAGAAAAAGGTATATGGCAAATTCATTATATTTTGATTGATCTGAAAAAAACCTTGATTAATGTAAGTAAATATATTTTAGCCTAGTGCAGCAAAAGCACCAGGACGTGGTCGTGGACGACCCAAGAAAGTAGAAGAGAAGCCTGAAAGTACTGGTGAAGAAGAAGATGAACAGGAAGAGGAAGAAGAAGAAGAAGAAAATTGAACAAGAGAGATTATTGCTCGGGAAGATTTTTAACACAAGCCCTTTCTCTATTTTCTCTTTTTCGACGACGTCGACGATAACTCACACTTAAGTCCTTTGAATTTTAAGTTTTTTAATATTAATATTTAGACTGAGACAAATCGTAATTAGGACCTCTTTATACCCCTTTTACACAGTTTGTTCAAATCCTATTTTTTAAGTACAGAAATGACAAAATCGTTAGAAAGGGAAAGACAACCAAGAATATGAACAAATTAACAACATAATTATCCACTGAGTTGGAATGCGTCGAAATTAAAGGAAAAACATTGTAGAAATCAGGACTGATTACAAATGCATAGTGTAAACTACGCAAAAATGTGTATCTCTATGAAACACTTTGATTCTAATTTAATAATATACTGGAAATATAGTAAAATTTGTGAGTAACCATTTACAAAATTGACCGGACTCACACAAATCTCAATCAAATGTTTTCGATTTTATTTATGTAAGTAGGTATTTTGTTGTACACTTTCTCCTTTCTCCATCTGTACTGAATATGGTGTATCATTACTTCATAAGCTTCTTATCTAGACTCTTGTGCAAATTGAGTCGAGCCAAGTTAAAAGAATTAAAGCAACAATGAATGATGCTTTGTGTATGTCGTGAATGCAAGAAAGAACTTTTTTTCCTTTGTTACTATAAAAAAAGTCCTATTTCTATGCAAACATAATTTGAGTGAGTGTCAAATTTGTATTAAAGTAAATAAATTCACAGAATACACCTTGTGACTAATTTTTTTTTGCTCTTCATTAAACCTTGAACCATTAACATTTTTACATCTTAAATTAAGTAATACAATAATTGGTGTGTATATATATATATATATATAAATAAAAAATGTGTGTATATATATATAAATAAAAACCACAAGCATTTTAAAATATTTTATTTTATTATAATGCTTATAGAGTACAATAAATAACTTTTGTATTATGCATATTTCATTAATTGGATAAACAGTGTATATTATTTTTATTATTCAAACACTCAAAATACATCGATATTTTTTGTTATATATAATTTATTATTAACTTAAAATTTTATAAATATTAAAGTTTACCTTGTTCAAACTGATTATACATGATTTTAAACATATTTTAATAGTAACACAAAATCAATCAAATATTTTAAAATAACCAACCTTCAACAAATTCACCATATTTATATCAAAATTATTTTAGAAAAAATGTATTAAAATATTTTTAATATTGAATCATAATAATTGTAAAGGTATTATTTTTATTAGAATTAATAATATTCAATTCAGTAAATATTACACAAATTTGAATATAACTGTTAACAAAATTATGTAATATAACACATAACATTTTCTTTTATTATTTTATGAATTGTTACATTTTTTAGTAATTTAAAATGTATGGCGACAATTTTTGAACATGAAAATATCAATAATACTGAAAAAAAATTTTGTTGTGTTAACACAATTAGTTTCAAATCTGAAAATTGTACTGAAACATATTTATTTAATTTTTATACAAATTTGACTATAATTTAAATGAAATATATAATATAATAAATAATAATAGTTAGTTTTATGAGTTTTTATTTTTTGTTTTTTTTTTCTTATTACTATATTTTAATTAAATTTATACATGTTTTGTATTTAATAAGGAAATCATTTTGTATGGTGATTTATATGATGTCAACCTTATATGATGAATTAGAATTGTAAATATGTTAGTATTAATTGTATAATTTTAATTAATTTACTAGGAATTTTTAGTTAATTAATTCTTATCCCACACTATTAGTATTCAAAATATTGCAAGCATCTTAATAAATATTTATTTTTATAATTAATTAATGTAAATCAATATATTTATTGATTGTAATTAATATTGAATACTGCCAAAGTAATATAGTCTTTAACATACATTTTCATTATACATGCAATAAATGAAAAAATTGAATAGTTTTTTTAATTATTTGTATACATTTTTTTAGATATTATTTATCATTATGTATTATTATATTTGATAATAAATTATTTAAATTTTTCTTAATATAATTATATATATTATATTCATTTTAAAAATGCACAATGGATTATACACATTATTATAACACGTGTACGTTTTATGTACAGTAACAAGAACATAATTAACTATTTAATAATTGAAAAGTTAAAAATTTTAAAAGCCCATGATTGCATTATTCGAAAACTAAATTTTAATTAACATTGTTTTATAAGCATAATGCAGAAAGATCTAAGTGTATTTTAAATAGTTACGAAATGTTTACAATATTTACTTTTTTTTATTGCGATTGTCCAGTCTGCTTTCTGTCAAAACAAATTGTTAAAAAATATTTAATGTTAACTTTATTACATAAGTGAATAATTACATCTAAAAATTTACCTGTTTGTGCATACTGTTTACAAAATTTACTGTTTCTATGTATTTTTTCTATTGGCAGATGGTATAATTGATTTAAAAATTTTATATAAAGAGCTTAACATCAAAAGACTATCCCAGAATTTTTATATGTGTATTACTAATAAGTTCGGCACTTTCTTCACTATCCATAGACTGGTATCCTTGCTGCATAATTAAGCCTTTGTTATTCAATGTGTTCTTTTTTATGCTCAAGTGGTTACAGAATTACTAACTCGTCTTTGTAGGCTGCTGAAACCCTCATCAAGTAATTCTGTTTCCCAATCATTTTCACCCTCTTCTCCAGGATCAAAATTATATAATGGCATAAGTCTGTGACGTAGTCGTTCAAGTTTTCGTTTTCTTGATATAATAATCACCTTATCAAAATGATTTTTTATAATCATATATTTTTATATTAATATAAATTATTTAAGTATTTATTTAAATTTAATTTAATTTTTAAATTTTACAAAATAATATAAAATTAATGATATTTATTAATAATAAATAAAAGTATAAATTCAAGATATTCTTTTATAAATATTAATATTATAATTTTTTTAATATTGTAATAAAATTGTAAAAATATGTTAAATTTTATTTAATCATTTATATAGATATATAGCTTTGAAAATATAAATAATGTAATTATAAAATTACATTAACCATACTCAAAATATTTTTACGACTAAACTAAAATAATTAAATATTAATTTAATTTCTTACCACTGCTGAAAGTACTATTACAAATATCATAACACCAAGTGGTACAAAAATATATTCAACACCTTCTGGTGGACCAAATTCATCAAAAGAATCCTCTGTTGTTGTAGATACAGTTGTAGTACATAAATTAGCAGTAGTAGTTGTAGCAATTTTTGTAATGGAGTTTTCAGATCTTGTTAAATTCCAAGATTTTTGATCAATAGTTTCTAAATAACTTTGTGTATAAGTTTCACTAGTTTCATTATTAAAATTATCTGTTCTCAATTCTGATGATAAACTTGTTATATTATTTATTAACAAAATAGTAGAAAAGGAATAATTAGTTGTATTGTTGTCATTAAAGTCTTCCATGGTTTTACTGCATATTAAATTCGAAAAATGATCTTTTTGTTTAAATATAAGTAGAATATACAAAGACTGAATCTTTGTTATAGCACTTAATTGTATGAAATATTTTCCAACATTATAAAATTTTAAATCGACTGTTAGTTAATATAAAAGTATAAGAACAAAATGCAAAATTTAAAGGTAATCTAAAAAATAAAATGAATAAAAAAATATAATTAAATATACTTGCACAGTATTATAATATATCTTGTTCAAAGGTTAGACTTCTTTATCATAGATTTTTATCACTAACTTTTTACAATTTTTTGTATTTTATTATTTCTGAAATTATCAGTATTACTTTAAAGTCGATTTTTAATTACCAAATTGGCCTATAAGAAATACCTGTTGTCCACAAAAGTGTGAACTCTTGGAAGATATTATTGATAATGATAGTTATAACGGAGATTATGTTCAAATGATATTTATACCAGAGCAAACAAAGGTTTAGAGATAATCTATTTGTATTAATGCCGGAGTATAGTTGTCTCTAGTAGTCATTCAGACAATAAATTTACAATAAAATAAATGTTAACACAAGATAAATTGTTTAATATTCAATTAATTAAAAAAAAAATAGTGAAATTTATTATAATAAAGAATATGTGCAACATAAAATATAAACATGATTCTTGAAAAATTAAGACAATAATCTTTCGAATCAAAATTAATAAATTAAAATTACTTATATTTGTACACATCGTATTATTTGCTTATGTAAAACTGTGTATGAGAAAAATTGTCCTTTCTTTAATTTAATTTTTTTATGCTTTATTTAATTTCAATCAATAAATCCAAACACATTATTTTTTAATTTTTAATATTTATATCAATTTTAAAAACACTTGTAAAAACTTTATATAACCAGATTTAATTACGTGCAAATAAAATATAGCTATAGAATTTTTTTTAGTTATATAATGTTAGTTTAGTTTCTTTGTAGTGTTTTTAATTATTTAATGTTTCTGATTTTTTATTATTTATATTTAAAATAACTTTCAAATATGTCAATTTACATTTATTGATTATTTATATATAACAATGTATCAATAAAAGTTTTCTTTTTATTAAAAAATTATTATTAAACACGAGCGTAAGGAATGTAAATATTTAATGTACTATAAATTAAAGAATAAATAAATCTTTAAATAATAACGATTGTAATAATGTCAATAATTTCTTACTGTATTTGCAAATGTATTATACAAGACGTTTTTAATTTTACTTCTTATTGATGTCTTTATTTATTTTTTAAAAATTACAAGTGTAACAAAAATTTTTTTAAGAAAATGAAATACCATGCATGCTTGGCGAATCAGCAGTTGAAAATTTACAAATTAAAAAAATAATAAATTATGAATTTGTTTTATATAGAGTAAAGATATAATCGATATTTTATCGATAATTTTTACAAATTATTATAATTGAAATTTAATTTAATATTATTGTACAAATTTTACTTCATATACTTGATTCAACAATATCCATAAATATTCTAACTGTTAAAATATACAAATATTACAAAATATTAAATACATCAAAAACATTAGATAAAAAAATATTTATTATTCAAATATGTAATAGTATAATTTTAAAATTGTTTAATATTAGGTTTAAATGAAAGTTATTTTTAAATTACCTCATTCGATTGATAACATTGGCTTTTGTAGGTAATGCCCAATATAGATAAAATATAATCATATGCATTATCAAAATTCTGTTGCTCGCCTAAGATTAGTTGGCGTTATTTGGCTTGATTTTGACTGCAAATTACATTTTGTTACTCAAACTAAAGCAAGCCTATAATAAACAATACCTTGAGGTTTTTATAAAATCATCTCTGACAGTAAAATAAAGTAAACAATTTAACGCGTAATAGTGGTATCGTAACTTTTATAATATTTTATCGAATAAATATAAATTGGAGATAAATTCTTACGCAAGCAAAAATAAAAGTATAATTAACTATGCAAACTATGTACCTAATATTTATTAGAAATTACTTCATCGAATTTACTATGATTTTTTTTTCATTAAATTTTGCGCTTTAAAATTTCCCCCAAAATATATCAATAATTATTCATACTTATCTATAAATATATAATAATTAAACATTTCGATGTTCATTATATAAATGAGAAATTATTAATTCTAAACTTTTAGATATTTTTACTATGATTATTCTTTTTTTAATACCTTTAACAATTCATTTACAATCATTCATTTTACTAAATCATTAACTGTATCAGAATAATTTAGTTATATTTTTGTCATTAAAATAGTTAATAAAGTTTAACAGCATAATAAAATATATAATAATAAAATGCTCTAATGAAAATATTTTTTCTGAATTTTAAGCTATAATTAAAATTAACAAGAATTTTATAATACAATAAAAAAAAACGAGAGAGAGAGAAGGGGCGATTCGCATATTTCATAAAACTATTATATGCATATATTTATGAAATTAAAATCTAATATTAACATTATTTTATTAAATAGCATTAACATATAATTCGTATTTTAACCAATTTAAATGTAATTGAACATTCAAGATTTTATTTGCTCAAAAATAGAAAAATAGAAAAATATAAATTTAAAAATTTATATATTAGTCGTTTTTTTCATTTAGTCACGAATAATTTATTATATTCAATATTTAATTTTATGTATTTTAAGTATGATTATCATATAAATGCAATAATATTGAAAAGATATTGTAATTATACATTTACAATAATAAATAATTATCTTTCAAAATAAAATTATTGATAAAATTTTTATTAATATTGAAATTTGTATTAATTATCAAATTTGAATAAAAATGAATTTGAAAATAAGTTAAATTGGCACTTTCGATGTCATGAATGTAAAAAGCTTATATTTCTTATATATTATTAGAGCGGCATCCTTAAATTCTTCTTCATTAATGATAATAAGTAAATTATTCTTATAACTGTCATATGTATTTACAGAAATAGGTAAACGAACAAATAAAAGCTAAATAAATTTACAAATTAAAATAAAAGAATAAGATTTAAAAAAAAAATTTTTTTTTTACAAAAAAGTAGTTCCCTACGTTATCATTGACTTCGCATGCATGCCAAAAGATCTCGTGACAATCGTACTTTGTACCTTGTATTTTTCGCAGTAGAAAAATGGTGAATACTTGGGTGTAGTCGGACGACAATTTTCCTGGTTGTGAAAAAAAGAAAAACAGAAAATGTAAGTAACCGGTTGAGAATTGATGATACACACAATTATTCCGCGTGACGAGTTCTCACTGATGTCCACACTGAGATTCTACTGTGTGTCTTCTTGTGATTACTTGAGCAAAAGAAGAGGAACAAGTCCAACCTCCAACGGTGAATAGGTTGTTTCCGACTTGTCGTGCTCTCTATCGGAATTCGGAAATTGCTCATTTTCTTCGAATCCAAATATCTCAAGTATCTACGATATTATGTTTTTTGGGTGACGACATCCAAGACATCGACGATAAAGACGAAGACAAACGAGACGACGACAAAGACAGCAACGGTGACGGCGACAAGGAAGACGATAACTAGGCAGGCAACGACGAGGAGGAAGACGAAAGTGAAGACGACAACGGAAACATTGACGACACGACGACAAGAGGAAGAGGAAGGAGTGTTACAAACAGAGAGAGAGAGAGAGAGAGAGAGAGAGAGAGAGCGAGAGCGAGAGAGAGAGAGAGAGAGAAAGAAAAAACGAACAAGCGATATAGAACAAATAAACGATATTGTGTTAGTTAATCATTCTTTTGCGTATATTGCACGCTAATTCCATTAATAGTAACAATATTTCCCTCCTCCTTAACAAAAATTGTATTTAACACATATTTTTAAATAATTAACCCAAGATGCATTCATCTCTACTGTGATCCCCACCATACTCTTTCTCTGTATGAAATACAAATTGAGCTTATACCGCGTTTGCGTATACTGTATGCGCACCTCCTGAAGAATGGTAATGTTTTTTTTTTCATAAAATTATTACAATATTTAAACTTCTTTTTTAACCTTGGAAATTTTTAATTTTTAACGAATATATGGAATTTATGGAATAAGCAATCATCTTTGTCTATTTAAATATACTTTTGTCTTTCTCTCTACTTTTTATTCATTGGTTGCTTAAATCATTTTCATGTACACGTATGCGTGTTTATTGCGTGAATGTACACATTCGTGCGTGAAAACTGATATAAACAAGCAAACACGCACATGCGCTTGGTGCAATAATATAAACCTACTGTCACTATCTGTCGATTATTGTCCCTGACTGTCAAGAAGAAAAAAATCATGCCAAGTCAATAAATAAAGTGCAGTGCTTTCACCTTTATAATATTTTTTTGGCTAAAAATATATTTTTTCTATTTACTTGACATTCGGTGTAATATTCTTTAGATGTGAAAAATTTTTTTTACTTGAAGTTCATGCATTATGAGTGCAAGTTATACGAGTTTCTCATTTTATTTTCATATTGTACATTTAGATTTTACTAGAGAGCTCAAGTGTACTTGTTTTTACAGCAACTCAATGTCTTGTTTTATAAAATTTTCAAATAATAGTAACTGTTTTAAGGATATATACTTTGTTTTTCATTGTCAAACAAGTGTATGTAAATCTTCAAATGATTGAATGATTTTAATATTAAACAAATATTAATAATTTACTTTTTTATGTAGAAGCATTTAAATAATTTATCTTTTCTTTAGTACAACTTTTTTTAATTTTTTAATTATATTTATCTACAAATACTTCATTCCATTTATATAAATATAATTTGATTTTTCAATTATTTATATACCTATCAATTCATTTATTAATTTATAGATAATAGATTATAATTTAAAACAAAATTTTAAAGATGAAATTTTTATTTTTTCAGTGTTATTACAAATGATTCAGAGATAATTTTGGAATTGTAGCTTATTACAACTAAAAGTTTTACAATATGAAACATGATATTCAGATTATAATACAAGTAATTTAATGGCAAAAACGGACTGCATCTATTAAATCAGTGTTGAGACAAATGGTTTTATTATCATTGGTAAAATATTTTTTATTATATTTATTTCATTGAATATATATTATATCTATATTTGAAAAGATTGTAAAAATAACTTTTTTCACAGATGTATAAAAAAATATTTTATATCAAGAGTTTTTGAAATAATAATAATGATATAAGGACAAATTATCACAAAAATTGTGAAGTTATGCACTGAAACAAATTTTAAAAAAGTTCCAAGACTCAATAAATTAAAATAAAGTATTAATATCTCCTCTATTTGAGATTCTAAATTTAGAAATTTTAAAGAATTGTGCTAGTCACTGTTTTAAAGTGAAATAAGGTGAATATTTTATATCTTTCAATGTAAAAAATCAAAAGAAATTATTATTTTTCATAAATTGAAGATCAATATAATTTTTATATTGGAATTGAAAACATTTATATTGGATATAAAATTTGTATTAAAGCAATTAAAATTTATAATAAAGATTTATAGGTCTGTTATATTTTTCTAGATTCACATTTGTGCAATGCCGAGATGCTGCAATGAGAATAAATCACTGAGGTTGATGAACAATAATCGGCAACATAACGCTGAAAATATTTTACTCACTCGTTCTCGGCCTTTCTCTATCAGCAAGGCAGATCAATCGGATGTTGAAGAAGAAACTCCTGTGGTAGTTGTTGAAAGATCTCACAGAAGAGTTCGCTGTGATCTTAGTCCAGTTCCGTCTAATACGAATTCTGGATATATTAAATTAATTGGTATAAAGGTAAATAATACTTAAATATATTTTTGATTGTATTAGAAAGTAATTAGTAAATAATAAAATTTTTATTGAAATTATCAAATATAAAAATTTTTTGCTTAATGAAATTAAGAAATATATTTTACTTGTCGATAATATTATTCGATGAATTTTATGCCAATCATCTATATAAATTCAAAGTTTTATTTTTTGACTTAATAGTACTAAATATGTTAGCATATATTAGTTTTTATTTATTTATATTAAGATATAATTCTTTCAGGTAAATAAATTAATTTTAATATAAGTAAATTTATTTAAAGTATACAACAAAAGACTTTCTCAAAACAAAAATTCACTAATGTTTCCATCAAATATAGTGATATTCAATTCTTCTAATATTTTTACATAAAAAATGATATATTTTATAAAATATATTAAATTTTCAAATTTGAAACTATTCATGTTTCTTTAAATTATTATGAAATAGATTATTACATACTACAATAAATATGGTGTAATAAATATTTTTATATACTTTTTTATATATATTGAAAAATAATTATTGTTATATCAACATAAAATATCTTAAATGCATAATTGACATGACTGATTATGATTCAGTTAACCACTTGGATAAATAATATTTTTACAAATGTTTCAAACTTTTTATCAGATTAATTTTTAAATTTCATTTATTATTTATTATTGTATTTATTTTAATTTTTCTGCAGTTATAGATCTATTAAGTTTTCTAATTATTCGAAAATTATTTTTTATATATAAATAGTTGACTTATACATCTGTGTTTATTTAATAAAATAGTAATAGAATCATTATTATAATAATTAAAAGAAATTGATATGCAATGATATTTGGAGTATGTTAAGTAAATTAAATTATTAATATAAAATTATTATCAGAAGTGAAAAATTAATTAACAATCATTTGTTTGTCAGCTGATACATTATTCATAAATTAAAAATTTGTTCATACTTTAATAGCTATAAATTCAATTTTCAATTCAAAATTGCTTTATTTTAAATAATTATTATGGTTTTTAATATTAATTAATATGTGAAAAATAATTAATTTAATTATTTATTATTATAAATTTTTTAGGATAAATCTGGTCGACAAGAAAGTCAATCAAGACACACCTGTGGTAGTGGTGGGTATAGAGACAGAGAAAAGGAAGCAAAGAAAAGAGCAGCTATAGGCAACGCAGTGCGTGGACTATTTCCTACAAGCCATAGTAGGCAGGACAGGTATAATGATGTCCGTATCAAAATCACGCTTTTTACATTATTGCATTCTACATTTACGACATAAAAATATTTCATGTAGAAATATTTTGTAAATGGTATTGATTATTAATTAAGTTTATAATTCTCATAATAAATCATTCCCAAAATACATTTCTTACTTCTGCTTATTATTTCATATTTGTATTTTTATATTAGTAATTTACAAGTAGTAAGTTCTAACATAAAAAAAAACATAATAAGATCAATTTGTTTATTTTCAAAATCACTAATAATTTTTTAGTATAAAATTAAGTTAAAATTAGGATTTTAAATTTGTGTTGGCATGTTGGCAAAAAACTGTAATTAATTAAACTAAATATGAATGCATTGATTATTGAAAATTGATTTTACTGTTTCAGGTATGAGACTAGTAGACAACGACCATCCAGTGGAACAGGTGGTGTTGGCCTTTCAGGATTGTGCCCTAAATTGGCTGGAAATACAGGAAATAATAGTGGACAAAGCAATATTAGTTTGGGACATCATTTAACCTCCCAAGAAAGTTCATCACCTTGTGGAGTTGCTTCTCAAAAAAATCACGGAAATCGTCGGCAACGTAAAGTTTCCATTAATTCGCCAATTTCTAGTGGTAGTGGTTCAAATAATTCAGTAGATCGAAAGGTTTGTTAAAATAATATATGGTACATATTTTTTATACTTTTTAATGAAAATTTATAGAACAATTAACATTCTGTAATTTAATGAATTTTGCAATTAGCAAAAATCTAATCGAGTGGAGTATGATTCACAATCACCACCACCAACAATAAAAAACGGGATTTCATTGAACTCACAGTCTGTGAGACAAAAGAACTCCCCAGATCCTATTGAAAATTCTTCTACGATATCACCTTGTGATCATGAAAATAGCCATAGCTTTAGTGATGCAGAAGAAGCCATCACTGCTACAGAAAATTTTTCAAGAGTATCAGGTAACAAAAAAAATATAATTATTTTACCAACAAAAATCAATATTAAAAATAAATTAATATACTTGAATTAAAGGTACTTGCATGTCTTTGACACCAATCGTAAAAGGGAATTCTAGAAAAGTAAGTAAAGAGGAAAAGACTGTCGAAAAAATTATGCACTCATCAAATCTCGATATAAAAGAGAATAATGATGATAGTCATAAACTATTATCAGATACACGAGAGGAGAGGAGTTCAATTGAAAATATAGCTCAGAGTTTTGATGATCCTGTTTTACTTAGAAAAAAACTAAATTTGGATGAAACTATGAATATTCGCGAAAATAAACGGAAACCCTCCGTTTATTCTTTAGTGAATTTTGATTCAAAGGGTAATGCCAATAGAAAATCAAATCTTAAAGATGATAATATACCTGAAAATATTACTCGAAAAGATTCGGATGTTATATTAAACATTTCTTGTAGTAATCAAAGTGATAAAAAGTGAGTATAGATTAAAGTAAAATAAATAATATAATTGTTTGGATGTATTTGATTAAAGGACAAAATATTACAAATGTTTTTTAAATTTGTAGAAATGTAAATGAAAGTAACATGCCATCAACATCAAGAAAATTATCTAATACTGAATCCAAGTGCAAACAGTTATCTATAGAAACGAAAGATTCTACTAAAAATGAAAGCATTGAAAACAATGATATTGCTGTACAAAACTATATTCAAAATACAAGTATTGAGCAAATAATAAATTCAAGATTTACAACATCCAATGTTGAGGGAGAGTCAATAGATTTAGAAAATAAAGAATTTCGAGAAGATTGTCAAAGAAATGAAGTTGATGAAGAAGTTACTATTTATGATGAAGATGATAATGGAACAAGTATTAGTGATATCGTTGCAACCCAAGCACTTCATGAATCTCTGAGTAAAATGGGTAAAGTTCCACCAATACCTCCTGAAATTGTAATAATTGAAGATATTAAAAAAGACATAAAATCTGAAGAGATTGGTCAAAAAGATGTAACCCAAGAAGAAACAGTGGAAGGATTTATAGGACCATTGCTTGATGAAAATTTTAAAACAGATGAGAAATTAGTTCCAAAAACAATGGAAATGGATGAAGTAAGAAATTTATTAATGAAAGTTAAAGTTCAGACGGTTGAAGACGATGATGACGAAGAAAAAGCTGTAGGAATTTCTCCTGATCAAAGATTTTTAAAATTTGAAGAGGAGATAGGACGTGGTAGTTTTAAAACTGTTTATAGAGGTTTGGATACACAAACTGGTGTAGCTGTTGCTTGGTGTGAATTACAGGTAAATTGTTATTACTTTAGTATCAAACATTATGAATAAATTTAAATCTACAGTAACATCTTTACAGGAAAAAAAATTAAACAAAATGGAAAGACTGAGATTTAGAGAGGAAGCTGAAATGTTGAAAGGTTTACAGCATCCAAATATTGTTAGGTTTTATGATTATTGGGAAGTGACACTTACAAGGAGAAAATATATTGTTTTAGTAACAGAACTTATGACCTCTGGCACTTTAAAAACGTAATTATAATTATTATTTTACTTTATAATCTATTATTATGTATTTAAGTATTTAAATTACTTTTTTTAATTAATTTGTACAGGTATTTACGAAGATTCAAAAAAATAAATCCAAAAGTTTTAAAATCTTGGTGTCGGCAAATTTTAAAAGGACTCGCGTTTCTTCATTCAAGGTCGCCACCAATAATTCATCGAGATCTAAAATGCGACAATATTTTTATTACTGGTACTACAGGTAGTGTAAAAATTGGTGATCTTGGTCTTGCAACATTAAAAAATCGTAGTTTTGCAAAAAGTGTTATTGGCACTCCTGAGTTTATGGCACCTGAGATGTATGAAGAGCACTATGACGAATCTGTAGATGTTTATGCTTTTGGTATGTGTATGTTAGAGATGGCTACAAGTGAATATCCATACTCTGAATGTACAGGTCCTGCACAAATCTACAAAAGAGTTGTATCAGTAAGCAATATTTATTTATTATTTATTGATCTATGACTAAAATGCGTGTATTTATAACAAATGTATTAAAACTACACTGTATATTATTTTTAATTATTTATTTAATTTACAAATTTTAACAGGGTGTAAAACCACAAAGTTATGATAAAGTAGAAAATCCAGAAGTACGAGAAATTATAGAAATGTGTATACGATTAAAAAAAGAAGAACGACCATTAGTTAAAGATCTTTTAAATCACGAATTTTTCGCAGATGATATAGGACTTAAATTAGAAATGATATCACGTGATACCGCTGTTGCAGAAGCAGATTTATCCCGTGTCGAATTCCGACTCCGTGTTCTTGATCCAAAAAAAAGAAGTAATAAACACAAAGAAAATGAGGCCATTCAATTTGATTTTGATATAGAAGGTGATAATGCAGAAGAGGTAGCATCTGAAATGGCAAAATCAAGTCTTATTCTTGAAGAAGATGCTAAAACAGTAGCAAAAATGCTTAAATCTCAGATTGCTGCGTTAAAGAGAGAAAGAGAAGAAAGAAAATTAAAAGAAGAAAAAGAACGTCAAGATGCAGAAACTACTGCAGTCAATGAAAGTATTTTACAAAATCAATTATTAATGCAACAAATGCAAGTTCAACAACAACAACAATCTCAACAAGTTCAACCAGGAATAAGCATTCAACAAGTACAAAATGCGGTTCAAATTCAACATGGTTTACAACCACAATCTGTCCAACTTGTACAACAACAACCGATTATCCAACAACAAACTTCGGTTATACAACCACAACAAGCACAACAAATTCAACAACAAGCTCAACAAATTCAACAACAACAAGCCCAACAAATTCAACAACAACAAGCTCAACAAATTCAACAACAACAAGCTCAACAAATTCAACAACAACAAGTTCAACAAATTCAACAACAACAAGCTCAACAAATTCACCAGCAACAAGCTCAACAAATTCAACAACAACAAGCTCAACAAATTCAACAACAACAACAGCAAGTGCAGTACCAACAACAATATCAGCAAATAACCCAAGTAGCCCAAACTATGAGTGCAAACTCTTCACAATGTTCAACGCCACAAGCAGTACCAACTCAAGCACCTTTTCCTCAAGTAACACAACAATTGCAACAACAATATATACAGCTTAATCAAATAGGAATGACTCCGCAATTATCACATACTCCTCAACAAATACAAATCCCACAAATTCAACAAACTATTCAATATACGCAAACACAGGTAAAAATATTGTATATATTGTTATAACAAGATGCATTTAAATTTTTTAAAATATAATGTAATATCAAATTCTTGGAAAATCAACTCAATATTTTTTATAACAAATTTATAGGTGCAGCATGTACAACAAATGCATCAAACTCCAGTTGCTAATTCATCAACGGTTTCAAATATACAAGGTCAACAATTTTATCATCAAGGGACTGCTGCTATGCCAACTTATCCAACTTCTCAAATTTTTCAACAAAATGTATCTCAACCAATATTTCATGGATATTCAGCAAATTCTAGCAGTGGGCACATTGATGTATTACCAAATCAACCATCTCAGCAAGTATATACTACTCATCCTAATCCATCAGGAAATACAGCTGTGGCAACATCTATTGGTTATATTCAACCATTGCAAGTTCAAGTTTCTTTGCCACAGCAAATTGGCAATGTTCAAAATACTGCAACAGTAACTCCTACAGTCCAACCATTACAGGTAAAATAATGTTTACAAAATAACTAATTTTATTATGTTTTAATTTTATTTGCAAAAATTTTTATACTTGAATTTTATTTTTAATAATACACACTATAATTTTTACATATAAAAATCGTAATATTAATAATTAAAAGTAATATTATTGCTTGTAATTATATCATAGCTCAAAGTAGTTTCAGAATCATTGCAAAAATTTTTAAAACATAAACTTGAGAAAATATTAAGATTCATTTATTAATTATATTAAGTAGAGAAAAAAGACTTACATGCGCTATTACTACATACATCATTCGTAATCTTTTACCACGTTTTATTGTTTTATCGTCCTAACATATTTGTCATTCATTTTGGTGTTTTATTACTTTTATCAATGTATAATATCAACATATCTGTAGACTAGCTAAATTTCATTATACAGTTATTTATGCATGTTATCAAATGTCTGAGAAAGATCATATGTCAGTAACGAATATGATATTCATGTTTTTAATGAAGACATTCATTTTTTGTATATATATTTAATAACAATAATCACAAACACTATAAGTTAAATCTAAAGTTAAAGTAAAATACTTTTAAAAGCATTCCTAAAAACTTTTGTAGAAAAAAAAAATTTTTAATTGTATAAAACATTTTTTCTTGTAGGAAGTATATAAAATTATTATTATTTATTTATTTATTGTAATTTTATAATTCAATTACAAAATAATAACAATAAGGTATGCTTTTAAAAAATCAAAGTGGGATAAGAATTTATTGAACAAGAACAAATTTAATTTTTTTTTTAATTATATATGTAGAGATTATTTTATTTTACATCAATATTTTACATTTATTTTTTCAAATTTTTATGTAAAAAAATTTGGTTAATGATCTTTATTTATGTAAGTATTATTGATTTTAAATAAATAAATAAATATTTGAATAAATAATTCAATATTTTTTTGGTTATTTTTGATACCATATATAAAATTTATTAAAACCATCCACAGACTTCATCTATTTCGAATATTCAAACTGCACCAACTTTGATTACCAGTGGAACACATCAATCGCAAACTCAACAAAATATTATGTTGCAAATGCAGTATTCACAAAGTAGTAATATCGTACCATCTGCTGCTCCAATTTCTCAAAATTTAAACATAGTATCACAAGCATCTAGTAATGTTCAACAGCAACAGCAACAATCCGTGCAACAACAGCAAGGTATACAACAGTCTCAGTGTATACCACAACAAACAGTTATTCAGCAGACAATAACGCAGCAGCAGCAACCACCTGTTCAACAGTCGCAGTCTATACAACAATCACAGTGTATACCACAGCAAACGGCTTTACAACAATCGATAACACAACAGCAACAAGCTCCTGTACAACAACAACAACAACAACAACAACAACAGCCTATAATACAATCTCAGTGTATACCACAGCAAGCAACTATTCAAAAATCAATAACACAACAGCAGCAACCAGCTGTGCAAATACAGCAACCTATACAACAAACGGCTGTGCAGCAATCAATAACACAACAGCAACAGCCTCCGGTGCAACAACAACCAATTATGCAACAATCGATAACGCAGCAGCAACAATCACCTATACAACAGCCGCAATCTATGCAACAATCGCAATGCATAGCACAAGTGGCTATTCAACAATCAATAACACAACAGCAACAACCACCTGTGCAACAGCAACAACAACAATCGTCTATTCTTCAACAGCAAGGAGTAGCCCAACAATCGCAAATACATCAATCTTTAATACAATCACAACAATCAACTATTCAACTTCAAACTCATCATCCACATATACAACAGCAACAGCAACAGCTTCAACCATCTGTTCAACAAAATTTTCATCAAATAGAAACAGTGATGAAAGAAAGAACTTTAGTAAAACAGGATACCTTAGAATTACCAAGTTCTATATCATTGGAGGTTGTTTCAAATGTACAAGAAAATCAAATATCATCTGCAATTTTACCTATAACAGGAGATGGGTAAAAAAAATTTTCTAAATATTTTTATTTTCATAATCTTTAAACACCTTGAATATACATAATTCAATTTATTGAAGTAAAACTAAGAATCCAATGAGGTCGTAACAACAAACACAATTTAAATGTAAACAATATTATTTACATTCAAATTATAACATTACGACTACAATACCCACGTATTAGTATTAGGTAATTATATTTAATTTAATAATTTTGTATCTATTGAACATATGTATGTAATAATTGTAATAATTTGTTAATAAATAGCCTTTACCAGGACAAGTGATACCTTGTCGAAACGTGGGCGAAATAATTTAGAATAACTTATTTTATTCGTCCTACACCTCATTGGATCCATAATTTATTTCAATAAACAATATGGGAAGGTGCTTCTCATCAAATTTCAATATATAATTCACTTTTAAATTTATAGTACTTTATCTGAAGTTCCTGATAATTCAATATCCATAATAACTGAAAAAAGCAAAATTAAACGAACAGGAACAAAGCGTAAAAAACCAGGAATTAAGTTAACCGTTCTTTCGGTTAGCAACGTAGAAGGACAAGCTATCTCTGTAGAATGTCAGTTGGATACTAGCAAACAAAAGACAGTTACATTTAAATTTGATCGAGATGAAATGGTTCCAACAGATATAGCGAATAACTTGGTAAATTTATCGTAACATACACGTTCAAAATTTTATTCAATGCTTAATTTTTCATTGTATTATGTGTTTTGCTAAAGGTCGCGGAAAATCTTTTACCTCAGTCTCAACGTGAAACTTTCGTGGAACTGATAGAAGATATTGTCAAGCAATTGCGTCTTGATCCAACTTTAAATTTACCGCTGGTCGCTCATGGGCCTCCTGATCAATCGGCCGGTGGTAGTCCGGTAACAACTCGTAGACCTCGGGAACGCGATCACAGCCTTGACATGTCAAAGGTAAAATTTTGACTACTATTATTGACAATATAAGATTATCAAACAAAACATTATTCTTTATTAAAATCTGAGAACTACAAAATTTTTACCAAGGCATTCTTGAATTTAAAAAGTAAAAAACCTACAATTTGGTAAATAAAAAGAAATAAAAAACTTGTATGTACATTTGTCGTGTGTGATTTTGGACGCAGCAGGTGAGACATGGCTCGCTAACTCGTCAAAGCAGCCACCGTTCTTCGTACAAAGTTCATCGTAGGCACCGTTCGGTGAGTTCATTCCTTTCCTCTGTCTATTCACTTGCACTCTAATCCATTTTCTTATATTTTTATCTTGTTTTTATTTCAATTCTAGTCTCTATTTTATTTCCATCTCCGTTAAATTGTTGATAAAATGAAAGCTATGATTTTTTTAATTACATGCATTTTCAATGTCTTATTTGTGAGAAATATTTATTTTATTTTTTTCAGGCAGCAGGAGAACCCGATTGTTTGATTCTTTAGATTTAAGCTATTTAATTTGTTTCAGTAACTTTGAAGCAGTTATAAATGAATAGAACTTTATTTTAAAAGTTTTGTATGCATGATTTTTCTTTATACAATAACACTTTTAGAATGATTTACAATTTCTTGTTTCAAGCAAATTAGATCGTCAAACAAATCATCAGATGATAAAAACAATTTAATTTAGTATTTATTTGTTTTTAAGCTTTTCATTTGCATTGAATAATTGCCATTAACCTATCTTATAAGATTTTTTAATGGCTTAAAATATTTTTATTTAATAAAATATTATTTTGAGATTATATGGCATTTGAATAATATACATCCAATATACAAATGTATTTGTATCTATTATTTATATAAAAAAATATTTTCAAAATATTTTTTAATAATTGTAAATATTATATATTATGAGAAAAGATGATCAAAAACGTAATTTTTTTGTTAAATCAAAGTGCTATGTAGTCTCAAAACATTCCGTATTTATTTATGGCAAAAATAATTATGTAAAATTTTATTTCTTTCAGAGAGATGAAACCTTTAATACTTCAACACCAACAAAAATGTTACCAATAGATCAGATAATATCTCATATTACATATTCTGCTCAATCAGACAAACAGCAAATGACTGCAGTATCAACAACTGATAACCAAGTTTCTGCAAATACAGAATCAGCTGAAGTTTCAAGGCGTTCTTCTACATCAACACAAAATACAGATACTTTAACACCTACGAATCAATTGGATTTGTTTGATAATCAAGAGAGTGTAGTCTCTTCGTCTTCAATAATAACTGTACTTGAAAATGATTATCAGAATCAAGATTTAAAAACTGAAGGATCTAGTAGCACTGTTTCCACAGGTTCTTTCCATGAATTTTCTCATAAAACTACACAAGAAACTGATTCAACTGCACAAAATGAAACAGCAGCATTGACAGGTAAAATTTTTTTATGTTAAAAATGATTTGATGCTAAATACTCACCTATTTCGTGATGGATATGATAAAAAATATAAATATACAGGAAATGTTTTTATATGATGCGATGATGAGGTAAAAGTAAATTTTAAAAAAAATGATTAAAATGCAGTAAACAATTTATTTAAAAAATCTAGATGTCTTCGGGCGTGTTTGCTCTCTAACGTACGGATTTTGAGTGATGCCGCTCGCTCGCTGATTTTGTTTCTTCATCCAAATATCTTCCGAACATTACTTTTTTTTCGCTAATTAATTAACGAATTTTATATTTCGTTTGTTTTGCGCACGGACTACTTTTTCATTTTTTACTTCAGCTTTTTGTAGAATGCCTCAGTTCTTGTCAAAAAAAATCTTCCTGCTAAAGAAGAAAAAAAAAAATGCAAAACTAATTAATTTCATTAAAATCACCCCCGCCGTAAAAACCGAAATTTAATAATTTTGTTATGTTGCAAGAGCTCAGGCGCGTCTCCAGGTTCAGATTGCAAGTCGACTCTCCTAGACTGACCTCGCACGTCGACTCAGTTAACCTGGTTTTCTTGTAAATTATCTTCTTCGTTTGTCATGGCTTCATTTGGGTCCATCTCTCACGACGACCCACTACACCCAAGTTCATTAAAATACCTGAGCTACCTCTTTTATTTATCGTGAAAAACTATCCCGCACCACGTGAAAATATAATCAAGCAAAAAATGTAGCGAGATTAATAATCATGCTGTTAACAAATTTTAACAAAGACACAGAGAGAGAGAGAGAACGAGAAAAATAAAAGAGAAAGAACAAGATAAAGAGCAAAGAATTATTAGAAAGCATAACGGGTACAAGATGTTTATATTTTTGCGTAAAGAAAAATCGATAAATATTCGATTAAAATGACGCTGATGTTTTAAATGAGCCGGAAATCTAAATCCGCAAAGCCATACCGATTTATAATTATCATATAACTACATTTAATTTTACAAAAATAAAATTATTTTTTATTTATTTTTATTCATAATTGATGTATTAAAAATTTAATGTATAAATAAATGTTTAATGAAACATTTAAAAATATATAATTTAATCTTTATTTAGAGTTTTTATTAATTACTAAACAAATTAGGTACTTCAGCAATGGAAGAAATTCTTCACAATCAACAAGAAATTGAAAGCGAAAATTTGATCAAAGAAATAAGTACAGAAAATTCTGATCCTCAAAAATTATCAATACCACCAATGCGAAAAATTTCACGTTTTCTTGTAAGCCCTGTAGTTGAACAACAATTTGTAGTTTGCGAAGGAGAAACAACTATTCAGCAAGAATTTGTTGAACAAGTGACTGCCACAATAAAACAAGAACCAGTTGCTACTGCTGAAATTGTACCAAATTTTAGTAATTTTGAAAATATACATAATAATAAAACGGCAACTGAAGACATTGATATTGGGGTATGTAAATTATTTTTTTAGTTTTAAGTACAGGTATGAAATCTTGAAACTATAAAAAATAAAATTTATTACTAATTTATTAAAAATTTAATAATCTCTTTTTAATTCTATTATATAGTTATATCATTTTTCATAAATCTTATACAGATTGATTATATAAACATTTTATTTTTCTGAAAACTTTTATATAATATTAGACTATAAAGTTTGTATTTATTTTTTATTATTTTAATATAATTGAATAAAATGTTTATTAGATTAAAAAAACTATGATTCAACAACAATCAAAATTAATGCAACTTGTTCAAAATCCTGGACAAACTCAATTGGAAGATACTAATACGCAACAAATATCAATTAATGCTTCTTCTCCTGGGTATCCTACCGTAATAAAACAAGGTGTGACTAATGAAATAGAATCTTTATCACAAAATCAATTAAATACTAGCATTCCCACTTCCGTCGCTGATACTCAACAAAATCTTTCAGTAGTAGTACAAAATCAAAGAATAATACAACATGTGGTTCAAACGCAACAGGAAATTTCAACCCCATCACAGCTTCAGCAGGTATTAATTTCTTTTAAATATAATATAATTTAAAATTTTTTTTAAATTAAATATTAAAATGAATGATAAATAAAAACCATTACAAAAGCATTTATTAAATTTAAATAATAGGTGATTTTAAACAACTGATTATTTATTTAAAAAATTTTTTAAATGTACAAAAGATTCGAAACATTAAAAAAAAATCAAAGATTCTCGAAAGAATTTAAATATATTTAAGCGTTTTTTTTAATCGTTAAAAATTCATTATTAAGTCATGAATTTTTATGTTATAAATATAATTTATTATTTGTAGATACGAACACCACAGCAACATGTTAATATTCAAAATGTATCTCAACATTTTCAACAATCAACTACAGATGAAAGAAACCGTCGAATTTCGAATATATCAAATAACTCGAATATTTCTAGTGATTCACAACAATCAGAAAGTAGTAATATTATTATTGATGAAAGAAAAGCAGCAAATTTAACTAATAATCAACAACATATTCACCAAGTATTTTCAAGTCAACATTCACAAGATGGTAATTTTAATAATGTGCATACAAGTACTAGTGGAAGTACAGAGGTTGTTCAACATACACAAACTGTTCATTATAACACCTTGCATACAGTATCATCAGGAATTTTGCCACCAGTAAATAATCAAATTCCATTACAAACTCCTATGTCAATTGAAACAGTACCAAAAGCCAAAGCAAAGGAAGTGTCATCGACACTACCAGATCTCGCCCAAAACTTGGCAAATATTTTATCTAATCCAAAATCAAAATCTGCCCATTCCATGGTTCAAGGTCTTGAGTCAAATCAAAATTCTGCAGTCATTCAACCAGTTCTTCATTCGGAACAATACTTTCAACCAATACAACCAGAAATGTGTTTGCAAAATCTACAGATTCAGCATCAAGTGCAACAAAACGTACAACAGGTAATAAGAATGTTAAAATATCTACAAATTTTGTTTGGATCATTTTAATGATTCTAATTTATTTTGGATAATAATTGATTCGATTTATAATCAATTCACAGACCTTTTTTAGGTTAAAAAGATAAATATCTTTATTTGATTAAAATTAATAAGGCTCAAATTTAATTATTTTTTATTTTACTCAAATATTTTATATTTTTTTTAAATAGATTTATAAATTTTTTTGGATAATTTTAATTTTTATCAATATGCAAATAAAAATTTTATTTAATAGTTAATTTTGATAATTATCTAGTAATTCTTAATTAAATATGCTTATTAATTATAAAATTTAATTATTATACTTTTATAATTATTGTAAAAATTATAATTATGTTTTTTATTTGTGTAGACAATTCAATCTCAACCGAATTTTCCGTCAAACATTCCAACTCAAACTTCTGTATTACAGCAAGGATTAATACAAACAATTCCACAAGCGAATATCCAGCAATCGATTGATTCGCAAATACAATCGCAAATTATTCATAATCAACAACATGGTTTACCATCTCATGCAACAATACAAGGACAATGGGTAGTTCCATCTTATGGAACTTTATCAGGACAAAATATTATTCAACTTCAACCAATACAACATGTTCATGTTATACAAAGTCAACCTACATTACAACATATTTTGCCCATTCAAATACAACCTCAGACTCAAATACAGTCTCAACAACATATTCCAGAAACTAATGATAATTCAATAATAGTGGAGCAGCATAATTTACAACTAAAACTTCCAGAACCAAAACATATTGCTGCAAAACTTGATAATGATATAAATTCTGATTGTAATATCAGTCGGTAATTTACTTATTCAGCATTTCTTACTTAAAATATTTAATTTTATAAATTTATATGATTAAATTTAATATTATAAATTATTTTTTATTATTTTGTTTTTCATTAATATTTGTTTATGTTTTATAATTATATGTACGTGTAATTTCATATCTAGACGAACCAGCTGTGACTGTCAAGTCATCTCTTCAGAAAATGAATACTCCAGTCATGATATAACTCCAGAACATACTCTTGTCGAATCGGTAGAAACAACTAATTATAAACAACAAATAGTACGAGAGCAGCACCGCAAACTTAGTCAACAAAATTCGTTAGATAAGCCAATAGAAAGTAGTTCAGGCGGACCCCAAACGATTGCCGATTTACAACAAAAATTGGTGCAGTTAACTAGTCAACCATCTGAATCATTAAATGTCAGTACACCACCAGTTAGTCATCTATCAACTCCACATACTCAACAAATTCCAGGCATACAAGATACACACGTGTTTAATCTTCAACAAAAGTTTGGTACTATGCCGGGTATACCTGCAACTTCTTTTCAACCTTTGGTTTGTTGAAGAAACTTATCTACAATTATAAAAGTTTTACTATTTAAAATGATTTTCTAAACTAATATAATTTTGTAAATGTAGACTTCACTTTCTCCTCAGTCAACTATCCATTCTGGTAATTCTGTTTTTGTTAATGAAAATAATAATGGGTTTGATAATTGTGTAATTGGAGCAACAATGGAACAATCCACATCTCAAAACATATTTTCACAAACTGTAAGATTACTGTATATAATGTAAAAAATATGTTTTTAATTAAGTTTATGGTATTTTTAATAATTATAAAATTAATTAATTTATAATTGTGAATTTTTAGAATCTAGAACTTGATAGTCCAACTCCGATGACATTAGGTTGTCAAAGTGGTCAAGAAATGGCTAGTCCAACTAAAGAAAATGTTAAATCTCGTATCCAAAGACCTGGATGTCGACTTCAAGAACTTGAGCATGAACTTGCTAAAATTCATCAAAAATCTAATATAATCACATCTTCATCTCAAAATTCAGTAATGTCAATACCAGTAACTGTGGTTTATTCTACACCAACTCAAAATTTACCTTATCAACAACAAGCGCTACTCTCAAATATTCTACCAGTGAATAATTTACCAGTAGCTACTGTTGCACCAAGTGTTGTTACTCCACTTTCTAATACCGATACTTTTATGCAACATGAAAATCAAGAATCTTCTTCTGCCTCCACTATTGAGGTAATCATTAATATTAAATTTTAATCTAATTAAAATATTATTCAATAAGAAAAGTTCTTAATTCAAATAAATTTTTGTGAAAAACATCCTCCATAATTTTTCATATAAGTTCTTAATTTAAGTTATTTTAAGAATATAATAGTATTTGTACTTAATTAATGTAATTCTTCAATAATAGCGCACTGCTTTGAATCAGCCCGTGAGAAAAATTTCCAGATTTATGGTTTCCAAAGTGGCTGGTCCACCTACGAATGAAATAATACAAAATCCAAATTCTGATGACGGGAAAAATGTTGAGAATAGAATTTGTACAGCACCCCATCATGTTGATGAACATTTAAGTATGATTGTGTTTGTCTGTTATGATTATTATTATTCGTAGTTCTAAATAATTTAATAATTTTTAATTTATTTAGTTGGTACATCAATGCAAATTTTACATAGCCGAGAAGGATCTGTTCCACCAATTCAAAATTCTATTCCAACCAATGCACCACTAACTGAGGTATTGCATATATTTAAGATAGATCTATTATACGCTATTTATTACGCAAATTTATTAAAAATATTATGTATAAAATATTTTTTAATTTCTTATAGCAGCACGAAAAAGAAGAAAGATTTCCATCATTAACCCCTAGCGAAGAGTATCAGCTTCTTATAAAAAGGTAAACTTATGATTATTATTAATTAGTTTGCTAAATGAATTATTAATACTAAAATGTATTATAGACAAACAATGGAATTAGAAACTCTGCAAAGAAGACATAGGGAAGAGTTGGAGCGTTTTCAACAGCACCAACTACAATTATTGATTCAACAGCAGCAGCAAGCTAGCGCATTCCACCAACATCATCCTTTACTTTATCATACTATAACAGGTAAAGGTTTTCTTTGTGATATCTTGTCACGACAAACAAAACAAGTTTTAATATATTTTTATTATAGGGCAAACACGAGTACCTGGATTGGAAGATTACATAATGTTCAGTCCAGCAACACAAACGCCTATGCAGCGAAAATTAAGCTATTCCCCAGATACAGAGGAGACACTGCGGCTGGCTACGCAGAAGTTGAAGCAGCCGGCGCAGAGCGCCGGCTCAACTATTCCTCATACTTACGTCATACCAGTGCCAATCGTGCCTTCGGAAAACCTCCAGAGCATCTCAACTGCCTCTCAGACGTCGGTCGCGAATGAAATTCCGGACGTCGGAGTGGTTGTGTCGACCAACAGCTCAACAAATCAGATGCTCGGACAGTCGCAGTATCAATTTGGTCCGACTACATTGCCGGACGTCACCACACAGGTGTATACATGAACTTTTTTATTAATTTACAATACCATTCATTTTGAAAGGACTTCCCTAGGTTCTGGAACATAAATTTTACAGTATTTTTTAGAAATTGTATATTTAGAAAATAACCAATGAAGCAAATCCTTTAAATACTTAAAATAAAACAAAACTTATAAATAAAGAAAATACCTTACTATACATAATTCAAATACTATTTATTTACATTTATACAAAATTTTATTTGAAAATGTCGCTTCAGAGCTAAGATATATTGAATAAAAGAATTTCTAAAAAAAAAAAGAATCTATAAAATAGTTGTACCTGTAAGGGTCTTAAGATTCTTGTAAATCAAAACATTTATTTGTATTGAATAAAACTAAACGCTATTTTTATTTACTAGCATTTAGGATTTTTTTAAAATATTAGAAATTAAGAAAATGGTGCCACATAAAAAAATAAAATGCATGTTTTTTTTAATACCAAATTTACATTTTTATAAATATTCAAACAATACCAAATGATAGTACACGTTTTTAAAATTTTTTCACAATTTCAAATTAATCAATTTTTTTTCTAGTAGGGGTGTAACCATATTTTTAAAAATGTACTTTCAAGAACAACTCATTTAAAGTTTGATTAATGATTTTTATAAAATTATATTAAATATTTATAATATAACTTTAATATTTTGAGATATATTTTTCAAATATTATACTATTAAAATGCTAAAAAAAAAAAATAGAATTGATTTTTTGAAAGGGAAAAATTAAGTTACTTCTTAAATTATTTTACTTTTATATTATTACAAAGTATTATTAGAGTTATACTATTATATAAATTTTTTTTTAATTAACTTGTAAAATACAATTGTGTACAGTAAACAAATTGCATATTTTTCATTTAATTTTGGTTTTTTAAAAAAATTGAAGAGTGTTTGAATTTAAAATATTATTGTAAACTTTATAAACTTATAAGCAAAAACCATTTTAAGTATTGTATGACCAATATGGTTTTTTGCAATCTATATGTAAAAATTCCTATTATTTCTAATTATAAACAGATATAATTATTGTTTTATAATTTGTATATCGCGTTAATAAAAACTTGTAAATTAAGAGAGCAAACGTTTAGAACATTATGTATGCCAGTTGCTAATCTTTTCATTGTTATGCTTGTCCAGGGAAGTTCGGCGGGTACTCTAGTCACAAGCGCTATTCCTGCAAGTTCAACCGGATCAACTGGCTACATTCATTACCACGAGCCAGCGCTCCAGGCCTTCAGCTATGCGCCACATGGAAGTTTCTTTTTGCCCGCTGGTTATCGGCTCATCTACGCACCGCAAACAGCTGGTGCTACGCCTCAGATGCAGCCCGCAACACCAGCGACACCTCAACTGGGAAATAGCTCCAACGACGGCACCCCACCCGGGGAGCCCCAACAGTACAGCGCCGAGTCACAGCCCGACTAATTTTATTTCCCAGTCTGCCTGTCCATTTATCTGTCTGTCTGTCCGTTTGTTTGTCTGTCTGTCCGTCTATTTGTCCATATGTATGTATGTGTATCTGTCTGAGTGTTTGATTCTCTGCTTGTTTGTTAGATTATTGAGTGTGTACGCAAGTCTCCGAGACGAAGGCATCTCAAGTCGATGTACGTCTACACTCTTGGATATGCTGAATTTTTAACCAATTATTTTTAAACTTTCTTCAATTAATTTGAGCGATGAAAAATGCTGCGCATTTTGATTATACGTTTAAACAAAAAACAAAAAATCAGAGGGATTATTTCGTAATTAATTTTTTTTTATTTAATTCTATTTTTCAATTCAATGAGTCGTTAATAACAAAATGAATCTGCAGATAATTGCTTATTTTAACATTTTTAAAACTAATTCTAAAATAATTTCAAAGTATTTTGAAGTTATTTGTCTGCCATCGATTGCTTCCTTTTCGTAGTACTTTTATTTATCGGCTTGTGTAATTTGCTGAAGAACATTTGAATTATGCGATTATAAATATTTTACGTATTTTACTAGATGAAATAATTAATTATTGTCACTATTGTTATGATGCGTAACGATATTGAAAAGCAGCTCTTTTGAGTATAGTCAAGTGTCAAATACGTGCGGCAATATAATAATGAATGTGGGTCAAACCAGTACGTTGCAAACAATTGAATTACTTGTAGCTAATGTTTTTTGTGTAAAACTGGATATAGAGGCCTTTTTGTATTGGTACATTTGTGACGATAAATTTGAGTGTAAAAAGCGAGAGAGTGAAAGGAAGTGATCAAACGAATGAATGTGGAAGAAATACACAGTGATATTAAGTGACTTTTTATGATATCGCTTTTTACATCTAATGAACAGGCCTCACCTAGTCGTACAACTGAAGTGAAAAGTGTTTAATCTGCTTGACATTATACAAGTAGTTGTTTATTAAATGAGCAAGAATGAAAGAGAAAGTAAGTCAATTTTATCCATTATCAAAATGAAAGGAAACAAAGAGAATGTAATTTGCGTAGTTACTGTTATGCTTTATTGTACTTTTATAGGCATTTTTTTCATTTATTTTGATGAAATGAAAAAATATTTTGTTATTAGATTACTAGATATTGATTGAAAATTTCAATTCTTCTCATGTTGACTTTTTTTTCATCCTTTTTGCTTCCTTCCTCTTTACAAGAACTCCGTGAAATTTGAATTCTTGTAATGTTAATCTATTTTTTAAAAAGCGACATTTCATGCTCTGTGCTCGCTCGTATTATTATTATTATTATTATTATTATTATTATTATTATTTTATCATTATATTATTTTATTATATTATAATTATTATCAAATCACTATCACAATTAAATGTCTCGTTGATACGTGTTAATAACCTTTTTATCATATTACCCATTACCAAAAAGTATATAATAATCTATGTTGATAATTTTTAATATTTTTTTAAAGTGCTGTATTTTAAATACATTTTTGTAGTAATCAAAAATCAATATGATACTTTCTCTAAATTGAATAAATTAATATAGTCTGATTGTTTCCATAAAATTAAATATTGCCTATTAAATGTTTGAAGTCTTTCAAAAATATATTATCATCTAAAACGTGTATACAATATTCAAAAATTTTTACAACGTAAATTAATATTAAAATTTAACTTACATGAAATCAATTTACAAATTAAATTTAAGCTAATTATTTTTACATTACATTTTAAATAAAATATAATTTGGAAAATGAACTTTTAATTTAAAAATGTATTTATTATATTTATTTAATAAAAATAATAGCAAATGTAAAAATTTTTGATTAACTTGAGGTAGATTTATCAAATGAACTTATATACAAAAATTTGATAAACTTTGTATTATTGATTAATTATATATTTGTCTAATGATTTAAAAAAAGTGTTATTTATTTTTTTATTAATTACATTGTAATTGTATTAGTTAATTGGTATTGATAATATATCACCTCGCATATACGCATCTAATACAATTTATGAAAAGTGTAAACAGAATTTTGTGTGAAGAATATTGAATTTCAATTTGATATTAAAAAAAAATAATAATACCATTATTTAAGATAAAAAAGGATCTTATAACATATTAACAATTTATCATTTTTCAAAAATTTACTAACATTAATATATATGAAAGGTAATATTAAATTTACTGAAATTTATTCAATGTTTTACATAATAATTAACAAATTTTTTTAATAACAATCAATACGCAAGTTTATTTTACTTTTATAATTATAATTTGTTATATATTTTTAAAATATTGAACAATTTATTTTTTTTGTAATATTTGTATATGTACATATTTTCTAGAAACCGATAAATTATTTTATTTATATCTACAAAAAACCGAAAATTTAACATTTGCTGAATTGTCGGAGAAAAAAATGAATTAAAATTCACGAGAACGTCGAGACTGAAAGAGAAAATCTGATGTTTGATTAAAGCAATGTTTTATTTTTGCACAAAGGTATGTTGCTGTCGGAAAAAGTAATCCTATCAACAAAAAAAAAGATGGTATATAATTATATATATTCAACTTGTATATTATTCAATACATACAAAATTTTTTTCTTTAGTCTAAATAGAGAATAAATAAATAAATATGAGTATATTTTAATATGTAAAGAAACACTAATTGGTCCAATTTTAATGTACATAAGTATATGCATATATGTTTACGATGAAATTGTTAATACAATTGCTTTATTATAAGTTAATACAAAATTGTCTTGATTATAAATTAACGTAAATCGAAATTTGAAAATGAACACAAGAAATTTATGCATGAAAATTTAGATGAACCGCCAATACTTTATTGCTTAATGTTGAAGAAATATCTACAGTCGCATTTCAGAAACTAATTAATTAATTACTTGAAACAATATATTCAAATTTCAGTGCACCTTGAACATTATCAATTTTTGTAAAATTACGCATGCGTGTAACGTCAAAACTTCAATTTGATTGGTCAAAAGGTAAATGACGTTAAAATGTCTATTCAAGGTCTCAAATTCGATCTTCAATAAACATCAGAGGTTAGAATAACTGTGTTATTTGATGTTGCCACGTAAACTCTTGTACAACTTCCCTCTTTTTGAACTCGGTCACAAGATGGCAAAACAATATAAAAATGTTTCCGACGACATTTTTAAAGTAATGTAAAAATAATAATAAATTAAAATTTAATAATCAAATCAACAAATTTTCTCAAAGAGAATAAAAATAAAAAAAATTTAATGTACTAGATGGAGCAAGATAAATACATTATGACAATGATGAGAATGAAAAAACAAAGTAATAGTAAGGTCTATTTAATATGTAAGAGTATTTAAAAAGAGAAATATTGCGATTTAGTGATAAATATAAAATTTTCAAATAAGATGAATGGAAATAATGAATGTCCGAATAATTAAAGAAGCATACAATTTTAATTTCATATATTGATAAATACGATTTTTGAGGAAGATAATGAATAGGTAATCAATGTAAATGTCTATAGTTTTTTAGTATACACATATATTTTATTTGTTGATAAATTTTAACACTTAAAAATAATAGCGTACTTTAAATTATGCTCGGCTCAACTTCATACTTGTAATTGGTTTATTTTATAACAGCAAAGTCTTAGTATTTAATTTAAATATTTTTTAATCTTTTAAATAATGTTTATTGATAAAGAATAATATTTTTTATTTTGTTGTCAATGCTGACAAGCGTAAAATGTTTTATATTTTAATCACATTTATTAATTTGTAAATGTGTGTGTACATAAAGACTAATTACTAACTAAAATTACAAACTAAATTTGAAAATGTTTTTATAGCACCGTTGTAATCATGAATTTGTTGCGTATGCAACATTATAAATTGTTTATTACGAAATCGAATTAATTATTTAAATTAGGCTGTAATTGCAATGGAGGAAGTGAAATAAAAATTGCCAAAACTCATTCTTTTGCTATTTATTGTTATGCTATATTATTTTTATAAAATTTTAATAAAATTATTGGATAAATTGAAAAAATTTTAAAATGTACGTGCAAAACAAAAATAACTTGCTTTCAATGCTGGTTATAATATTAAGTATTATTAATCATTTGGTTTAATATACCTTAATATCTAATATAAGCAGTAAGGATTTTGATTTAAATTCTATTGTTTAATATTGATTCTCTTGAGTAAATTATATACAAGTGTACATATAAAAATTATATTCAAACGAATTAAATTTAGTTGGCTTGACCATTATCTGTGCACTGTACTACGCATGCGTAGTTTCAAAAAATCAGCTGTTTCAAGTTTTTTAAAGTTTTTACTCCATAACAAGCTTGTATATTATTTTTTTAGATAAATTATAAAAATAAGTTTTTTATTTTAAACATAATAATGATTAATAGTGATATGTATTTTTTAAATTTTTATAAATTTCTTTAAGTAATGCGTAATTAATATTTATCCTTGCAAAAAATAGAGATGAAATATTAGTTTCCCCGTAAAAAGGTTAATTTTAAGAATTTTTTATAATTTTTTACAGAAATTATTATTTACAAGTGATTAAATTTTTTTATTTAATTTAGCAATGGTAATATATTATTGCTGGAAGGATATCTTTTAAAATGGCAGAGATAAAACGTGTACCTTTACAAAACGCAGATGTCGGTAGTCAAACATCAAAGAAATCGGAAAAGGTTAAACAAATAGCACCTTCTTTCAGATTTGTGCTTAACCTTCCAGAGTCTAATGAAGAAAAATGTCCTGAATTTAATTATGCTCATCTTTTAAAATCTGCTGAAAAAAAGAGACGGAAAGACAAGAAAAAGGATGAAAATAACGTTACTAATGGTACAAATGTCTTGGAAGATACTGAGGATGATGAGAAGATACTTGATGTTGCTAGATATTTTGAATCAAAGTATGGAAATCGTAAAAAAAGTGATTATGTTGATTTAGGTGCAGGTTATGATGAAAGCGATTCCTTTATAGATAATACAGATGCTTATGATGAAATTGTACCTGAAGAAGTAACCACAGTTCATGGAGGTTTTTATGTAAATAGCGGACCTCTTGAATTTAAAGATTCAGATAATCCTACAATTACACATCGTAATAATGTTAGTAATGATAATGAGAATGGCAATGATGATGAGGAGGAAAGTAGCGATGAAGATAGCGATGATCAAGTATCTAAAAGATTAAACAAAAGGTCTCTTAGTTCTTCGGAAAATGATGAAGTTGAAGAAATAAATCCTCCAAAATCAAAATCGCGTATAGACAATAATGAATATACTATTGTGGACTAATTAATGATAATTTTTATTTCATTAATCAATATAAATTAAAACAAAAATATAATTACATTTTTATAAATACTAGTCGGAGGGATGCCGTTACTCCAAAAAATTTTAATCTTCCACTATTATTTTATGTTAAAATAATATTTATATATATAATTGTATACTAATACTTATTTTTAAAAAATTTAAATTACCTAAGTATAATTCTATAGACTAAAATTGTTTCACAAAGTAATATACATAAAATTTGTACAACTTTTTCCTAGATAGGAAAGACTTTAATAATCATCATTTTTCATATTATAAGACAATTTTTTTATTAATTGGATATACATAATGTAAGTAGAAAGTAAATTAAATCTATTTAAAATTTTGGAATATTTTAAGAGAATAAATTTTTATAGCATGACATTATTATAATTAAATATTTTTATTCATATTGAATTTTTTTTAACCAAAAATTATACTTAATTACAAATGAAATTTATATATTTTTAAAAAATTTCAATGAAATTATATATCTTATTAAGTATGTGTTTATTTTTCACATTTATCCAATAAAAAAAACTAGTCACTTCATCAAGAAATTGAATAGAAATAATGCAAAATTTAAAATGTAAACAGAGATGAAAAGTTTCAATTCATCTCTGATGTAAATATGTCTAAAAATGGTTGAAAATTTTTTTTTTTTTATAAGCATATATTAAGATATATTCAAATCACATAGATATTTGTGATATAGGTACATAGGTATTGATCAAAATTTGGATCATAATTAGAAATTCAACAAAAACACATTAAATCGTGGTTGAATATAATTTCTATTCGGGTTGTTAATTAAATGATGAATTTGCAACATGCAATTGTACATTTGGTGTATTTATGATAGTAGGTATATCGTGCGCATGCGTGTATCAATTAAAAGTATATGCGTAAATGCCCGAACACTAAAATCGTATTCTACTATTTTTATATATTGTTTTTTAGATTTTTAATGTAGTTGGTAGAAAAAGTCTTTTGTCTTGTTAATAATTAATATTCCCCAATGATTAATGACGTTATAAATGGATAGTCTTAAATCATCGACGCCACCAGCACTGAAAACTATTATTATTAAAATGCAATCACGTTAACATTTGGGGAATAAATTAAAAATAGGGATGAGTTTGTTGGATCGAATGGCAATTGTTGCTAAAAGGGGACGATGAAGCGCTAAGGAAACAATACATTTATTCGTTCCCAGCAACGACGCTTAAGACCTATCAACATCGTTAAAAAAATTTGACAGATATTGAAAAGTAGCAGCAGCCATCGATAAAATTGATGAAAGATAGGGGGGGGGAGAGAGAGAGAGAGACTCGGCTACAGTCCGAGAGAGCGCGAAGGAGGGATTTGGACTCAGCCGATAAGACAGGAACGGTTTGCGCAAGCAGCGGGGAGGAGATTCGAGTCCATCAGTTGTGAACTCGTCGGGAATCTAGCGCACTCTTGCGTATTTAGTGGGCGCGCGCGCATTCGTCGCCTCTTCTCCGAGGGACAGATTCGTCTTCTCGACGCCCGCGGACTTGGGGCACACATCTAGCAGACTTCCTCGGGATCCACAGAGGACAGCTGCCCCGTGAGGACGCGTAGGAAGGCCGATCCGTCATGAGCTGGCTTAGTCTTCAGGAGCGCAGCCGACACCCCTGCGGGGGCAGCGCGACCCTGGCCACTGCCGCCACCGATGCTCCAGGCCTCGCTTTCACCCGTCGCTGCTTCCGCGACGCTCGCTCTCACCTACACACTCATTAGTCACGACCCGAGCCACAGCAACTGTCCAGGTGAGTGAGTGTTGTGCAGATTGCGGGCGACCGAGTCCCTGTTGTTGAGCTCGCTCCCCTTCCACTCGCATCGAGAGATAAGCCCTTGTTGTTCCGACTCATCTTCCTTGACTTCTCGCGAGATTGCGCGAACCGTCAATCCCAATCCCATTTTCCCTCGAAAGCCGTACCGAGCCACGACTCGCCGATAGTTTTCCGCTCTGCTTGCGTTGTCGCCATCGTCGGTCGGTCGTCGTGACACCTCGGTCCTCGTCTCAGCACACGAGTCGAGTTTCCACGATCGATTCTTCTTCGTCGTCATCGTTGTCGTTCTCAAGTGCTCGTCGTGCCCTCGAAAAGGCATCCACGTGCTGCGAGTGCTGGTGCTGCTCCCGTTCCCGCTGTCGCTGTTCCCGGACGCCGGAGGGCGACTCGCACCCCTTCCGTTTCCATAACTCTGGCGCTTTTGTTTACGTTTCAACGAGCATCGCAACGTACATTACGTGCTGCTCTGCTCTAGCCATGTGTCTTATTTGTGTAAATGCGTGCTCGTCGTATCATAGCCCCCTTCGTTCCGCGCGTAGTTGTGATGAAATTACGGAGGAAGCCAATTAAATCGCTTTTTAGGTGCAGAGCAGAAAAATTGATTTCTCCAGCTCGCGAATGCCCATCCACTCTTTTGTTGTTTATTCCATTTCGTACGCTTCGATTGTCAAACAACTCAATCAAGGTGTACGTTTGCGTGTGTTTGTTTATTTTTGTGCTTGTTATGCTTGTCATTGCGTTGGTAAAAAAAAAAAAATGATTAATTTTATAAAACTTGGATGGGGGAAAGAATTGTAATGTTTAGTAATGGTGTACAAAATTGCAATTGCGCAAAAATCTTTGAAAATATAGTTAAAATTTAATGAATACTCTTACTTACGAATTACAATTTGCAATAAAGTAAAAATTATTGAGGAATTACTCGTCACGCTTTTTATTGCTTATTTAATATACATATGTATATGTATATATATATATATATATATATATATATATACATACATACACACACACATTAATCGAAAACTGCATGAGAATTTGTATTGAAAAATAACCTTAAAAAATACATGAAATATTAATACATACAATTTCTAAGTAAATTTTAAATGTGATTTAAAACATGTAAATTATTCATTATTAAATCTTAACATTTATTATCAATTATTTTTTATTTTAAATTACATTTGTTCAATTATTAATGAGTTTTGAATTTTAATAATTTCTAATAACATTTTGTGTAATTGTTTAAATAATTTATTTTTCACTAATGATACTTTTTTTATAATATAATCATTTTGATAATATAATATCTTGTAATATATAGATAAAATAGAATAATCACAAGACAAATACGTATGAGTATTGAAGTAATATATAGTCTTGCTTATCCAAATATGGAATAAAATTATTTATAAATTTGTTTGCATGCGTGTCCAATAATTCATTTTAATTTAATTTTTTAGGATATTGATTGAACTTATTTTTAGTTGAATTTTAAAGCAAATTCTGGCATTTAAAATGTTGTACAAATTTTGTTTATTGTTTTAAAATCTTTTTAATTATATATTAAATTATAATTCGTAAATAATTTTTAAAATTTCTTCAGCAAAAATTATTGAAATATAAGTTATATTGGCATTAAGGAAATTATTTAGTGATAATGCTATTAATTGAGTGCAATATTTTTAAATATTAACAATGACGATAAAAAGTGATTATTAATTCTAAACTTCAAAATTAATAGAAAAGAAATCGTTTAACAAGTTTTTTACAATGTCAAAAATATATTATTAATAAAAAAATTTTAACATTTATTTTGAAAGAAAAAATTGTTTAAAAATCAATACTATTTAAAAAATTATTAATTAAATTGTTGTTGTTGTTGTTGTTGTTGTTGTTGTTGTTGTTGTTGTTGTTGTTGTTGTTGTTGTCGTTGTTGTTGTCATCATCATCATTATCATCATCACCATCATCATTATTATTATGATAAATAATTAAGACAATAATATTAATTATAGAACACAAGTTTTTTTTGCATTTTTTTTACAAAAGATTTTACTTTGTTTTACAACATAATTAACAAAGCACGTGGATACTACCATGGGAATTAATCGATAGGTTTAAGTATCAAGAAAGATATACGACATAAAAATTATTGTATAAATTTATTACTGGATTCTTTTGTCGTAATTTACAGTTCAAACTTCCTAGGCATATAAGTAGTAATTTTTTTCAAATATATAAAAACTATTATATAAAATTATATTTTTCTTAATTATTTTTATTTTCAGTTATGATTGTATTGTAAATATTTATTATCTATTATTTGACCTAGGTAAACAATTTTATTGTTCTTTTCGAGAGGTAAACAGTGATTTACCAAATAAACGCTAAGGAACATTTAAAATGCGATTTTTGTGAACTGAGTACATAATAGATTTTCTTCTTGATCAATATTTCAAAAATATATCTTACAGTAAAATAAAGAATTTTGTCTAAATTATTGTGTTTTTTAGATATTTAAATATTATTTTCTTGTATACTTCTCTTTATTGTCATAAATGTTTGAATTATACTTCATTAGAACCCGTTAAAAAATTAATTTTTATTGCTGAATATTTACAGATTTCTTAATTATTCAATACACATGTGAAATATACAAATATTTTTAATAATTATAATTATAAATTATAAAATGTTTTCAAAAGATGTGTGTGTGTGTGTGTAATGAATAATAATCTTGTAATATTTTAAACAAAATTTGCATTAATCATATTTAATTTGTATATGCAATATCAATCTGCATTGATAACAAAAGATTTGCACGAAAACATAGCATTAAAGCACTTTGAGTTGGGACGCGAAGAAATAAGTTAATTTGGCAAAAAGAAGCATCTATATAGTAATAATATTTACAATTTGATTACAAAAATTCATTAGAAAAATAAAAAATTTTACATTAATTTTTTATTACGTTGTGATGGCAATGAATCGACGTTTTTTAAAGTTCATATCAAAAACATCTCAACACAATAATAATCTTTATATTTATTATAAATTACTCATATTTCAAAACAATCATTTAAAAAATTTTTAGTAAATAACTTAGTAATAACTACGTTTTGATAGGAATATACGTTTCGTATTTTATTATTTTAAATAAAAATTAAACATGATAGTAAGTATCCAAATATTTTGAAATTTTACTATTTCGCAAAAAACATATTATAATAATATTGTGTATTTTAAATAGATGAATATATAATCTGATAGTTATCGATTTAGTTGTAAAGATTCTACTTTTGTCGTCACGTTATTTTCTTGATTAAATATTAAGTTATTAGATATAATAATAATAATATTCAGAAATTTGAATTTGCACAATATTCAATTATTGGCATCTTCATAACCATGTATTTACCTGTTATTTTACAATACCATTTTTCAAATACTAATGCTGAGAATTAATATTATTTTATTTTAAAAGTTAATTATTATTAAAAGTTATTGTTGATAACATTCATATATTTGGAAAAAAATTATGGTTTTATAAACAGTACATTTCTGATTATAATTTTTAATGTAATATATAATAATAATAATATTAACACCGCGTTAGAAATAGTAAAACACACATTTTTTTTTATTGTTAAAAATACAATAAATCAATTATTTTTAAAACAATATTTTTTTTGTTGAAATATTGCGAAATAATACAGAACAGTAATTATTTTAATTCTATTATTTAATTTAAAGTATAATCTTTAAAAATAATAATAATAATAATAATAAAATATTAATAATAATATAGAACAAAATTTCAACTTCAATTTAAATATTTTATGCACAAATAGTATTAAATGTATAATTAATTTTAATTAAATGTAATTAAATGTAATTAATTATAATTATTTAAAATAATTATAATTAATTAAATGTATAATATTTATTGTATAGATCAAACAATAGAGCACTTTTTAATTTGTAAGTGAAAAACAGATAATCGCACATATTAAAAATCTAAAAAATGTAGTAGATTCTTATTTTCTAAAATACCACTTATGGTATTCAGGGTTTTTTTATTAATCATTTTAACGAAAACATGCAGTTTTTGTTACTTTTTTTGTTATAAAATGTAAAGTCATAATTTTAACACTATAGTGTCAATAAATAAATTATAGCTAATCAAATTTTAAAAGAAATTTATTTTTATATAAAACAATCAGAAAATTAGAAATGGAAAAATTTTCCAAAAATCTTAAATTAAATTATTCATGAAAATTATTAAGTTAATTAAAAAATTTGTAAACTTTTATCATTTCTTAATATTTAGAACTTTAGTTTTAGGAAATTAAAATGATTAATATGTACTTGATTTGTACAAAATTTTAGATGTACGAATGGATTATTAGTTTTCCTGTAATACTAATGTTAATTAAATTATTGCGAAAATTTACGAAGTTATTATTAACTTACTTTACTAAATGATTTTAGTTTTTTCAACGGTTATAAAAAATATAATTGTTACACAACAAATTCTGTATCTTATATTTTGTTTAAATGTTTTGGATTGACTAAAATGTTTGCGTTATAATTGTTAATAAAAAAAACTCTGAATATCACGAGTGGAATTTTATAAAATAAGAATCTTTTGATTTTTTTTACGAATTTTGATATGTATCACTAGCTGCTTTTTTTCATGGCCTAAAAGTGCTCTATTGCTTGGTCTATGTAGAGAACTGCATTAATAACTGTACACATAAAGATATATGCGAGAGAAACAAAAAAATTTGTACACATATGTATATTATGTGAAAAATACAAACAGCAACATTTTAATTTTATCTTAATATTTCTAAGGTAAATTATAAATTTAATCTATGAAGAACGCGCAAAGGAGGAAGTGGTTTGGGCATGAAATGATCAGCACTTGGTTGATTACGTCATTGCAGGGATATATTTTTCTAGTTTGAAGCAGTACAATATCAATTATAAATGATTCGGAGGCCTAGTCTACACGTAGAGCAACTTCTCCTGGTGCATCGGCCTGGAAGGAGGTGTTGCTTTTACACAGGTCAACCTGGAAGCACACTGTATGGTCCGTTCGATCTAATTCGTTCAGCTATTGGCCCGGAATGACTTGTAGCTCGTCATAAATCATCTCGGGCCAGAAAAGCAAAGAGCACCATAGTACTTTTAATAAATGAAAATACTATTAATAAATTGTATTGAAATGTGAAAGCTCGTTGAATTAAAAGTAAATAAATGAACAAGAAAAATTCATATCTTTGTTTTATCACTAATATTTTAATATTAATAATGAAACAAACACATTTAAAAGCATGTAACATAATAGTTGATTAATTTGAAACAATTTGAATAATTTTGAATAATTTTTATAAATGAGATGTAAAAGTTAAGAAGAATTTGAAAATTATCATCAACATTTTTACGATTACAGCAACGTAAACTCCGACTTTATAAATAGCTAAAGTTCTAAACAGTTGAAGCACAATATTTAATAGTAAATTAGATTACGTAAAAATTTCTTTTAATAAAATACAAGATTTGTATTTTTTCTTATTCGATTTTATGCTTAAATTAGAGGATAAAGTAAATAATAAAATTCAATTTATTATCTTAAATTTCTTTAGGCTTTGATTCTTATACTCGTATTATTGGGAAGTTTATTGTATATTTATTTAATTTATAATCATCATATTTTTAATTATATTATAATGTAGTTAAAAAAACACAAAAATAAAAATTATTTTTAATTGAATATTCATATCTTTTAGATTAGATTTTAATTTTCAAAAAGTTTTCAATGGTTTTCACAATAAAGTAAGCATTCAAATTTATTTTTTTTTTTTTACATATATATAAACCATTTAAAAATACATGAAATAATTAAAAAATTCGTTTATAATGAAGTAAAACAATTAGTTATTGTTGAACGATTACTCGATCGTTTGCAATGATGTAATATTCATTATTACCAAACTCACAAAAATTGATGATAAATATTAAATATGTAGTAAGAATATTGATCGTAGTAAAATTTATTGGAAAAATTTCTGATATTAAAAATAATAAAAGCAATTACTTCAAACAATTTGCTAAATTATTTATTAAATGACAATGAATATAAATGATGTTTTTTTACTTTTATTAATTTATCAATAATTTTGTAATATTAATCAAGTCGAAAATAAATACACGCATGTTGAAAAATACAATATTTTTTTGCATAATATAAAATTTAAATTGACGAGAACAAGGGGAGTGGGCTTAAGATAATCAATTTTACACAACACTGATAATATATCTACGAATGTTTATTTACATATAACACATAAGCTTAATTTTGTTAGTATAGCCATGCATTATTTATGTTTATAGTTATTTATTAGCCTAAAGACTGTAAAAGTTATTGACATTTATCTTAACTTTATCTCTTCTGCTTGGTAAATTCGCTCTTTAATCATTTAAAAATATTAAAGCGATTACACTAGAATAATTAATAATATAATCGCTTATTTTTTATCATAAATTTTTTTCAGTTTCATTTTTATAGTTTTTACATAGAAGGTTAAAAAATAGAATCCAAGAATATAAAAGATATCTCAGAAAAGAAGTAATATTATTAAATCATTATATAATCTATTGAAAATAGATGTTTTCATTTATTTAGTAGAACTTGAAAGTTGACTAACAATTATAAATATATTAAAAGAAAAAATATTAATTTTATAGTTATGCTTTAAAATTTTTAATATAACAACATATAAACATTGTTGTCCAAGAAAATGAAGTATAATTTAACAAGAGCTAAGTACAATTTACACCGGAAGTTAAATAAAAAAGGTTCACAAACAAAAATCGCTATTATCGTATGTACATTACGTTTCATAAAAAATATCTAATAAAAATTATTTTATAATAATTCTGCTTTCCATTTTTCTAGTTTATTATCTCATAAAATAATCGTAACTACTTGATTCAAGTTAATATTATTCAATTTTGGTTAAATATTACAATTTTCTGCACAATAAATTTCCACTTTTTGTGTTGTGTACCTATGTTTCATATACTATCTATCTCAAAATTCAATCAATAGTTTTAATACATGTTCTACCTGATTTTCATTCTATAGTTTTATTTACACTCCATAAAAAATTAAATACGTACTTAAGTTTTTCAAAATTGTTGTTAAAGCTATGACTTTAAATATCGATCTTTTATTGGATCTTAAAGTTTATGTTTGTTTAAATTTTATTCAGTTGAAATTTAATAATTTTAATAATCTTTTATGTCAATTTATACTGCACTTTAGGTACTATAATTTACGTATTCTAATTTTTATTATTTTATTAATATTTTATCTATACGAAATTTACTGAATATTTTATTTTTATAATTTAGTTATGTATACATGTAAGTATATTCAATTAAATATGTTTGATTCAAATAATTTTCGCTTTCATTAATATTATAGCTTACTAATGACTGTTTTGTATCTATAAATTATTTCAAAATATAATCAATTTTGCGTTAATTTAGTAATATTTTTATTCTACATAGATTAACTAAATTTTTAAAGTAAAAAAATTTCTTCTATACACTTTAGTATTTTTTAATTACACAATATTTTGTTAATAAATATAACTTAAAAACTATATAAAATGTAATAAATTATTATAAAATTATGCCTATATTAATTTAAATATAGATTCGTATTAAAAAATTGTGATAAATTATTATAGTATAGAATATTTATTTAAAGATTAACTAGTTAAATGAAATAATGAAATACGTTGTATTACTTATAATAATTATCAAATATATTTTTATAAAAATTGTATCAATTCATTGATTAATATTTTTAAAAAAAAATTTTAATTTACATCTTTTAGAAATATAAATAATTATGTATTGGTTGCACACATATATACATATATACACATATATATATATATTATATTTGATTAATTTAGTAAAAACTATTTTTATTACAGAAAATATTTAATGTGTATAATCTAAAAAATTATTTCTATTTCAACTTAACTCATTTTTTTCAAAAAAATAATTAGTATTTAATTATACAATAGCAGGTTAATTATTTTTTTATTTAACGTATAAGTATTCATTTTTTAGAATTAGCTAAATTTCTTTGATTTTGTATTTAATCAAGATTTTAATTTAATTACTCAATCATTGTTTAATGTTACATTAAGAAAGAAATAATTGAAATAACATTTGTATAGCTTTGTAGCTATGACAATTTATTACTTTTTTATGTTATTTATCTAATAAATATTTAACATGTAGTTTTGTATTTATAGATTGAAATTATAAAAAAGCAAATAACAAATATTCTATAATTTTTTTTTAATTTTAATTTTATTTTCTCAAAAAAATAAAGAATTGATAATTAATCGCATTATTCTATGAAAATATATAAATCATAATAAAAAAAAAATTATTATAATAAATTAAAATAATAAAATATTCATTGACTTGATATTGTAAATAAATATATTTTTTTCTTTTTACACAAAAAATTAGAAAATATTGCTTTAGTATTATTAGATTCTCTTAAATATTCTTTTTTAATATTTGATAAAAATATAATTTTTAATACATTAAAAATCTTTAAACAAACATTTACAGGTTATTATTTCTTATTATATTAAATAATTTTTTTGATAATTTTTTTATTTTAATATTTTCATCATTTAAAAATAAATGAAAATCATTACTTTATAATCATCTACTACAATATAACTGTTTCTTCAAACTCGATTACATTATTGATAGTAAATCTTAGTTGATTATCCATATTGAAAAGCTATTCATCTTGATTAAACATAAAATTTATATGTACGAAATTAGATCTGAAATTAATTGAACTATACATACATTTTTTAATAGTATTCAATCAATTTGAAGAAAAATATATTAATAATATAAAAACGTGTTTTAAATATTACATTGCAATTCTATTTTTATTTTTTAGTTAATTGAGAAAAATACTTTGAATTAAACATAGAGGTATGTTTTTTAAAGTATTGTAATTGGATTTGTATTTTTAATCTTTACGAATAAATCCTTGAAATCCTCTTAATCTAATGAGTTTGATAGTATATAAATAAAAATGAACAAGAATACTTTTTTTTAGGAAATCGTTAAGTCATGGATCAATCAAGGAATAGACCAAGCAGACCTCGATTTCGCACCTACAATAATTTTGCCCGAGTTTTAGTTTTCGATCAATCAGAATCTGAACAACAATCCGGTAACAGAATGGAAACCGATATATCTCGTCGACTAATATCGACACCGAAGCTTGAGAGTAAAGAAGCTCCAGTTCGCCCAGGTTTTTATATTATGAATTTAAACAAACTAAAATACACATTACGTCATTATTTATAAAGCTCTCTTAAAATTTTTTATATATTGACTGTAACTTTATAAAATCAAAAAAAAATCAAGCGATATTTATTAAACCTTATGAATAATTTTAATTAATATTTTGATCTTGTTTACTCTTAAAATCTTTACAGTAAACTCTGAACTCTCGAACCTAGTACGTATGCGCAATTCCGTTATAGGAAAATCTGCTCCATCCTTATCTTTCCATATGGTGAGAATTAACTATAAAAATGTGTTTTTCTCGTTTTTATCCATATAAATACAGATTAAAATTATGATTTTAGCGAGATTTAAACGTATCACGACGAGCTGCTAAAGCATCTCATCGAAAGTCTTTTATCTCAACTACATCTCCGACATTTCCAAGATGCCATTCTCCATTGTCAGGTAAACCCCATTATTTATTCAATTTAGTCGCTTCAATCAATAGCAGCATTAAACGCAGTACAATAAATAATGAAGCAACCTCGAAAAGTCGATAGACAGCATATTGTTCAAGTTTTGGTAGCGTGACAAAATTTCGAAAATTTCTTGGCAAATGTTGTTAATTCATGATTATAATTATATCTGTGCTGAGACTATGATCTCTGGCAAATTATGAGTTTTAAAAATCCGAGGCGATTAAGAATCAAGTTCACCTTCTTTATACTTTATGAGGTTATATGATTTTTTATACGTAATATATTCTATTTTTATTGTTGCTCAGCATTCGTTCCAATCGTAGGCAGCCCCTTGGAGAGTCCCAGGATGTCATCCAGCCCACACTTTGCTTTTGTCCCAATTAAAAGGTATTGATTTTATTGCCACTGCCTTGAAATGTTTTTCTAAAAAATAATTTATGAGACGGAGATCCAATAATTGAACAATCTTTGAATGTATAAAAAGTAGGATTGGTGGAGGTACGACGAGTTCAGGGGATGGGAGGCGATGGTCCGTTGCAAGCTTACCCTCTAGTGGATACGGCACCACTCCTGGATCCAGCAATGTTTCAGTGAGCAAAAATATTATAGACAAACGTCAAGGACATTTAATTTATAGGATATTTAATTTGATTGTCCTTGCAGTCCCAGTGTTCGAGCCAAGAGCGTCTTCACCAGCTTCCGAACATTCCAACTAAAGACGAATTGCGAATGTTGTCCTGCCACTTTTCAAAGCCTGGTACGCCCTGTTCATCTATTTATCCAGGCTTTCCCGGCATTTGCAGTGGTCAGGCACTTGATGAAGATGCTGGACGTAAATCTCCAATTCATCGGCCGCGCTCGCGCAGTCTTAGCAGTCCCAGTCGTTCCCCCATCCTCGATAATGAAATCGTCATGATGAATACATTGTATAAAGAACGTTTTCCTAAGGTATCCCTAGTTGTAACCGCTAATTCACTAATTCTTAAACAGAGACTTCTGGCTGAAATAGAATTTTTTATAACAACCCCATTTTGTTCAAATAGAATAAATCAACTGAATTCAGTACTTTTTTCAACTTGTCAAAGTACTAAAAATCTTGCTTATCATAAATTTTAATTTATTTTTTTTTTTACAAACTGCACACACCTTGTTTTTATTATGCAATCAATTGATGCATTTCCTTGTAATATATTATTTAAGATAAAAATACTTGTTTATTGACGAAAATAAAGAATAATTTTTTATTAAATAAATTAATATTATACAATTTAAGTTTATGCAACTTATATTATTTAATCGAAAAATATACCATTTATTTGTATTACCAAAAAAAAGTATTTGTTATTGAATGAATTTTCATTTTTCATTTTTGAAAATTTTTTTAAAAAATGAATTCATTTTCTATTTTTATTATTCTAATGTATAATAATACTTAATTTAAATGTACTGATTCTATAACATTAGTTGATTTTTTCAACTCACATGTTATTACATAAATTTATTTAAGAAAAACATATTTTATAAATTTTAAAAATATCAATATTATTATATATATTTTAGGCTACCCAACAAATGGAAGAACGTCTAACAAATTTCATTAATAACAATAAGGATATCGATGAATACGAAGTAGGTACTCAGATGACTCAAGATTCATTACCAATTTTGCGATTCGTTCATCACCAGGTTATTGAAATGGGTCGTGACTGCTTAAAGAAATCTCAAGAGAAACTCATAACAACTCGATATTTTTATGAAATGAGTGAAAATCTGGAACATTTATTAATGGAGGTTAAAGTTTTATTATTTAATTTTTTTTTATGACATTCAGAAGATCACGTTTCAATATCAAAAATTTTTCCACGTTTTTATAGACAAAAGACAAATCACTGGAAGCAGCAGCGAGTTTAACAGGATTGATAAAAAAGCTTCTTTTGATTATATCACGGCCCGCTCGCTTGCTCGAATGTCTCGAATTCGATCCAGAGGAGTTTTATCATCTCCTTGAACAAGCTGAAGGTCAAGCAAAAATTACAATTGGAATAGAAAAAGATATTCCGCAATATATAATAAATAAGCTTTCTTTGAATCGTGATCCAATTTCAGGCAAGTTAAAATAAATATTTTTATGAATATTTAGGACAAAAATTGCATTATTTAATTTTTAAAAACAATATTTAAATATATATATAAATTATAGAATTGCAAGAAGAAATGAATAAGTTAGAAGATTCATCAAGATCCGGCAATCTCAATTTACATTTAACTACGTCAAATGAATCAGATGAAGAGAAATTACAGCAACGAATTCCTTGCGAAAATGATTATGAAATATTAAAATTAATCAGTAATGGTGCATATGGAGCTGTGTATTTGGTTAAAGAAAAATTAACTAGACAGCGCTTTGCTATGAAAAAAATCAATAAAAATAATTTGATGCTTAGAAATCAAGTCGAACAAGTATTTGCTGAAAGAGACATTATGAGTTTTACGGACAATCCTTTTGTAGTATCCATGTATTGTAGCTTTGAAACTAAAGTAAGATTTAAACTAAAATAGATATTTATTTTAAAAATTTTAAATTATCCTTTTTTTTATAGAAACATCTATGCTTAGTAATGGAGTATGTAGAAGGTGGAGATTGTGCAAATCTATTAAAAAATATTGGTCCATTACCACCAGATATGGCAAGATTTTATTTTGCTGAAACTGTTTTAGCTGTAGAATATCTTCATAGTTATGGAATTGTTCATCGTGATTTAAAACCTGATAAGTTAGTAAAATATAATATAAACTTGTAATATTATAATTAGTTGTTATAAACAATCTCATTTTATCTATATTTTTTCAGTTTGCTTATTACAGCTTTGGGTCATATTAAACTTACAGATTTTGGATTAAGTAAAATGGGATTAATGTCTTGTAAATATTTAAAAAATATTTTTTTTTTATGTGTATTTTTTATTTTACTGATTATAATTAATACAATACTTTTTTAATAACTTATTAGTGGCCACAAATTTATATGAAGGATATATTGAAAAGGATACTCGACAGTTTTCTGATAAGCAAGTTTTTGGTACACCAGAGTATATTGCTCCTGAAGTTATTCTGCGCCAAGGTTATGGAAAACCAGTTGATTGGTGGTCTATGGGCATTATATTATACGAATTTCTAATTGGTTGTGTTCCGTTTTTCGGAGAAACCCCAGAAGAACTTTTTGCACACACAGTAAATGGTTAGAAACTATTCAAATACTTATATTAATTATTTAAAACACTATTATGAAATTTATTAAATAATTAACTTGTAGATGACATTGAGTGGCCTGATGAAGAAGATTGGCCAGTACAGCCAGAAGCTAAAAGTGTAATAACTGCTTTATTACAACAAAGTCCTCGAGAACGATTAGGAACTGGTGGATCACATGAAGTTAAAGATCATCCATATTTTTATGGAGTTAATTGGAATAGTCTTTTGAGACAAAAAGCAGAATTTGTTCCTCAATTAACAAATGATGAAGATACTAGCTACTTTGATAGTACATATAAATTCAAATTATTTATTTATAAATTTATTTAAATATTTTATTGTTTTATATAAACGAAAAAAAATAAATTTTTAGCACGTATGGATCGTTATAATCATGATTTAGGAGATGATACCGATGATACTGATGATTCTCCAGTATTTGGTTCATTTTCTTCATATTCACCCCAATCTCGTAAAATTTCTCAAACGCGTCCATCCAATCTAAATCCAGAAATTGAGACAGATCCTTTAAAGAAACAATTGTTCAAAACTGAACTTGAAAGAACAGTTGCTCAATTATCTTTGAATTCAGCATCTTCATCATCATCATTGATACCAACAATATCCAAGTTGAACGATTCGGGTAAGAAATTTAGTCGATTAAAAATTATTAGTACATTATTTCATTATCAGTAAATAACATCAATAATTTCATGTAGTTTTTTTATATTTATGAATAAATATAAAAAAGAATTAACTTACGCTTTATTAATGCTTAAATATTATTCTATTAAATTTATTATATTGTTATTAAATAGTTGAAAAAGTTATGGAACAAAGTAGTAAGAATTTGTTAAACATCAATAAAACTACCAATTGTGCCATACCAACGAGCGTAAAAGTAGTTGAGCTGAATAAATCCATTAGTTCAGGAACATCGGAAAGTTCGGATTCGCAAGTGACGGTAAAGAAGAATTTATCAAGTTCAAGACTAAATTCTGGAACTTGTTATAGTACTCCAGATAGTTCACAAACTGAATCGGATGACATCAGTCCGCAAATTCAGAGGAAGCGACATGCTCATTCACGGGACAAGCTTCCCAGGTTCAGTATTTCCTTCGATGATGACATTAACATCACGTAAGTCATCGCAGCAGACAGCTTCTGCTTTTTTTTTAATCAATGCATACAAATTATTAATAACATATTAACAATCATTAATTTTATTATTTGTTGCTAAAATAAAAAATATTAATTTTAAGAAAAATTTTTAATATATATTTGTGTAAAAAAATTTATTTTTCTAGACTTGATCTAACAGCGACACATAAAGAATTCATGGATGAAAAGCATAATTCTAGTACGGAGTCGTTCGAGTCATTCACTGCCTTGCAACTTTTACCAACTGGCAAACAAAAATCACGATCTGTTATTAAATCCGCGTCAACAAGTGGTCTTTCTTTAGTAATACCTACTGGTGAATTCTCGTGTATGCATTATTATTATAAGTTCAAAGAAAATCTGTATAATTTTGTTCTTAGTAATAAGGAAAATTATATTTTTAGTCGATCCATCTACGTCCTCCAATCAAATAATCGAATCTCCAGGTGGTTCTTCTACAGCTTCATCTCGTGATACATCGCCATGTCGAGAGTTAAGTCCTTTGGTTACAAGCCTGAAACCTCCCATAATCATACGAAGAGGTCCATCTGGATTTGGATTTACAGTCCATACAATACGGGTATACTACGGTGATAGTGATTTTTACACAGTGCATCACTTGGTTATGGTAAAATAATTATTTTCTCACAAATTAATTTATCTTGTGAACATTATTTATTATCCTTGGTAAAATTGCTATTTCAGGCCGTCGATCAGTCTAGTCCTGCATTTGAAGCTGGTTTACGACCTGGTGATTTAATAACTCACATTAATGGCGAGCCTGTTCAGGGCTTGTATCATACCCAAGTACTCCAGTTGATGTTGAGTGGCGGTGATCATGTAACTCTCCGAAGCACACCACTGGAGAATACAAGTATTAAAAGTGGTGGTCGGAAACGCGAGCCCGCACAGAGTAAAATGGCAAAACGTGCACTGTATCAGCGCCAAAGGAAACAAAAACGCGACCACAGTGATAAAAAACGCAAAACCTCACTCTTTCGTAAAATAAGTTCAAAAAGAGCTAGCGTTGAAATGCAACAGGTATGATTTTGAAAATTTAATAATTAGTGTTAATAAAAAAATATTCCAACAACAGCACTGCTACACTGATTTTAATTCAATTTTTTTATTTTGCTCATCACTTAACGACTACATTACGCCACGACGCTAAGCGCATTTTTATTTTCTTTAATTACAGCCACTAACTATCAATTGTCCTTTGTCAGCACCCATAGTACCCAGTGACAACAAACCACCTCTTATGGTACGCTTTTTTATTTTTTCCCCCTTATGTTTACCTTAACACATTTCTCATTCAAATACTAAAAATGAACAAACAATTATTGGGAAAAAGGAGTTGTTTATTGAAGTTACTTTGGCGATTTCTTGTCTTAGCATCATAAATACTTTTCTAGATGGCAGCAGGTATATGCTCGCCATCGATGCTGACTCCAACTCGAACTTTCCAGTCTTTTGCGCGTTCGGTACAGCAGCAACAAGATATCTTGCCCCATTTTAGTCCGTCCTCTCCAATGAACCGTCCTACTTCCGAATCTTATCATTCAACTGGTAAGTAACTTAACAATATATATAATTATGTAAATATGTTGTTTTTCTTGAAAAATTAATCAAAAATTAAGTCTTTCTTAACAAATACGTAAGTCTTATAAAAATTTGTAAACGGCCAACAGGGGTCTCGAGCTCATGTTCAAGCTCTAATTCGTCATCTCCTAACTCGAGTAGTTCAATTGGGGGTGGTGGAGGCGGCACTGGAGGCAATAGTGGTAATAATATAGGGACCCAAGCGCACTATCAAAGACCTAGCACGTTGCATGGATTGAAGCATAAACTACACACAGCTGCAAAAAATATACATTCGCCAAATCGGAGGAAATCGGTTGGGCATATCCCACTGTCACCACTGGCGAGGACGCCCAGTCCTTCTCCAATCCCAGCCAGTCCTACACGCAGTCCCAGTCCATTAGCGTTTCCAACTGGACACCAACCAGGTAGCTCCAACACCACCCAATCTTACAGTCCAGGTACGTTATCGTTATCTTTTTTTTTGCACTTTTCGTTTTATTCATGATTTCTCATTCTTGACGCAGGTGCTTCTCTTTCAACACCCAACAGCCAAAAAAAAACATACGGACGACCCAAATCCGCGGAGCCTGGCTCACCACTCTTGCGACGCGCTCTTAGCCCTGACAGACTTCACCCACGTTCAGCGGAGAATAAAACTTCCATCTCACCATTAGCAAATAACTTGGTAAAGGTTAATTCGCGGATGACTATAGCTCAAAATACATACCCAGAGAGTTCAGATGAGGGTGGTGAAGGACTGCAGTCTAAGGAGGATGTATCCAAGGGTGACAAAAAAACGTCACTTGAAATTACACAGCAAAAAGGTCTCGGAAACGAATACAGTAAGCATGCTCATGGCATTTCTATCAACATCGCTAGTGTTGCTATAAGCTTACCAAACTCAAGCCAGCTTCCAAGGATAGCCGAAGAGAAGGACTCGCCAACCGGGTATAAGAATGAGGAGAGCTCGATGAAAGATCTTCTGAGTTCCTCTAATAGCAAGACTACGGAGCTCATCAATAAGCTCGTCAAGCAAATACAGGATGAATCGATTTGTGAAGGCTTCGATGGTCAAAGAAAACAGGATGTAATTAAATCCAGTAGTGATAAGTCTTCGGCTAATACGAACTCAAAATGCTCAAAATCCGAATAAATGAATCTGCAACTCAAGAGTTCTCTCATTGATATGAAAAATAATTAAATATGATCTTGCTGGCTATTTTTGTTTTTGTTCTTTTTTACATCTAGTTGTAACTATAGGTACTTTACAAAATTCTAATTCATAAAAGCTTTAATAACTACTTTATATAAGTAATCCGCTATTTTTTATTTTTTATTTTTAATTTTATCGATTAAAGAATTTCAAAGTCAATCATCAAACATCAAAGTACATGATAATGCAAATGTGTTTAATAAATAGTGGTACATACATAAGTAAAACAAAAACAAAAATCTATAATGAAAGTAATGATAACACTACATCACCATATCACGATTCTTAAAGTACTTTACGTTTTTTCATGACTTTACATTATTTTTTTGTCATCTATACACTTATTTACTAATTGATATTTATCAAATTATTTAAAATAAAGTAATGTTTATGCTTTGAAAATGTAGAAACGCCATAAAATTTTTGAAAGAAACAAAATAGAATATTGTCATTAAAGCGCTCACTGCCTTTTAGATATTTTATTTACATATTATTTCCATGGCTTCTGTTGCTTTATGTGAATTTTTAAATCAAATAAACACTAATGTATGCACTGTATATGTATATTAATATGTATTAGATATGCATTCAAACAAATAATTGAAGTAAACGATTCAAAGTAATGTATTCCTTGGTTGCAAATTATGTTATGGAAAAAATCTCAATAATTAATATCACCACCACTATTGACTTATATTGCAGTATTTGTGATCTCAAGCTATATCTCATATTATAAATTATATTAATTATTTTTTTAATTTTAAATTGAATTCGTGCCAATTGAACAGATGTGATGATTGTCAAATACTTAATCAAGTAAATCATGATTCTTACAATAGGTATTTTTCTTTATTTAAAAGGAATGAACTATTATTGATACAAATAAATAATTGTAACGCTATTTTTTTAATTCACCTGAAGTCGATTTTAATAAAAAAAAATTAAATTAAAAAAGTTGTACTCAATTTTTTTTCAAGTAGATCTGTCTTATTAAAGCAATTAGGTAGTTTTTTATTAACACAGTATAAAAGAATTTGATGTAATATTTCATGTTATAACATAGTGCTGCAATTACAATATAAACAGAATATAATGGTGAACATGATTTTTAACTGTATGGTTACAGTATGTTTTCGATTTTTTGGATAAACTATAGTGGTGTTTAAACATATGATTCTATTAATTAAAAAAAAAATAAAAATGCAATGTAATTTCCAGTAAGGTGATTATATATTTATTATATTATGAATTATGAATAAGAATTTTGAGTCAGTATGTTCCTTGTTTGTATATTTTTTTTCAGTATGTTGGTATGAATATTTAATATTAACATTATTCTTGCGCATGTTATATAGATAAATACCTAGTTTATGCTTATGCATTTACTTTTGGATTAAAATTTGTTAAAAAACGAGTTTGCTTGATCGATTTGAAACCAAAGGTTTTTGATTCATAATACTTTTTCAATGATCAACATTTCTGGTCTATAACTGTGATTCTATCCTTTATATTTATAATACTGTGAACATGTAAATGATATACACCACATAGTCAAATGATTATATTTAAATTTTATTTTTAACTGCACTCACAATATTATATGCAAAGTAATAAAATCTTTATTTCTTATCTATCATCTACATAATGAAAACAAATACATTTTTTCCATGCAAAATAAGATAAGAAATTGATCGTTATATTATTATTTTTATTGTATTGATTTTGTATTTGCAATTAAATTCTTAATTAATAATTATGATAGAAATGTATATTTCAATTTATAATTTCTGCATATATAAAATACTTTTTAAGAAATATGTATTGAAAATAAGCAACAGCATAAATGCTTAATATTTTCTGTTATTATTGTAAGTAGAATAGTTTTTTCAATGAATAATTGGAAATTCACCGTAATAATATATATGTATTTATTTAAAAAAAAAAATAAAATTTTTTAATCATCTTTCATAAAAAATTAAGAGTATAATAATCATGAATTTATAATATCCAGTATAATTCTTAAAGGAAATGTTGATTAAATAAGATTTAATGCTTTTTAACTGATATTAATACGACTTTTATTTTCTCAAAACATACATTGTATTAAATCTTTGAATTTATAACTTTGGTCATATACATTATATATTAAATTGTAGAATACAAATAAAAGTATTATTCTTTTACAATACATTTACAAGTTTAGAAAGTAATATAGATGTAATAAAATAAAATTTAATGTTTTATAAGTAAATAAGAAACAAATGTATCTATATCATATGGAAAAGCTTAAATTATTAAATTTAGAAACGAAATAAACGTAATTAAATCTATTGAAATCGTACTTATTAAATAAAAATATTGTTTTTCTATTCCATAATAATATTTTATATTACATTTTTATTAAATTAAGTATCAATATACGTTTTTTAAAGAATTATATACATACAATTTCAAAAATGAAAAATATAATTACTAATCAATTTTTATAATTCAGCACAACTTATAAATCTATATGCAATCGTAGAATGTATGTAAATTAAGTTATTCTTTATATATTAATAACATGAAAACGAAAACTAAAAAACTTAGTAAAATAAATTTTTAATTATGATTTCTTAAAGTTGTATCGTAATATCATAAATATATCTTTTGATTTGTTTTTTTTTTTTTAATTTTTATTTTAAAAAACAGTATTAATAGGTACTTTAGTAAATATATGTAAAAATAATATAATTAATTTAGTTGTATTGATAAATAATATATAAATTAAAACCTTAAATTGGTATTCATTTAAAGGATGTAAAAAATTTATTTTCTTTTGCATGATATACATTTTTATAAAAAAGTTAAGATTCTGTTAACAGATCTACATAGTTTCAGTGTCAAATTTCTTAATTATAACCTTATTTATAAAAGCCAACTTTACATCTATCAAAGAATAAATAAGATTTATAGTTGAAAAAGAAGTTGTTTTTAAAAAATAAAAAAATCTTATAAAGAATATTTCTTAAAAATCAATGGTAAGTAATTATTTCTACATTTTATAAAAAAGAAACATTTATGGACATGGCAAAGTCAATTAGAAATCTTTTGTACTAATAAAAAAGTTTAATATAAAGGATTATGTACAATTCTACACGAATTTCTAGTGATGTTAGTTAATTATTTGATGGTGGTGCGGCGTAACGATTTCGTAAATCAACATCTCCATCGCATAAGTATTTTCCTGTAGGAAAAAAAAAATTAAAATATTAAAATATTACATTAATGAATTAGAATATATATTCATTATAAAATCTTTTAAATCTAAATATTATGAATATATTTATATTTAATAGATAATTCAATGAGATAATGAATGCTTTATTGTATCTGCAGTTTATTTAAACTTTACATTAAAAGTAACTTTGGTTTTATAAATTGAGCTATTGTGTGTATTTCAATAAATACCAGGTTATTATATCATAATAATCACGAGATTAAAACATGTATTTGTCCTTCTCTTTTTTTTTTTTTAATTTTACAACGTATATTATTGTATAATTAAGTCATTATATTTGCTATATTTAAAAAATAATATTAATACATGATAAAATATAGCTCCTCTATTATGAATTTAAAAAAATAATATTTTTCGATAGTATTATATAAAATATATTCTATGATAATTAATTATATGGATATGGGAATCCTTGTTGAGTAAAATTAAAGCGATTGTTTAATTTCTTTCTGTCAACAATTCGAATGAGTACTTTTCAAAACTTTTTTATATGATCTGTCCATAAAATATCGATTTTTTTTTTTTTTTTAAAGCCACTGTTGGTCGTAGCGATTTGGAAAAGGTCTTAAAATGTAGAGAGGGGGGCAGTTTGTTTCTCTATTTGTTCCCTCTTTTTTTTTATTTTTTTCATTAGAAGCAGGAGTATATGCATTCGAGCAAAGAATGTTTTTAAGTTTTGTGACACGGTGCAACGGAGCGGCTAGTGGAACAGCGCTATATGGTAAAACTTTTGCTTACGATTTGGTAAACACGCTGCAAAGATTTTTGAATGTTAAAAAAAGTTTTTAAGGGTAACTGTATGCATGTGCTGATAAATTCAGGGTGTCATCAATTACCTTGATCCTCAAGTAACGGTTTGAACTTCAAATTTTGTGAACACATTGGGCGTTAAAATGGATTCGGATTGGTTTTGAGCGTTGAATACGCCAATAATCGGTGACCTTCTTGAAAGCCTTGTGTAATTTTTTTAATTGTGATTTACACATAATTTTATTCTTAAAACCTTTTTTTAACATTTTATTAAGTCAAAAAAAATTTTTACCGTGTAAATCTGTTCCCAACATTCGTTCCATCGTGCCGTGTCACAAAATTGAAAAATATCCTTCGTACCCTGACAAAATTCTGCCGCTTCTAATTATCAAAAAAAAAAAAAAAGGGACAAATAGAAAAAAAACTCCCCCCTACATTTTAAGATCTCTGCCAAATGTGACCAATAGTGGCTTTAAAAAAAAAAAAAAAACTCGATATTTTATGGACAAACCATGTATATTAAAAATATAAGTACATGTACTAAAGTTTATTGTACATTTGGTTAATGAATGAAGGCACAAATAAAATAAATAATTATAAATTAATTATAAATAACAAATGAATGATATTGATAAAAAAAACCATTATTTCAAATCGTTGGTACTAAAAAATTATAAAATTACTCTAATTTTATATCCATCAAGAATCCCCACATGCATATAATTTATTAATAATTTTATTTCATAATGAAAATCAATTTGTGTAAAATATTTAAATTTTAACAAAAGCTTTTATAAGTTTATATTTGAATGAATTACTGAAATTTTAGAATTTTTTTTGCAGTAAAAATGTCTATAATTCTAAATTGAAATGTTAAATTTTTAAATACTTTTATTTTTGATACATCATATGTATAAATTAATTAAAAAAATTATTAAATTATATTATTAATACATCACTTCCTATTTAAAATAAAATGTAGTTAAGATATTTATTCATCAATATTTGAATATTTTGCACAATGTTCTTATTATCATTTTATTCAATTAATACAATAGAAATTTTTCATATTAAATTAATAAAATTTTAAAATTCATTTATTTATAATAACGTTATTTGGTGTATTTTAAATATTAAGTTTAAATTACGTGAAAAAATACTTGCCAGATACGTATCTTTTTTTCGTTAAACTAACTCGATAACCAGGACCTGCCAAGTCAAACTCAACACCTGATAAGGTAGTCCCTTCGCAATTAAACTGCGTAAAAATGGTTCCTTGGTTTCCTGGACCTCGGGAAAGTTCAACTCTAGCCTTCAGTGAACCAACTCCAGCTCCCTCTGAATGTTGTGATAGTTCAGTGAATTTCCAAAGAAGCCGATTCGTATCTGGTAGCCATTGTGCATTAGGTTTACTTTGAACAGTCTTAAACCCTCCATCTATAGGTACTGAGATTTGTACATTTAATAGTGGAGTAGGCGATGCCATTGCGCGGCTGTTATATTTGTAGTCCACCTTTAATTATAAATTATTTAGTATTTTATAATCATCTTTTTAATGATAATGTTTTGGCTATTTTTAAAATAATTGAGATCAAACCTTGAGGTCAGTATGAGATAGATTACATTTCCAGTAAGCGACTATTTGAAATGGGCAAGAGCCTGCGCCCTCCTTCACTTTGATTTGATATTTAAGAATATCCACATTAAAATATGAAGCAGCTGGATTCTGTTCAGCTTGTCGTCGCAATAATGCAGTTAAGGCACTCATGTTAAATTCAAAAAGTGTACTGTCAGCAGTTGGTGCAGATAAATCCCTAATTTTATTTTTAAAAAAATAATAACAGTAGTTACAAAGAAAACAGGTTAAAAATAGAACATTAATGAATATTGTAATTGCAAAAAACATATTTAGGAAAAGTTTTTTTTTCAAAATCATAACTAACATGTTAATAAGCTGACTATTTGGAACCAATCTTTCGAGTCTATTACTATTTCGAAGTCGGAATAAGAGTTTTGCTGGATTCGGATTATTTGCCAAAACTCCAACAATGCCAGCTGGGAAAGATATCATCATATCTCCACATAGTTTGATTTGACAACGTGTCTCGTCACTACCTCGAAAATATGAATGAATGATCTCATGAAATGCCACTGCTAGTGGTATTGTATCTGCCAAACCAATGGTTAGAGGAGAAGGGCCTGAAAAATAATTTTCTTATTTAAAATATAGATTAGAATTATTTGAAAAAATCTCGTTATTTCTACATGAATTTTTGCATCTTTGCAATCGTATTTTAACGGTTTTACTGATTTATTTGATACCTTTATTATAATAAAATTAAATAAGATAACAAAAATAAAACAAATTAAAGAACGTAAACAAAGTTCCATTTCTTTAAAATTCGAACATTGACAAATGTGCTTTTAAAAAAAAATATAATGAAACTGCTATGTAATTTCATAAAAAGTTATTAATTATTTAAAAAATGATACGTGAAGTATAAGCGTAGATCATAATTAAAATATACACATAAATTTTTATTTAATTTTAATATAAAAATTTTTAATGAAAAAAAAAAAAGAATAAGGTGTGTTTTTGATAGAAAATCTAATATAAATAGTAAAAGAAACCTCTGGAACAACCAACTCCAACACCAGCAGTACGAAATTCTAGACTAGCAACACTATCTGCTCTTGATATTGTTGCTGGAGACATTCTACCTCTTGTTGTTATCACATCTCCTCGACGTGATGGAGGACGTGGTATTGCAATGGAACTCGTAGACGTTACCGACTGTTTTGGAGGTAAAGCCGGAGTTGTGTCATTTAACTCAGAAAATAAATCTGCGTCTGTGGATATTTAATATAATTAATGAATTGCCATATGGTTTCAGTAAAAAAAATCAATATATTTTTCTTTATTCTAGTATTAACTATCCTGAAAAATGTATCGGTTCTCTTTAATATGTTTGAATGCTAAAGATTATAATTTTACCCGGAAATCGAGCGTGCGGTGGAGCTGATTGCGGTGGAGGAGGCATCGTAGGTATTGGAGATGAAGAGAGCCCTGGAGGACTCTGAAGTGGAGCATACGGATGACTTCCCGTTGGAGTTGAAGCACTTGATGGTGTATTACTTGGATTAAAGAGATTTAATAAATCCGAACTTGGTTTAATGCCCAACTGTTGAGACACTGATTGTGATCGTTTAATGTGATGGTCAGAATCTGTACTCGAACCTCTACGCCCCTATTTAAAAATAAAAAAAACTGTTTAAACATATTTTTACTAATTGGCTAATATGTCTGTATTTTTAAGTAATAAATATATTTCGGGAAATACAAAACAATATTAAAAATTTTAAAAAAAATTTTATATACGGTATTTTTTTTTTATACATGTGTATATTTATTTTTATAAAATAAGAAATTAAAATTCATTATTAAAAACTAATAGTTAAACAATAGTCATGAACAAAATATAAATAAAAAGAAAATTCATTTTTTTAATAAAATATTATTACCACAGGAGCAGGAGATAGAGAAAGATTTTCAACTGTCGCTCTTAATTCATCAACACTTGCACTCATCGGTGCACCTCCATTACTTAAAGGCTTAATTTCTACTCGAATCTTTCTATCCCTCTCATCGTCAGAATCAGTATCTGAACTTGAATAAAATCCTTTGTCGTTTTCCCAAGGATCTGACTTTGGTTTAATACAGAATCCATCTTCGTCTACTTCTGGTGTCGGTGTCCCTGATTTTCTACTGTCCTGATCCTTATCTTCTCTGCAGTAAATTTTTTTATAGTAAAGCAATATAATATTAGTACTTTTATTTTTTTTTTAAATTTCATTAGTCCCAGTGTGCAATGAAAAAATTATTTTTTCCTAATAAAATAATAAATAAGAAATACAAAAAAGCGAAAAAAAACCATTTTTGAATATTGATCTGAATATTGATTGAATATTGATTAAATATTAATTTTTTGTCCATGAATAAAAATTAATTCGTTATTTTACAATTATTTTAAAAGTATTAACAAACATAAAATAGTAAAAATGATTCTACCTATGTGAATATCAGTTACTAAAATTTAAAACAAGTTAATTTATTAATATATAACATTTGGAATATTTTTATGCTTTTCGAAATTTTTAACTTTTTCAAACTGTATACAAGTATGAAAAGTAATCCCGCGTCATATCTATGAAATTAATTAAAATTACAAATTTCGCAATAGTAAAATTATATCATCACTGGGTCTTTTGACTATAAAAATACTGACAGATCGGATTTGTCTTCTTTGTTGCTGGTTGTTTCCACCGAATCCTTTTTTTTCTTTGCTTTTTTTTCTTTCCTCTTTTCGCGCCTGCTTCGAAGAAACCCTACAAAAATGTTAAATATTTAAGTTTTTATAATTACCTTTGATCGTTCAAACACAATATTCTATATTTCAATTTAATTTACGCACTAAACAATTTATGCATAAATTGTTTTTTACATAAATTTACTAATTATTTTACTAACTAACACTACTATTTTGCACTACAATATTGTTTAATTTACTTTCCAAGTGAATGCATCTTAGCGCAATGTGAATCAAATGGTTTATACAAATTATATCACAGAGGCTTAAAGAATTACTGATATTAAAATAATTGTGCATCTATTTTTAATTGCAAGACTAATTTATGTTGGGTATTGTTACAATTGTTAGAATTATATAATAAACCATAGAATAATATTATAACCAATAAACACTTTATTTGACATTTTTATATTAACTATTCATTGCTGAGTTTCATTTGCAAGACTGATTAACAAATATGACAATAGTGATAATTATAATAATTCAAATATTAGTTATGGTAAAATACAAATGAATAAGCAAGTATTTAAAACAAAATGTAAGATAAGTATGTAGATAGCGTACTAGAACACTATTATAGCAAAGTATATGTAAGGAAGAAACCCTGCTACCTCCACCAAATAAAATTTTGAAGCCCAAATTGTTTTTCTAACAATTTTATATTCAATTGAATTCCCTTGTTCTTTTTTCAGCGTCCATATAGCGTCATATTTGATAATATTTGAAATAATATTTAATAAAATTAAAAAAAAAAATAAATAAATCAAACAAAAAATAAACGGAAATTGAAACAAAAGACTCACATTACGCTAGAGTGGCTGGACTCTCTGCACTTGGAAAATAAATGAATACACAAAGATCGAGAATGAGCCCTTTGCAGCAGTGATTTTATAACAGTAAATAAGGCTCACCTGAGGCTCCGTCAGTAGCCACTTCTTTGCTTGTGCATCAACATTTTTCGAGTCCAGCTCCCTTTGTCTAACATCAATCATTTCGTTGAATTATATAAAATTTCACGCGCACAGAAACATTTATTTATTTATTAAAAATTAAATTGTTGTAGCAAGGTAAGTTGCATAGAAAACATCAATTAAGTTTCGTTTTTTAAACTCTTATGCTTTTAGCTTATTTTGTGTACATTTATACGTGTTGAGAAAAAAATGTTATACCATTGTAAAACCATTTGTATCCTATGCATTTTTTGCAATTAATTATTTATTATGTATTATTGGAAAACTAATTTTAGAAATTACCAAAAAATAATAAAATTAAAAAAAGTAATAATCAATAATATTTCAAAACATTTTCCATTTTACTTCATAAACACTCAACAATTGAAGAAATTGGTATTTTAAAAATCAAAATTTCAAACCATAATATTATTTATAAAAAATTAAGTAAATGATTTTAATTTTAAAATTATACATAAAAATAAAAAAACAAAACAAAAAAACAAAAAATAAATGAATAAAAATTCAATGATAACATTTTGAAACATTTTTTACAAACAATAATTTTATATTAGGTAATATTTTGTGAATTCAACTACTATGGTATATGCATGTATACTCAGAAAAAAAAATTGCAAAACAATGCCCAGTAAATACCCATTATATTGTTAGAAAAACAATTTTTAATACAATGCACAAAAGCACCAAGATACTGTTGTAAAATATATTAGAAATTTTTTACATTGATATTTAAAAAAAAAAAAAATAAACAACACTTCTTTATTATATTATTATATAAATATAAAATACTCTTAAAGTACTTTTTGTTGTATAAACCAAACAGTTAGTAAATAAATTTTTATAAATCTAATAAAGAATATGCTATGGTTAATACCTACGTTGATTTTCTAAAAAAGTATTGAACGGCGATATTAACATATTGGTTATCACTGTAATCCAAAAGAAAGATTTTAGACTGTACACATTAAAAAATCTTAAGAGCCATTTTTATTAAGTACATAACTTTTTGAGAAGTTAAATCAATCAAACTTATTTCTATAAGGAACAATGTTTTTGATGTAATATTTTGAGTTTTATACAAAAAAAAGTATACTTCGTAATAAATATACTTTAAAAAATTGAAAATAATCATTTAAATTTAAATATATCAAATTCGATTATATAAGATTATATTATCTTTAATATTTTATAACTGTAATTTTCAAACAAAAAAAAAGTTTTTAAAAAATTTTATCACTACTTTGAAAAAATTAGTATTGCTGTGATTACATAGACTAAGTGAAAGGCATAAATGTACAAAATTGTTGGCTCTGTTAATATTAGTGAAAGTTACTAGAAAAAAATGTCGGTAAAAAATGAAATAAAGCGTGATTTTAAAGGAATAAAATAGGAGAGTATTTGAGATTGTGTTTTTGTTTTAGATGCTAATGAAACATGTAAGCAGTTACATTTAGATCCTCTGAGAGGGTTCCTGGAGATGCTGGGAGTCGGAACGTCAGGAGACAAATTTTCTTGAGGAGTGACAGGAGCCGAACCCGAGCCTGCTTGTCTTTGCCTCTCTGAAACAACACTCATCGCCTTTGTCTTTCCCTTTTCTCATCACTAATAATTTATTCACGAACTCTTTCAAATTTGCTCTTTTACAAATAAATCTTCAGAAATTATTTTTAAACTTTATCAACAATAATGAATTTCAAAATATTTCATTGAATAAAGATTTTCAAATGCTATTGTATGCATATATATTTTAATTCAATTAACCTCCACCAGTGTTAGTGCAATGGCGCGATAGCAATGTAACAAACACATAAGCATATCAAGATTATGAAATAATTTTTATACATATAAAATGTACATACCCCAAAGTAACAATAATATAGTGATACTACTTAAAATAAAAGTTAATGTAAAAAATTTTTTTATAAATACAGAAATGATGTAATAAATTATATGGTAAAAAATTTCAATAAAATATAAAGATCTATAATTTCTAAAAATAAATCAAAATTAGTAACCGAGTTTTGCTTTTATATATTATTAAAACAAAAATTTATACCAATAAATGATAATCGATGCGACTAAAATAAAACCTACCCTGGGAGTTGGACATGAAAAGGTTGAGCAATGAAGTGGTACGACGAGAGGCTTTATTTTGTGAAGCCTGAATATATTCATTATCTTTATCATTCTGCTTTTCCTTCTCCTTAATATGTAATTTTGATTTTTCCCTGCTAGTAAGAAATCCCTCCCTTTTAACTTGATTTTTTTTAAAAGTCTGTAAGTTACCAGCAACACCCGTATCTCCATTTGTTCCCTTTGAAATATCTTTTTGAACTTCAGCATTCTTCTCTTGACTTGTTTGACTTGTTATTTCAGTTAAGTTTGACAAAACTTCATCATAATCAATAACTCCTAAAAGTGTATAATTGATTAATAAATGATGTAAATTAATAATATATAATATATAATGTATAATAAAAATAAATGAAAATAAAATTAATTTTTAAAATATTATTGAAAATACACAAAAAATATACCTGGTTTTTCAAATCCTGTATATTTATTTTGAACGAATTGTTCCAATAATTTATCTACAGTCATATCAAGGCATTGTCGTTTAAAATCTATATGTACTTGTCCAACTTGTTCATGATTTGATTGAAGAACATCTGCATAAGTATTTAAAAACTCTTTCATATTTTTTAAATGAATTTCCTCAACATCTTGAAATCGCTATATTAAAACAATTTATTTTAATAATTCACAACAAAAAAGAAAACAATATGAATATATTTACTCTGCAGGCTTGGGTCATCTTAGTCTCAAAATCATTTCTTATGGTAGTATACTTTTCAACCAATGTTTTATAATCATCTTGAGCTTTTTTGAATTTAATTTCAGCCTTTTCCAATTCTCTTTGACTTGCATTATCCTTTTTCAATTTTTCTAATTCATGCCCTCTTTGTAAACATGTATCTTTAGTTTTTTGAAGAGTTATTGTAATACTTTGAATACTTTGAACAATTTCTAATGTAGAAGATTCTTCTTCCTTTACCTAAATATAAAAAATAAAGTCAGTTATTTATGAAAAAACGTTAGAAAAAATTTTAATATAAATTTTGTTGGATAATTATTGAAGAGTAACGATATAATCTGACAGTGGGCGGATGCAGATAAGCTTATTATGAATTGTAATTTTAATGAGTAAAATTTGAAGAAGTCAAAACTATAGATAAAACTTGAAAAAAATATTTATATTTAAAAAAAATTCTTAAAATAATGTTTTTATTAATTTCAATAAATGAATAAATATTAAAAATAAAAATATTTTTGTTTTTTTATTATAAAAATAATTTTGAATTATTGACTACAGTATTAATTAAATGTTAAAATAAAATATTGCTATATCTATTAGTAATGAAAAAAATTTCAGTAAATACATACAAGTTTATGTTTTTTATGAAGTTCATCTGAATATTTAGAGACATCTTTAATAAGTTCAGATACTTTTTGTGTTAATTGTAAATGCAAGCCAGCAAGTTTTTCTGCTGCACCTCTAAGAGCAGCCCAAACAGGAGCAAATGTTCCTTGTGTACTGCTATTTGCCTGTTTAGCTACTTTAGTGAGAAGCTTATAGTTATTTTCTTCAATTAATGAACGATCCCTTAAAAAGTCTGTTAACTCTTTACTTGCCACAACTCCATGTTTCATATTATGATACAAAACATCAAATCCATTATTCTTTTCACCCTTGAAAATAAATAAAAAAATACTGTTATTAATAACAAATATATTTTTTAAGACAACTAATTCATTATTTATCATGAGATAAAAAAGTTATATTAAATTTAATCTAAATGCCAGTTAAGTAATATTTGTGAAAGTAGACAAAATACAAATATAATAAAAACATTATAAACCCATTGACATTATAAAGTTTCCATTCTATTATGTTTTCTATTAAAGGTTTGTATTGCATGAGGTATTTAGCATTTATTATTTGTTAATTCTTTCAACAGTTTGTTATAAATGTTGACCCTTAACTAGATTCAATTACAAGATAAATAGTATGATTTATTATTTTAACTAGTGTATTCAATTGATCTTTAATAAGAATGAATGTATAACAGATTCTAAGAATCAAGGCATTATACAATTAAAAATCTGTTTATTTAACATGAAATATAAGCTTGTGAATAAATTGAGAGTCTATAACAAATAAATTGATATAAATTGAAAAATTTTCATCCAAAAAAAACTCTATAGCATATTGTATTGCAAGAAACTATAGAAAAATTAATGTAAGATCCTCAAAATATTAGGACGGGTACACAGAATAACAGAAAAATTTAAAATAAAAGAAGATCAGTGGTTAAAGTATAGTTTGCGATGATAAAGAATGACGAAGACAAAACATTAGTTGACAAAAATGAAAGAGCAATAGATGGAAGCGCGCAAAAAAGAAGTAGGTATGTCTCAGTGTCATGTGTATGTGCGAAAAAGAGAGGGAATGACGGGTAGTGAAAGAGGAAGGATAGGAGGGAGAGACGGGTAGTGAAAGAGGAAGGATAGGAGAGAGTCAAGGGAGGGAAAGGAGAGGGAGCAAGAGAGAGCGAGAGGTCGAAGGCGAGAAAGAGAAAACATTGAAATTTCAAAGCTCTACGAGGTCGAAGATCGTTGAAGCCTAATAGCCTCGTCAATAAGCTCGTCCGCGATGAAGATAAGACCTTGACGCGTTCACCTCAGGGAGGGGCTCATGAAACTAACCTCCAAAGGGTAAAGCAACAGTGGCGGAGACTCACCCAGAAATAATCGGCAAAGTCGACGGTCATGGTGAGCGGGCGCGTTCGCGCTTCGCGATTCTCAGATCATCGCATTGGATCGCGGACAGCTGCGATCGGACTCAAGGGACACGAGGACTCGGGCAGCAGAAGGCGTCCTGGCTTTCTCATTCGAAATCGGCGAGAGCAAACGGAAGCACCTGTACCAGCGGTCCTCTTCTTGCACGTCTCTCCGGGCTCGGTTCCTTCTCGGGCGTCGACGCGCACTCCGCCTCCAAGGGTCTGCGACGTTTGTGTGGGTGTGCTTTGGTGATTTCACCGCTCCGTCCACCCATTAACCGCCCACCCTCGCCTCCTCGTAAGTAACTGTCGCTCGGTTCGCAGGAACTACTCGCTCCGCTCTGCTTCCAAGCGTCGAATTGCCGATCGCGGAATCTAGCGATGGAGAGAGAGAGAGAGAGAGAGAGAGAGAGAGAGAGGCGCGAGTCTCAGACACGACTGTATCAGCATCTCGCGACAACTCCTGGAGTTGCGTCAAACCTTGTTGGGGTCGATAAAGGTAATTTCTACTTGCCGTTCGCTCTGCTCTCGCATATGCAATTTCGCCCGCAATTTGAACGCGTTTTCAATTGCCGTAATTTTCCCGCAGATTAGAGATCATTTTCCACTGCTCCTATTTACGAATACACATTTTGAAAGTCATTTTGAGTGTAAGAGCTATTGATGTTGCGACGCTATCGTTATATGTGATTTTAAACTGTGACGTAATCTTGTTAAGGCAATTAAAATTTATCTACAGTTCGGACTAAAAATGTTGCTAGTACGGATTCTGGTATAGGCACTTCTTTCCCCACTTTACAAAAACAAATGGTTAAATTAATTTTCAATCTTTTATTTCGAAATCTAAATTATTTTAAGTAGAATTTCTTCATTTTAATATTTTTTGTAGTAACATCAACAAAAATTGTTTGAATAATAAATATGGTTTTTAATTGACAAAAGTGAATATTAGGTGTTTCATTGAATGTATGAATGATTTTCCTCTCCATTCATGTTGTTTTAATCGTAAATCCAACATCATTCTGATACCATTAATCAGTTAAAAACTACATACATTTAAATATTAATAAACAATTTAAATTTAGTCAAGGCGATGCAGACGTAAATTTAAGCAAAAATAAAAATTAATGCCTTTGTGATTACAAAAAATATTATAGCAAAATTCTTTAAAATAATAATTTACATTTTTTTAAAGGCAGTTTATGTTTTACACGATAAATAAATTATCTAAGCTTTGTAATTAAACTTCAAGTATAAATTACTCAGCGCTTCCTTGTCAATTACCCATTAAAAATTAAATTAAAATAAAACTCGTGGACCATAAAATATAAATATAAAAAAAATAATTTTTATCATTTAATAATTATTTACGATGATTATGCCATTTTCAAAATTAACTCAACATCAATGTACTTATTAGTCTTGCTTTAACCGCCAGATCTCAATCTGAAATGACCACTTAAAAAACATGTGATTCGTTCTATACAATTTTGAAAATTTATCATCTATTCAAGATAATAAAGTTGGATATGATTTTCCTCTTCCTTTTTATTTATAATATATTATGTTCTAGATATCTACATAAAATAATCTTTTGGTTCCATCATTATGATAAAATTTAAAATTTTAAAAATAATACTTTTTTTTTTATTTTAGCAGATGTAATCTCTTTTCGAGATTATCACGTTGTGCAAACTACGTTTTGTATACAAAAGATGTGATTACAAAGAAATATTACAACGTTTAAAGTAATTGAAAATAGTTTTACAAATAATTTCTGTCGGTTTGTATAAGAGTGCATGTGAATTCAAAAGTAAATATAAATTACATTTTTTTAATTCCTATGAAATGGAATATCATATCAAAAAAGGAAAACATCCGATTGAAGAGGAGGAGGCGATGGGGCTGATTCTTCACCCCACGTCACATTCCATTGAACTCTTGTTCCAGAAAACAACAGCTGGTACTCAAGGAATAAAGGATACTTTATAAATCGACCACCAAAAACTGCTTTTGTCATCCATCGCGGTAGAAGAAAGATGCAGAAGCTCTCTGGTCGTTTTATGAGTTTGGGTACAGCTGTGATTTTTTATACTCATTTATCAATTATACATATGAACAATGTAGAATTAAGGAAATGAGCATGGCTCACCATCCTCTGGAGGAGGGGGGGGAATTGGAGGCGCGCATTTTTCCGTGGGGTGCGCGCATGCTTGGGATTGCAGTTAGGACTGGGGTACGCGTGCAAGAAGCTCAGAGGTCGAGATCCCAGTGAGGTGCGTCGTCCTCGTGCACCCCTAGCTGACTAATCGTCGTGACGGAATTCCGACATGCCCGCCAACAAGTTCAACCACAACACCCTCACTAAGGAGAAGCCCGCCATAGGCTGGAGGAAGCGGCCCAGTCTCAAGCACAAGAAGCACTCAAGGACGCACCTGGTGAGCGTGGCCAAAGTGCCGTTCCCCGAGCCGATGAGGTTAGGTTGTGCGCGTCTGCCCGGGAAATGCAAGCGCTCCAGGGTTCGTTGACCGATGCGCCGTGCAACTTCTCTCCTTGTTCCCCTCACGGGCGCCAACTCACCCACGGCCGATATTTTCTTCGGACGCAACGAGTTCTCGGTGTTTGTTCCTACCTTCATCGATTTCGCAAGCCGATCGGATCAACTAAAAATAGGACGTGAACACTTTGTGCGAGTGTGTGCTCGCTATTCTCGGGCAAGTTATTGATCGTGCAAAGGTAAACTTCGGTTCAGCAATTGTGATGCACGATTGAAAAATGGGAACGTGAGAGAAAATGGAAAATGCGACTAGCCATTGCTGATGCACTTAAGCATCAGTTCAAAAGCGAAGGTTACTTGCGAGGAGGAGCTATTGTCCGGACGGTCCCCTTACCCCATTACCGACCCACTTGGCATATCCCTCCCCCTTCTGTATCCCGACTAGCATTTCGACCTCGACTTTTTTATCTTATTTTTTATTATAATTGATCATAATTTGACCAATCCCTTGAATGTGATTAAATAAAACCAACTTCCTCCATTTTTTTTTTCATTTATATATTCTTTTTTTATATTGCAGTCCCTTCGTTGCTCCGAAGGAGAGCACCGCTTAAACACCATGTAACTTCATTAATCCGTATGAAATGCAAAATTTATTGACTTTTTAAACTGAGCTGTTATATTTATTTTATACGTGTTTGAGACACTAATTTTTAGATTTTCGGCCATTTTTAGATGAAATTTAGTTATATATTTATAAAATCATATAATTATATGACTCTTACCGATAGAACATTTTTTAATTTGAATTTTATTTTCAATGCGAAGTAACAAAGATCAATAAACAATTAAAATATTCTAAATTAATTACTATTTGTAGTAAACCGTCATGATAAAAGCCCGAACATCTTAATAATATCAAGTATTTTTTTACAAAGTAAATTTTTTTAAAGTAATTAATACATGTTAATAATATGCAATAATCATAATTTTTCATTTTTTTTTTTAATGAATTTTTGTTGTAAAGGAAAATTTTTTTTCAACTTAAAAACCAAGATTATTAGAAAATAATTTTAAATTGTTCAAAAAAAAAAAAAAAAAATAATAAAACATTGCCTATTATATACATATTTGTTCTAAATAAGAATGCAAATTTAAGATGAATAAAACTATTCTTTCTTTTTTTTATTTTAATAATACTTTTGTAATTTTATTTTTTTAAATATCAAAAATTAAAACAAAATTATTTTGCTTTTATTTATTTATTAATATCACGTGATAAAAAAGATAATTCCACAGAGTAATTAATAACCATAATTTAATTTGTTATTTTTTATAAATCAATAAAATTTAAATACTAATGAATAATCTATATTATATATTATACATACTCATGTATTTCATTAATAATTTAGCTATGTTAATGTTTATTTAAGTTAATGCGCACAAATATAAAGTGAATAAAGATATCCATATTATATTCTATGTGATTTAAATATATTATTTTTAAAAGTTTCTAAAAAATCGAATTAGGCAACTATTTAAATTAAATTTGTTTTCGTATATTTTAATAAAACCCTTAAAATTGTTAATATTTTATTGGTAGTATTATTTACATAATATTTAGTGTTTAATTATCGAAATTAATGTTTATTCCATAAATAGTTATAGATCAATTTACATTATTTATATTCACACAAGTTATAAAATTATATTAAATTATAACTGAACTACATCGTATTACCAAAATATCTATAAGACGACTGATTTTTTACAAAAACATTTTTTTCAAAAATTTAATGAAAAATAGAAAAAATTAATAAAATAAAGTTGAGTATATTGTTTATTAAAGTAAAACTCAGTTTTATGAAGCATTAAATAATATGTATATATAATTTTTAATATGAAAATTTATTAAATTTCATTTAATATAAGTATTTATTATCAGAAATATTTAGATCGAAAAATATATATATATATATATTATCAAGCTATAGAAAAATACTGGAATTTATAAATTAATCATAGGAAATGTTTAAGAGCTTTTTTTGAATAATAATTTGCCAAAATTAAAATTAAACGGAAAAATTGTAATATTTTTATATCATTTTTTTTTTTATGTATTTATTTATAAAAATTTTACTGCTATTCATAATTTTTATATTATAAAAAAAAAACTATTATAAATTTAAATAATAATTATTTTTAAGTATCTACTGATTGTATTATTATTCATTTAAATTTAGATGTTCATGATGCACTACTTATTTTGAATATATAAGAAATATTTTCCAACTCATTTAACTTTACTTTTATTTCAAATCGTATCAGAATTTTCACAATTTTTTTTAATTTTTTTCTCTTCTTTCTTCACAACATTTAACATCATTTTACGTACGGTAGCTACGGTGTAAATTTTTTTAAATTGATTTCTTTTACCTGTCTATCACTTACAGACTTTAATTTAAGCTTAAATACTTGTTTAACTGAAAAATAGTGAAAAATTTGCATTTTAAATATTTTATAGAAATTTGAAAATAAATTTACTATTAATATAATTCTAGTATCATAAATATCAATTAACCACCGTAGCATTTTTATTAGTTCAGTCTTTAATACTTAATTTTCAGAAAATTATGTTCTTAAAAAATATTTTCGAATTATTAGTTGATAAATAAGTACAATGAAATTATATTTCCAACACTTCAAAAATGAGATGTAGATTATTAGTCCAGTACAATTAAATGAATATCATGTTCATGTTATTATATCTAAAATGCATGCTAATATACAAGGTGTGTTAAGAAAATATCGAGCCTGAATTTGTTTTGACTCGACTATTAGTCATAGCGTTTTTTAAAAGTTCAGAAAGTGTGTGTAGGAGTTTTTCCTGTTTTTCCTTTTTTTTTTTTTTTTTTTTTGGAATTAGTATGAATAGCAGAATTTGTCTTCGCATGAAATGTGTTTTTCAACCTTGTAACATGGCGTGATGAAAAAAGTGGTGGTAGTACTTTTCATTATAAAATGTTGTGTGCTGTTTGAAAATAACATCGTGAAGACTTCAAATGTTAAGAAATATTTTTAAGGATAAAATTATGTGTAAATCGCAATTAGAAAAATTGCATAAGGCTTTCAAGGAGGTTGTGGACGAGCGTCATTCTGGATGTTAAAAAATAGCCCGAATCGATTCTAATGTTCAATTTGTGTACAAAATTTTGAGTTCAAACAGTTGTTTAAATATCAGGCCAATCGATGATATACCGAACTTATCAATATATGCATACATTTACCCTTAAAAATCTTTTTTTACATTTAAAAATCTTCGCAGTGTTTTTAAGAAATCACATAAAAACTGTTCCATCAGTCTGTCCATCGTAGCCTTGTTATAAAACTAAAAAATAAACTTCGCGCGAAGAAAAATTCTGCCGCTCCTAATGATCATTAAAAAAAAAAGGACAAATAAAAAATACTTCCCGCACATTTTTTGACCTTTCCTTCGACAAATGGTCATGTTAAAAAAAAATTAGCTTGATAATTTTATAACACACCATGTATACAGCATATTCCATTAACTGGACTGGTCTTAGAATCCATATTTAATTTATCTGTATTTTAATGGAAATAACTTAAAAAATATACTGATTATATTGAAAATTTTGTTATTATTATTATTATTATTGGTTATAGTAGAGGTTTTAACTGTAAGGAAGTTAATGGATGATAAAAAATGACTACATTTGTTGAAAGTTTCGAATTATTTTAAATGTCACGAATAGTTTAACACAAATATTATAATATTTAATAATAAAGAGTTGTCCTAAAAACACTACTTACTATATTCATTTAAATAAATTGATAAATATCACACTGTTCAAGGATACTTTTAAAATTAGTGATTATGTTCATTGCAATTAGTCGTTGAATTTCTGTGGAATGTGTTAATGTAATAATATTAACTTGGTTCTACTGTTTTAAAAAGAGGATATAGTTAATATTTGTATGTCATATCTAGTTAAAAGATGTTAAAAAAAAATAAAAAATAGCTTACAAATCAATAAAAGTATAAATTTATCATTTACAAGATACAAAAAATATGCGATAAGTATAAAAAAACAATTTGACAATGAAGAAAATATTTTATAAACAAAATATACTATCTATTGACATAGAAAAATCATAAACAAGTAAATTTTCGATTCTTTCTTAAATAATTAGGGATTTATTGATCAATATTCATAATTTTAACATGTCAAGGAAAGGTTTTAGAAGCATGAAAGGGATCAGGAGAGATATTTTTCTTGAACTATTCAACGCATTATCGAAATTTATTTAAGATTTATTTAAATTTAAAAACTTAAATTATCATAAAATAAATAGGAGTTCTAAAAGTAACCGGAAATAGAAAAATAACTGATAATTTAGTATCGATAGAGTAATTCTTTAATAATTAACAGATCCATACAATAAAAAATTTAAAATAAGTTTTAAATTAATGAGATGAATATTAAATTTTTTAGGTACGAAGTATTTCTAAGATTGTAGCAAGTAACTTAGATAATTAGGGTATCATAGTAATTATGGAAATCGGATATGTGACTTGTTTGATTTTTGCAGATTTTGGAAGATAAGTTTATTTTATGTGGGTAATTGAGTCATTTTTGTTGTAAATGAAATATATTAATCGGTGTTCTAATGGTAACGCGAATTATAATTGTTGGTCTTTGAGTTTAAATTAATTTTAAATCCCAACGTGAATTATATTTTTCTTTTTATAAACAGAATAAAAATATGTATCCATTATTTATTAGATCTGAAGGCAGTTGAATTATTTCATATGCAAAACACAATACAGTTATAAATTATGGTATTGTGCCTTGTATTGGTAAGTTTATCAAGTTATTGATATTATTTTGCATTGTAAAATTTTAAATAATAATAGTAAAAGAACAATATATATCAGGTTTTATCTTTTCACACTTTGCCTTTATGTATATCTTTTAATTATCTAATTTAAAAAAAAAAAAATAAAAACAGAAAAAAATAATATAAGGAGCTTTGTAGTAGTCACACATATCAAAGGCTTTAAATGATACGATTGAGTAGCAGTAAAAATTTATATTACTGCAGCAGCTTTTAAGATTTATATTTCTTATTTAATAAAAATTATTTAAACTTATTAAATAGTTTTCAAAGCTAAATCGTTTAAGTGATCTTAATGTTTGATATTTTAGCTACGGTGGTTGCTGAATTATTTCATTAATTTGGCAATGTACCCTATTCAAATATTCCTTATTTACTTTAAGTTTATTTAATAACATATTTTTGTTGTTTAAAAATTACAAGTGACTCAAGACATGTAAATTGACTTGTATTTAAAATTTTTTCTCCTATTTATTAATTTGTTATACTGGAATCAAGAATATTTTAATAACAAGAACTCATTATATATACAAGGCTGGTCTACTCTTATTTCAATTTAATTGGAAAAAAACTTGTTAATTAAGATGATGGCATGAATTAAAATCTTACAGCTTTATAAAGTGATCGAGTTCTAATTATACACTTTTACAATAAGTTTTTTATTTTCAAAATGAATGGTGAATATTTTTTATATTTGCTCAAATACTTAAAAATTACTTCAAACTTTTTATAATTTTAAACAACAATTGTTTTATTGATATTTCAATAAATAAAAATTTCTCGGGTTTTTAGAAGTCATTATGTGAGTCGGTCAATTAATCTATTAGTCAAACAATCAATAAACTAATAAAATATTATTTGGAACTCTACTAAATGTGGATATAACGATGAGAAAAATATGAAATTCGTGGAGTTGAGTGGAGGTTTGAGCAGTGAATAGTCGGACTGATAGTTGAATTAGCTTGTTCATGAAAGTCGAGTTGCTTTGACGAGCGATTCATTAACATTTAGAACATGAAAAGAGTACTTAATTTTTATTATTTGTTTATACTGTAAAATAATTGTCGTTGATGTAATACTACAGTCACACCCTCGGCAATCATTCGCATCTTCTTTCAAATTTTTTATTAATTGGGTCAGCTAAATTTACACATTTCCTCCATTCATTGCAGTGAATAGAATTACCTTTATGATATAACATAAATGGCGTGATTCAAATTGAATTTTCTATTAATATAGAAATAAAAATAAAATAATTGGTTAAACTAGTAACTAAATATTGTTGTATTATAAAGGTAAGTCATTTGTTACGAATTCGTTGTATCGATGCTGAACTATCGTGACTTTATTTTTCCATTTATTTTATTTATTTAGTTATAAATGAAATATTCATATTTCAATATATATTCGTACCCGCAATATCTTATTTATTACTTCGTATTTTTTTTTGCCGAGTTGATAAACAACACGCATCGATTAATAATAAACGCTCGAGCACAAGTAGTTAAAATTATAATTTCTAACCAAAGATGGCCTTGATAAGAAGTTTAATTTTGTGTTCTGCTAGAATGTTAAAAATATTCGCACAATATGAGAATACGAGAGTTATGTTAGCAAAAAGAGTATTAAAAAAAAAAATATATATATATAATATGAAGCTAATTTGACCTTGGGAATGGCAAATATCAATTAACGCCAGTTAGATTGTCCTTTGAAATTGCGAAACTGAGTGAGTTAGCTTTAGGTGGAGTAGTTGTTAGAGTTAGTTAGTTTTGGTTCGCATTCAGGTTCGTCAAAATGACCAAAGACCGAGAGCCATGGCACCGATGTTTAAGTGTCGGCGATGGGAGGAGAGAGAATGACTGGTAGAGAAAAGGAGAGAAAAGGTCTGCAAGCGCAAATATCGACCGGTCTGCGAGGGTGCGCGTGCGCCCCTACAACTCAGGGGGTGTGCGAAGCGACGAGGGTTATTGGTTGGAAAGCTCTTGGTGATTTTGGCGACAGGCAGACGTCGACGTTACACATCTTGCCGGGGACGCGTAACGCCGAGGGCGAAAGAGGATCTTTCCGATATTGGCTCTTCATTCCTCTGGACTCCACTGGTGCAATTGCAGTGAGTGCGAGTGTCCCCTGTGTCGTGCACTGGTACCTCTGTATCCATCTCTCTCTCTCTCTCTCTCTCTCTCTCTCTCTCTCTTTCTCTCGTGTTTGTTTGTTTGTTTGTGTGCGTGTGTGTGCGCGCGTGTCTCTCTCTCTGTGTTTGTCTCTTTCACTTGGGCCATCCTCGCGAGAAGGGGACAAGAGTAATTTACAGGATAAGTTTTTGGTGTCCGCGAGATCCGTGGTGTTAGCCTTTCCCTTTCTCCCGCATACATTCTTTGAGATCCTGATTTTCCCCTTTCTCTTCTATTAATTATTCTTCGCGTTATTCTTCACTTTACGCATAATTGAAACCTGCGAAAGAGCAAATAAAAGCACCAAATTAATTGCACTAACATAAATTGGTTGACGTTGAAAGGAATTGTTCTTAACAATATCATTTATTTCTCGTACACGTGACTGTTTCTTGAATTAATTCGATTACTTATTAACGTGGAGAGTAAGTCCAGAACAAGTGCCAAAAACAGAGAGGAAGAGAGAGAAGACGAACAGTGCAGAGGTGGTGACGATTGTCCCCGGAGCCACGGAGTCGGGATCGTCGTTCGCTATCGCTCTCTGAAAAACGACTCGTCATGATCGGCTCCTTTTGGAACTTGTGCCGAGCGTGTCCCTCGATGCCGATAGATAAGGTGAGGCCCGCCGATTATTGATTTTCTGATTAAACTATCTGCGGACGTAATCCGGATGCCGGCTATTATTCCACCGCGATGCGTGTCCCTTGCCGACATTCCGACCCGCCTTTCGAGGTTATGTTGCGCCAAATAGTTCACTTCCAATGCATGGACTTTTTGAAATTTCGTTCTCTTTCTTCTCTTTAGTCCCTAATAAATTCACATTGCAATCTTGCTAACTAATTATATCTTTTAACCGTAAGGGTATACCAAGGACTATTTTTATTCGATGTTCGTCATCTCCAAGGTCTTTTTCCAATTGCAATTATCGGGTAAGGGTCGCTGGTTTTTTCGCAAACTAATGTAAAATATCTAAAAGTTGCTGTGAGTTGAATAAACAAAAAATCGTTCGATATTTTAAAGACTATACCAAGTGAAAAAATGTATGTTCATTTACGAACTACGGCAATAAATAATAAAAAGTCATAGATTTGAATTCTCTGTCAAAAGTCATATTCGGAGTTATATTTATTATGAAAATGGAATTCCATGAAAACATAAAAAAATAATAATTTACATTATTTATTTAATATTTAAATCATTTTTTAATATATCCATTCAAATTCTGAAAGTGCCTTTATCGCACTGGTCATTTCGTACATTTAGGGTTACTAACTTGAATAGTTCTTCGATCTAATATACAATTGAAGAAACTCTAAAATCTTATCAAAATTCATGATAGAATGAATTTAATGACAATAAAAGTCTGCGTGTATAGTTCGAATATATAAGTATATATTTTTTCTATAATTTGTTCCATAAATAAATATCAATGAGGTAAGCGAATTTGATGTAAATTGTACATTCTATTTTGTATGCCAATTTTCATTTTCCTGTATTGATAATCATATTAAATTCCATTTTTATTATGTGATCACTGGAAAAATCTACTTTGATAACTATAAAACCCTGTTCAAGCAAGCGTTAGAGCATAATCGTCAATCGATGAATATCCTTAACGATTGACAATTCTCAATTTCAATTCATCTTTTATTCAGTACACATATTCTATCTTCAAATTTTATATTCTATTTCAGGTAAAAAAAAGAAAAAAAATATTACAAAAGCGAATTGCCAATTAACAAAGTAAATATACTTGTATTTTTATCTAAAATAGAAAAGTATTTTCTAGTAATATAAAATTATATTTCATCGAAACTGATATTTTTTACATATGTATATATATATTTTTAAGTTAGAAATTGTATAAATATTTATAATTTTAGAATAAAAATTACAATGGATATTAATGGTTATTAATATTACAGTATATTTATCTTACTCAAATTTTATACATAAATATAATTTTCTATTATTTAAAGCTTTTCTATTGATTCAATCGTGACTCCTATGCATATTCAACCTTAATGATATTTTCTATTTGCATATGCAATTCTTCGATATATTCCCAATAAATTAGGAGGGGTAATTGCCTTATCAATGTCAATTTTAATTTTATTATTTGTACCTTTCCTTTCAGATTATAAAACAAAAAGATATAAATTTCAAATAATACATAAAATTATATTTTGATTCTTTGTTTCAAAGTCAAAATATATGTAGAAATAATTTTTTTAAAAAAGTTATTTTTAAATTATTGTATTCATTAAAAATTTTAAACTTATATAATTGAATGATTTACATAAGTTTGGGGTAAAAGTTAGTTAAATGTTTTAAATACAAAAGTTGTAAGTGAGAAGGGTTTTCATAGATTATGATAAATAAATTATTCTATAACTAAATAAAATATCATAATAGATAATTGCTTACATTGGAATGAGTACTCATACAATGCAATGGCATTGAATTGTAGAATTGCTAGGTAATGTACAATATCGATTTCATCAATCTCTAGTAATTTAATACAGATAATTTTTTAATTATCATTATCATGTTATAATTATATTTTAGCGTAATTAGATTTTATAAAAGTAATAGTATGAATATAATACTAAAATTGAGAATTAACTAATAATGCTCAGAGTAAGTAGAATTTTTAATAAGTAAAAATTGTAGGTATAATTATATTAATTTTTCAAATAAATTTTCTTATACAATTCTTTCAAAGTTTCTATTTAATATTATACATTCACATTGTTGAGAAAACATAAATAAAATTATGTTTACGACTTCTTTGACTTGCTTATGTGTGTCATAATAAAAAGCCAGAAAATGATTATATATAATATTATTATGTATTATAAGATTCTTTGATAAAAAATTTGAAAATAAGATTAGGAAATTTATAAAAAAGATGAGTGAATTAATAATTTATCAAAAAAATAAAATAATTAATTCGGTCAAAAGAAAATCCCATTTTACAATATCATGATGTATGGTCTAAGTAAATTGCAAATAAGTCGTCTGGCGATGGAATTAAATTTTTATTCATCGTATTTTTTGCTCTAAGCACAGTACGATTTTCTATATCCAAAATGGTCTAGGGGTGCGCAACGCTACTAAAAGAGGGGTTGCGGCATTGCGGCACTTTACTTATCTTTACTCAGCTAGTACGTTGACTCATACTACTCGGCTTTTAATCCAGTCACGAAACCTTCTTTCATTCTCCCAAGGATAAATAAATTAATCCAATTAGTGAAAATTCATATTATTTACTAAATATAAACAGAGTTTTCTTGCGTCTACGAATATTTCCATTAAAAAATAGCTGCCTATCAATGATTTTTGACGAATGATTGAACAATAAAATTATCTGCTCTCATTCTTTACTTTTATAATTTTTATAATTTTTAACTTTATTTATTGTTTAAATATTTTAATACTTGCATAATCTTTTGTTTAAATTCTTTCTATTTAGTGAAAGAATTTATACTCTATAATATATACTCTATTCAGTCTCAAACAGAAAAATTTTAAAGTTTTTGTTAAATAAATTTTGTGGAGGAGATTAACAAAAGCAGAATAAATGGATTAAATTTTTAATAAAATTTGATAAAAAAAATATAATTTTAACAACAAGTTTAATTAACTTTAATTACATAAAAATTTCGATTAATTGGTAAAAAAAAAGAAAAAAGTATTAATAATATTAAAGTTAAATATATGGGAAGGAGAGACTGCACAAATATTGAATATCTCATAATTATATAAATTATATATCAGAAATAATATATAAACCTAAGTTATCATGCTTTCGTGAATAGACTACGAAGGCTGGCAAATATTCGACTTGGCTTTTCGATTTTTCTCTTTTTTTTCTTCTCAGTCTGCCTATTGAAACGTTACATTCTTATTTTTTAATTTAATGAAAAGATTATTTTTGCAATAAATAATAAATATATTAAAAATAAAAGCCATTTTTTGACGATTTTTATGAAATAAATATAAAATTAAAATACATATTTTATGAATCAATTGGGTAATTTCAATATTGTATGTAAATAATAAAATTAACTTTATAATAATTAAAAAAATATTAACATGTTTTTATCATAAAACTATTGTTTTTTATTGTAACAGAGTCGTTCAATATTTGAATTGGTGATCAATTAAGATTTGCATTACATAAAATAATTTTATACATTCATTTTATAAAAAAATTTTTAAATAGATATTTCAAAAACTTTTTATTTTATTTGTAAGTCCGGGGTTTGACGAAAGTAGTTTTGAAAATATAAAACCTAAAATCAATAAAAAGCAAGTTAATATACATATACAAGAGGATTTATAATCATTGCATATTATTAAGGTAAATGCCGAAGCCTTCGTTTTTTTAATTTTCTAGCTTATGTCTGTAAATTAATTAAATAAAATAAAATTTCAATTATTATAAAAAAGGAAAATTATTTTGATAATAATGCAAGAACTATGCATTATTTATATAATATCGGTTAAGTAATGGTAATTATGGTTTTACAATCTAAACCCATTAAAATGTTTTATGAAAAAAAAAATTAAAAATTATTGATTATATATTTTTAAGATATATTTTTAGTGAATTTACAGAAATAAATTTTGAAATTTAACATCTATTTAAAATAATTATTTAAAAATAAAATTAAAAATATTTTTGGAAATATAAATATAAAAAAGTAATAATTGTTGATAATCTTATTATTAATTTAAACAGTTGAATTTACCAAAATATGTTTAAATAATATAATATTTTTTAATTTCATTTGCATTACTTAATTTATATTCAATTTATAATTCAAGGGTTTATTATCATTAAGAGTAATCCAATACTATTATTATGCGTTTTGATCATTTTTTCCTGTTAGTTTCTAAATTTATTTTATCTCTAAAATTTTATGAACACAAAAGTTTTGAATAATTATACATTTTTATCGAATGTATATCAACAGTGTTTAAATAAAATTATTTTTGCTATTTTGTAGTTATTAAAATATATGTTTATTTTATTATTTTTAATTTGATAAAAACTCATTGAACAAATTTAAAAATTAGTTTAGATATAGTATATTAATAATAATGTGATGGGTTTATTATTTTTATCATAGTATTTAAAAATATTGAAAAGACTTATAATTTATAACTTTGCATAATTAAATAAATATATATTTAATATGAACCTTAATAGTCATTATCAGAGAGTTTTCGAAGAATCTTATTTATTGTAAATTTAAAAAAAAAAAAAAAAAAAAAAATAAATTTTTAAGATAATATAGAAATTGTTTTTTCAAAATCTGGTGAGGGCTTTAAGCTGCTAGAAAGCGTATTTTTTTTAATTATTTATTATTCCAGTCTTATAGCCGAAAAATGAACTTAGTTAGGAATTTATATTTTACATAGTCTTATAAGCTAGGATAGAGTTATATTTTACGTTTTTACATATTTACATATTTATATATTTACATATTTACATTTTTACATTTTAAAACCTTTTTCCTATCTATTGTTATTAGATTTATTTCTCATGTGTTTACACATTATTACCGCAAATATTATATTCTGTGTTAATTGTGAAAAGCGTATTTATATTTGATTGTTATTTTTGCATACGAAGTGAAATAAATACAATCAGTTACTTAGATCCTGCATTGTCAATGTATAATTATCTGTTTTAGATGGACCTAATTCTTAAGAGAGTAAAGTACGGTTGAGTTTATGAGGTTTAAAAATTTGAAGGAATAGTGATAATAGATCAATGGTTGTGTCTGTTTCAGCTCCACTCTGAATACAGAAGTACATATACATGGCACGAATACACTGGATCGAATCAGGAGCACACCGTTGTACAACGAGGACCACAGCCGCCCTTGAGTAAGTCAATTTATGACAATCCGACAGGACAATCCGATCCTGCTTTTCCTCTTGATTACACTTTTCTCAATATTCCTCTTTCCTTTCCACTTCTTACGTATGACTTTATACTTTTGATGTATCGATTTGTTCTCTGTTTTCTTATCACCAGCCACCATCGACTCTGCTACTTCTAATATCTTTTCCTTTTTTCCGCCAACCCTTTTTACTATTCCCTCGCCCCTCTCTCCGATACTCAAGTAAAACTCCAGTGTAATTCGAGTGTTTTTATTTCTCAAATACACCAACTTTATTATCATCAATCGATAAACCATGATTTTACAGTCGTCATTTTCAAAGATTTGTTACACTTTTTCATTGGTGCTTTCTTTTTAAGATCGTGATTACTTTCACACAAACAAAGTTTTTTTCCTGTAGTAAAAATTAACAATTGTGACATATATGAGACCATCAATTTTTTTTTACACCTTAAATATATGTTGCCTTTTGTGTCTCACTCACGCTCTTCCACGTGGACACGCGTTTACATTTTACATTTTCTTTTGTTTTTTTTTTTTTTTTTTTTTTTTTTTATAATCCTAATAATTTTTAAACAATACATAACTAAATCGATATGTATTTTATAATTCTTACCTTAAAATTATTGAAAAGGTAATTTTATTCCGCGACTTTATATTAGAGCTAAAATTCAATGTATTCTTAGAGGTATTTAAAATCTCAATTGCATTTGAGATCAGGCATTTATTTGTATCTTATTTCTAGAATATTTTGAGCCAATTTCTTTTATTTTTGATTTCTAATTTCATACGATTTTAAATTCTGATTTTAATTTTAATTGTGCCGCGTTAAAAATGTCTTAAACAGTAGAAATTGAAACAAGAATGTGAAAGAGCTTTTAGGTTCAGGTCCGGATTGAACAATCGGATCGAACAATAAACTGAAATACGGCTATTAAAAAACAAGTACAAGTTGAGATTTGAGGACGTTGCGAAACTTTTTTTTTACAGCATATGATACACGTGCAAACCTACAGTCGACCAAGTCCATCGAGGATGAAAACAACGAAGGTAAGAAAGAGCGATGCGGCTAAAGGAATAGGGTACAATAACTGAAAATTCTCACTTTATATTACTTTTATTTTTTATTTGATTGACATATATTTCTAATTATGATTATGATTATAATTATAATACAAAATTTCATCCAACTTGCCATTAAAGCAACTCGAATGAAAAATATCTTTAACAGAGTGCGGCTAATCACAATACAATAATTTGTCTGTTGCTCGGTTTTTCCCAACGCGTTATCCATGTTTATCTATTATTGTTTCTATAAAACTGTATATCATGTAAAATTTTGTATTCTTATAGTTCTTATCAGTACAATTATTGTGTATTTTTATATTTTAAATATTCCTTAAAAATAACATTTTTTAATAGTCAAAAAAAATTTCATCAGTTCAATAAAATATAATGGGATGTTTACAAATCTGCTTTAATAAACTTGATATTTTATATTTTTTTATTTTATATATATAACTTAAATATACAAGTAATTGATATTTTTACTTAATTAAGAATAATTACGCTTTGATTAATGTTAATGTATAAAAGAATAAACATTTACAACTATAGCAATCTACAATAATAATTAGAGTATAAAGAATTTTATTCAACGTGAATAATTTTACCCACATATTACTTTTCTAGATATTATACAGTTTTATTTTTTATTTTTTTTCACAAGTAATGCATTTTATTTTTTTTTATCTAAATACATGACAAATACAATTCTCCATTTCATTTTTTTCGTTGGCCTTAATTCACTGAAAAACAATGTATATTTTAATCGATTTTTAATTAAATTGTGAAAATTCTTTTTTTTCAATGTATAAATAATAATTTTATTAATTATCACAACTAATAGCTGTTTTAATACTTTCAAAATTAATTAATCCCGTACAGTTATTATGTATTCATAATTATGTAATCATGTTGTTATATATATATATATTTATTTAAATGTTGAATACTAACGAAAAGAAAATTTACAATTAGAAAGAACAAAAATGGTATTTTTAAGGAATTACTTAAACAATTCTTTATATGCATCTATGCTTTAATAATTAAGGTCGAAAATTTACATATTTTAAAATGTTATGGAATTCTATATACCAATGACGGCCATTTATTATTTTCAATACTCTTAACTTCCCATATCAATGCATTTGCACAATTTAATTTTATTAAAACATGTGAATATATTTTTATTAAAATATTAAATTTAATCATAATAAATATTCCACTGATAATAAGAAATTTCTCTTTTTTTGCTTACTTTTGTTAACTCAATTAGCCAGAATCATTGTACATTAAAAGATTCATTATTTTTAAAAATTTAATAATACACAAACAACACTGTTTGAATATGTTAGTTTCTTTCTAGTATAATGTGTAGTTCTTGTTGCATGTTGCTCTTATTATTTATAATACATGTATTTGCCAGCACTTTTTTATACAAATAATTTAGATAATATGCAAAAGAAGGAAAATTATTGTTTTTTCTACAAAACTTATTTTGCTAAAAGCTAATTATCTTTACAAAACTGAAAAGTTTACCATAAAATAATTTGCTGCTATCGATTAAAAATTTTTGAGCTTATAATATTATATCACGTTGCTTAAATAATTATATTAGACGAAATTGAAATATATAGTTTTTTCCATTTCCGTCATTTGGCAGTTTTCTATGTGTGTATATTTATGTACATGTACGTGTATGTATGATAAAAATCTTTTCCACATATAACAATTTAATTTTGCATTGGCACTGAAGTGCTTTAAAAGAATACACGATAAATAAATTCAGGATGTTAAATAAATACAATAATAATATTAATAATAATAATATTGTAGAGCTTTAGAAAATGAATTCTCTAACACTAGGTCATAAGGCAAGGTAATGCAAAGCAAACTTGTATGCTTTTATTCAAGGCTTCAATTGACTCATAGTTAAATGAGAAAAGCACCTTTTGATCAATAATGAATTTAACAGACTATACATTATATTTACATGCTAAAATCTTTATGAATTATTAAAAAACTATAATTAAATATTGTTTTTTAACATATTATGTTACAGTTATGCATAGCTTGGGCAACAATGCTCGTAACAATATTAAACCAATTGATCTTGCTTTCATTTAATCATTTCTTGCATTTACATAATTGTTTTTTAAAGAAAGTAAATGAACATTTTTGTTTTATTAAAAAATCAATAACAGAAATGTAATTGAAAATAAATTTAATGTGAACAGAAAAGGATGCATACTTAATAAGATTGTTGTTGATTGATCAAGTGGAAATCGCGAGGTGTGGCGTGTACGCACGCATGCACTGTCAAATAAAAAATTATTGATTACATTAACACACGTATATACACGTATTTACATGTAATGTAGATGTGATAAGTTGAAAAGTGACCAAAAATTTTCTTTTAATACAATCAATTTGCAATTGTGTTGCAGCAATATCACGGGCGGTTACGATAGAGTAAATTTCAAATGAATATTTCTGATTTAAATTTTTATTCATATTAAACGATGGAAAGTAGCATCCTGATGAATTATTTTCTTGATTGATAATCAATGACTGCCTCAACAGATCGATCATAAATCATTCATCAGGTCTAAAAATAGATTTTTTAATTTAAATAATTTGTTTTTTAAAAAAGGCTTATTCTTTTATTAAAGAAGATTAAAAGTGAACGTTTTCAGGTCCAAATAAAGCTTCAACTATTCAGATCTTGCTGTATGTAATGCTTAGATGAGTTTGCCCACTTATCCAATATAAGAATATAAATTTGTGTTACAAAAGCCCAAAATAAAACTTATTGCAAATGCATAATAAAGCTGATTTTACGAGAGAGATGAACGGAGTAATTTGAAATTAACTAAGTAATTCGTCTTTCAGGAACGAGCCTAGAGCCACCATTACCAAGGAGGAAAAAGTGTCCAGAACTTGCCTATCGAACCCACGAATTTATATCCACAGCCAATGCAGTGGATGGCGGAGGAGGAGGAGGAGGAGGAGGAGCAGGAGGAGGAGGGATCGATGCCCTCGACTCCAATATTGAAGCTGCCAAAGTCAAAGTGAGTAGATCCTCCTCTGAGCTCCTTGTCTGCCACGACGTTCTATGTCAATGCAAATCAGCATTCAATTCAAAAAGCCGATTCTCATTGAGATTTTCAAATTCATTTGATCGTAAAAAGCATTTTCAAATGTGCTGTTATTAATTGATGTGCACGTATTCTTTAAAAATTGAAGAATAGGAAATTTATTCATTCATATTCGATAAACGTTAATATTTTGTTATTTTTTAAAAGCATTTTAATTTTTTTATCCCGGTATTTTTCGGTATTTTTTGTTATCTGATAAACCTCGAATCATCTAGATTATGGGTTTCATCAACTTGTACTTTCTTAGATCGATAGATCTAAGCGATTATCATAATGTCCAACTTTTTTAGGTTCGCTCCGTCAGATCCAAACTGGCACCTTAATAATTAAAACACTAGACCATACATCATTTTACATACTTCATTATTTTTAAATTATCAAATTTTTCTCAAAATTTTTACAGATTTAACATTCATAATATATGTACCTACATTGTAAATAGAAATATAGATTTGAAAATACAGTCGTATAATTCAATATTATATTCAGATTTATACGGTTTTTAACAGAGCATATTAATTAAAATTGTATATTAGGTGTATAAATAAATATTTAAAAATAATTAAATGTGTAATTGCATCTGCAAGTTAGTTATTCTTATCAGAATTATATAGTTTTCAAAGTTTGTAGGATATATCGTAATACTGTATATTAAATCGAATAAATTAGGTTTTCTTTTGTATTAAATTAATTAATTAAATTACTACTAAATAGAACATTAATTTTTTAAAACTGTTTATGATATATACCACCTGTATAAAGACTTTATTTTTTGTTTTCGTGTCTTAACAGAAGTAATTAAAATTTGAATGGATTCAAATACAAATTTTTAGCTATTAATATTTTGTTTTAATTTTCTCGAGGTGTTTTACAATAATTTTATTATGTATTTTATATTACATGAAAAGTAAAAAAATGTTTATATTGTGATAACAAATAAATAAATGAATAACAAAAATAAAAAATTCGTAATGTTTTCTTAAAATGATACCACAACTATTATATGATACCATAAGTATTATCGGAAGATAGGTATTTATGTAAATAAATTATTTGTTTTTCTAATCCAATTTTCAAATAAATAATCAAATGCCGTTATAAAACTTCAGTCTTTCTATTATACTGTTATTACCCTGTTACGGCCCGAGCCGTTAACTTATATTTTAATATTAAAAATACTTTAAATGAATTTAGAATACGCTTGCTCGCTCCAAAATCTTTTCGAAGCGAGTCGTAAGGTAGACCAACATTGATACGGAACGAGTCGTTTAAATTAGAAACCATCGTCGTTCCCCTTTGTTTGCATATATCATGATATAAGAAAGATAATAATAACAGATAAAGACAAAAGATGCGCTATAGAATCTAGACAATATATCTCGTGTTTATAAAAAGAATAAAACACGGGCCTTCAGGAAATGAAATGTAACTGATTAAACGTCATAATAAGTAATAGATATAAATCCAAATGGTAACCGAAATAAAATCTTTATAAAAATTTGTTAAATTAATAAATTAATAATTGAAAAAGAATCTGTAAACAAATCGCCAAAAATATAAAATTGCAATAATTCGTTGATTTCATGATCAGCAATTTAACTGAAAGTAAATCCGCGAAATTTTATTAACAAATTAATAATTATATAAATTATAAACAAATTATAAACAAATTATAAATAAATTACCGAAAACATTAAATTTCAATATTCAAATGATTTTCGCATCGAAATCGAATCTTTGTGAAATTTGTTAAATTAACAAATTAAATAATTGTAAACAAATTAACAAAATGTAAAAAAATCAAAGTTACAATTAGCGATCAATAATTCATTCAACGCCGAACTAAATATATTAGACCTCAAACATTAAATAAGCGCAATCAAATTTTAAGTAAAAATATTAAAGTATCTCGAGCAAACGACTGAAACTCATCACCGAAAAAGCAAATAATATTTTCAACGACAAAAATAAATAATAATGTATAATATAAAATTTCACGGAGATTTCTACGACAAATAATTATCTTCGAAAACAATCCGTAAGCGTAATCGTCTACGAGGAAAAGGTCTTTCCTCTCGCCTAGTCCACCCTAATGCAAACATAGTAAAATCTCCCCTTTGGAGGGATCTATGAGACCCGAGATAGATAATGCACGCAACATCGTTGAGATATCGGCTGATCATCAATAATATAAAAGGGGTCCAAGTTCGGACCCAAAGATAAATCGAGTCCAGTGGTCATTCAGACTTTCTGCAGTTTTCTCACGAGCTATCTTCTCATTTTCATCGCGAGCGAATCCATCCCGATTCATCAAAACCGTTAGGTGCATTGTCTACTCTCTCTCTCTCCCTCAACTCCTACACCTGTGTGGCAAGGTTCAAATTTTTGATTCTTCAACGACTGTTATCTATCATACAAGTAAGCAAAAATAAATAATATGATTTTTCTAAATACTTCACTGACTATTTTAATTTACTTGCATGCATCGAGTGATTTCCCGTCTCGCATTCATTCATCCTCACCTGTTATAAATATTTCCGCGATTGCTAATGTATTCTCCTTGCCAAAAGCTAGTGTGCGAAAGTGCAGGCTTAAAAGGAAAAATACAATCGAAGGTGCAATAGTTTCAACTAGGATTAGTGCGGTTTTTGTAGATCCACGGGTTGTTGAAACGAAGATGATCGTTTCTCGTTCGAATCGTTCGGTAACTCGCGTATTTTCGTTTGAGTTTTACGCGCGAAAAAAATATACGTGTCGCGTACGTGTTGTAAAGTTACACTAGAGTTAGTGCATTAAATTGTAGGCTCAAGATTAGTTTAATTTGAATATTAAATTACACGGACGTAACAACCCATCACTTTTAATAAAAATTCTCAAATTTAATTATAGTTAAATTATACTCAATTATAGTTTTTATGTTAAAACTCATGGACATATTAATTAATTGCTTTGCTAGTATGCTAATTAATATAGTATAACAATGCGGTGTGTATTATAATTTATAATAATATATAAGTTGCGCAATAGCATATTTAATATATTACGATAATGTAACACAACATTATAATGATAATTATTAAGATTTCATATTGCAATTTTGTGTTAAATAAATTATATTTTAGAAAGATTAAAACAGGATTGTTGTGTAAAATTTATAATATTATTTAGTATGAAGTTAGGTGTATTTCCTGTTTTAATTACTTTCACAGTGATTAATTGAATTAACTTCAGGTTTTTCGTAATAAATTCGTTGTTGTAGCTTTTATAGTGTAGAAGGTTTATGTATAACAATTAAAACATTTTCTCGTAGTAACGAAAGTCAGATGGCGCAACTGATTTTCTTAAAATTTATCGGTTGAAAAATTGTTCGACCGGAACTGGAAGGAGATAAAATTCCGGGAGTATCGTTTGAATAAAAATGTTACAAATGGAGCATTTCAAAATTTGTTTGTTTAATATCAAACTTGGAATTACTTGTATATTAAATATTTCACCTGAAATTTATTTTTTAATACTATATTATAATGTATGCGTTTATAATAAAAAACTTTCTTTATATATTTTTTTTTATATATGAATTTTTTATAATTTTATTATTAATAAATTGTTCATCGACAGTATAGTGTTAAAATTCCAAATCTTTATTTTATAACTAAAAAAACAAAAAAAAACCTTAAATATTTTTAGTGGCATTGTCGAAAATAAGAATCTCCTGATTTTTTTACGATTTCTCATATATGTGGTAAGCTGATTTTCTCTAACGACCTAAAAAGTGCTCTATTGTTTGGTCTAATAATGTATTATTATTCATGACTTTTTTGATATTTTATAAGTAATATTTATGTAATATCAATATTTCAAATATTTTTTTTAATATTGTAGTTTATAAAAAACTTAGCGTGCCCAAGCATTCAATCAAAAGTACAATTTAAATTTTTTATAAAGTTACATCGGATATTAAAAATAAAATAACAATATAATTATTTTCTAATAAAAACCTATAATATTTTTACGAAATTTTATAGATTACCGTATGAATTAAAAAGCTTTATGCAAAGTTAGATGCAAATTTTATTTAATATATATCAAGATAAATTATAGGTTAAAAGAATTTATTTTCAAATTAATATCTCTTGATCAGCTTATCCAAACCATAAGAATATTTTTAAAATTTCTTCGACAAGTAATTCTAATTGTGAACTAATAAATAGAAGATTATTCAACCAAGTATTCTGTTATATTATCGAATAGGTTCTAAGTGAAAATCTTATTAAATACCTAAAGAATGTAGTCAAGTAAAGATTGTAGTTAAAAAGCTTTGATATCAGTTGACACCCATATCGAGGCTTGATGATGAGTTAGTGAACCTTTTGGTTTCTTATTAATAAATCCTGTTTAATAATACTTGTAACCCTGTTTAAAGGTTGTGTACATGGTTATTTATATGCGTGTCATTGTGTTTATCCGTGTGTGTATGGATGTAGGAAATAACGAAAACACTGCCGACGTCGCAATTGAGCAAGGCGATCACACGCATCAGTACCGAGTATCGGTTGCAGTTTGCATGGCCGCGGCGACAACAGCAATTGACTAACGGAGATGTGGCTTCTATAACAAAAGATGATGAGGTCAACGATCAGCAGCAGCAGCAGCTGCCCAGGAAGTCCTTGAGCATGGGGACTCTTAAACAGGGACAGATCGTGGCTGTACCAGTGCCAGTGCACAGGAAGCGTCAAGTGCCGATCAATGACCACAGGTACCAAAGCAAATTATAAATTTTCGGATTATTAAGTGCAGAATAACTAAATGTTATTTACTGGTTAAATAAGAATCGCGGTGTCGTGGATTCAAAGGATAAGTGGTCGGTTAAAATAAAACATTAATGTCATGGGGTATTTTTTGATTATCTTTGTTATTGAATATTTGCTACTTCATAAATTTTAAATTTACTTTAATTTTTTTATTACTCTTTCCACATTTAGGGATTTTTTTCTTCATGAAAAGTAATTTTTTTATATTTAAAAAATAACTTGTGATAGTACTTCCTAATAATCAATAAAATATTATGGAAACCGATTATTAACAGAAGATTTAATTGGCAAATACTTTGATTTGATTTGAAAATTAAAAATCGAAATTTATCTATAAAAATATTCTTAAAAAATTTCATATCTCAAATTTCTTTTTTTTGTTTCGAGTTCTAAAATAGTAGAAAAATTATACAAATAGCATTTTTATGAATGATCCAAGAAAAATCGATGCGACACTAATGTATAAAAACCCGCAAAGAAATATATTTTCCAAACGAAATTATTTTCGTGAACCTATAGTCAATTTTGCTTTGCAAGATCGTACAACGATTATTTCATATCTATTTCGTAGTCGCAGTGAAACAATGGATTTAATGAAAAATCTGAATGTTAAATTTACAGACGAAATGGAGCTCAGCTTTCAGAGCTGGAACCCCTGGTAGGGATCGACGTCGCGCTACCGGATCCCGACGAGCACGAGGAACTTAACGCCAGTGATGTGAAGTTGATGCCAAAGAAAAATGCCACCCGAGGAGTCCGAATAACTGAGCAGCCTTTACAGGAAAACAAGTTTAGGAAGACGAAGGAGAGGCCATTTTCGGCGACGGAAGTTATCGAGTTGAGACGCGAACTCAAGCGTCTTGCTGATGAATACAAAGTACGACCATAAGAAGGCTATGTATTTAACTAATTGGCTATTACTCTTAACAAGTCGGTTAATAAATAACCTCTAAATTGGTCAATAACAACATTTACGTATATTACGCGAAATTAAATAAAATTTAAAATTTACCAAATAATCAGTCAAGCTTTTAAGAAAATATAATTTTTTCTTTTTTCCAATTGTAAAAATCGTATTTTAACGCAAAATATAAAAAATTTGTATTCATTATTAATTGTGGAGCAGTTAAGTATTAAAAGTGGAAGTGGCGAAAAAGTCACACGAGATTTTCCCGCAGAAACGCGGCCCCCTTTCCCGGAGTTTGCTCTTAACCAAGAACTACAGATGTTCAGAAAAAATGAAATTGATACTTGGCGAATATTTGTTAGTACGTATTAACATAATTGATTTCAGCACCGTGATTGGGGCGGTGGGCTGGTGACCGAAGACGAGGCGATGCTCTGGAAGCGCGTTTCCAACAATCACGCCCTCAACGCCCTCTCCCTCGCCCGGTCTACCTCCAAGGAGGAGAAGGATAAGGAGAACATGCGGAAGGTCACTCCGGAGGGGAGCATCACCGGGACGACTGTGACCCCCGCTGGAAGGCCCTCCTCAGTACAAGCTCGACTTCTCCACGGAACATTGCTCGAGGACTCAAAGCCGGTCAGTTTCGATTTCCTTCTTCCACTGTTTTTCCCCGTTCCCCATTCTCTAATTATTCTCTCCAATTCGTCCTCTTATTTTACTTGCAGGACAATGACAAGGCACTCGCTAGGGCACGGAGGGACTATTTAATACGTCATCATCTCGATCGTACCACTGGCACTGGTACGTCCACACATATTTCATTTAAATATTTATACAGATAATGTGATCACTCAATGTTACTCTTATAAATCTGTGTTTAAGTCCAAGTCCTCTTCTTTCCTCGACATTTATCGCAAAGAGTATGTACGTCGAAACTTAAAAAAATTTTGTTTGTTCTTTGATATTTTACACCGGGAATTCGTAAGATCTTGAATACTTTAAAATATCCGTGGGTATGAGTAAGTACATAAAGTAAAGGTATCGTTGGAAAAACAAATAAAAATCAGTCAGGAGTTTCGATCAAGCAGCTCCTTTTTCTTTTAAATGCTTTAATTTTTTAAAATGAAATAATAAATTATTAAATCATTTGTGGAAAATTTTTTTTTGATAATTAATGATTATCTGCAAAATAACATTAAAATTAAACTTAAATTAGTGAAAAAACTAAACTCCTAGTGAACAATAATACAATACATCAACACGAGGACACACAAATTACAACTTATCTTTTTAAAATTATAAATATCGTCGTAGATGTAATAAGATAAAAAATGATATAAATATGATGTACTTGACAAATCAAGAATAGAGTAAAATTTAAATAAATGAAAAACAATTGTGTAAGCAAAACTAATAAAAAGTTGTACTAATTATAATAAATAAATGTATTTTCATTCTGCATTAATTTTTTACTATAATCAAGAACTGTATTTATCGTATATTCGTCTGATAATATTCATAATTCTTTCGATTGAATTTCCATGAATGAGGGTGGAAAAGAATATGTTAATTAGGTATTGAATTAAAAAATAAATCTAGCGTAAACAAATATTGAAATAAAAATTGAATAAGTTTGAAACATAAATTGTGCACATAACTAAACGAGCAAATGATAAATTTTGTACGATCTCCAGGCGACATTGCACTGCTTCCCTCTCCAACGAGAGAGAAACTGGAGCCAGCGATACCAAGACGCCGGGAAGACCAGGGCGAAGTCCAGCCTCGTTCTAAGTCCAGCCCCAAGAACAGCCCTCGCAGCGTTCGTTCTCAGAGTGTCGGACCCAGCATGATCGATCGTCGATCCCCCAAACGCCAGCCCCAACGTTCTTCTTACGATGTTAAGGACTCTAAGGTTTTGACACGAATTTCTATTTTAATATCTGTCTCGATAATTACCTCTCAATTCAATACACTCAATCCATTTTTCATCCACAGGAAAAGGACAAAGATAAAGAAATGAGGGAGAAGAGTTCGGACCGGGAAAGGCATCCCCGACCGAGTAAGTATTTATCGAGAGACTCGCCTGCTCCCCTAATTCTATAAATAACTTATATTTATTTATTTATGGGAGTTAATATTTCGCAGTCATATGCAGTGATTTTTACATAACTGCATATGTGTGTGTGTGTGCGTGTGTGTGCGTGTGTACATGTCTATGTGTACATATTAATATTTTAGATCAATTAATTATTTTGCATTTTCGTACGTAAGCTGAATTAATTAGGCTATTGAGAGCTCGTATGTTGGTCGTACGTGCGTCATTAGGACTTTGATTGCTCTATGTGGCTATATCATTTTTTAAGGTCCTTTTTACAGGACCTCCTTGAATTTCGTATCAAGGTCATAAAATTATTCCCGATTTTATGAGAGTACAAGTAATTTCCGAGATAAACAAAATTATTACTGCTTTTCAAAAAAAGATAAATAAATTTGTATAAACTTAGAGACAAACGAACTATTACTCGTGATGTGCAATTATTATTTTCTTAAATTGTACTCTCGTCGAGTCGTTAACAGTGTTACTATTTTATTATTTAATTAAAGACGTGCATGATTAATCCAATGATCTACTCATATTGTTTGTATTATAAATATTACTATCTAAATATTTCTATCCCTCTACCTTACCGGAACCCATGACATTGCTGCTCATTTACTTTATCATATTTTGCGACTGTAGAATAAGCAATAGAACAGAGAATGTGCAATAACCAGTAAATATTTATATCTTGAATTACAGTTTCGTTGTAGCGTAATATACTTTTGTTACAAACTTTTTTTTTTTATCCCCTTTAATTTAAAATATAAATTAGACCCTATTTTATCGCGCTTACTAGGTTCTTTCTTTTTTTATCAATCGCTTATCATTTTAAACTTATCTCTATAAAAATTAGACTCTCGAGACCTATGACTAAACTGACTTAAAATTAAAAGTCTAACGGTACATACATGGAATAATGGAGATAAATCAAAGAAAATGGCTCATCGTAAATGTCAAATGATTATTTTCATCAATAATGACATGCATTAATTCGATTACTGTTTAAAATATAAAAACATCAAGAAAAGATTTTTCTTATGGAAATTTAAAGAGTACTGAATAAAGAAGAAAAAACTGAGAAAAAAATTACCTAAAGCACAATTGTCAAAATTTATTCTACAGTAATAAAATTATTATTTTAATTCATAAGTTCATTAATAATTATAATAGATACAAATTACTGAAAATATTATACATATTTTAAAACCTTTATTAAAATTAAATTGATGATAATTAATAAAAAATAATAATACTAAATAATACGAAAAAAATTGACAATCTCCATTGTATGCTTATTTATTATTTTTTTAAAAGGGTGTTTAAATAATTTTAGAATGAAAATTTTATGTTTTATGTCAAGTTTTATGATACGAAGGTGTAAACTAAGCATTAAATTTTAAATCATCGACCACACAAGGATTTGTAAAACACCATATTTTAGGAGCAACAAGCTCTTCTAAATTAGTAGTGTTAAAATGATGATAAATTAGAAGTGAAAGTAAATCGGGGATAAATTAGGAGAATTCGCAGGCACAGTTTCGCGTTGGAAGACGAGAGATGCAAGTTCCCGAATAAGGTCGAGCAGTGAGTCGCCGATTAAATTCCGACGCCAGACACATCTTTTGGCTCCATCAAAACGTATGTCTTCCTCTATTAATAACGAATTTCCCTATAAATATTTCATCGCGTTATTCTTTTCATTGAGATCAAAATAGACTCTACTGAAATCAGCACACAGATTTATAAACATCAATTTTCACCTTGCAATTTTCACCTCAGCTGATCATAATTATCCACTTGATTGGTATTTTACAAAATACCTCCATGTGTTCTCAAAATTCAATTTAATATCCACTTAAACGATTCTTTTCCTTAAATTAAATTTCAAATCAATTAAATTTTTTTTAAAAGTATTAAACAGTGTACATTAATTTATTGGTAAAGAATAATTTATTGACAATGCAATGAGTAATATTCAGTTGTTGTCTGCATAAATTATGTAATAATAATAGAATAAAAATAATCCTATATAAACATTTCACACTTATGTTATTATAATAAAATACAAATAATTTTGAATTATTATTAGTTGAAAAGGATTAATTCAAATTCAAGCACCCGTAGTGAATTTATGATGTACTTTAATTGTACACGATTGTTTCCCTCATATTAATAGAATAAATGGAGATAAAGTAGAGCAATCGAGATTATTATTATTATTATTGCAGCGCATTACTAATCTTAAAAAATCCACATGACTATTTCAATAGTTTTAATACAATAGTATGAATGTTTTTTTATTAGATATATCAAATATTTGTATTAATCATAATACTTTTATTCAATAAATAAATTTAAATGTGTAAGCTTTTGGTAAATTTTTTATATTTGTACAAGTTTTAAATATAAGCGTAGTTGTTTTAAGTATAAAAAAGTTAAAAAAATAATATAATATTTATATTTTTAATTAAAAGGTTGATTACAATAGAATTAAAAAAATTTCATGCATTGAAAGTACGTTGATTTTTACTCAGTATTATTATAAATGTTGGTTCATCGTAATCAAATGTATCAATAATTATTTAACTAATTTTACCTCAATTTTTATGCTAATTATTTATCAAGTAAAGTAATATGCGTAAAAAAATTGATCATTTTATTCTATTATTTTTCAATAAAAAAATATTTTTTTTGAGATAAAGTCTTATATAAATACCTCTGAAACTTTTTTTTTACATTAATTTCAAGTGGGTGGTTCATTAAAGGATTAAAACAACTATATTTACCAGATATTTGTATAAATAATGAATAATAATGAAATGGTGAGAGGAACAGCCATGTGGATCTTTGAGTCGCGTATAGTGAGTACATTCTTTGTATTTGGTGAATAAGACTTTTTGAGGATAAGTAGGTGATAAGAACCCAATAACCTTGTAAGATGCATTCCCGCGAAAGAAAGAATAAGAGTCAGAGTAAAATGGAGGAGGAGGAGGAGGAGGAGGAGAAGGAGGAGGAGGAGGAGGAGGAGGAGGAGGAGGAGGACGAGGACGGTATTGAATGGAATCCGCTCGTATGTTCTAGCCTTCCTCGCAACCAATGCTCCTCCCCATCGCCCTGCTCATCACGCAAAGCCCGGCAGCGCATTTACCAACGCGAATACAAACGATACGAACTCGAGTCCCGCGGGCGCGACAGCTCAGTCACGATCACAATCACAGTCACTGTCACAGTCACAGTCATGCTCAAATACCGCACTGCAAAACGCGCGTCAGGCTAGCGTTTATTCTGCGGGGGCGAACCGAGTGCCGCCGCCACCGCCACCTGCCCCCGGTTCGCTTCGCACCTCGGTCCATCATGGTTCATCCAAGCAGGAGCCGGCTAACCATCGCGCCAACCATCACCCATCTAAACCGCCCACGTCCGCGCCCTTAAGGCCTAGTCAAACCGGCCAAGCTAGTAAGTAGCATGCAACCACTGCTTCGCTCACTGTTTTTGATATTTTTTTTTTTACTACTTTTTGTCTGCCTCTCCACTGTTTCCATTGTCATTCTCATCTCTCTTACACTTCAACCAGAACTTTACATCTTGTTTCTAACGCTTGCAATGAAAATCTAAAAACATCACGAGCATCTTTGCATGATACTCTATACTCTTTCTCTCAAATCCAACAATGCTTCTTAAGACTACCCGACTTTATTTCTAATTCACAAGTACGTTCACAGAAAACCTAGTAAAAACCAAATTGAGATTTATTCACCTTTCAAATTAGTTTTGAAAAAATGCACGCGGATTCTCTCATGACACTTGACCTTGTTCTAGTTAATCGGAGAATTCCTCTTTATGCATCTGTTAATTGTTCATGGTAGATCACGAACTCTAGACTACGCCTGTTTCTTTTCTTAATTTAACCTGCGTACCTCGATGCTTCATTGCATTGTCAAACCAATCAATATTTGTGCCATTTATCGTTATTCTATTGTTGAATGCAAACTTTTTGTAATGTGGTTGGAAGCCGACGAGCCTTGCTCGAGTTCGGACTCGAGGTCAAGGTCGAGATCGAGCTCGGGCATGGACCTCGTGAGCCAAGACCGAAAGTGACATAGCGCACCTCGCGAGTAAGCTCTGGCTGCTCGTTCCAGTGACAGCCGAGCCCCAGGTAAACGGGCAGCATCCGCACCAGCCAGGATGGATAGACGACGAGCCCGTGGTAAAGAGTCCTCCGGAACCGACGCGGGTGAAGTCACCCGAGCAGATGATCATGCGGTCACCAGAACCCGTCAACTGGACCGTACCCCTCGACACCGGCAAGACCTTCACAGTTACGCAAAACGTTTTGGAGGGTTAGTTTTCCTCGCTTCATTCATCCTTACTACTCTCATACTTTTTCTATTTTACTTAATCAAGGTACGGTGATATCTGGTATATTTTTTTTCTTGGTATAATACAACTATTTTTTTTTATGGGTTTTTATTTTTAATATTATTTTAATAATATTTTTTTAATAATATAAAATAAGACATAAATATTTACGTAGGACAAAAAAATAATTCTTTTCTTAAACTTTGAATTTATAAAATCATTTGAAAAAGGGATATCACATCTGAGAGAAATTGTATTAATAATAATAATATTAACTGTATTACAGTGAAAATTATAATGCAGACTGAATATAAAGAAATCCGTGCACCAACATTTTACAATTATAATTTACTAAAAAGTTATGAAAAAAACAAAAAAAAATCTAAGCTCCAACATTAGCGTTAATTTTAATAATTGATAAAGTTATTCATGTGTGTATTTTGGCAACATGTTACGAAAAATGTTGGTATATGATAAAATTAGTACGAAGGTCGAATTTTATTTCTAAATCGTTTTATTTTTGAATTCTTTAGAAGAAAATGAAAAATATTAATCTTAAAACCAGGGGAACCACCGACGAGAGTGCACAGCGAGGCAAGGAGTTGGGCCGGTGCAAGTATGGTCTCGGCATCATTGTCCACGCCTCCGGAAATGGTCGGCATCAACCGCCAGCAGCAAAAGTTGACAGAGCACAAGCAAAATCAGCAAAATCAATATTCGGGTTACAAGTCACCGGAAAGCGAAAGCGTCTCCCTAGGAAGTTTCAGCGGGACGAACGGCCACAAGGATGATTCCCTGGGTGAGAGAGACAGCCCCGTGGCGACGCTGTCCAAGAATGAAGTAATATACACTTCTTATAAAATTTGTTGAATGCCTAGATAACCAATAACGATAATAATACAAGGGTTTTGTTTTAACGAGGAATGCTTTTTCAACGAGATTTGAATAATTGTGATACGAAATTTTTAAACAAATAAAAAATATATATTTGTGTGCAACGGAAATATAAATATAAATATTATATCGAACTACATATTATTCCAATGAAATAGTTAGTCGAGAATAGTATTAAAATATTCATGGATGTAATAAAAAACAACAATAAAAATAGTAATCGATTCGAGTTGTTTTATTTGAGGAACATTCGTACTTTTCATAGTTGCTCATTTTTTCCGATAGATTTTATTGCATAGATAATCTTCGGTTTTACGAGCACTCGATCTGTCGTAATTATTAATTTAATGGTATAATTGTTTAAAAAAAATAGTTGGATCAAGATTTTCATTGCCTGGACAAGCCGATTTTTGAATTTGAATCGAAAACTAATACAGAAGTGATCGCACTGCCAATAATGAAGAGGTCAACGGTACCAATAACAACAGTACCACAACCAACTCAAGACTCAGCCTCTGATTTGCTAGAAAAAGCACGCAATCGTTTCGATAAGTTTTGGAGTACCGGGAAAAGTTCCGATTAATAAAGATATTCCATGGTACTCTCTCTCTCTCACTCTCTCCCTCCCTTTCTTCTTCCCTCTGTCTCTCCCTATCTCTACTTTTACCTTTTTTCCTCCATATCTCTCTCACTTTCTATAAATTTAAAACATCTCCTTTTTTTAACTTCATTATTGCTTTTTATTAAGGACATTATTTTATGTAATTAATCCATAAAGTACTACTTTAAAATTCACAAATACACTTTATTAGGAGATTCGTAATTTCAGATTCGTAAATTCAAACGAATCAAACAATTATAAATGAATCAACGACAGTCACGCAACAGACAAAATACGACAATTACTATTTTTTATGTTTTTATTGTTACTTTTATTGTTGTTAAACAATTATTATTAATGTTGTTGTTGCTGTTGTTATTGTTATTATTGTTGTTGTTATTTCTATTATCATCGTCGTCATCATCGTCGTCATCATCGTCGTCATCATCATCATCATCATCATCATCATCATCATCATCATCATCATCATCATCATCATCATCATCATCATCATCATCATCATCATCATCATTGCTACTGATGTTACTATTATTAATACAATAAAACACATGACGATCACAGTATTGTCACTTGACTCACGTTAAATATGTAATCAAATAATATATGAATAAAATGCTCGATACGTCAAGATGGAAATTCATTGAAATTAAATTATTACACAGCATTCATACTTTATGCATTCTTATTCTCTTCTTCTTATTTTTAGACGATACATTAAAGTTACAATTCTTAAATCACTTTACCTTCATTTTTAATACGACATGTAGTGTTGTTAACGTACACTATTATTTTTTTAAAGCAAAAATATATATTGATTCTATAAATCTTATTGATACTAAACTATTATTTTTAAAATATAAATAATTAATAATAAAATGTATACGTAAAATTAAGATATTAATCAAGCTACAGAAAGTAATAACTCGGGTATATTATTTCTTACCAGACTTTTATAGTGAATTTTTTAAAAATATTTAGTTTTTCCATAAACTTATTTTATATGTCCACACTTTCCGGCCATAAATAACATAGAGAATTAATAAGCCTACTTTTTTCGTAGATTGTTCATGCTGAAAACTTTTATTAATCTTAGCTTTCTTAATTGAAATAAAAATATAAAACTCAAACCTTCAGAAGTAAACACCAATCTTGGTAAACGAAAAATGAGATGATTCATTGTTCTTATAGGTTCTCTTATTTCAATAAGAATCATATAATTTTTCATATATAATTATAATTTTTGTGCCTGAGATAAATATAATTTTCAAAAAATTTTAACAAAAAAATTAACAAGTTTTATGACATTGCTTTTTATTGTTAATATTAATTTTATTAACAAATAATATCCAAAATTGATATACTGAGTAAGGTTATAACATATTTTTATAACTGAAATATATTATCTTTTTCATTATACTTGAAAAGAATAATTGAGTAATATACAATCGAATTTTAAATCGACTGATCTCATTGGAACTCATATAAATTATATTATTTCTAATCATGCAAATATAAAAACGAAGAGAATAAGAGGGCATTACCCAGATTAAGCAATAATTGGCCTTATAAATACCCAATTTATAGTTTAATCCAATTGAAAATCAAAAATTCTTTTAACAATATTAATATTGATTAAAATTGAAAAGAGAAAATAAGAGAATAGTATGAAAATAATGAGAGTAATAAAGTAAAAAAGGAATGGAATACAATCTTAGAAGAAGTAAAATAAAAAAATCATAAAAAAATCAGGTTCTCCCTTTTGTATGACGAGGTTTTACGGTTGATAATTGGTGTATTTAAAAAGAAATAAAGTTTTAAAAAAAGAGAGTCAGAAAATCATAAGAGCAAAGACGATTAATGAAACGAAAGAAAAAAAAGTCGGAAGCTAATGAAAATTTCGACGTTTGCCGGCCTTAGCCTCTGCGCCTAATAAAAATAAATACATTGCATTATAATGCCATATTATAATCATAGTTATTGTGAACGAGTAAAAATTTATATATATATATATGTACTTATAATGATATTATACATACGTGTACATGTATATATAATATATTTAGAAGCAAAATGCAAATATTTAGTAAAAGGGTAAAAAAGATGAACTGATAAAAATTAATAATAAAAAAAATGGTATATATAAGTAAAAAAGAAATTTGTGCGAGCGGAAGCGTTTTGTCATGCGTTACATTTGGGAGTTTCAAGGCATCGCCGTTTCCGTAAAAAACTTCTAATTTCATCGGCGAAATGATATGTTTAAGTGGAATATATAAATGAAGTAATGAAGAAGTTAAATGCCAAGGGATCGGCAGGGAGTACAGCGCAGGGTCCGTTATGAAAAGTCTTTGTATATAAATTATAATACTGTGTGATAATAAAGTAGAGGAAAATTCTAGGAAGATTTTTCAATATCATCATTGTCCTCGATATCTTCGAAGTGACATTCAATTTGATATTGCGGGGCACAGAATCCAAGTTCATTATTTTCATTCTGATCCACTGCTCTGTCAATAGTCATCCTAATAATACTTTTTTTTCTCAAAAAATTGGGTAATATTTCAATTCTTTTTCAAGGCAACTATTTTTTTTATTTTTTAATGAACATTTGATTAAAAATTTTAATTTATATACTTTATTTTACCAAGCTTTATTTACTTACTTTACACGTCAAAAATTTGAAATTATAAGTGATAAATGCAATTATGAATCATTAATTTGTAAAATCTAACGATTCAATAATAGGTATGTAAATTATTATGCAAAAAAACTAACTGCGATGGACTCTCAATGTATAGTATTTATAAAAATTTTGATATAATTTATATAATGAACGTTAAAAAATGACAAATTTTTTTATAATTTTGTTAAATAATAAACATTATTATAATAAAAAAGCTTGTATATTTATATGTGGGAAAAAGATTTTGTAATTCGTTAATTAAAAGCAGTTTAAAGTAGGTAAGAATGTTTGTAATAAATATAATTTTATTACTCTTATTGCATATTACATATTGTATCATTAATGAATGTTAATAATTGAATTTTTGTTCATTTATGTACGAAAAAATAATTTTTTTAAATAATAAAAATAATATTGTGAATCAGAATATTTATTCTTATATAAATTAAAAGAAAATATAGAAATTTATATTTATTTTCGGTATTATTACAAAAATCCTTGATATAATAAAGGAAAATAGTTATTAATATGATATAATAATATTTTAGATGAAACGAAGCATTATTTTATTATGCTAGTCATTATTATATTTCATTTAGCATCGCATTTAAATAAAATTGTAAATCAGCTATTTTTTACTTTATCAATAGCATATATCTCTTTCATTGTATTTGCTGTGAATACGTTTCTAATACTAAACATCGACTATCTTAATAATTCGAATTGTCAAAACAAAATTTTTTATAGTATCTATCTTTTGTTATTATTTTTTTCTTTTTATGACAAATTTATACATCCTGATATATTGAATTTCCATACTTAATTTTTACCTAAAAAGTAATCGACCACTAGAAAAGAAATTGTGTAATTGCTCAAGCACCGATCGTACTTACGATGAGGGTATTTATTGAGGACAATTGCGAAGAATTAGAAGCAGTTTAATTAAATGCCCTTTTAAGATTCTTATTTTTAGTGAGTTTAATAAAGTGGAAAGAACTTGTTTCTCACTTATTTATTTATCAATATTTATAAATAAATGAGTGCACGAGGGCAATCGAACTACTATAAATGAAGGGACGAGACGTTTTTACATACAGGGTACTGCATTGACGCCTTGAGTAATTTACATTATCCAGATTTTTGTAGATAACACGTGCACAAGGACGTGTATTTTTTGTATATCGAAACGTCGAGACACTCGTTATTGTGATAATATATATCATAAAGTAAACTGATCATGTATACTCGCTGTTTGACATATTTTGACATTTCCTGGAATCACGCGGAGAAAACGCTTCCGCCATTCTGGTACGAGAGACGATTCGAGCACTAATTAATATTTCGAATTTCAATTATTAAATTACATTTTATTATTGCAATCACATACGCTTCCACATAAATCAATAGGCTTCAAGATAAAAATATGAAAATTTAAACGACGTATAATTATTGATTAATTTGTTGCTGTTTTGTATGAGCGATTGCAAATTATGGCCAAGCCATCGTTTCGCTTTTATCGTTGTAAGATTATTTGAAGCTTAGGTAAATGTTTTAGAAGACGAATTGTGAAGATCACTGACGAAAAATTGTAAAAGCGACTTGGAAAAAATGATAAATCGAATAAAGTAGGCGATATTTGATAGGTATTCATAGATAATTATCAACTATTCGTCGATCTTCACTTATATTATATGAATTATGATAGATTATCATTTATTGCCATTACTGAAGATTATTATGGATAAATATATTATATAATTATATATATATTGATACTATTACATGTATATTGATACTATTACATATATATTGATATATATTAATAGAAAATTAAATGCTCGTAATAAAAAAATGCTGATGCTTACGTGAATCGGTTTAGTGATAAAAACAATTCCACTCATTATTTTCCTCTTCTTGTAAAATATCATTTTATTGGAATTTTTATTTCAAATAATACAACATTAACTTACATGTATATCTTTTAATTAATCAACTTTTTATCAAATCATTATATTTACAATGCACTTAAAAAATTATTATTATTAAAATATAGCTCCATCATCGAGATTTTCCTCATCATCCTCATAATTTTCTCCATTGTCAAAATAATTATTGACATAATCTGTGCCTTCATCCATTTCTTCATCAATTTCCTCTTCATCGTTATCAATTTTATCATCCACATCTTTTTCCTCAGCATCATCCTCATCTTCATCATCTACTTCTGCATCACTTTGATGTGTTATTTCTTTTTTTTCAAGCTCTTGCAGTTTTGATTCTATGTCAATGTCTTTTACCTTCTTCTTTAAAAGTTCTTTTTGCTTATGACCCTTTCTTTTTCTTATTTGTGGTTTTAATTCTGCTGGCATTTTGGTCCAATCATATCTTGTTTCATAACTTTGCTTACTTGATAATAAATCCTGATAACGATCCGAATACCTTTCTATGTCTTTTTTTATTTCAATTGGTAAGATGTAATTTGGAGATTCATGTAAATATTCTATAAAATCTTTCTTTAATTGTAATAAATATCTTAATTCCATGGATATATTTGTTGGAAGAGCTTTATATTCTAATGGTAAGTAACTTGGTGGAGGTTGTAATATCGGAGGTACTACTTCAGTTTTTCCAAAACTCAATTGGTCACCTGGAAGTGTAATCAGTGGTTTTCCTCTTCCTCTACCTCTAAAAGCCATATCTAAACCTTTTGATTTAATTTTTAAATTTTTGCTCAATATTTAATATTCTGCATTATTTGAATTATAAATTATGAATAAATTATGAATATAATATTATATTATATTTTATATAATCATATTATTTAATATATTTGAAAAAAAAAATATTTATATTAAATATTAAATAAACATATTTACGTAAAAACTAATAAAAAAATAATCAGCAAAGTAATAAGGCTAATATTTATGAAAATATTGAAACTTTATTTATATATTTATAAAATACTATAAAATAATATATATACCCTTGATTAATAATTAGTTTTTAATAATTTTAATAATAAAAAAATGTTATTTCAAAAAAAGAACTAAAAATAAAATTTACCTTATGCAGTTTGCTTTATTGGTTTTTTCTCCCCAATACTCAAAACTTCTTCAAATTTAGCAATTAAGTTGTCTTTATCGTAAATAATTTTAATAACTAAAGAACAAGAAGGACAAGTTGCTTCTTCAATACCAGCTAGTAAATCTTCTTTTGTAATTTGGAATTGATCTCCACAGGGACAAGGATAATAATACATTTCTTCATCTTCATCAAATTCAAAATCCTCAATTTCTACTTCATCATGATACATCGACATAATTCATCCCTGAAATAATTTAATTTTTTTTTAATGCATATGCATTTATTATTTTAGTTTGAGGTTATATTGTGTACTTGTCCACGTGGTATTATTTTCTAACAAATCTTATATATTTTAATTATAATATTTTGTAAACTTTTTTTAAATGAAATACTCTTAAATATTTATTTTTAAGTTAGTTTTACGCTGACATAATTTATATTTTCAATTGGATTTTCAGAAGCAGAAAATATTTCAAATACGATACAAACAAATAAATGGTAATTTTGTTTGGAACAAAATTTAGACATGTTTACTTACAGATATAAAGTTCAGATTTACCGACTGATGATCACTGGAAAATGGAGAAAAATCAACAAATTTACATTTTAAAGATTTTGATTTTTTTAAATTATTTTATTGATATAATTACGTATTGTAAAATATTTATTAGAAAATTATTAATCTTTTGAACCATAATTTTATGGATGTACTTATAAGCAAGAGTATTTATAAATGAATCTAAAAAACTACACATTGATAATATTAACAATTTTGCATTAAAAAAACTTTTATCAAATAATCTTTAATTAAATATTTAAATATTATAAGTCAATATTCACATAAACGAAGAGACAATGATATAAACATAAAAATAAAAATTAATGCATAAGTTTACAATCCCTTTGTATGTTAATTAGTAATTTTTTTTACATCTCATTAATGAATAGCTGTCAGCTTTGCCAACATTTTTATAATTCGTTCTCGTTTATAAATTTTTAACCTTAAATCATTTGATTATATCATTTATCTTCCAAGAAAAATGTAATTAAAAGGTTGTAAGTTTTATATTTTATTTTTTATTGTAAATCCTTCCTATTATTTCAATAGATTTGGTGTAAGCGAATATAATCAATAAGCATTATCGATTTTAAGCAAACGCTCATGTTGTGAAACTAAATAGAAAAAGTGAGTTATCTACGTAAGCGTTCACAAATACGTCTTCCTTGTTTTTATATCGAGTAAATTAATTGACAAATGTCAATGAAAATATTGGTGTGTTGGTAAAAAATTATCAACGCTCAATATTTATCATTTGGTTTGGGTTGGAATAATACGATGAGAACAAGCGAAGGTAAAGTTTATTCCTATGACAATAACAATAAACAATACCAATTTAATTGTAATTTGAATATCAAATTTGCTATAATAAATTCTAAATGAAACGAAATTGAATAAAAAAGTTGAGCTTCTTTTTCATGATCATTAGTCAGGAACGTCAGCACGAACTACATCTTGAGATGAGTTACTCGTTTACTGTACCCTGCAGCACACAGACGACATGCCGCAAAGAAACAAATATCATAACGCATTATCGCGTTAGTAGCCAATGGATTTATTACACTTTATCTCATTCATTATTAAATTTAAAAAGAGTCATTGACAGACTGGAGATGCACGAATTGTATTACTTTATTTACGTAAAAAGTCTACCGCAGCTGCCCACGCATTCGATGTTACGGATGTATTATTTTCCATAATGATCCTTATAAATTCATGAAAAAGCCTCACAAATACTATTTTTACTTCTTCTTATGATTTTATATTTGATGACCATGTCGTTGTTTTTTTTTTTTTTTTGTTTTTTCCTTCCTTCTTACAGATTAATTAATAAGTATCTAAGTAAAATATTTCAATTGATAAGTAGTTCATAAATTACCATTAATATCAATTTTATTTTCAGCGTGGAGTTTACCATTATAATAGGCAGTGTGGTATCTTTCATATAAATATTTGATTTAGATTTATTCCAGCGTCTAAATTTTATTTTTGAAATATATTTTTAGATCAGCAAATGTTTTTATTCATGAACTTACGCAATCCCTATATTTTCATGTGTTTTCATATATATTAATATTCATAAAATTTAAATATGAAATCAGATATCAAAGCCAGAATTAAATACATTAATTATATAGATTTTTTTTGGAGCTAAGTTAACTATAAACTAACTCTATAAATTATTCCTACAAAAAACATATTTTTTAAAATTGCAATTATTATTTTTAATAATCTTAAAAAATAAAATTTTTATTACTGCATTTTTAAAATTCATTCATGTATAAGTTCTAATAAATCTCTAATAAAATTAAAAGTATTAAAAAATGATAATGACAATAATAATGCTAGTAATAATTTATTTATTAAAACATAGTGTTAAATCTAATGAAGTGCAGGATGAACAAAGCTATTCATTCTTAATTATTTTACTTATGTTTCGACAAGGTATGCTTTGTACTTGTAAAGGCTATCTAAATTAACAATTATTCGAATAATTTTATATATACATATATTAAATGAAAATGAGATTATTTATTTTAAAATATAATTACCCGTTGGTCGTAACGTCACGATTTTAAATGTAAATGATATTTACTGTACCTCAGTTTATATTATTCGACCATGTTATGTTCCACGTCATGATGTTGTTATTCGTTATATTATTAAGGATAATATCATGTTAGAAGTTTAAATTTTGTGTATCCTTGTTGGTGAATCATATTATTATTAATTTTAATATGTATCATTTCGGAAATAAGTCTTTTTTGTAATTAGTCTCCCTGTCAAGAATCCTGCGTCTTAATATCATGTAATTATGTTTAAAATAAATATTTTTTTATAATCAATCAACTGTAAGAAACACATACAAAAATGCACTCCCGAGGGCAAAATACACGCGTGAGGGTGAGGTAAACTCGCCAAATAACTTAAAACATCAAATATCTGGTTAAAAGCTGCTATTTATTTCCAATAATCTTTACATAAACCCGACGTCTACGAGCTCTAGGTGAGATCTGCCTTGCTCCCCCGCGTTGCAGCGTATCCTTCCCCGCCCCTCGGGGTTGTCTTGCCGTCAATCTATCCCCAGCTGTCGAACTTTCCCTTTTATTGCACGGCTTTTTTGTAAAGCGAAGGCTCCCAAAAATCCGTCGCTTACACAACATATATATGTATATAATAATTGTAATAGTTATTAATAAAGATCCTTGATAATGACAAGGGTTTTCTTGTCGAAATGTGGGCAAAATAATTAAGACTAATTGGTTTTATTCGTCCTGCACCTCATTAGATTTAACACTACATTTTAACAAACTAATACGGCGGGTGCTTACCATCAAATTTCACAATAATAATAATAATGTACGATGGTTTTTAAAACTTCAACAAATTTTTATTTTCTGTTATTTTAAATTTCAATTTTAATTAGTATGCTTCAATCTTATTAAAAATTTGACAAGAAATTCAATAAGTTTTCTTGAGAAGTTGGCAGATATTCATTGTAAACAAAAAAAAAATTTTTTTTAATTTTAAAAATATATAGAATTTTTAATTATAATTCATTTTTATAATTTTTATAATTTTTGTATAATACTTCATATTAAATAATTCAATTATATTACTTGAAAATAAATAAATTTAATTTCTACTAACATTTATAATATACAGATGTAAATATATAGATAATAAATTTTCCTTTATATACAATAAAATGAAAAATTGATCTTTTATAGTATTCTCATAACAGCCCTCTTTACAATAAAATCATTTTTCCAAAAATTGTCATAAATTTTGTTGTTGATTTTTTGAGCACACTTGCCATTAATTTTATCCTATAATTTATGTTATGAATAACATATGATATACTATAAATTTAAAATAAATGTATATTTCTAAAGTAGAAAAAATGTTGTTAAACCCATATACATGAAAATTTATAAAAAAATAATACATGTTTGATTAATATGTAGGAGACATTTTAATTAATGAATTGTTAATTTATAAAAGAAAATTATATAAATAACACTCTTGAATTAAAATTGTTTAGATAATATCTATGATTATTCAATTGTAATTTTTTGTACAATACCATAATAATATAAATATGTGAAAAATAAAAACACCGTTAACATTTTATGCAATGAATATATTTTATATTCTTTAAAAAGTTTCAATTATTACAATATACCACTATAACTTAGAATTTTCATTTCGTCTTAATATTCATATAATTTTTTTAATTTTTTTTGTTGCCGAAATGCAACTATTTTTTTTTGTAACACTTAAATTATATAATTTAAATTATAACTAAATTTTAAAAAATTTTTTTATTTATAAATTAATTGTTAAATTTATCAAAAAATCTATTAAATTATTGTAGATCATCCATTTCTACATCACGCCCTAACAATAAAATACAAATTTTGAAATAAAAGTGGAAGAATAGTAAACATTATGAATTAAAATATTTTTCTAGTTCTTCAGTCTTTATTGTATTCTGATTATATTATGAAGTATAAATGATATTTTTTCTCATAAAATAAACGTTACATGTTAACGATTTTACAGATAAAACTTAATTATGTATACATGTACTTGTTAAATATGTGAGAAATCGAAAAATATAAATGTCGAATAAAGTTGACAATATAGATATTTGTGTACTAATATAGGGCTTTTTATTACATTTCTTATTAGACAAGCTGTTTGATAAAATATTATCCGCTCCAGACACAATATTTACTTTATTTATTCTGCAGGCAATTTTTATTTAAGCTTAGCATCTTGTTTATTCTTTTTCATTTAAAAATTATTATTTATTATTTTTATTGCACTACTGGTTTACGGAAACAATAATAAAACATTGTTTTATATTTTTATAAAATTTGTATAAAAGCGAAAAATATTGACCAAAACAAATTACAAAATTATAATTACATCATGATTTTTAGAGTATTACATTTAAGCAGAATATTTAATGAAATTTTATTTTAAATTAAGAATTACAAAATAAAAATCAATTAAGGAAAATCTATTTGCATAATTATTGTTGCAAGAGTTTGTTGCCAAAAAAATGACAAAAGTAAAAATAAGTTTTGTAAATTAAGAGAGCACTGGAGTTACATTTTAATATATCTTAAATTTATTTTTACGGCAATTAATCTCAAATTATCAATCGCTATTGTAATATTCCTGTACATAAAGTTGAAAGATATATGAAATGTCATTATAATTAATATTCATGTTTGTCTAAAATTTTAGAATAATTACATTTTATGGTAATAATTATCGCATGCTTTGATTAGGTTATTATATTTAATATAAAATTTCAATCCTATACTGCACATCCCTAATTTAATTGGAAAAGGCGTGCACACTGGGTATATTTTTCAATTCAAAGTCATTGCATCAAATAATTTGCCATTACAGATCTTTAATATATCATTATGTAATATTTATAATCTTTTGATTTGCTATATCGTACGAACAAATGGTACATTAATTATATTATTGAACGTTACATTTAATTTTTAAATAAGAATAACCGGGTAGAATTCAATTTTATGACAAAAAGATTTTACAACTTATTTTTACAACAAAAATTGAATATAATAAACTTTACTTCTTAATATAATCGTAAAAATTTATGTACCTTCTGATTATAAAGGATTATTATAGTCAAATGGTTGACTAAATGATTAATTAGCTGATTACTTGTAATGTGAGATAAAATTAATAGAAATAACTGATATTGTTTATTTTATTCCTTGTAACGACTTAATTTATTTAATAAATTATTTAATAAATTAATTTCGCCTGCTTTTTTAAAATTATAGATCGCTTTATAAGCAGCTTATTTGTTGTGTAGTCCATTGTCAATAAGCCTACGCATAAAATATACTTGGATTATTCAGCCTTTTATTGTAAAAATATAAGTCTTAGTTCATTGATTAATGTTGATTCTATCCCGGTTTCTCATTTAATTGATCACATTTAAGGATCAACTACGGCACTACACATGTTTATATTTTAGATTTCACGAATCTTCGTGTCGTGTTATTTTTATTATTTGATTAATTTCGGTTTAATGTCATTTAAAAATATCTTTTATTTTCAAATAGGCTCAATTCTATGTACTTATTTGACGTACTTGACGTATTTAAAACACTTATAAATTTCATAAAAATCATTTGTACAACATAATTCGCTTTTACAAAGTATTTCTTCGCGATTCTCGCAAATTCATTCGAAATACGATGTATAGATGTATTAGTACAAACCTACTAACACTTGAAACCAATCATTTAAAACGATTTGTGCAAGAATCAAAATTTCATTGTTGTGCATAAAAAATAGCGATTAATTTCAAATTCAGTTTTTTTCTCATTTAAATTATTTATAAATATACAAGTAATGAAAGTCGTATGAATTTATACAAAATCAATGAAATTACTTTAACTACTCAAAGTAATTCTAATTAACCATTTCATGATAAACTATATGGAAATTTTTAATTTTTGATACAACAATTTTCATTTTTTATCACTCAATAGATTTAAATGAAATAAATTGATCGAGAAAGTTTCATATATTACTTTTATTATTGCTTATTTTATTTTTCAGTTAAAATTATGTTCACTTTGATTTATAATGTAAATATACTTATGAGTTGTTATCGAGGACTTGATGCACCGCAGGTTTTATTTATTATTATTTCATAATAGATTTTGATTTACTTTCACTTTTTTTTTTAATAATTTATTATATAGATATAATACTGATTTTTGTGCTCTTTTTTAGAGATTAATATAAAATTTACGATCTACTTTTACATGTATTAAAACTATTAAACGATGTTCAACATCCATAAGTTCTCACGTTTTATAATTAACCAGAAAATTTTTATCGGTTAACTGACCAATATTTAATTTTAAATAATTATAAAGTATATAATCCTTGTGTAAAAAAATTTTTCGCCCAATTACTTATTAATTGTTTCTCATTTATATATTTGTTATTTGGAATTTTCTGTTTTTGAAATAATAATAATAATAAGAAGAAGAAGAAGAGGAAGAATAACGACGACGACGATGACGGCAACAACAACAACAACAACAACAACAACAACAACAACAACAACAACAATAATAATAATAATAAATATAAATTTATAAATAAAAACATTAGGAAAATTAAAATTTATAAAAACACTAATTTTTCAATGCTTAAGAAATACATTAATTAATTAATATTCCACTATTAAAATTTAAATGAATTACTATATATTTCTATGCATCTTATGATGCTCCTACAGATTTTTATCATTAATCTATATAGAACATGAAGATTACTAAAGGAATTCAATTTTACAACAATACATCATTAAACTCAATACTTATAACTATATAAACATTAATTATTGCATTAATCAATTTTTTTATCTGATTAAAAAGAAAAATGATATATATCTGATTAAATATTTTGTTCTTTAATTTTTTAATATTAAATGATGAAATTTTTTTTAAATAAAATTTACTATGAATCTTAATCTTATAATTGCTATTGTATAATATACATTTTACTATATTTATTAAAGAAACTATAAAAAAACTTTATTTCTCATGATTTTTTATACGTATTTCCTGATATTAAATCACAAAAAATGCATTAATATATTATTTTTTCACGTAAACATGTATAAAAATGATATAAAAACCAATCATAAATATTAAATTTTACTGTAAATAGAAAAAAGTCTGATTCTCTTTTTACCATAAAAGTATCAATCGGAAATTTTTTTTCTCCAGATTTTACACTAGTATATAATTTTTAGTATATAAATATGTAACGATATATAATTTTTTATAAGTTCTGATAAAGAAATAATTAATTATTCTTGATCAAAATTAATGATTGTATTATTTATTATGATTTAATATAAGCAAAATTAGCCAATGAATTGATGATATTGTAGAATAATATTTTAATGATATAAAATCGGCTTTTTGGATAAAATAAACTATTAATTTTGCCTACAGTCAGTAGATTCTTAAAAGAATTAAATTTTCTGTTAAATGTTGTCAGTACAATTATAATATTTTATTGAAAATGTGAAATATTCGACTAGTTCTTTTTTTAATTTTTATATTTTTGATACTATAATTCGTCGATTTATAATAGATTTTACCTAAAATTTATCCAACTTTTACACGAATGGAATTAATAGTGTACAATCTTTAAAGAAAGCGATTATATCGAAATTATGCTACTATGTTTTAAATAGCTGGATAACTCCAAAACATTTTGTAATCAGTCATTTAAGTATTTCAATTGAAACAAAAGTTTATCATTTACTTTAAGTCTTACATCGCATAAAAACCTTTTGTTTGGGTTCATTTGAAATTATCAATCGCTAACACACATACTTTAAGATGTGCTTGCCTAAAAACAAGTGGTACATTGAGCTTACCTTCAATGCATATATTTCCAATCAGACTAGGAGCAAAGTTTTCAATTTTTGCGAATAAACATAGATCATTATTATCAGTCAACGAGCCTCCATGAATCAACTTTTTTTAAAATAATCCAAATATTGTGCGGCTAAAATTTCCATTCCTAAGAATGTGGATGTGCACACACATGCTCCGATAAGAGAAATTCTCAAGGAATGAAAAAGAAAGATAACAGGTGGAGAATAAAAAAAAAGAGACAGGGAGAGGAAAAGCATAGCCAACGACTCTCTGTTAATGAGTCTGTTGATAAGATGGAGGTAGGGTGAAACGTCCAGGTGTCGGCGAGTAATTCTTCACCGTTAATTGGGCTCTGAAGCTGTGAGATGAGTAGAAGGGATGCCATCCGTTAAGCATCTATTTCATGGCAAACCTCCATGTAGTCCGGATTATGCATTATGTCCTTTATCATGTCCTTTAGCATTGTGTAGCGCGGAATTATTGGATAAACCTTAGAGGTATTGTACTCCTCCTGAAACATTTACGAGTGGTTACCCTCCAGCATCTTGCATCTCTCTTAATCTCGAATGATCTCCGGACTAGACATTCGAACTAATATATCCAAATACTGACTCGAAAAATCTTGCTGTTTCATTGTAAGTTTATAATAATTATCCGCAAAATTGAAATACACTTATTCCTAATATTATTCCTATTATATTATTACTTATATGTAAAAACGCAAGCTAATTAATGATTGGAGTAATAATAATAACTTTACCTTGAGATCCCGAATGAGGTTTCTGAGTCCAGTGTACTTTTTTAACAGTCTATATAGATCATTGGTCATCTGTGTGTTTTCCGTTTCGATTTGGCTTGTTGTCATATCTTAAATTTGAGCAAAACATTTTCAACAATGTATATTTAGTACATCCAATTGAGTATTAAATCAAGGCTGCCAATTAAATTATTTTTAGCTATTGCGCAAATTCTGTGAAATGGAGTTTTATCACAAAAAAGTGTTTTTGAGATAGGAAACCTCGATGTGACGCTTACCACGCACTTCCCCTCGAGGCAAATAAATTTTTCAAGGAAAAAACAAAAGATGCGGCGAAAATTGTAACTGAGAATATTTACTTTCTTTAGGGGAGTAGTAATACGAGCTGTATTCAGCCAGAACTCGGTTAATAAAAAAGTTTTACGAACTCAACAGCCCCCCTTCCCCTCGTGAACTCTAAATTCTTAAAATTTACAGCCAACAAGAACAAAAACCTCGAGGTGACTATTAACTTGTTTCGATAAAAAATACAGTCTCATAAGATATGAAAATTTTATTTTAATACCGAGAAAACGTTTTTAAAGGTGAAAATAATCTGCAAGTCAAAAAAAAATCAAATTTTTTTACTCAATTGACTGATTAATCTTTTTTTAAGGAAAAATTCCTTTTGCGACTCGCTTATATTATAATTTCATTTATTCTACAATAAGAAATGCTGCACTGTTTGTTGTTCGAGTATTAATCGTGTAATTGAAAACTTTTCAAACGAATAAGCCAATCGTTTTTTCGTTCATCCAATTGCAGAAGCTCTTTCAAATTCTTTAAAGTAAAAGCTCATTGTCCATGTGTTTAAAGTATTAACTTAAAAAATTTTCTCATGGCCAGCAGCTTATAAATTGAATTTAAAAGAATATAAATGCTATTTTTAAAATACAACGTTGGTTAGCAAAAAGACTTGTATTAGTAACACTTACAATTTGCTCACAACGAAACTACTTGGAAAATTAAGCCAACATTGTAAATTATTAATGTCGCTCCGGTAATTCACAACTACATATCAATTGAAAAAAAAAAAAATTTTTTTTGCTCATTATTTATTAGAAAAAGAAAATTATGTATGGACCTCTAGTGTTCAAATTTCTATCAATTATTTTAACTTTAAAACAAAAAATATTCGAATTATTTAAAATTTTTCTATCTAAATCAAATCAAAACTAATTTATTTAAGTAAATATTAATGCCCTTAAAATGATTTATTATGAATATTTTTTATTAAATTCAGAATGCTGGTTTTCGTATTTTTTCGATGATAAAATTATTAAGTAACATTTGATAAACATTACACAAATATATTCCATAATTGATAAAAGTTTAAAGCAACTTATTATTCGTAATGTTTAAAATTACTTTTTATTGTGACACAAACAATAACGTGTAATTTATGCAATTATTGAAATTTTATTTTATCTCAAGATTATTTATTAGTGCATTTTTATAGCTAATTACCTACATAATGATAGATTGCTAATAAAATTGCTATTCTATTGATTATACATAAATGTTTAATTCGTCACTTTTATTAATTGTTTTATTAATTTAATTTGATATTACTTAAGTAAGAGATTGATTAATAATAACTTGAGAAATATTGGAAAAAATTAAATTCCAGTCTCAAATTGTTGTGTGAGTTTCAGTAGTATAATAGAAAAATTAAATAAATATTAAAATATTAAAATAATTGTGCATTAATTATGTAATTTAATAAACTCTTTTTCTTTTTTCTTTTTCTAATTTATCCTTTTATTACTATTTTTTGTTCTATTTTTGAATAAATTAATTGCTCATTTTTAATTAGTAAATTACTATTCTATTTCCATTCTGAATGATTTCTGCGATTTTCATAAATATAACTACGTAAAAGAATATAAGGTATTTTTAATTTTTTTTTCAGTTTTATTTGTCCTTTTTTTAAATGATAAAGTACAAATTGAAAAGTATAATATAACAAGTATACTAAATTGATGTCTTAGAAAATTTAAATTATATATTATGTTATGAATTAAACTTTCTATTAAATTGAATATGAAGTACACGAATTTGTACATTATGAAGAATGAGAAAAAAAGATTGTTTTCCATCCAATCATCTCATCGATGTCTACTATTTGTATATCCTTTGAAGAATTTGGCATTCTAAATTAACATAATGATATTCATTAACAATAAAAGTACTCCCGTACCCATTAGTTGAGATTATGCTAATTTTCAGTCAGTCACTAAAATATTCACTGATTTTATTAAAAGTCATCGAGAGAGAAGGGATGTTTATGATGTTTAAAATAAAATAATATTGAACAGCGATAGTGCACATATTTCCTTCGAGAACCTCGATGATTCAGTTCGGAAGCAGCTGAACCATCCGATCTCAGCATCCCCAGGTCTCCATTAAAGGTTTTGGAACGGTGCATCAACCGTCAGGTCACCCACATCTTCTGAGTACATTTTTTGGCGTATCTCCGCTCAGATACGCCGGCAACAAATAAAGGGCCGCTTTTGAAGTTCGCGAAGTCGCAGAGGAAGGAAGTTGGGAAGCCAATGACGGGAAGGAAGAAGAGGAGGAGGAGGAGGAGGAGCTGGTGCAAAAAAGCTACGTACTCTCAAGGCGCTCGATTCGCTCTCGCTTGCTCTCAGCCTCCTCGGTGAGCCTCGTCGAGGTTTTGACATTCTCCCCACTCTTGTGGCACTTCTCCATGATGGTACAGGCCCGAAGCACGAATGCCGGCACCGTCTCCTGCTTCTCCTGCCGGGGAATGTCCACCAGGGTCCAATATTGGGTCTCGAGTCTTATCACATCCTACCGTGAATTAATTTATCTTTTTAAAAGAGTTCCCGAATATTGGGTGACTGAACAAAAAGCACCCCGTAAAGTCTCCGACGCTAATTTGCCTCCGTCATAACACTTTAGCCCAGATGTCGATTATTTATTTTTAATTATTCGACTGAAGCTCGCTCTCACCTTCTGAGGCGCGCCCTTCGTAATGTCGAATAAGCTTTGCCCGCTCGAGCGTTGCTATCGAGTCCGGTACAAGGTTTAAAAATTAAATTAAAAATACAACTTCCAAATCCCCGACTCCCCCGCCCAGGGCGCCAATAATCCTTGTTACCTTTTAATAAATAAATAATTATGGAAACGATCACAAAGTAGGATAAACGTATAAAACTAATTCCCAGTCATTATTATTGAGTTAATTTTTCACAAACAGGTGTTCTAGCTTCATTATGTCTGCGTAAGTATTAAATAAACACCTCATATTATTAATATACTGTTGCGGCGGTTAAATGTTATTGTAAGCGGCGGATAAATATTACAAGAGGCTAGCCGCGCATATAAATATTATGTAATAGGATTCATATAAAATGAACCGTTACTAAATGTTAACAAAAAGCCCACTAGGATTTTGATTCTCGACAAAGCACGAGCTCGATTTACTCCTTGCTTGCCGAATTAAGAAAGTATCCATCCGCGTGCCATGCGTGTAATTTTTGTGTATTTTTATAAAGCACCGCGTGTTGTGTAAAGCAAATTAATTAATAAATACTTACAATTATACCTAGCCAAAATATAAAAAGATCTAATACTTATTGCAAATATTTCCTTTCCACTTCTTACGAGCAACTTCAATACCAATCCAAAGTATTAAAACATTATGAATTTATGATTTTTTATTGTTACATTAATTGTTTGAATTTTATTTCTAATTTTTTTTTTTTTTTTTCAAATATCATGCCTGATCAAAACTTTTTCATTGTAATAAATAATTTTTTAATTTTAAAAAGGCATGCCATCAGAGGAAAAACTGCCAAATTCTGATGTTCGCATTAATCCAAGATTTACGATCAAGTAGTCAAGAATTCTTTTTCTTTTGTTTAAATAAAACTAGTTTTTTCCATTAAATAAACAATGCATCAGAAAAGTAGCCTAGAGACTCGAGGAGATTTAATCTAATTTTAAAAAACATTAATAGTATCAACTTTAATGGAATTAAAGTTGATACTATTAATGCTATTTTATGAATTTAAAGCTCGAACGTACGGAGCGAAATCTTCTACTTTATAAGCCAGTATTTCCTCTTGAGACCGAGCAACTATACAGTAAATACCGTCTATATATTTTATTTGACATTCGCTTCAACGCAAAATGCTTAACGAATTTCTTCAGAAGCGAAAAAACGAGTTTAATCTCAAGTCAGTAGAAAACAATATCGAATTAAAAACCGATAAGTTGACTTTGATCCGAACTTTGTTTTACAACTGAGATCCAACGAAAGAAAAGTGAACGAACCAATAATGAATTACCTTGATCATGAGCTTGAGGAGGGTGTAGCGCTCGAAGACGTTGCGCACCTGCTTGCTGTCGGTGTACTTGTGCATGAGGTCGATCAGGGCACGTTTCGCCGTCTCGTAGCTGCCATCCAGGCGAATTCTGACGGCGCGCAGTCTCTCGTTCGTCCCAATTACCTCCTCCTTAGTCTGTCCACCTGCGAGAAGCCTGGCTCAGTTAGCGTTGGCTGGTTAACTCCCCCGCGTCTTGTTATTTCGTTGGGTTCTTTAGTTAATTGGTTGATTATTATCGCCACTCTCGCGAGATTCATCGTGCATTTATCGTTCATTGTCTCCCTTGGGACTCCGTCATTATCAAGCGGCGCTTTGACCGCCTAATCACAAATTGACTTTCCACTCTGTCTTCATGCTCCAAAAACTCGAAATTTCCGGCATCTTGTTCGTGCGATTCATTCATTTACCCATTTATCTTTATCGTAAATTTTGTCAGCCGCGACAACACAATGTCGATGTTGCATATTATTGGATATAGAAAAAAAATGATGCCGGTTTACAAGGTTCAACCCATTATATCATTTTCCATCGTCATTTCGTGGTAACTCGAGCGACACTGAGAAACTCAATGATACTTTGAATTGTATGATGGATCTTTGCACACCTTCTCGTCATAAATTAATATTACTTAACTCGTTAGAACAATAATTTAGTAGTGTAGCCCTACACAGAACTAAGCAAATTGCTTCAGTATTGAATTTAACGAGAGAGCCTTAAATGAATAAATACATGTATATTATATAAAAAGAGTTTATATCTATTGGAGCATACCTCAGTGTGTTTATGAGGTTTTTTTTTGCTTCTGGTTTTTACTGTGGGGAGGAGGAGGATCTTCGGGAAAGTTTTGAGAGAATATCGGATTGATCCAACGATCTCCGTGGGCCAACTAACTAAAATCTTCCCCATGAAGAACAAAAAGACCACTAATCATGAAACATATAGAACCTAAATAAAAAAAAAGAAAGAATTTAATGCGGAGGAGAAAGAATAAGACCACTAAAAAATGGTCTCTAATGCACAGAATGCTAAACTAGATATTATAAAACGAGGAAACACGGCTTTGAAATGTGGTCGAGGAGTTTAGAGGAGACTTTAGTTTACGCGTTAATGCTAAGGTTTAGATGAACTAATATTGATTCGCAATGATTCTTTGCCAGAGTCACTGCTACATCGGTGAGGGGACATAGTTTGGTTTTTTTAAGAATTTAGGAATTCTTAATAATCCATAGATAGTGGAGGAAAACTCGGAGGATTTTATGAAAAGCCAAATAGAGTTTTTTGAGAGTTCAGGGATTTGCCGAATTCCAGATAGGGATAGCATTGGTTGCCATGCTATGTATAGTGGCTTTAAAAGCTCTTAACATAGTATTGGGAAAAATATTTTTGTGAATCGAAAAGGGGCGTAAGAGATGTTTGGTTTACAAGTATTTTATTTCGAGTTGAGGTTATGTTGTAATTTTATCTCAGATGCCAATAAAAAATAACACCGAAATATTTAACCATTTTGCTGCATGTGATTTAATGTGCGCCTACCGACACTGGAAGGAGATGACGAAAACGATTTTCAAAAAAAAATAGCTTTAGATTTATTTTAGTTAATACTAAGTCTTCATTTAACTAACCAGGTCTGAAATGAGAAATTTATTTATAAATGAGGAAATAAGGGAAATAGTACGCAAAATGTGAAGAAGAAAAAAGTTACATTATCAGCATATTCGGTTACAAATTTGTTTATCAGTCAGAAAGTTCAAAGAATTTCACGAAAAGATTAAATAACATTAGTGAAAGTTTTAAAAAAAAACTTGTAAAACACTTCTAATTATTGGAAAAATAAGAGAGAAATAGCTATCAACTTTTACTCTGAAAATTCGATTGAATAAAAACGAACCAATGGTGTCAATCCAATAGGGAAGAAAATTATGATGAATAAGTTTGCAGATTAAGCTTTTGTGCAACACGTGGTCTAAGGTTTGCTGAGCGTCAAGTAAAAGCATCACAGTACTTTCTAAGGTTGAGTGTTTCGGCACTCTAAATTCAGTAAAGCGAACGAGTTGGTACAATGCTCCATTATCTCTACAGAAGTCATGTTGAAAAATTTGGTTTTTTACTTTTTTTGAAAACTACGCAGTAATAATAACTTCAGTTATTTTGCTGAGGGAGCTTAATAGGTTAATTAGTGTATAGCTCAAAGGAGAACTGGGTGGTTTGCCTAGTTTTGGGAGACATATATCTGAAGCTTCTTGCCAAAATGGAAAATATTGCGTAAGCATTATAGCGATGATTCGGTTTGAAAGGGCTACAAGAAATTTAATAGGAAGAATTTTTAAAATTCCGATTTACATTCCATCCTTCCCAAGAGCTTTCCAATTGAAAAAAGCGTTAATAAATGCATTTTAGCTCATGAGGGAAGGTCGGAAGAATATCTGGGGGTAGATCAAAAATTATTGACTGTGTTTGAAGCCAAATTATGGAATCTAGACTAAGGAGATGAAGAAAATGAAGTTGAGTATTGATTGCTGATATTGATAAGTCGTGAGGGACTTGTATGCATCAATTCCTCTAAATATTTTACATGAAAATAGTCAAAACATAGTAGTTGACCACCTAGTAGCTGAACAAAATACAATTACAACTAGCTGAGTTTGAATTGCGTTTGAGCTTATTAAGTACGATTAAATAGATCTTCAAAAAAGTTATATTAACTTTTGTTTGTAAAATGTATTTATTCTATTGTCTATTATGTTGCAGTATCGGTATCTGCCCAGATGCTAGCTATATACATTTACCTGAGACTATAAGGAGGTATACCCGCCTCGTCTGTGGAAATCCTAAAACATAGAGATATAAATATGCGACCGAATGTAATTTAGAGAGAGTTTTCCGTTGATCTTCGAGAGTTAATCACGATCGGTTAAACCGTGTCAATGTTATAGATACCTCAATATATTCATATATTATTTATTTATTATATTTTAATTCATTTTAAATTGATATCATTCACTAATCAAAGCCCATCCCATAATTTTGGGAGCTCTGTCGGGATTGGTGTAAAGAAAAGTGTGAAACTTTTGGAGTGATAAGTTCCAATAAATAAAGTGCGAAGCAGCTACCGAGAAAATGTCACAAGACGCCAGACAAATCCCAATGTTTTTTAAACGACGATGATAAGCTGAACAAATTAACGGTTGTCCAGTTTAAAACAGAACTGAAAAAACGTAAGTTTAAGGCGTCAAGTAACAAAGATGAATTAATAAAACGCTTCATAGTAGTCCTTAATTTGGAAAGAGAACACGAGAAAGATGACAAAAATCACAAAATCGATGTAAATGACGATTATGACGACGTTAATAACGACAATCAAAATGAAAATGAATACGAAAAGGGAATCTCCACGGTTAAAAATATTGAAGATGAACGAACCATAAGACCAGTTGGTTTTTCGAAATAAAAATAATAAAAAGAAGAAACAAAGAAACGATATTCCGCTTACATTTAAAGATGTTGAGGCATTTTAAACAATTTTAGTGTCGATAATGGTAACAACATACACAACTGGATTCAAGAATTTGACGAGATTTCCGAATTATGTTAATGGTGAGGCGTGCAAAAAATTATGTATGCAAAAAGGCTTTTGACGGGTTCAGCGAGACTGTTCTATAAATTCGAAAGAACCGCGAAAACGTGGGAAAAGTTAAAGACGCCACTTGTAACAGAATTTGCCAATACAATAGAAATTTATTTGGTGCATAAAGAATTATCAATGAGACAGAAAGAAAAAGATGAAAGTTTCCGAAAGAAATTTCTATCTATAAGATGGTAGAAATAGCAGCAAAAGTTAATGGGGAAACGCAAGGTATTATCCGATATATTAATTAGGGAGTGCAGGATGCAGCAGAGCCAGCAAACCAATTTTATACGGAGTGAGAACTATCCGTGAATTGAAGGAAAGTACTTTCAATACGAAGCTTTGAAGAGAAAAGAGAGGATGAAAATGAAAGTCTTGGAAAAAAAGCCGAAGCAAGACAAAACGACAGCGAAAAAAAGATGCTTCAACTGCGGAAGCAAGTTACACGTAAGCAACCAATGTCCGTCAAAAGGTAAAGATTTGAAATGTTTCAAATGCAACAACTTCGGACATATTGCGGAAATGTAATGAAAATGTATTGAAAAAATTATGCGTCTGCTTGAATAAGCGTTCGACTAGTAAAAACAGTTTTAAAATGTAAAGCAAAAATAATTATTTAATCTAATCTAATCTCTTTTTCTCGCTTTCTTTCTCCGTTATTATCGGCCTGAAAGTGTTATCGTGACCAAAATATATCACGTGTAAATTATGTTTCACGTGTATTCAAAACTTGTCAAATAATTTAAATAATCGATCGTTATTTAAAATGTGTTTGTTTTCAAGGTTTTTCCTTTCAGCATATTTAATTAGCTTCGATCTGGCTCAACTCGTGTTTTTGATTAAGCGTTGATTCGTATGAGTTTCTCCCAACAACGAAGATATTCCCGGCAAAGCTTTTGATTTTTTCATTCGATAACATCACTTTAAAATCCATAAAAATTTTCGTTTAGCGGATTGAATACATACGCATTAAAGAAATTTTCATAGGAAAATTACTCATTACCGCATAATGAGGATAATCGTGAAATAATGGTGGCTTTTTACGATTACGCAAGAGTCACCCTGAATAAAAGTTTGTTTGTTCTTTTACACTTTTATTTACAAAGTTTAAAAGAACGTGTAATTTTTACATTTATATTTATGAATAATTAATTTGCGACAGAACATGCGCAATATTTAAGAGTCTATGAATATTAGCAACTTTAAAAAGCCATGACTTTAATCAAATTAAGTCTGAAGTTTATTGGTTTTGTTGCATTTTTCCTTGTTCTCGTGCGTTATCGTAAAACTAATAAATAAACTCAAGTAACTTTATATTTATTTAAAAGTGAAAGTGAAAATTAAATGATTAAAGCTTGGATTTTTAACTGTAATAAATCAAGGGAATTACCCGGGAGGGGGGGGAATTATAATTTTGTTCTATGGTTTGAATAACTAAGGGAAAAATATTTCTTACTTGTAGTTCCCTCATCTTTGACATCCTGGACAATTCTTCGAACACTCTGCGTGAATTTACCCACAAGATTCGTGCTCGCTGAAACACAAATTTGCAATTTACTTTTAAAATTTGGTTGACACTGTGAATACACACAAATTAATTGATTAACGTGAATATATGGATTGTGCATCACTTTATAATTGGCTATTTTTAATAATCAACCGAATACCTCATTACTCGAATTCGAATTAAAATTACAAATTGAACGATCAAAGTACATTAATTTACATTTCATAATGTCGATGTTCGAGTGCTTATACAGACATGATTAAAGCTCTAAAGAGATTTATCTTTAGCTAAATAGATTATATTCTACATCTAAATCGAGAGTAAGAGGGAACATTCAAATGCCATAAAATCCATCGATCCTTCGAGTTTTTTTACTCTTTTCTTGTTTTTTGTATACAGCAATGTGTCTTTATAGTCGGCTTTTTGCGTTGCCTGGCAGAGCTCAAGCCTAAAAAAGGTCGGTGTAGTAGAAAGAGGCCTTTTTTTTAAGTATGCAAAAGTTTCTAGCTGAAAGGAGAATAAACCTATTCTAATCGGGAACACATCTTGAGCCGTCGGGGGTTGTAAAAGGACGATGAGGAAGGACGGCGCGGGGGTGAGAGTGTTGGTGCTAGTATGTGACTCCCGAATTGGCAAGCGGCCAGCCCCATCAGGAGGGATTTACGTGTTGCTCTCCTGGACTCGCACTGGCTTTCTTATAATTCAAGTGTTTGTCGTCCTCTTTATGGGTCACTTTATGGGTCTTGTAGTGGTCTTCCGTGATACCGCCAATCCCTTTCTACTCTTGACCGTACGTATCACATATTCACACTTGGGCCTATTTGATCACAATGTGTATAGGTGTTACATTAAAAAAGAGGGGCGGAGAAGGAGAGATAATGAATATCAAATATCATTAGCAAATCACATTTTATTATTTATCCCGAGGTAATAAAAGTCTCTCCTCCAATAAAAATTTATGTCATTAACTTGTAAAATGAGATTTACAATTATTGATGGAAAACCCAGTAGCCAGACAGTTTGAAAAACAGTGGATTTCTCCTCATTACCTGATTGATGATACACCCGTTCATTAAATGTACTAAAATGATTATATGAAGAATTAAAAATAATTTATAAGGCAGTATCTTTTGCATTTTTGCTAGTTGTTTAAAATATTTGATAAAAGTCAGAAAAAAAGTACTTGTCTGAAATATTATGATTTTTTCATATTACTCTTCCCGAGCATCAATTTGATTAGATGAAAGCTGAGAAGGTATTTTTCAGCGTCAATTATCTTTTTTTGAGCACTTTTTTTAAGTACGATGAAAAAAAGAAAAAATAAAAAAAAATTGAAACAAAAGGTAAACTTATGACGGTGATTAATCGGAGAAAGGGGAAGAAATTCGAAAAACAAAAAGCAGCAAACAGGGTCTCGTCACAAATGTCAAATTAAAACTTTCAACTGTAAACTTTGAATCAGATAAACAGAGAGCTTTTACTTTTTCACTCAACTAACTTTTTACGATAACCGAATTCCGCATCGGATGACGAGGAGCTAATTCTCGTCAAACATTCAATTTGACAATGAACACGACTACTCCTTCAAAAAAAGACGAGGTGAGATTACAAGTTAGCAGGCTCTTCCTCGTCTTATCTCCTCGAACATGGAAGCGGCTACCGGGACTCCGAGGCGGTACGAGGCTCCGCCGTTTCACCCTCGTCGGTCGCTCGGCGCACGAGTCCTGGGATGCGGCGACGTGGTGCGACGTCTCCGTGGCACGGATGGAAAGGTGTTTTTCCAAGCGCGTGAACACACCCGCCTTCCTTTGTATGAAGGATCAAACGTATCGACTGCAGCTATGCGGCACTCGGCCGGACAACAAATCACCTCTGTCAGAGCTAGCCACCCCCGCATTCCAGCTCCGTTTTCCACCCCCGTGCTCGCTTTTTCGACGGCACTTTCCAATTACCCCGTAGCGCGCTCTATATATCTCTGTCTCTCACTCCTCTGTTACTCCGTCTACATTGACGCGCACCCCAAACCAAGTTCAGCATCACTCAAAAAATTCACATTTCTGCGACTTTCTCCCAACAAATACACCAATATCTCTCTCAAACTTCTCGTGTTGCACAAGACGCACGAGAACAAGAGTTGGAAACTCGAGGAACAAAATACAACCGCGCAATTAATTTCGTTAAACATAACCCCATTAATTTCATTATCGGACATTTCATCTGATTTAAATTTTGATTTTCATTTCAATATCAATTTCCATTTTAATTTCAATTTCAATTTCAGTTTTATCCATGGCATATAAAATTCGGTTAATTTATAAAGCTCATTCGTTCACATATTGGCTTGTCAACATTTTAACACCAGGTATTACCAGAATTATTCAAACAGAAATGCTTCCGAATATTCGAAAATATACATTCAACAAAATTTTAACTTTTATTAATTCTTTTTTTTGATAAACTCGTGTCTTTACACTTGATATCTTTGATTCTCTTTTCAAAGATGTTAAAAGCAATTTCAAGCACTTTTATATTTATCCCTTTAATAAATACTGTGCCTACGGTCAGTTATACTATTCAATGTTTAAAAATTTTTTAAACATCTATCCAACTTGTTTAATTAATTTAATTCCAACTAGCGAAACATGCTAATGGTGGTAATAAGAAATACTAATTAGCAAGAAAAGCTTGTTCTAAAAAAGTGCAAGTCTATGAAATGTATTACATTGAACTAATTACATGAAAGAATATGTATGAGCTTCAAAAAAATTAAAAATTATCAGCACAAAATAAAAATAATATAAATACAATGAAAAAATCAATCATGATAATTTAAACATATAAAAAAAAGAGAGAATATTACTTGAAGAAACAAAATAATGTATAATTTTTATACAAATATTTGTCCCCTTTTTAAAACAGATTTTATAGGATATGTGGTTTTGGACAAGATTTGCTCCAATTGTTCGTCTTTTACTCAGTTGCATTTTCGATTGCTTTTTTATCCATCTGTTTCTAGTATCAGAAGAGAATTTTAAAAAATAAAATGAAAAAAAGATAAAAAAAAGGGGAAAAAGAAAGATAAATAAAAATCCAACCGTTTTGAATTCGTTTTGAATTTTTTAAAACATAAATCTATAGGTGATTATATCATTACGTTTTGTATGTTTTTAATAAAATGATTTTTTATCTTCTTTTTATATATATGTAATTTGTATTAAAATAAATAATTAACATAATTTTACTTATGAAACATTGATTTGTTTTTTAAGTAAATAAAAATATTATTATGACACGACTGAAAATTTTTTATAATTTTTTATTGTTTTTTTTAATCCTAAGAGATGAGAAACTATAAAACTAACAATCATAAAGCAAAATCGAACATAACAATAATTAAATGACAAAAAAATATTCTAAATTCATTTATTTAAAAATACTTGGTGTATTGATTTTTTTACGATGTCAATATATTTATTTATTTAATTTTGTATTTTTTGTACCGTGAAATGAAATACACGTAAATTAGTTTCAGTTCGATGAAATAAATAAAAATTTAATGTTTCAAGAGTTTTATAAGTCGGTTTTGTATCTGAAACCATCGATATAAAAATAAATTTATATTAATCCATTTGTTTAAGATGATTTATTTTTTATTAAAAACTATTTTATCTTATCAATACAATATTTATATATAAATAAATATTTCACTAATTAATATTTACAAAAGTGTATTTATTATCTTTAATTCTCGATTTTAAATATTAAATGAAGGAGGAAGAATGTTTAAATTCATTTAATTTCATTCAACATCAATGTTGAATTCATGATTATATAAATTCATTATTTGATATAATTATTTCAAATTAATAATTAATAAAGATGAACATTACTGTTACAATTAAATTTTACGTTAAATGAACGATTCTATAATGAATGTTTACTCAACTAAATCTTTATACATACATATAAGTTTTATATGTTTTGATATAAAGCTATAAAAAATTTTAGTATGATACATTCAAAATAAATGGAGGCATAAGTAAAAACTTGTATGAATATTAAAGAGTATTGTACTTTTTGTACATGTTTTCATAATAACTTATTTATTATTTTTAATATAAAAAAAGACGCTCCTTATTTAAAACTCCAATACTTGCACTCGAACTGTCAAAATTGTGAAATGTTGGTACTATTTAGTTTGTAGTATATACTTTATTAGTTTGTATGATTTAAATCTTTTTTCTCGGAAAAAGAAGATTTTTATAATATCATAAACTCTCTTTTAGCATTGAATAAGAAAAGTAAAGTTAATATCGTTTTGGAGAGGTATGAGATGATCATGAAATGTAGGAAAGTGATGATTATTTTTGGTCGTATTGGAGTTCGATTATCGAAAAAGGTTAACTATGCATCATCGAACCGCGAAATCCGATTACGAAGGTTGCAATGCTGGAGCCTTCGGATGATGTTAAATCTTTTTCCTCGGCACTTTCAAAAAATTTTTTTTTCGTCTTCGACTCCAGTTCCTCGTGCATAACAGTGCAAATGCAATTGAATTTATTTTCATAAATATTTTCATAAATATTTTCATAAATGGTTTTTTCGCCCATCCAATCATTGGCGCTAATTGAATTTTCAAAGAGAACATATTTAATCTGACATTCGTCTGTATTTACATTCAATTCCATTAAAACAAAACTTATACCCCAAAGTATAATTATTAGATAATCGCTGAAAAATCCAATAAAAATACAATTTGAAATCGAGTGTGACTAATGTTTTTGATTAATAATTTCACGCACTAATGTTAACTCTGAGTTGAAGTACATAACACCAAATGAATGGAGTAACTTTTTCAGTTAATAGCTTCTCCGAGGGCAGACAAGAATTATTAAATTTCTCAAAATTTTATTAAAATCTTAGTGAAGAAGCAAGCGCTTGCAATAAGTCTAGATCCCCTCACTTTGGTGCTTGGAGAGCGTTAGAGCTTAATTTTTTCTTGATAATTTGGCCTTCTTTGCCCTCGGTAGATCCAGCATAAACATCGAGGTTTGGAACGTGAACTTCTAAATCATAATTAGCATTTCTAAAAATTCACACCGATACTAATTTTATATTTTTAATTCATAAGAAATAAAAAATATTTACTATTGCGCAACGCAATAATTACTCGAGTTTTATAATATTTACTTGTGTTAATCTCATTAAAATTGCTTGTGCTTTTGAGAACTCATTTCAAATGGGGACCAATTCACTTAAATAGTTTAAATTGTCAAGGCTTATAACGTTGAAATTAAAAATTCTTGGGGTATTATTACTTATCCGAGTAAAGTTAAGAGGAAATGTCGGACGCGCTGTTGCCGACACAACGAATAAAGGAGAGATGCGAAGAGGAAAATCAGATTGAAATGGGCGTTATTGTAAATTTGTAGCTACGAATTTGAACTTACAAGGATCGAGCATTTGAATATTACTTGAGCTTATGTAATATTTCATATCACATTATGCTATTGCACCGGCATGTCATTCTCGAACTAAATAAACCTCCACTATTTTTGGATCTTGATTAAATCGACCAAAGAACTCTGGGTGTGCATTTGGCTGCCTCCGGAACTTAATGGAATCTCTTTTGTGCACTTGTCATTCTATTAAGTTGAAAAAATAAATAGTTGTTAAAGCTTTTATATCGATACACCATTGAATCAAATTGTGGCTCGAATTTAATTTCGAAAATGAGCGCTTCAAAGTAGGTTGCAAAGAAGAAAAAAACATGCGGAACGAGCTCACGTACAAAACACGGTTGCAACATTTTATGACGAGGTGCGAAATACCGATTAATAATTAATGTTTCATTGAGGGTTCACTTTGGCCACTTTGTCGCGGGATAATAGCGCATTAATTAAATTGAGTAAAATCCGTACAGTGCTTGTAAATTTTTTATGTGGCGCGTTCTGTCGGAACTTTTTGCGGTAAAATTTTACCGTCAAAAATGGATCGAACTGTATTTTTATGATCTAAAATTAGTCTCTTTTTGAACACGTGAAAGCCTTTAAAAGAAGAAATATTAGGAAGATTAAGTAAAAGGAAGAAAGTGAATTTAATAAAACTAAATGATACGATAATTTATTTGTTTAAAAATATTCTTAGATAAATATGTGCTTGTTTAACTCGCAGTATCCAAACATCGTTTAATATCTCAAATGATATTTATCAAAACAAATTATTCATAATGATAATAGTAAATTTATGAAATTATTATAAAAAAAAAAAATAATTTTTTTTTTAAAACTAGGCAAGATCAACTATTCATTTTTAATATTGCATTTTGCGATACCAAAAATATTGTTATTTCAACATTTTTTTCAAAATTCGTTAATACCGAGACTATAATAATTTTCCAAGAAAAATAAAAAAAAAGACGCTTACTTGCTGATAGTGACTGTTGCACACCACTACAGATATATCCATCAATATACATTAATTAACTCGCGATTTAAAAATATTAATTTATTATTTCCTACGTTGTTTCAGTTGATTCACATTCATAAAACTTGGCGTAATTGTAAAAAGTGCAAATTGATTTTTCCTTTACAATCCATTATATTTCAATAAAAAAATTTTTAACAAAGATGTCTGAATAAAGTACAAATATTATCTTTAATTGAGCCATAGTAAAGTATTCCGATAAAAAATAAAATAACCATCAATTGATTAGTACGTGAAATAATTTATGGCTTCGGTAAATTGAAAACAGGAGTGCGCATTAAATAATGAGCGCGAATGGAGCCGTTGACAAAAAGGCCAAACGAGTTTGCTTAGAAAAGTTACAAACCTTTTGAATAAATAGTATTGATATTGTGTGCATTTAAACGGTATTTAAATGGCCGTAATCCGATAAACACATTTACCGGCGATGTAAAAGTTTTCGAAAGTGGAAAAAGAGACGATTAGGAGGCAAAGTGCCCGGAAGCGCACACGAAAGCTCACGAACAGTAATGGCCAACACGTGTGAACTCGAGTTTAGACTCGCCCCTGATGAAGAACACATGTTCCCGGGATCTGAGAGCCCGCCTCATTTCTTCATCCGAATAGATCACCAGCAGAGGTCAAGCCCCCTGATTGCACCAGAGCACCGGTATGTGACCCGCCAATCCTCGCCCGCAATTACCGAAGGGACTCTGCCAAAAAGCCCGATTCCAATTGCGGAATTGCTTGGACCGTTGTTTTTTCATGAGATTTTTATCGTCGAGCAAAACAACGGCTAATGAAAATTGAACTTGCGCGTCTTCTTCTCCTTCTCGGCTAATAACAGGCTTTAAACTGTCTCGTTGCGGATTCCGGATTCACATGCGCGCAAAGCTAACGACGCGAGATAATCAGCTTTGATGAAACAATCAAACAATCATAAAGAATTTTTTTAATTTCCCAGAGCTTCCATCCGTACCTCTCTCATTTTTAATGGTCCCACGCGCGTTGCAATTCATTGTGCACTCCCTCGCAAACCTCATATTTTTTTTTCTATTTTCGTCGATGGCCCGCTATTTATAAAGCAACTTGGATTTACTTATCCCGGCAAACAAACTAATTCCCGCCAAAGCAACTTACAAAGCGGCGTCATCTGCTAAACAATTACTTTTTATTGCCCGATAGATGATACGTTAACGAGTTTTTACGTGGAAAATCTAATTATTCATCAAAATCTTTCGACCTTGCCAACGATCATAATTCTAGATAAAAATCACACTTGCACGATCGCAGTCCCTCGCGATTCAACGCATCGACGGAACAATAATGCTAAATGCTAATAATAATAACATCCTGCCTCGGTGTTGTGGTACTGAGTCTTATTTCTAATTAAGGTGGAGCATCGATCAGCTCATTAATAGCGAGCCTTGCCTTTGCTATGCTTTGCTCTATTAAATTTGACCAGCCATGCTCAAGCACTTCAATAAATAAGATTTTTAAGATTTTTAAAGATGCAGGAGTATTTATAGAAGTTAGGAGGGAAATAACACGTGCAAACAACTCGATCAACAGATGCTACCGTAGCTCACCTTCCAATCCTCAAACATATCTGAGAATTATATTTTCTTTGATCGGGCGATCTAATTGGGCCGTGCAATTTTTAATCGATACGATTTCAGGCGAGTCTCAGAAAATTGCGGAAAATTTAAGATCAATCGTTAATTTATTTTTAATTATATTTGGATTACCAAGTTGGTCTGAATAAAGGGCTCTTTTTAATTGCTCAAGTATCTCGAATGTAAGTATTTACAGTAGAATTAAAATTTTATTTAAACGTCCGACCGAGCGACGAGTTTATCTTTGATGTGGAAAATGCGTTAATAAATCGCTTATAAAAGTCCAATCCATCGGTGCAAAAATAAAAGACAAAAGCGAAAAAAAGGAAATAAACAACCAGGAATCGTATAGAAATTGTTGCAATCGGAGTCGAGATATGAGAATGTGGGCTAGTCAAATATTTTTTAATTTGAAAATTCGTGTCCCAGTGGCAACGGAGCTGAGAATGAATGGCGAACTTACCCGATCCACCCGATTTATTTTTTATTTATTCGTAAACTCGCTCGAAAATTTCAATATTAAAATCGTATAAAGGACTCGAGAGCATCGGTTACCTTTGCCAAATCAACCTGCTCGTTTATATTTATCGATGAGGCATAACATCGATAAGCAAAATAGCCAACCGATGATTATAGGAAAGTCAGCATATGGATCGGAGAATCTATTTGTATAAATTGAGCTCGCGGACGAAAGGTTTTCCGCTCGGGGTTTATAATGCGTCAATTGCTTTGTCCGAAGCTAAAGCTATTGGCGTCGTGGAACGGACGAATCAGAAAATGTGAAAAAATGACGCCGTAAGTGAGGAATTTCCACTCACAGAGTCGACGCAGCATCGGTGAGTGTCGTAAAAAATACCTATCCAAGAGCGGGAAATTTATGGAAATGAGGCTTACTCTCTGGTGCGATTGTCTAAAATAAGAAAATGACATATCTCGGTGCGAGTGCGAATCGGAATAATGGACTCTCGATGATGTTAATTGCCGTCAGTGAAGAGAGGATCGCATCAATTCTCCCGGGAGCTAGATGAGCTTTGTTCGAGGATAAGAGGGCCGGAGAGGGGCTAGACTCTGGTTGGGGAGGGGTCGACCGGGGATGAGCGCCGCTCAAGTACAGGCGCGTTTATAAATCGCGAGGATGTTCGAACGCGACGACGTCGAACTGCCGAAGGTGCCGAGCCTCCCGCGTTCGCGACCATAAGCCTTGGGAGATGCGCTTGGACAGCTTCTCCACGGAAACGAGAGTTCAGTAGCTTCCCTTGACCCGGAGCACCCTATTCGGTGAGTCCGTGAATTTTTCTTCTTTCTTTTATTCCCTAGTATTCTTTTCTCCTCTTGAGAGCGTATTCTTAAAGATTTCAAATGTTAAAGAAATCTTGCTTTTTTCCCTCCAAATTTCAAATGTCCCTTTAATGCTCAATGTCCGACTCACTTTTTTCTAAACCTTTTTCCAATTGGTTCTACTCAACGGTCGGCACGAGACAACCAGTCTATAGCACTTTTTATTAATCAGCATTAACTCAATTCAAACCTCCAATTCTATTTATTTTATTCTTCTTTCATTTACCACCGCTATATTTAATTCTCAAATGCGAACATCTAATCTTCTACTGATAGACAGACAGACAGACAGAGAGACAGAGAGAGAGAGAGAGAGAGAGAGAGAGAGAGAGAGAGAGAGACAAATAGAGAAAAATAGGGGGAATTTTTTTTCTGATAAACATTGATTGTCGATTTGCATGTATTGTAGATCAGGCAACATTTGATTTTAAATAAATAACTAAAGTTGAAATATACATACGATTCTCTATTTTCCTATCCTCATAAAAACATCTTTTAAAAATTAAACAGAATTTAAACCCCAAGTTTTTATTTACTTTATTATTTATTGTTTTAATTATTTGATTCTTGATTTATTATTGACTGTAATAAGTGATTGTAATCTCAAACATTTTATAAAATATATGAAATACAAAAACAAGGAATTCCCCTAGCGGATTGTTATTTTCAGTTTACAGTTTTCGATCTACTGAAGTATAAAAATTTTTACAACGACTTTAAATCTATTGCTGATCGTCTCAACAAAAATTTAATAATAATCTTTGAAGAGCGCAACACACTAAACAAATTTTCGGTATGTTCAACCATTTTCTCATTTTTTTTAAATATGTAACTGCAAAAGTTTTAATCTTCAACCGATTTACAGTAAAGGAAAAACAAATTAAAATTAAAATCATGGCTCGCGGAAAAATCCGTAGCTGCTTGAAACATGGACCCTGATTATCGATTGGTCCCGTTAGTCTAGATCACCGGTGATTTAGCACTCGCTGAATCACAGAAGGAAGAATAATCTCTGATGTAACGAGGATTCCCGATTTAACAACCGTGGTCTTTCGGTGCATGAACGCCCAAGGGTCAAGGATAGAGAATCGAAAATGATTGGGTCGCGGTCGAGCATCGAGCAGTAATTAACGGGTCTGAAACTCGGCTAAATAACAAGACAGAAATAAATATGCAATTTGCGTTTTTCCGCGACAAAATAATTGCCCATTGTTTTAACATGCAAATATTTCCTTAGTGACCTCATATTTCTTCTTCTAGTTTTTCCTTGCTGTTTTCCTCAAATATATTCTATCTATAGGCTCGTGGATTTCATTAATTTCCCGATATTTATTCAAATGCCATAAACGAGGACAGTCATAAGCCGGTGACAGACCTTCCATACTTTTCACCTATGCATTTACATAAATTATTTTGCGATTTAGAGACATGACTTTAATTATTCGCGTCTCTGGTAGTTTTGAAGAGTCGATTCGCAGAAGATATTAATAATATTTTTTGCGAGTCGAAGGAGATTTTATTTTTTTCAGTTTCTTCGTGGCAATTGTTATTTAAATATTTAATGCGAATCGGTATTTTAGTACTGTTCTTTATTGGAAAATTTTTTTTACAAGCAAAATAATACTCCATGATTGCATTTTTCGTTTGAAAGTAGTGTGCCTTTTAGCGAAAATTCGCTATAAAGTAAAAATGAATTGATAAGCGAGCAATAGAAATAGCACACAGGTTCAATAGGTAGACTCAAGGCTATTGTATTTGCAGCTTAATTGGTGCGATAGTGGATAAAACTCCCGTGAGTTAAAAGGGAGTGAGCCATCTCTCCGGGTTTTCGAGTCGCGCCATACTCTAAGGATATCGAAGGCGCGGAAGGGCGGACGCGGATCGCGATGAAGTGCAAGTGCTCGGGTCAAATAGTGATTTTCGAAAGATGCTACGAGGAGGAGAAAAAGAGAAGCGGACGCGCGCGCATCCCGAATTATGGAGAGGGATAGAGAGGGATAGAGAGAGAGAGAGAGAGAGAGAGAGAGAGAGAGAGAGAGACAGAGACAGAGAGAGAGGGAGAGAGAAAGAGAGAAAGACAGACAGAGACAGAGAGAGAGGGAGAGAGAAAGAGAGTGAGAGATGAGGAGGTTGGCGGACGTTTACGTCGGTCGATTTACGTGACGACGTGCGCAGTTAGACGAGAGACGATGAAAGTCCAGGGAACGCCTGAAAGGGTCATGGGGATGCAAGACGTCGAGTTCCCTTACATCCGAGATTGGCGAGTATGTTGGGCATTCATTCTTTTACAGGTACTCGTGAGTTTGCAATGAATCGCGAGATGTTGGCGCAAAGTCAGCCTTGGAGGAGATGCGCGTGGGCTCGATCCCCAATGGGACAGCTCAAACAACTGGAAGTACTCGGGTGTCGCATCAAAATCACGCAAAAAGAAAAGGAAAGTCGAAATAAGAAATGAAAATCCAATTTGGCACCGTCATTCAGCTTCCGTATTTGCTATTAATATCTGTGATTTGCATATTGTTCTTTGTTATCGAGGTGGAGATTAAATAGAACAACGGAGCCGATCACTTATTAGCGAAAGTGTGCAGCCTAGACTTCGCTCACGATCCTCGACATCTATTTATTAATAAGGATGCCCGGGGAAAAAGAATAAGGATATACGTCTCCAGCTCAATAACCTTTATCTTCGCTCGGGAAAAATGAACTTCCCTCGATCGGATTATCGTACTGATCTCTGATAGTCGTCGAGGCGAGTCGCGTCCTTGGGGAATGACTCGTCGGCTCGAATGTCGAGGAAAGAAACAAAAGCCTCCATCCTGCCGGTTACCCGACAAGTGAGTCAACAGATCAATCGAGATGCGGAATCAGGAGAAAAATTCCATGTCGAATTAATGATTCGAAGAACTATTTGTTAACTGCTGGGAGGCTGGGCGTTATTCGGGATTGAGACAAACGAACTTTTCCGTTTTCCGCAACTCTTGCACGATGATACTTACGAGCCTTTAAAATCTGTCCGAGTATACTTGACGGGAAATAAGCTTTGAGTTTTCCTCTGAATAAATGATTCCAATGCGGTGCTTTGAAATTCTTTTCCGAGACTCATTTATCCGAGTAAAAAAACCAACTCCCAGACCTCACCAAGGCACATGATACGAGTTTTCCGGCCTCCACTCATACCAATCGCTCAATTATTTAAATCAAAATCTTTCAGTTTACACCACAAGTACAATCGTGTAAAATAATGAGAATTGAAAATTAAAAATACCGACTCGATCACTTTAATGGCTTGGTCAATTTAATGAAAATCGATTTTGCCGACGCGAACAAAAATTTTGAAAGTGAGGTTTTCAATTTAATAGTAACATGATTACTCTCTCGCGAATCTTTAATTGTCATTCATTTTACGCATGTTAGACACATGACTACATACAATCATCTAAAACTTTATCTCAAACCTTCGAAAGTACTTGTATCACACCTCCGTCTTATTATATATTATATTCTATAAAGTTATGGTTCGTAAAAAGACTTAATGTAAAGAGCCTTCTTTGCCCATGAGATCCAGTTATTTTTAAAACATGTCGCGATGAGGAATTTGATCAACAGATGCACAACCAACTCAAAAAAATCTTCATGAAATCATATGGGAATAGTAAATATTTTTTTCTTCCAACGATTTTACATAAAATTTTTTCCAATAGTACCCAAAATGGATTTTCAGAGTAGAATATAGAATTACGTTTTATGCGCAGTTTGATAGCATTTTCCTTTAAAGGATAATTAGTAAAACCGAGTCTTTCGAGTGTATTATTGTAAACTAGACTGAAAAAAAAAGTCATTATCCTTATCGAGGCGAAAATCGGATAAAAACCCGACACTGCGTTGTCCCTTATTAAAGCGTAAACGAAGCCAAAAGAGTGCAGAGAACAATTGATTGATCCAGAAACTTAGAGGCTTGACAGAGGCGCATCCACCAGAGTAAAATTATCAACTCCAAGCATTATTTCACCTCGGGCATTTTCTCCTGCGGACGGTCCTCCTGGAATAACTTCTTTTTCCAGGAGACCGCGGCAACTCGGTCATCGATGCCACCGTGCGTATTCAATTCCGTTGAATCACCCCACATCATCATTCCATCCTCGTTCCTCCCCAGATAAGCACTTTAAAAATGTTTTAATTATTGCTGCGATTTCGAAATTTAAAGAATTTATGGAAGAGGATTCACGAATTCAACGTTGTGCTCAACGATGTTGAGCATATGTGTAAAAATAAAAAATATAAAACGCGATCGTAAATTCTGTGATCCCTCGAGTAAAAGTTGTTTTAAATTTAAGAACTGAATGTTTAATTACATTCTCTATCGACCATCCATATTTTTTATTGCATTACACACACTTAATTTATTCCTTGGGAATATTTTATTATTATTATTTTTGTTTTAAGTTATACTTCAATTTCAAGTATTTGATTTGAGGCTATATTCGTTAGTTCGTTTGTTTGCAATTTTTGTTCTTTGGAGTTAATTATTTTTTTAAATAAAGAACCGGTACATATTTTTTTATGAAAACTTAACATCATTCGCTATTTCCATACGAAATAATCTTTTGTGCATTGAAATTCATTTGATTCATTTGTATTATATTTGATAAGGATTTTAAAATTTCGAAAATAAACAAGAAAAGTATTTAAAAATGATTCTATCGACGAGGTTGGCTCGGTTATATTTCCGATTCAGAGCAACCATAAAAATGTATTTCGACGTATTAAAAATACTGTTCTTCAACAAAAAGGTCGTGGATTTCCCGCCATGGATTTCCCTGCTTTGTAAGAACCAACGTTGAAAATTCCGAAAAAATGACGCAGACACAAGTCACTATCTCTGATCTGTGTAATAAACCTCAAAAGAAGTCTGTATCAGAAATTTTGCTGGAAGCGATAACGTAGAGACTTGAGAACTCAAGTTACTCTCGGGAACTCGCGAAAATCGATGACGTAAGGGCATTTGTTGGTCGAGCTTAAGCGATTATCGCACAACCGGGCAAAGATATGCGAGGGCTCACCGCCTGGTGATAAAATCTTAACGGGAGGTCATCAGCATATACTGACGCTCGGATTCCATTTCGCGCTCGCGCGAACGAGCAAGCGAGTGATACTCGTTTCGGATTTTTATTTTCACACTACTTCGCATTCTCTCATCGACGGTCTCTGATTACTTGCATCGTTTGTCAGTGCAGCTTCTTAAGCTTCGCTCTAATCTCTCTTTCTCTCTCTCTCTTTCTGCCTTCCTTCCTTTTTTTTCGTACTAAATTTACGAGCCACCAAACGCCTCAACTCAAGTTCAAAGAGTGTTTGCATGACTCATTTTTTTATTAAGTCAAGCAGGACATTCAGATAATTTCATAACTCCCTTGGATATTTTAACGCCACTTTTTTTAATCCTCCGAGCTTTTATTATTTTTTACACACGTCGAGAGACTCAAAATTGTAAGGCTGCTTGTTCGTAATCATGGGATTTATTATTAATTATATTTTACCACTAAAGTTTTCTTCACTTGATATTGGCCGCTATGAAAAAAGTGTTAGCACTGTTGAGTGTCGCGTTTTTAAAATTACAGATTCCAATGAGTGCATTTTTCTCAACGTATCCATTTTTAAAAATTTCTTTGAGTATAATTTATAGTTCCTATTCTATATTTCAAATAGAAATATATGAGAGGAGATTGATAATTGAATATATTAATCAAATGCAATGATTGAAATTTAAATATCGATAATGTAAAGATCAAACTTGGAAGCAGTCATCTCCACTCTGACTTGTGACTAAAGTGACAAATAAAATTAAATATGACAATAAGAAATATATTACAGATATAAAATGCAATAATGTTTTTTGGAAAAAGGAAATAAAGATGTAGACACTTAGTTGCAGATTAAAGTTAATTATCTAGTAGTTTATTAAGATGTAAGTGTAAAATTTTAAATCATATATACACCATGTAATCATCATAAGTCATTATATTCCATAAACATAATCAATTAATAAATATATCCATAATTGTTAATTATATTTTTTTAGGATGTGACGATTGAATTTAAAAATAGAATTTTAATAAACGATGCATAATATCTGAAATGTACAGCGCCAAATACTTGTAAGTATTCACATTTAATAGCGATATCTCACGTTTTGTTTGGTTAACAATGAACCAAAAATAATGTTCCAAAATTTCAACATTTATCAATGTTATTTTTTGTGACTTATTAATATTGATTCAAACGAATAATAATTTTAAGTACAAGAATAAATACCCCTAATGTAATAATAAATCTAAAACTTTTCTCAACCAGAATAGAAAATAGAAGTTTTGACAACAATTTTAAGCATACAAAGAAAAATAATAAATTATGTTAATAATTATTTTTTTGATCAATTTATTATATTTTTATTTAATCGCCAAAATAATGACATATACAAATGTTAAATATCACGTACTTTTGAATTTGGTTCTTTCTAGTCAACATCCATGTTTATAATTAAAAATAAATAAAATTTAAGTGAATTATTTGATTACAGAAAACATTCGAACATGACACTAACTTTAATCACACTCTGGCTAACAGCTATAGTGGGAATATCCTCTACTTATTTTGTGAATGCCAATCCGTTTCTCTTTAAGCGATATCACTATCGAAACCCGCTCTATCAACTAAAAGATTTGAATAACCAAAAAGTACCACTCAAGGATCTATCAAGGAATGACATGAATAATTACGAAAAAATTGATGAAAAGTGGTTTACCTCATTGTCTTCTTTTCAACATGGTAAACTTTTTTGAAATTTATCTTCGTCGATTTCATTCATTTATTTACATTTCTTAGTAACTAGTATTTTTCTTAACCATGATTAATAACAATATAAATATTAAATTTTATAATATTAGTAACTATATCATTCATATATGTTCAAGATATTCCACACATTTCAAGACTAAAACATACCGATAATATTAATCCGATTTTCTTGAATTCGAAGAAACATAATACCAAAGATGCAAAACTAATTTCTTACCTAGATAAAGTAGAAAATGATTGGGGGAAAAAAAATTCAAGGGAAGTAAATAATAATGTTAACAACATTTTCATTCATAAGAAACATAATATCATCAATAACGATATCAATAACAAGTCGCAGGTTTCCTTTGTAAATAATCCTCAGAAGAGATCAAGTATCGCAATTGAAAATGATACTATTGTAATAGAAAAAAAAAGTAAAGAGCAAACAATATCGATTATGTCTCTTCAAGAATTATTAAAATATTGGGGACTTGATGCTTCAGACGAAAAATCAACTGTGCGTACACACAGAGGGGATATCGAAATAATAGATCTAAATTCTTCAAAATCTTCAGGTCGTGGTGATGTGCCAGCTTCATTCATTCATAGTGATTCTTTTATCTCACCACTAAGAAAAAAACGCGAGGTAGTGAATATATCAAGAAAATTACTCTGGGCTCCCAAATTGCCAAAAGAAGAGATGTGGGGATTTGCTGAAACTGATGGTTCAAGTAATCAAGGAAGTAATGAAAGTGATGAACCTAATAAACACAATAAACTTCAACATCTTAAAGGAAATTATTATAGGCAATATAATAATAATAATAATAATAATAATAATAATAATAATAATGACGATGATGATGATAATGATATTATGAGACAAATACAAGAGAAACAAAGAATGGAAGAAGAACATCGTAAAAAATGGGAGAAGGAAGAACAAAGAAGAGATAAAGAACACCGACGAAAAATCGAAGATGAACACCGAAAAATTGATGAAGAACAACGAAGACAAGACGAGGAACAACGAAAAAGAGACGATGAACAACAAAAAATTGAAGATGAGCAACAAAGAAATGAAGAAGATCAACGAACAATAGAATATGAACAGCAAAAAAATGATGAAGAGCAACGAAAAGTCGAAGAGGAAGAAAGAAGAAATCATGAATATCGACGAAAAATAGAATATGATCAGCGAAAAAATGATAAAGAACAACAAAGAATCGAAGAAGAAAAACGAAGAATTTACGAAGAACAACGACAAAAGGAAAAGAAACAACGAAAAAGTGAGGATGAAAAGCGAAAAAGAAACCATGAACAAGAAAGAAGCAAACACGAAATATTAAGAAAAAATATAGAGCAACGAAAAAATGAGGAACAACAAAAAGGAAAAAATAATTTAGAAAAGCAAATAAATAACAGAGGACGAGAAAAATTTTTTTCAAATAATGAATCTTATCATCGAAACCAAAGTACACCAGTACCTTTAAATAAAAATGATACTTATGAAAGCAGGTTAAAACAATGGCAACTCATGAAAGAAGCGCATGATAGATTAATTCAAGAAAAAAAAACAAATAGAAATCCGATGAATAATGAAGAAGATCAAACAAAGACAAATAGAGAAAATGAGCTAAAGAGATATGAAAACAAATCAGAAAATGAAAGAAAGTTACAAGATTACATTCGTAAGAATACTCCAATAGCTCTTGCAAATCGAACAATTTCAAATCAATTACAACTTCTTGATAACCTTACAGTTCAAAGTCGTAGAAGATTTCAAGATCCATATAATAGGTCAAATGAATGGAGGAGACCAATAGATATATCAAACAAAAACCTTGAAGAACATCATAGACGTCTTGAAGAAAGGAAACATAATTATCCTCAAAAAAGGATATTAGAAGATCAAGAACGTAGAAGGCAAGAAGAATATCTAAGACACCAGCAAAACGAAATCTCATCTCGTGAGAATGCTAGTAAGGACAAAAAAGTTCATAATAGAGAACAAGAAAAACAGTATAATAATCGAAATGTAAATCAGCCAATTAATGAAAGAACGAAAAATCTTGAAAGTGACAAAGTTAGAGGAGTTGAAAAACATAGGCGTTTATATGTAGAAGAACAAACAAGGGTTGTAGAACAACAAAATAAAAAAAATGCACAACTAGAGAAGATGAGCAATCAAGAATCTGAAAGAATAAATGGAAATCATAAAAACGAACATTTTACAAATAAATATTTTATAAATCCAGAATATTATAATGAATTAGAAAAAATAAGAAATAATAAGCATGGAAAAGTACAAGAAAACACAACTGATCCTAATAGTAATAAATTAGAAATTCAATATCAGCAGTCACAAAAAAATATACATAAAAACTCAAGGCATCCTGTCGCGAAAAACGGCGAAGAAAAATCAAGCAATGTTGCAAGGAATAAGCCATCAGAGTCAATGATAGCTGTTGAGAAGAAAGAACACCACAGAAGAGTCTGGAATGAACTTCAAAGACACGAAGAAGAGAGTCAAAGACAAAAAGAAGAGAGACAAAGGCAAAAGGAAGAGACACGAAAACAAAACGAAGCTATCCATACCACAGAACCAAGTAACTTTAGAAATCGATTTGATCAGAAAAAAAAACAAGAACCACAAGAGCAAGAAAAAGTAGGACCAGAAGAGGATAATATGCAAAGGTGAGAAACATCACAAGCAGAATTCTTAATGAACAATTTTTGGTTTATTAACTGATAATTTTTATCGTAAAAATTTTATTATAATACATGTCATTAAGAAAAATTATGATGGAAATGATTATTCATTTTCATTTAATATCAAAATTTCAAATTTATTTAATTTCTGAATTAAATGAATTAATGAATTTTGAAATATATCATATTTCAAAATTAATTATTATATTTAATAATGAAAATATTCAACAAAATAGATACTAAGATTATTTATTAAATAAAAAAAATATGAATGAAAAATTAAAAAAGTTTAGAATAATGCACTTGTCTAATATTATTATTAGTGGAGTTTTTTTTTTAAATAAAGTAAATTATGTGAGGTGGAGGATGGTTAAATATTTTAGTAATTTAAAATTCCTTAAACTTTCAGATATTATGAATTTAAAGAGAATAAGAATAGCCGACCACAATATCAAACAGATGAAGAACGAGAAGCAGAAGCAGAACGTTTGAAAAGTTTGCCCGTAAGCGCTACCATTGAAATAACTGATTTAACCAACTACGATGAGCTCAGAGGTATCAAGAAGCCAGAGAATATTTTTAGCAGATTCGGTGACAAGGAAGAGCAAAGCGGAAGAACATTGGTAAGACCATTTCAATAGCGGCATTAAATCTGTGAGAAACCCTTTGAAAGCGTTATCAAAGAAAAGCTGAAGCATTCGGATCAAGAGACAGTTGATCTCATTAAATAAATGTCTACTTAATGTGTTAAACACAAGATATTAAAAAAAATTTTTAAATAAATAAAAAAAATAATGTCGAAATTGTAAAAAAAAGCTCACCATACTCATGTGCAATCATTATTGTATCGTGATAATCTTGGAAGTCAATGCCAAGGAAAGGTTCATTGTGCATTAAATTTATTTTATATAAAAATTAAATTTACAAATATTCTATTCAAAATAGATATCTCATTGCATCATTGAGTAAAATTGCACCAAATAAGTAATGTATTACTTTTCTATTCAAAATAATCGTACCACATTGGTCAAATAAAAATTGGATAATACAATAATACTTATTTATCAAATAAATTTGAAGCTTTATTATAGCGGATAAAAAATATTTTATTATTAGTTTTATTAAATTAATTAAATATCTACATTAATAATTCAGCTTTGACACACGATAATCTATAACTAAACGATAAGTGTAGTTGCTCAATTAACAACGAATGATTAAGAATAAAAACATTGATTTTGCAACAGGACAGCGGCCCACACCGACAAGGAGTCGCAGTCCCCCATTTTCAACAGGGTCCACCGTCCAGGAGAAGACCCCCGGTTGAGAGTCCGAAGGTTTGCGTGTGGTCCATCGTGATTTGTTGCGATCAGTCCAAAGCCCAGGAAGCTGATCATCTAAGGAAATGCTTCGAGGCAACTAACTGCCCTGAGGCTAACTGGGATACCGACCGGTGCTCCGACGCTAATGTCCGAACCTCCAACAACGTGATAATGCAATTCTACCTCTTGGGTCAGCGCGCGCCATTGAATGTTCCACGAGTCACATCAATAAACTCGTAAACCCGGTCGGTTCATATAGTTGAATCCATCATGTAATTATAAAAGAATTGTAAAATAAGAAGTCACTCGCGCAGCTTTTGTTACGGTTAGAAGGTGTCATCAGCGTAACTGTTATAACGTTATTTTAAAAGAAACTTTTAATACTCGAATTCTTTCATATTAATTTGTTTTTAACGCTAAAACCTGCTTGATGTACCTATTTAAAATAGTTCATTTAACTAATTATCCAGTATTTTTTAACAAGATTTTTATGTTTGTCAGTAATAATTAATTGATATTCGTAAATCGTCTACTCGATTTTTGAATAATTAAAAGATCAAGCGTTACAATACTATGTATTACATAAACATATATAAAACAAACATGTAACAAGTACTTTATTTTGCGTATTTACATAAAATAATGAGTTCAAATAAAAACAGTCGAATTATATTATTACTCAAGTTTATATAAATGTGTTTTAACTTTAAATTCGAAAGAAGTTATATTATTCAAAAGTAAAACCTGCTACTTGGATAGATTATACACAAATGCACATAAAAATAGATTAGGGTTGCTTGTAAAAATAAATTAAATTTAACGAATTTCATTATCTACGATGCATATTTTGCAACTGATCATGACATTTTCAGGATCAGTTTGCTAGTTTTGCTCTTGTTAATATATTCACCAACTTTCACCAAAGACATAAATTTGACTAACAATTAGTCATAAAACACAATTGTCGAAGAAAAAAATTAGCAGAAATAACAGATAAAATTCAAATGTGCGTTTTAGAGTTATGAAGTATACTTCATGGAACACATAGCGCCTCTAATTAATTAAAATCCAATGGTCCAAGTTCGAAATCAGCCGAAAACATCAGACAGTTAATCTGGCGTACATCTCCCTAGCTATTCAACTGCGTTCCGGTTGCCGAAGCTGAGACGTACAATTGTGCAACGCAAAGAACTGTGTGCACAGGTTTGTTTGCACTTTGCATTTACATACACTCGAGTCCTTATCTCACACAAAATTCACCACCGCCCCTCCAACCAGCAACCATAGAACGTAAAACCACACTCTACTCTACACATTTGCCCCCTCCCCTTCCACTCGCATTCAAAATTTTGTCCCGTTTCCTTTGTCCCAAATCTATTTAATCTCGGGCTCAATGTGGACTTCCACGACCTTCGCAGACAACCACCGAGGGTGTAACCGGCGAAACTTAACACCCCCCCCCTGTTTTATTGATCCTAGAAACAATTATAAGCTGTTTTATTAATCCTAGAAACAATTGGAAGTGAATCGTTAGTCCGCGCTCGCTTTTTCCATATCCAGCGGACCAGGGCTGATGCCGAAAAGCAACAGGCGCTATATACAATTCAGGGTCACGGAACAGAATTAATCCACAATTTTAGGCTGAACTTACCCTCGGTGCGATGGGTCCCCGACTTTTTATCATCCTTGCCCATGCTTCCTGATTAGGCTCCCCTCAGGCGTGTCTGCTAGACGCACCTTTTCGCCTGCAACTAATTTTGTCTTGTTACTTATAAGCTTCGGAACATCGTGTTGGACGAGGATCGGGCAATGGGAAGAATTTCAAAAACAAGTCGAGCACCCTTTAATCCATAATCGACACTGCCCTTAATCCCTTTCACAGCTCCTTGCCCGGAGAACCGAAGACAAAGTATTTGGTTAGGGGTTTGCTGCCTTGGGGATGGTTAAACTCATCTGGGGAGGTCGTCAATACTTTATCTTAGCGCCAATAAGTGCACCTCCTCTAGGATTGCTCCCATTTGCAGTTATCAAGGTCCAAGGCCAGCTTCCATCCGGATGACCGTGGAGAGCATCGGTACCGTAGAGTGTCTAATCCAGCCCGAGAAAGCGAGACCGACTGAAGCTTCCTGCGCCCGAATCCTGCGCGTTCCGAATCCAGGATACGCAATCCCCACCCCCGGACTACCACACGACCACTGCCAACGCGCGTCGCTACTTTCGAATTGGTCCATGTCGCCAGCATCTCTGTATAGCTACCCCTTCATACATCCCTGTTCTATTCATATTTTTTCTTCTCTATGCAAGAACGCGCGACTCAAATGACTCGTCTAAGGTCTTGCGAATTGGGCATGTGAGTCTAAGAGTTAATTCCGACATATTTATGTAAAAATGTGAATGCTAGAGAAGATTAGACGGATTGAGCAAATAATTCCGAAGACTATTTTTCCTGGATTCCCAGAGGAATAGAAATTAAAAGTTCAACAGGAGCTTTTTCTGCGTTGCACGTGCTGACATCTGATTCTGATATGTCTTTCTTCAAGTTGAGTAATTATCACGCGTCGGTAATAAATGTAACGGAAAATTTGGAGCTTTACTATAACTACTGAAGAGAACTGCTTATTCTATAATTTTGCATTATTCTTTGTTAATAATTTATCTGATTTCCTCGTTTGATAAAAATTTTCAATAACTTTTTTTTTTAACTATTTGAAAATGTGACGTTTTAATTTTTTTATTATAACTAAGTTAAAGAATAATCCTAGTTGAATAAAAGGTTCTTTCATCAAAATCTTTTTAACCAATTTTAAATTTTTATCTCAAAATATATGTGGTTGTGACTGACTTTTACTCATTGAGAAATTTTAAGATTTTATGTGCATGTATATATATGTATATATATACATGCCCAGCCCTCTCTCTTTAGGTAATGATTCCGAGTCGTACGTCGGATAACCCGGAATTGAAACCTCAATAAACTAATCGAAGTTTGTCCTGACCATATTCTTATAGCACTATTCGGACGAAACAACTACATAAAATTGTCGGACACCTCGATTACCAAAAGTCGCGTGTTACATAATGCACAATATTATTGTATTTTCCCAAGTAATTTTCTAACAGATTTTCATCGCGTGATGAATATCGCCTTTATAAATTTTTAAAAACTTTCTTTTCTTTGACGGACCATAATTGTCCCTTTTTTTGTTTTGTTTATATTTCCGGTTTGCTACGTGTAAATTGCTCCCTGGAATTTTCGGAAAGTAAGTTTACAATATAATAGCATTTATTTCTGTTACTAAAAATTTACATTAAGTAAATATTAACCAATAAGGATAAATAAATAATTTGTAGTTCTTGTCAAATTGATTGATTTACTATTTGTAACAAAATTGAATAGAATATCTGATAGTCCATACGGAGTAATACTTCTTAACTCGATCATTCATCTAAATACCATATATTTACCGAAAATATTATGCTACTTACAATTAAAATTAATGTAAATAATATTTAAAGCTTGAATAGATATGATCTTTAAAGAAAGAAATGAAAGTCAAATAAGTGCTTCTTCGGGTTGTAAAGTAAAAGAAAAATAATTAAACTTAAAGTCTTACATATGTAAGGAACATATTGAAATGATCAAGCGTTAGATAAATAAAATTGTAGATATATTAAAATAAAATAAAGCAATGTAACAATATTCTTACAATTACTTATTCGTATGCGCAATTACGTTGGAAGGCGAATACAAACTGAAACTTAAGCTTAAACTTAAAACTATCTCGCATTGTTTTTCCTAATCTGTAATATTGTATTGGTAAAGATGGAGTAAACTTAGTTGGATTATAAACTTCAGGTATGCCTCGCATAAATATACATATTGCACTTGCATACACATCACAGGTATACACACATTGTAGGTATGTGTACGATACCACATATGTGTATAAGAATTAAGGAGAAAAAGAAATTTATACATGTTTATGCATAATTATAATTACACGTTCCAATATCATTATAGATAAAACTATTAAAGTCTCGTTTTCTTCATCTAATAAATTTGAACAATTGGTCGCATATTACAATAATAATAAAGCTAATAAAAATTATTTTAATAATTATTGTTTTATCGAAATGTGACATATAAATTAAATGAAAATTATAAAATACTTTTAACGTAGATATTATTATAAGATTTATAGTTTAACTATGAGAACATTACGACTAAATAAAGGAAATATTGTAACAGATGTTAGTGCTGATTCTGATACACTGTTATAAGATTCTGCAGTTTGCAAACAGGTAGATAATGAAATCATGGATTATTTATTCATAAAAGTTCCATTGTAAAATGCTTGAAATCAATAACTATAAAATTGTCTCTAATAAACTAATGCAGCTCCTGATACAAGGAAAGAGAAGAAAGCTGCAGCGGGAAAAATGAGTCTCCCTGAGAAATAAGGCCAAGAAGAAAACTATGAAAATAATTCTACGTGTAAATCATTGTTGTACCAAGTGGTGAGAGAAAGTTTATATGTTGCTCGGATCCCGAGGTTGCGCTTTACACTCCGATGTAGCTTTCCTTCCCTTTTCCGGTTTCTTCACAGAAAAGCACTCGTAGAATTTAATTAAGAATTTCTAGAGGCGTTCCCGCGACTTCTTGAGGAAAAACAAGCTAATCCTTTCGTCTAAGGCTCGCACCATATTATCCGGGTATACGCTCCACCCCCGCTGTCTTGGCCTAATTAAATTGAAAGAAGTTCACCCTGCGATCTTTCTTTTTCCCAGCACTTTCAAAATCCTATTTTCATTGAATTGCTAATTTATCCCGACATTGCCTATTGAAGAGTTGCAATGTATATATTTACGCTCATAACTGTTTCGCATATTTTCATGATTAGTCTGAATAATTAATTGAACTTTAACATCGTTACTTCTTCGCTATCACATGTTCATTAAAAATGAGCAAAAATATTTCTGAAAATTCTTGATCTCACGAATCCTACTTATGGTGCATAAAGGTCAATATAAAATATATTTTTCAAAATAATTGTCCAATTTGGCCCATGCTTCCTTAAAATAGTATTAATACTTGTGCGTGGAATTTTTGCTATTTGTAACTTTTTTTAAATCAGCGATACTTACTTAATTACATGTAAATAACTGAGTAAATTTAGATGCGTGAGCATTAAATTAGACTTGTAATAATCAATGCATTTCTCTCTTTATTCGAATTTATTAATTAATTTATTTTAATTAAATTGTACATTGCAAGTGGGATACTAAGTCTAAAAATAAGAAAATAAAAATTATTGTATTAATTACTATAGTATACATGGTCTATCCATAAAGTATCATTTTTTTTTTCTTGAACACTCTATTAATCATAGTAATTTCAAAGAGATCTTAAAATGTCGGGAGAAATTTTTTCTATTTGTCTTTTTTTTGTTTTTTCCATAATTAAAAACGGCAGAATTTTACTTTCATCTTTTTCTTTGAAGAAAATAAAAAATGAGTTTTTAAGTGGAATATATTTATTGATATTATACAACTCGAGTTTATATATAACAATTTTCAAAAATAAAAAATTGTTACACAGTAACAAAAATTAAATGACGCAACTGATTTTTAAGTTACAAATTTATTAATTAATTTAAAAAATTTCTCCGCTTCTAAAACTGAATTTTCTTCGTAATTTCACTGGCTACAATTCATCCACTGATATTATACTCTTAAAATTACGAATTTTTATTTATAATAAAAAAAGTATAAAAGTAGTTAGAAAGCATAACTGATATTCTTAAAATTTGGAGTGTTTAAGCAAAACTGAAACAAGGTAAAATTCTGAGATTATTGTTTAAATAAAACATTACAAATAGAATTTTTCAAAATTTTTTGTTCAATATTAAATTAGGAATTACTTATATATTGAACATTTCGCATAATATTTATTTTTTAATTCTGTATTGTTATGTGTATTTTAAGAACGATTTAATAAAAAAAATACGTTGGAGCTGAAATTTTGTTTAAATAAAGTGCCTGTAAATCAGTTTAATCTAGCCAAACTAGACTTTAAAAAAATGATAAAGTTACAAATTTTATAATTAATTTTAAAATGTATATACTTCAAATTTACTAGTCGGTATATATAAAAATGAACTTTTTTCTTAATTTTATTAGTTACAATACAATCATCCATTGACACTGTCATATTGAAATTATAGTCTTTTTATTTTATAACAAAAAAAGTAAAAAAAAAAATGCATTTTTTCTTTAAAATTGTTAATAAAATAAATCCCTGAATATTTGTAGTGGTATTTTAGAAAATAAGAATCTAATGATTTTTTTTAAGATTTTTCATTTATAGTTAGATGATTTATTTTTATGATCTAAAAAGTGCTCTATTTCTTGATCTATTATATTAATAAGAAAATTCAAATAAATTAATATCTGAGATACGTAAAAAGATATTTGAAAGGTTGCAGTGTTAGTCATATGCAGGAGAAGATAATACATTACAAAATTTTCCAATTACTCAAATAGTTTATCATATAAACTCCCCTCTGTGTAGATAAAAATCTTATCAAGATGAGATTTTACGAAAGTTGTTATACAATAAAGAATAAATTGTATATATCTAAAAAAAAAAAGCTTCTGCAATTCTCATTAATAATATATTCTATTATTCAAATAAAGAAATTTCAACTAATAATAACAAGGAACATGGGAATACGATCATTTATATGCTTGAAAAGACGAAGACAGTTTCATAACATTCCAAACGAAATTTGCAATGAGCTAGGATTGTTAATATATTTGTGAGAACCAAATAGAATGAAGAGTTAAAGGAAGCAATGGCAAGGAAGAAAACTACCCTCACACTTAGTATTCCATTTAGAAAGAGAGAGAAAGAGAGAAGAACATGCTTTCCTCTCTCTCTCTCTCTCTCTCTCTCTCTCATTCTAACCCCCACCTCACTCTATATCTCTCTCACGTACTTTTATTTTATAGCGCTATCCACTTTGTAACTATCTTTTTCTTACGTCACAATGTTACCACTCTCTCTAGTGACGTTGACTAATGCCAGATTTGGAGAAAAGATGTATGAGCACTTCGATAATGACACAATACTCTCAAACCGCTAACATCTTTACATAGTCTCAATTCATCACCTGTTGATATTTTACTTCTGCACCCCCACGACATCATCGTGGACACTCCATAAAATCTTTTTTTGGTCCTACTTTTCACACTTCCCAGGGTTCACTGCTTATTTAAATTTCATTTACTTGCATTAATGAACTGGCTTCCCTTTTGATTTTCCTCGTCCAATTATTCAGTCTCTATATCTCCAAAAATTATATGTATATCGCATATCAACACGAATATTAAATTGCTTTTTCAGTATACGTAATACTATTTTAATTAAAATACCAAATACTGCAATAAACATTATTTTTGAAAAATATTTGTTAATTATCAATCATTATAAACTAAATCATTCTACATGCAAGGTAAATTTTATACTTGCTAAGATTATTAATTGATTATTTGATAAAGTAATTAAACTACGATTTTTGATATTCAACAATATTTTTAGTATTAATATATTGATAATTTATTTACATGAAACTATTTTTGTTTATGTAATTCATTTATTTTATACATGATGTTAGAGAAAGAATTCATTCCATGATACATAAATAATTTTTTATTATATTTAAGTTCCAAAAAATATATGTTGTTTTCAAATTAATTAATAAAATTTTAACAATAAATTCACAAATTTTTAAGGGTTTTTTATTAAAATTTTTTATTGGTTAGTCGATAACATTACTTTGAATTGATTGATTTTAACTAAAATTTTAAATATTCAGTACAAAATTAATAATTTGCATGATTTCATATTAACACTTTAATAAAATTTGAAAATGATTCATGAATTACAAATGCATAAATTAGTCTTAATAAATTATTTTTGCAATTGATATTTATTATAAATACTTTTAATAACGTTAAATATCGAATTCTCAACGTTAAACATTCTAAATGATTTTCAACAATTCTATTAAATTTATTTAAATTAATGTCTAAAACAAAATATAAATAAAAAATTATAATGGTTGAAATGTGACTTCAATCATTTAAAATAATATTGACGCGTACAAATGTATGATATTTGTTATGAGACTAACAATTTATTTCAGAATAAAAATATAATTTTTAACAATAATTCAATTATAATAAAATGTTAAATATTATTTAAAAAGCAAACTTTTTATGTTCAATATAATACACCATTTCCAATAAAATTTTAAATATATTGTAATTTCCTAAACTGAATTCAATGTTTTACATTTCATTTATTTCCAAGGAATAAAAATGTGTAATAATTTGACAATATTACTCAACCAAAGTTAAATGACATATCCTTGTTTTATTATTAAAAGATATAAATATTTTAAAACATTATTTTTACATCAAGATTTATTATATTATCAGCAATATTTTATTAAATTAGTTTTATTAAACATTTAAAAATTAAAAGAGTAACAATATATCTTTTTATCATTTATACTCATTAAATTTTTGTATTTTTAAATTTCAATTATTTTTGCACAATAATAATAGTTTAAAAATCACTTAAAATACAGTAGCAATGATCTATTTACATATTCTTGAATAAAGTATATATGTTTAAATAATTTATAAGCGGAAAATAACATATATATATAATATTATCATCAAGTATTGTACAAAAATATTAAATTTAATAGATGCATAAAATTTAAATTTAAATAAATCAATATCTCAATTATATTATTATTATTCTTAAACTTTAGATAAAAATTTTTTTGTAGATTAATAATATGTAATGAAAACTTTGTAAAAATACATATACAACAAAAAAATTATTAAAAATATATTTAATTTGAGGCATAAAGTGTGATTGTGTCAAGGAAAATCTACAATATTTAACTGATTGTGTTTATAATTCAGAAATAATAATAATTCAAAAATACAAAAATTAATATTTGAGTAATTAATCCATTCATTGTATTAAACAATAATTGTAATTCATATCTACATACTATATAAATGTATATTTTAAATGTCTCAATCATATTTAACTCAAGAACTCGTAACTAAATATCTGTTTTCAAAATTAAGTTATGTTCATGAGGTTTTAACGATTATTATTATTTTTTTGTTTTTACTATTATTAAGATTATGTGTAATGTTTGGTTTGATGTATCAAATAATCAAACAATTTAATTTTATAATTACATCTTGTAAAATGTTTAAGAATATAGCATATAAATAAAATTTAAAATAAATTGGAGTTTTTATGTTAAAAATTTTAATTATTTAATTATTTTAGTTTTTAACTGTTTCTATTTGTAAGATAATTTTAATTTTATTTACTTAGTGCAAATTCATTCAAAATTTGAACTAAATTTCGATTAATTCATAATCATAGAGATGGAAATCTTAGGAATCTTCTATAGTATATTATTCAAATTTCAATTTAAATAAATAAAAAATTTAACAGATTGTTTATAAGATAATGATGGATTGAAAATAGTTGATGAGCGTATAAATTCCGCAGTACGACTGAAAATCGTACAAAGAAATTAAGTTTTAATTTTCTCAATAATTCATTTAAACAATAGACCTCCTAAATCTAAATAATCATATAATTAATAAACTAAATAAATAATGAAGCGTCGTAATTGAAACAAATTTTAATACAAAAAAATATGACAATTGTGTATATGTGATTAATTAATTATGTACAACTCAACATGATATGCATATTATCTAATACATGAATTTTTCAAAATATTAAAAATATTAGATAATGGAAATGAATAAAATTATGGACTATAATAATTATCTGTCGCTTTTTAAAGATAAAAGAATTTAAAGTCGGCATTAATTCTCAGACTTGATTCAATATATTAGTGAACGAGTGCATTTTGTTAGAAAAAAGATAATTAAGTATGAAGAAAGTTTCCGATTCTTTTCAATGAGATTAGTACAATTGAAATGAATCGCTATTCCTGTTAAAAGATAAGTTGATGGAAACACGACATGGGATGAACAGGTGGATAGAGGTGAAATAAAGTACACAACTTCTATACAACCCGTTTAATATACAAGCTTGAATCATATATTGAAAAGAACGCGCGTTAAATATACAACTCAAGTTTAGAAAGTACAAGGGTATCTCTGCATCTGTAACAGGCGAGCCTAAACATACATTACATATACACATATACGACGCATATTCTGAAAAAAATAATGTACACTATACAACTAGTTATTGAAATTAAATATTTCTCGAGCGCCCTGTCACCCAAAGACTTTTCCTGCGTTTTAACTGCGCTCGTCTACTCTCCTCTTCCAGTCAACCTGCACCAATGATTGACAGGAATTCTGACGATCAATAAAACTAGCCCTTCGGGGCAGGAATCGTAAAAAGGAGCGCCCCAAACATTAATGATTAAGTTAACGAATGGGAAAGACGAAGTGAGTGCGAGGTAATAGGACAAAGACATTTGCACGAGTTTCCTGAACACATTCTTCGTTACATCAACCACTGGCTCTATCTGTTATAGATTTACATGTTGTTTATTGTATCTTATAATTGTATTTATATACAGATGTGTGGCTGTGTCAGTTGCGGTCCATCTTCGCGTTTGTCGTTGGGATCTCATTCACAGCCATTTGCTTTGCTATGGTCAATTAGAAGATGTGCAATGTCTTGAATAGGAATTAAAATTGGAGCTTGCGGTTTTCTGAAATGTGATATACGTTCACTTGTGTAAATTGTTTTTAAATTGTGTATACAGAGAGAGGAAAAAGAGCAAGGGAGAGAGAGAGAGAGAGAGAGAGAGAATAAAAAAATTTCCAAAAAAGAGAGGTAAAGAGCAAAGACGAAATTGTAAAGGGTTTTAATGGTCCAAGCGTACGTATATAATGAAATAAAAATTTAATAATATCGAGAAACATAAATATAGTTATGTAAGTGTGCTATTGTCGAAGAGGACCGCAAAAGACCGTATTTTTTAAAACCTTATAATTTTATATATATAATATAATTATTTCACATTTAATAAGGCTTTCTATGTAAAAAGCCCAACATAACACTTACACTGACTTGTGTACATGTGCTGCTTATTCACATGCCACGTTATTTTAAATGTATTTGTCGACAAAATTAATATTTTTTGCCTAATGATCGTAATATTCAAGCTCCTGGTTTTTTCTCGTTATATAAAGTTACTTTACTTTTTAATTTTCTTAGACCATTTAGGTAGTAGTGCAAATTTTTTATTTTATTTTATTTTATTATTTCGCGCAAAAACTATAAAATAACTTCATTATGACATTTTTTTTAGTTCTCAATTATTTAAATCAATAATTTATTTAATTTTATAGATTATAAATATAATTAGCAACGATATAATCTATTAATTGTAATAATTGGTTAAGCCATACAAAGCTGCTTACTACCTAACTAGCTCACCTAAAAACTTTTTTTATTCCATCGCTAGAGCGTAAATATATTAATATATTTCTTTTATATATATATCTTCAAGCCTTAAACACGTGTATTATTCATTGGATAAAAAATGTGTATTTCAGTCTATTACGTTATGTATTTTTTGTCCATATACTACTTTGATTATATTCAACAAGATATTAAAGGCGTAACAAACTGAAAACACAAAGAAAAAATAAAATATAATTTCAACGGAGATGCGCCTTTATAACATATAATAAAATATTTACATTATACGTAATAAAAATCTCATGGATCCTGTGTTTAAAAACTTTTAATAAAGACAATTTCTAGCTCGAGTATTCGAATGTTTGAAAACTTTTATTGTATTCACCTATAATTGAACTATAAAAACGAAACCTTGATAATCGATTTTAAAAACTTGATTAAATTATAAGAATCAATTTTTCTTTTTTATCATTAAGATGCAACAATAATCTGTAATAATATACTAATTGTAACTTCATTGATTCACTAACATATAATTTCTACGCTCAATAATATAATTATTTCCTTCAAAATTTTATTTCAAAGATAATCGTCTCCTCTAACTTATTGTCGAATAAAGAGTTCGTTTGTAACAGCTTTCCAATATATAGGAAACATTTAGTATTTGATTGATACATTCATTGAAATTGCAATTAAATCAAAAAATGTCCACCGGTGCTCCAAAGCACATTCTATCTGATTTGAGGGATTCCATTATATTTGATAAACTGTTACTCAAGATATATTCGATTTGTAATCTTGTATATAATGTATACGTACTCTCGCACACGCAAATACACATGCAAATCTACAGTTGGTTTAACAACTTTTAGATCGCTATATTTACTTCAAATTTTACATTATATAAGTATACATCTAACGTATTAATAATCATGTTAATTGTAACATACATAATTATTCTTATCAGTAATAAACAGTAATATTGAAATTAATAATAATAGTAATATTTATAATAATAAAATAATATGTGTTTAAATGATTTACATGGTGTAACGCAAAATCTTTACCTCCTATCACTACTCGAAATACGTACCTATTTATAATGTATATAATGCATCATTTGACATATTATGAGCTTAATTTCCAACAATAGAGATCGTCGTGTACAGAACAATAAGATCGACCATCAAGTGTACTTTCGACAATTCGCTTACAATCAACTTTTTGATATTAAATAAATCTAATTTGTAAATTGTACATTACATAAATTGAAAAATATAGAAGATAAAAGAATGATCTAGGCAGTACCAGTAGAAAAGACTGCTTGAATGAAAAAATAAAATTAACCGTATTACTGTTTTTTATTACTTTACTTTATTTTTATCTCGAATTAGACTCCGAATGTAACATCGAGGCTCGGTGCCTCGTTAAGTTAAAAATGAATTTAATCAAAATTACACGTATGTATTAAACCGAAGAAGACGATGAGCACGATTCGATCCTTGGCAGGCTGGATAGGATAAATCGACCAGGTTTCACGTTCTGTTAGAAACTTCAATATCACGAGTGACATCATCACGTCGTTTTCTAATAAGCATGCAATGCAAAAACCGAGTCCTGGAGAATTGTCTTGTGATTCTGGAAGCATTATAGAGGACATAGGATGTGCTTAAGGAAAGGAAAAGGAGCATAAACAGTGAAGAAATAAAGAAAATAAATAAATTGTTCGTGTTGAACGGCGAACGGAGTTCCAAGAACCAAGGCTCGCTCTTCCATTATTCAATCGAAGGTAATTAGTACGCCTATATTGACAAACATTCGATTATTGTGTACGCATATGCATTTCGTGCATATAATGTGTTCTATTTGTGTATGGGTGTAGATGTGAGCCCACGCGCTGTAATTTTGTAGGTATTCATTTATTGTATCGACGATAGATTAGTCGTTTTCTCTTTTGTTTACTAATTCTATTAGAATTCGCGGTCCTTATTATATTGTTTATGCTCTAGATGAACACATCTAGTTATTTCACTCATTATGACGTATTGGTCTGCTCGTACTCGCTTCAGATAGTCCGCTCTCTTCCTTCCACTTCTTTTGTATTTTGAGCACCTTGTCGAGTATCCTTAAGTTAATATAAAATATGCATCGTCCTTATGATTAATTAATTTACTAATTAATTGTCTATGCACCTCGATTACACTAACATAGACTGGCATCCTTGAAATACGTATATCGTCGCGTTCTGTCGTGGTTATTCCTATTTCTTATCACAAGTCGCACTCCCCTCGTCTCACGGGACCGCCTTTCGTCTGAAACAAAAAGAAAATTACACTCATTATCTGCACGACATTTTTTGTTGTTCACTCAGCATTGACAATCTCCATTGCAATCAATTCGTATATTTAGCGCTTTGCATAAATTACTCAACATACATGTAAAATAATATTCAAATACCTTGTAAATAGAGCTGTCATTTCATCTGGAAAAATGTGAAAAATTAAAACTCAAAAACCCATGATTTATGACGGATTCGATATAGAATCTTAGATTGTATTATCTATGCGTTGTGTCCTTACTTTTTTTATGAGGATGCAAATAAAAAGAGGCAAGGCCCAGAAAAGCATTTTCGCCGCTGCTTTATTTAATAGAAATAGTAAATCGTAATTTCCTTGCTGATTGAATTTCATCGATATCCCTCGATCATTTTTTACCATGATTTACCAATAGATCTCCAGATCTCCGGTCTGGTTCTTTCCACTCCTCCCTTTTTATTATTTTTTACTAAAATTTAAGGATCTCTATATTTAAGGATCCAACGAACGTAATTTAATGATCTAAAGATAATTCTCTATTTTTACGAGCTAATCGACGATTTTCGAGGGAGAAAAACTGAAGATGAGAGAATGCATTTATGAACCAAAACTTTGTTTCATCAGTCAATATTTAATAGATTGAAGTGATGAATAATTTTTTTAATAGTTATATTGGACAGCTTTATTGGAGTGGAATAAGTTCATGGATGCTAGATATCCGAAGAAATTACTCAGACATTTGATCTATTTGCAGTCGTGTTCAGCTTCAAGGGACCGTATATCGATGGTGACAATCTGCGCTTACCGATAATAAAGCCCTTTAAATCCTTTGTCCCTTACCGAAAGTTCCATTGAGTCGAATGCTTTTTTATTTCAGCCCAATTCAACATTTTTCACTTTCTAAAACTTTTTACCTACACGTCAAAATCTATTGAATTCTCTTGCATTTGCATTAGCACAAACACTTTTCCAATTTTTTAAAATCACCAGTTGTGTGCCAAGTGTCAATATCAGGTGAATAAGTAAAAAGATAAAGCAAGTATTTTTATAACAATCGTAATGGAGACACTATTACTAATCTACTGATAATCACGATTTATTTCTAAGCTTCTATTTTTATTTTTTATGTCTCTCAAAATAACAAAACCTCGTAAAATGCATGTATTTAAAAAAAAATCAATACCTTTAACTTAAATTTTCATAAAAAGCGATTTAAAAAAATTGCAGGATAAATTTTGACTTGACAATTATTTATACTTACTTGGATGCTTTTAATCTATTTCAACAAGCATATTCAATGATCGAATAAAGTAACGTTTTGGATTAAAATAAAAATGATTTTTTCAACTGAGGATCTTGGCCTACTTCATCATTACCTTCTGATAATACAATTAAAAATTCTTCTCTAAAATTTTAATGACTACCATATTTGACGTAGGAGCATTAAAAAAATTTTGCAAAATTATAACTTTTAATTGCAAGACAAAGTTATTTTTACAATGGCGAAGGAAGGGGGATTTGTTAATGACAATGAACTAATAAAAAAACGGAAGGTTTTTTTTACGAAAAATAGTGCATTCCAACTCTGAAACGAAATCTGAAAGTAAATAATGCTTGACGCCATAACAACATGAACAAAGTGATTCCTCCATTGAATTAAATTTAGGCTATGCTCAGGAAAAAAACTCAAATCCTTTTTTCTGCTCGGACAAGCTCGAAGATTCATCTTTTAAAAATTAACGAGAATTACGAGCTACGGGAGCTGCAATGCTTTTTGGCACTGGCATAGTGGGACTTATTTACACGGAGATGAATGCCCCTTTCCTCCCTTTTTTCCTCTACATTTTCCATTTAATACGTTGCAGAGCCGCTGTTTAATAAAAAAAATTAAAATGTTCCGTTACCCATCCATTAGTAATAGTATTTTGCATTTTATTTATTTAGAATTTGAATTCACTGACGACAGTAGTCATAAATTTTTTACAAATCTCCACGGAAATAAAATTAAAAAAATGCTTCGTAAAAATATTGGCTAATTTTCAGAATGCAGCAGAGAACGCTTAAAATTGGAAAAAGAGATGGATCTTTTTGCATTGAATTTTAATTCTTAGCTCAAGTGACGCGTGTTTTTGTTAATTTCCATCATTTGTATTTACTCATAGGCAGTTCCCACCAAACATTTCTCTCGGTTCATTTTTTCCTCTTTTTCAAAAATTCAAACGTACATTACAATATTGTCCTTCGAATAGCAGATCAAGAGTTCACAAAAACATTTCTCTACTTCTTGGATCTAAGACACGGCTGGTAATGGAAATTTGGAAACGCGACACAAATTTTGAAGAAGTGGCAACGACTCTTCCTCGAGAAAATCGATGATTCGATAAAGCTGGTCCACTCCCTTCACTCTTCCTCGCGATTTTTATCAAGCGTCGATAAATATAAGTTGGGGGAGGGGTGAGAGTCGTAAAACGCGTAATAAATAAGAGAAGGGAACTTGGCTCCTCTCTAGTGCGACTCTTGATCCGGGAGAGAGAGAGAGAGAGAGAGAGAGAGAGAGAGAGAGAGAGAGAGAGAGAGAAAGGAGCGGGTCCACGTGGCCGCGGGCGAGGCTCCACGACGCGCCGTCGCGGCGCCAGGCACCCAGCGACAAGCGTGAGTCCCCGCACAGCATCCGGCACGGGATTTTTCCTCGGAGGGCTGGGGGAGAGGAGCACAGGCCTCATCCCGAGCCCAGGAAAATTATTTACCACGACACGCACAATCTACTCGATATGTTTCCCGAATTGCATGGACATTTTATGCGAGTCCGAAGATAGAAAGCCAAACGTATAGAAAAGCATGGAGATAAATGGGAAACGTATCGTTTTTCCGAGTGACTACAGAAAGTCAAAGGTACACTCGAATTTCCTTTTTTCTTCTTTGACGGGTTATCAGATTTTTATTAAAAAACGAGATTGACGACGCAAGTAATGAGGAAATCCGTTGAGCATCACAAGTGTATTTGCATAAAATTCGGTGGACTGCGAAGATGAAGTGGAGGGAGATGCATATCGTGCTTGAGGTCGAACTTTTTTGCGGATTCGTGATCACGAATACTTGCGAGGAATTCGTCCTAGATAAGAGAGCAGATTCCCAAGAAAAGAGAAAGACAGAAGGCGGGGAAAATTTTGGAAGTCGTATGTGTGTTCGTATTTTCATGTAGGCTTGCATTTATCGTATCTCTCAAACTCTCTGTCTCGGTGGATATCACATTTCGGATTGAGCGGATCGCACTTGCTTGAAATCCACTGCGGCAAGGAAAGAACAAAAATCATTTAGGTTGCCAATGTCAGTTGCAGCAGAGGCAAAAGGAGAACGTGTAAAAGAGAAAGGAAAAATAGAGGGGGGAGAGAGAGAGAGAGAGAGGCAAGTTGTAGAACTCACCCACCGCTGAAGCCGCCATCTTTATACCAGTTACGTCAGTATTTTTTAGTTGCCCAGTTCCAAAGTTTTTCTCCTCTAGTGACAAAACATTTCAAGTGTTCTCTCACTTGCACACAAAATCGAGATATATATAACCTATATACATATATATGAAAAGAAGAGAGAGAGAGAGAGAGAGAGAGGAAATCATTGCTCCCGCTAGTACTCTGAAATATTGAATGGTTCTTTCTAGCAAACGAATATTCTTTCAGTATTTTCTTTCTTGCTCTCCTCTTCGAAACTTTTTCCTCTTTCTTCTTTATTTTTATTTCACTATGAGGAAAATCTCTCCCGGCTACTTCCAAACCTCCTACATATTCTCCATTACATTACTCTTTATCGTTCCTTTTCTCTCTCTTACTCTTTGAATCAAGGGTTAAAAAGATTTTTGATCCTTTGCATGACGCCCGGACTTTCATATTCTTCCTGCAGGAAATTCCAATTGTCTCTCACTTTTTGTTTTTGCTATTTAAGGTATTCTTTTGTCTATATTCCGGCAAAAATTCGTTATCTAAGTAAAATTTACAAAATTTACATGCTTTCATTCGATGAATATTCATTACATTTTTATTACGCTTTTTATTATTTTACTTGTAAAGCTTTCCAGCAATTATTGTGAATTCAGAAATTTCATAATTTGAGTTATTTTTATTTTAACTTTATTTGTATTTTCAAGCATCACCTAGGCACGTATACTGATAGACGAAAACTAAATACAATTAAATATCCAATGTCAATTATTACACCACTATTAATAAATAAAGGCGAATAGTAATTTAAATACTAAGGCATAATTATTATTACAAAACCGTTAATATTAATGTCGACTATTATTTCTATAAAAAGTTACGGTTTAAAGAGCATCTGGGATGAAAGAGTGCGAGGACATTTAAAAAAAGTAATTTTGTCAAGGAAGTGGTGCAGCATGCAGGAACATGAGTAACTTATGATACAAGAACGTTTTGCTAACTATTCATGAATGAGTTAAGCGGCTTCGAGTGAAAAACTTATGGCAGCAGAGGAAGGCTGTCTTTCGCTGCGACGACGGCGCGAAATTGAGTTGAGCAATCGTGACAAAAAAGATAAGATTTCTCATAGCGATGACAGCGCAATTGAAATGACAAGCTCGCCCGAGTTACAGATAAGAATAATTAAAACGAATAATCATAAGAATGAGAGATAAGGCGACAGGAAAATTTTCGATAATTCCAATTAAAATAAGAATTTCTCTAGCTGGCGTCACCGAGGAGGAGAAGGAGGAGGAGCTTTTTTTAACTCGAACCGACTGCTACACTTGGACTGTACCGTGTGTAATTAGAATTAGTATTCGGTTAACTCTGTAACATCAAAATGGATAATGAGATTTGCGAAATTCCCAGGCAGCGAGAGTTATTAATAAATTCAATTAAATAATTATTTCCCATCCCCAGCTGCTCGGGGAGTGGTACCAAGTATGATTGGGCCACGAGCGAGGGTGAGAAGAGGGATGTGGTAAAGAAATGTATACTTGGCCCCTGTTCACGACAGTTTGTCTTAATATAAAGGGGAACCGGCAAGAAGTTGGCAAGTTCGATGCAGTCAGCGACGATAACTAACTTATAATGTGATTTATTTAATCGGTGCCAACTATTTTCCCCTGTAGCAATCGTCCAGTTTACGTCCAGTCGACCAACTCCTCATCTTTTTTTACTTATTTTGCTTTTCTCTCTTTTTACATTTATCTCTTATATCGGCCATTTAGACTTTCTCTCTTTTCCTCAAATCTGGCAATTTATGCCGAATGATATTTCGAGATATCTTAAAAAACTTATTTATGCTTTTCAAATATTATTTTTTATTACGACGTTCTTGAACTTGTTAATGCATACATATGAATAAAAAAAAAACGAAAACTTTAAATACTTTCGACGTACTTTTCGTATGTAATATATATCTGGAGCTTAACCAAGTCCGACAGTGCTTGGATTTTTCTACTTATATGTAAGCGAAAATAGCGGATTTTGCTCAAAGCGAGCATTTGCCGCTAACATTTGTAAAATTTATTTCTTTATAATTCTCCTAATAAAAAAGTATTACTTCTCCCTTCCATCTTAATTAACAATGAAAATTTATTGTATCAACTTGTAAATTAAATTAATTAAAAGCTTGTAACACGTGAAAAACGTATTTGAAGATACATCAAGTGATTAAAAGGGTAAATTTTTAGGAATATTTACAAAATGAAAGAAAATAATGGAAGTAAAGATATGAATGGAATTAAAAATTGTGGACGAGAACTGTTGTTACTGAACCAATAAGACCAAAAAAGAAAGAGAGCATGGAACTCTGATAAGGCAGGCTTACATCGATAGCCTCTGCGTTCTCTCGTAACTACTTTCTCTCTCTTTCCTTCTTCCTCTCCCAATCATAATAAATCTGCAATTCCCGTACATAGTTCTCCCTTTGAAACTACAGAAAATTTTGCTTATCTAGACGCGTAGACCAACCATTATTTATCAGAAAAATAATCCTCTTAAAAATACGACCTCCTTTTCCAACCTAATTCGAACTTTCCCCTTTGTTTATAAGTTAGCTGTGGGGTGGATCTTCGCTCCAGCAAACGGATATCGATGACAGCTTTCGCGCAGGAAACAGGTATATTTATACCGTTTTCTCAAGAACAAACTCTGCGACGAACGAACGCAACTTCATAAGTCATGCGAAACTTGGGAAAAAAAGAAAAAATTTAAGAAACGAACCACCGGCGCCAGCAAAAATCCAACTACAGCACTTTTCCCGTCCCATCCATAATATTCATCCTTTGATATTAAAGTTAGTCCTCGAGTTTCATTAATTCTACGGCAGCAACGTCGAATTACAGAGGTCATTATTAGATAGTTGAGGCCATAGCAAAGAACCCACACGAAGAATGAAAATAGCTGAAAAGGACAAAAGGGTGGAGGGCCGTTACAGCCCTTGAAAAACTAACGAACACTTGTAAGCCCTTATTAATAAGTAACATATTGACGAGTTTTTTAAGAAAAAGAGAAAAAGCTTTCATAACTTAGACAACTTTTCAAGACCAAGTAAGCCGAATGTTCGAAGATACAGAGGACACTTTAGATGAATTGTGCGTTACATACACGAGAAGATCAATTCGAGATTCGATTATCAAACATACTGAATCTCCCTTTGCTGATTCCACATTTTGCTGCGCTAAAGTGAAACTCGAATAAATATTACTCAGTGCGTGAAAACATGAGGATGTCGAATCATTGTTATCGCGAAAGTGAGGTCCATGTGGCATCGGGAAACTCGAAAGTCCTAGTCTCCGTTTCACCTAGACGAAGATCGCCCATCCCCAGTCAAAAACGTCAGAAGCTCAGAAATTATTGGAAGCTATCATATCGCGTCGTTGCAACTTCGCTGGTTACAAGGAGGTGCTTTCCTTGGAGAATTTATCGCCCATCACCAATGGCACGAGGGCGCTAGCGAGAAACGTGCATTCCTCTCGCAAATACATTTACTCCGGTGCGCCTAACTTAACACCCGCGACAGCTTCTTCCGGGGGAGGGACTTCGATGAGAACTCGGATTGCTGGGAGTGGGAGAAGTGATTAAGCATATCTGCGGGAATACATAAACGCTATTATGTAAATCAATTTACTATCACAATTCCGAACATTGAGAAATGATCGAGGTGTACGTGCCCATTCAAGCTGAGATTGACCGGATTTGTGTTTGACTTGGCCCGACAAGAAAATGCGTTGTCGGAAGAACATTATAAATGTAAAAGAGAGAGAGAAAGATTATTTCCAACTACTACCCATTTTTTATTATTGGTATTTATGCATTGACAATTACAAGGTTATACAAAGTAAATCGAATTTTTATAATAAACCCAAATTTTGAGCAAACAAAAATCACACGGTAAAATGTCTCCCCCGAGAATACGTATGTATAGTCGTCGGTGAGACACGTGTATAATATTATTCTTGGTTTAAAGTGGGTAAAAAAATTATTTCAATCGGTTAACATTTTGAGAATAACAAAATAATGTAATTTTAGTCACGACATGAACTTAAATCGCAGAACGTGTGAACAGATTAAGTTGGAATGGTTTCTCCGTCGATCGGAGAGATAATTGTCTAAGCTCGAGATATGGAAAATATCTTATCCTCGACCGAACGATTGAGCATCGACGTGAAAATGCGATGAGCAAATAGCCAACGGGAATTTATGTGAGGCACCAGCCAAATGAAAAGTGAAAATCCGACGAGATCGATGATCCATTACAGCGGTAAAGATGTGCAAAGTAAGGGCGAGACCCCTGGGGAGATTACGAGGAGTTTGGCCGGAAAAGTCGCTACTCCTGTCCTTGGGACAAATGCTTGTTTAGCGTGTAAACAGTGTGGCTGGCAGCTGTCAGAGAAGGCGGAAGCAACAAGTGCCCAGCGCTGGACGCCAGCAGCACCCCACGGAGAAGATGTCGCTTCCCCGTTCCCTTTCGGATGCTGTACTCATCGCTTTGGCAATGATACATTTTTCGCGCCCTCTTTCTTTTCCTGTAGTCCCTTTTTACTTTCTCCCGTCTGGGAATCTTGGCTGCTCCATTACTTGACAGAAGGATTTAAAGCTGCACTCTCACATCTTCTTACCCAAATTCTAAAAAATCTTTGGTGACTTTGGAGTAATCAAGATCCGAGTCTCGCGACTCGAGAACAGAGATTTCTAATGTTATGCCTTTAAGTACCTCGGCCATTCGGCCATTTTCAGAAACATCGTAGTACGAACAAAATGATTACGACAGATGGCAAATCATATCTCTTGATTCTAGATAAACATCGATTTATCCACATTTTCCAAAATCACATTGTCTTTACAATATCTTTGATGTACTATCCAACATAATAGTTTTTCTATAGTTACTTTTTAAAACTACATAATCAATCTTGGCTTTTTGTTTTTGCAATCATATTTTAAAATGCAATGCAACATTAGGAATACTCAACAATGACTAAAAGTAAATAGTGATTGATCAGTGTATTAAAGCATTAAAATAATATACCACAACGTGTTAAACTTACACTCGTTATCCAAAGACAAGAGAAGCAATTTTATGGATTACTAAAACAAAGGATTTAGTACTTACCATATGTCAATAATCGAAAACTAAATTTAATATATGAAAAATTTAGATTCTCTTTTAACGACATCATTTTACGTTGAATTAAGCGAAGCGAATATTTTTTATTGTAGGTTCAAAAAGATCTTTCTTGTAATTTAAAACAATAAAATAATAAAACTCGGATTTTATGGATTGTATAAATTAGCCATTGTTAAAAATTATTTGAAATTTTGCAATTTTAAGAAACTTGCCTAGTTTGAGACTTTCAAAAGTCGATTGACTTTTTCTTTAATACATTTTAATTATATACTATTCAAATAATAATATACTTAAATAGAGTTAGATTAAAATATTTATAAAATGACAACGTAAACAAATTAAATTTTATAATATAAATACCATTCAATTAAAAATTTATTTGCATTTTTCTTAAAACTATCTTTGCTTAAATTCTATTCCAACTTAAAAGTAAATTATCCGATAATTTGAATATTGAGAAAATCTTTAAAACATTGCCATTTTAACAATTGTCAATATTTTAACAACATATATTCGCTATACGAAAAATTTTATCTTTTTTAAACTGAAAATATTTTTTCTTCTACAGATACCCTGTAAACCTCTAGAGAATCAGTAATTTCAACCTATATTTTTTTGAGCTTCATGATATAATGATTATCTTCGCTTAGGAACAATATTATTTTTTTTTTTAATTATATGAAAGTATACATAGAGCATTTGAATATATTCGAGAAATTTCAAACAATTTACATCCTTAATTTTTTTCCCAAAAAACGTACTCCCTTTAACTATTTAATAAACATAATTCATTTTAAAGGGTAAGATATTTATTTATTAAAGTTTTGACATATCTTATGTGGATGTTAGTTTTATAGAGATAGAGACAGTATACTTAAATATGTTGTAGTGAATTTTTAAATTATTAGAAAAAAGAAAAATAGAAAAAAAGAGGCTAAAAATATATTTGGAAAAATGTATCTTATTTTTATTAAAAGTAAAAGTGAATGTAAATAGTTGTTGCATAAAGTACAATAAATAAAATATCCCTATTATACATAAATAATTAATAATTTATTTTATATATTTAGTTTCATGTAAAATAAATAAAATATATAAAATAAACACGTGTAAGATTTTAATGGTTATATTAGGAAATACTCGTACACATTTTAGTTCAAGCTAACTAATGTTTTAAAATTGTATAACCCTTTTGAAAATAAAAATTAAACCGTATTCCTTCCATTATTTTACAATATCATATTAATAAAATAAAAACTGTAATTAACAAATAAAAGAACATCATTTGAAAACGAGTTGATTCAGAAGCTTGATAAACTTGATAATATTCCATGATTTTTACACGTTTACTTTAACGAATAAAGCGCCTTTATAATTCCTTTTTCTTATGATCGACTTTCATTTTCTCGCTTTAAAGTCACAACAACCAGGAAAAGGCGTTTAACGAATGTTTAGAATTGGCGGAGCTTGCACATTAACCAAAGAAAGGAAGGGATAGTAATCGAGTGACTCTGACCGTTTGACGGCATCTCTGGAAACACCCGGTGCTCGGGTTGTCGATCGTCGTGAATTTCAGAATAATTTTCCTAGGAAGATCTGCAAAGGTGGCTCCTCGAGTTCAAGTTGAGTGAGATGTCGGCTGATTGACATTCGGTTATTGTAGTATTAGCATAACTTTCTCCCTATCTGCTCCTTCGAAGGTGAAAAGGGTGGAAAGCGTCAAATCGAATTTGTCTCGTTTACTGGAGCTGGTGAAAGGAGGAAAGAAAGTAGGGAAGCATCGCACCGAGAAAGTACAGCTTAAGAAGGTACTTCCTTTTCACGAATCTATTATCATAATTTTTATAAATCTAATTTTAAATTCCGATGGCTCCTGTCACCGGCTTTTTATTAAATAGTCGTGAGTAGCATCTCCGAGACGGGATCCGCAAAGAAAGGATCGTAGTTTCTGGGATTTCTCTCTCTGTTTTTGTCTCTCTCTCTCTCCTCTCCTCTCCCTCTCTCCGTGTGTCTATTTCTTGCAAATTCCTTTAATACCGCTAAATCAGAACTGTACAAGGTTGAATATGGAGCTCAATATGCACACTATCGCGGCTAGTTGAACTGGTTAGCCGGTGAAGTTATCCGAGCGAATGAATAAGAACTCAACTCGGACTGATAAAAGTGAGTACGAGTCTCCGGAGTCCTATGCCTATAAAATCTTTAAAACTCATGGTTTAAGAGTGAGACCATCCGAGGGAGGTTCTTTATTGGATTTTCTCTGAGGTGCCTAAAGATATACGGAAGGGATGGTGTGACGCGGTCGAGGGTGAGAAAGAGGGGAGGAAGAGTCAATGAAAGTAGGTCAGCGCCTGCCAGACGCTGACCAACCCCCTCGCGTACGCGTCACCGACCCCTTTCCTACATGCACTCCCCGGTTCATCCCCGACAAAATCACGATCCGAGTTGAGCTCTCGCGCCTCTACGGCGCCCGGCTCTCGAAGATTTTTCCCGAAACCTACCCCTCGATCTCTTCGCTCAACTGAGTTGCTTTTGAAAGTCATCGATAAAGTTGTTGGAGTAAAACTAGAAACAGAGGGACGATTTTGGCATATTTGTTCCGGGTTTCTCTAGAGCCGATATTGAAATAACGAGCATTGCTAGTAATAATAATTGTTTTGCTTAGGGATAGCCAACTTCTATTTTATCTTTTTCGGAAATTCGCAATTTTCATCTGCAACTTATAATGGCTACACCGACGCATAAATATGAAGGCGTTAACGGGAAAAGGTCGTCAAGGTTCTGCCGCCGAAGAGGCAGAGGAAGTGAAATCTCGTTTATCGAGGGAGGTAGAATATCGAGAGACAAATAGGCATCCGAGTGTGCGTTCCTGATGAATAATTCAGGGATCATCCGTATTTCTCTCGTCCTCTTTCTTTACCGCTATATATTTATTTTCATTATGCAGTAGCGCTTCCCTCCATCCCCCACTTTTTCTTGACTTGACTCGACCCTCCCCTACCTCTCTTTCGCACCACTCGACTATCTCGAAAATTGAATCACTAAAAATTCACTTTTTTACACTAGATAACCACTAATTTGACCAGTTAGTCAATGTCAGTGGTGCTCATCCACTTTGGCTGATGATAGGGTCAATGAAAAATTTATGTCCGCCACACCTAGTAATAGCCGTGAAAATCTCGTTTCTGCCGAAACATAATTGAAAATGGAAAAGTTTTCTGTTTAAGCGAGAAATAATACTACCAACTTTAAGCAACATAATCTACAGACTGTAATATTGGTTGTATTTCTTACCTATAATTATGTCCAATGTGTATACTAACTTATTTGTGCTCAATCGCAATCAAAGTTACCGAATTGATAGGCGTAAATCATCGATTTAATTCGCATTCGCAAATTTCATCGATTCAAATTTGAAGTTTAACTGCTTAATGGATAAAATTAATAAATTAAATAATGGTAAATACATTTTATTTGCATATAAATATGGTTGATTGCTACTTATTTTCTAATTCGTCCGATTCAACTATTTCAACAAATTAATATTTTAACTAAAAGAATACATCTTAGTCTAAAATGATTTCTAATTTTATCCAATAAACAAATTTTTATTTAATCTTTCGAATATACAGTGATAAAGAATATCAATTAAATAACAAAACGATGAAAATTTAATTTTTTTACATTTATTTTTTAAAAAAAGGTAGTTATAAACTTTAAAAAATACTCCATATATATGGAGTATTTTTATATAGTATTATATATATATATATATATGTACATAATTTTTAAGAAAGAATGGTTAAAATTTACTTTATTGATGACTTGGTAATAAAGTAGATTTCACATTTATTTAAAGTATCGATATTTAATTTATAACTCAACTATTTAAATAACTAAAATTTAAAAAATTAGAATTTTCAAACCATCGTTAAATGAGTGGAAAATAATTCTAGATAATTGAATGATTAACCTTAATTAAAATAACTTTACTTCAAATTTTTACTTAAAAGGATTTTTACTCGAAGAAAATAAAATACTCACTATTTCCAAATCTGTGATAATACCACCACATGCTCGCAGTACAATACTTGTCTTGTCTCCGTCCAATCAAATATCATCAGACTCATTCTTTCTTTCATTTCTTCTCTGTGTGGACACTAATTAGAGTTTATCGAAGCTTATAATTTAAACAAATATAAATGGTTACACTGAAATAAAATTCTAATTTTCCACTAATATTATACGTGCGTGCTAAAGCATATATAAATAGAGGTACAAAATTTTCATAAAAATTGCAATTGTAAAACAAATTGGTACACTAAAATAAAAATTACATTGTTTCTTTATGATTATTGAAATAAAATAAAATTTCAGAGTACTGCTGGGTCAATTTTAGGGGGGCGGGGGGAGCGCTAATAATAATCATAATAACGGTTTTAAAATCTTGAGCATCGCTCTTATTAAATCCTACGGAGATCGTTAACTCAAGGCCAAAAGAACAATTAATGCAAGCTTCCACGTGCTCAAGCGTACCCAGGGAGGCAACGGGAGGTAAGCACTTCCAACTCCCACAAGGAAACAGATGTACGGATCGAGTGATGAGGTGTCGGGAGGTGGAGGGAAAGCAACAGCAGCCGAGATGCCGAGAGATTCTGCGCAGCATCACCGACATTCCGCATTGACATTGCGAGGAAAAGAATCGTCGAGGCCAACTGGTTTGCGAAACCACTCCCATCCTCGCGGTCAGCTTCGCGAACTTCCCTTCTTTCGTCTCTCTCTTTCTCTCTCTCTCTCTCTCTCTCTCTCTCTCTCTCTCTCTCTCTTTGAGGTGTTTTTCTCTCTCCTGCAGGAGATGGCAATAAGATGCATCTGCAAAAAACCACGAGGAATCGTCCGGTTTTATCGAATTTTTTTCACGGGTCTCCAAAGAAAAAAACCAATCGACATATTTTGACCGGATTAATGCGAGTAGCGGTTAGTGTCATTTGAAAATAAAAAAACTCATTAATTACGTATGCTCGCACCTCCTCGTCTCTGCAGAAAATTTATAAAATAATTATTAAAGAGAAACTTTATACGTCTTATCGAGTCATTAGTACGAAATTATCAAGATAAAACCTTCTTTTAGATTTATCTTTTTAGACTGAAATAACGTTACAGAGTCGGGGAACCATAAACTTATTGATACACATATTTAAAAAAAAAAAAAAAAAAAAAAAAAAAAAAAAAAAAAAAAAAAAAAAAAAAAAGAAAGAAGACAAGTAAACATTAACTGTAATGGTTAAGCATATGATTTTTTTTTTCTCTTTATAGAATATAAAATATAACTTGTACAAAATCAAATAACCGTCAGTTGGAATGTTTTTCCTGCAATACATATCTCTTCTTGTGCTCCTCGAGATAAAGAGTTTTTTTTAAATAAATAATTCTTGAATTCGACAAGGTTAGAGAGTGATTATAATTGCATTGCAGGCGTTTTATTATGATTCTTTGAGGCGGGAATAGCGCCACGTGATAAGTCACTCTTCTCTATTATCATTCTGATAGTTTAAAGTGATTAAAGGATTATGTGTGAGCTCTAATGATTTTACAACTAATAAATAATTATAAATTTATGCATATTTACGAAGGCTATTTTGTTTACTACATTTTAACTATATTATCGAAACGTCTCATTAATAATTTTTTTTACACAATATAAACATTTCTGTACTAATCTTTGGGTTAAATTGTTTATGGAAAATAATTATTAAAAATTTCTCAATTTTAAAGTCGCAGTTATCTTATTTATTCATTGAATGTACTTTTGAGACACACGTTAAATATTGAATTCAAAATATATTTTCCTGTATTACAACTTAAAAGCCGCATATTACAATTTACAACTAGCATTCACCAAACCTGCACACCAACCGATCACGTATATTTAAAATTGTGAATGAGCAAAAATAAACCAGTCAAGCTAATAACGCACTCATCATTTCGAATATAAGACTTATTTAAGAATGGATGTTGAAAAACGTTCCTTGAAAAAGCTTCGGATAAAATTGTTGTAAATATAAAAAATATTGGAGTCAAACATCGAATTACTTACACAAGAGGTCCAATACAGAAGCGTTAAGATCAAAAATAAATTCCAAGGATGAACTTTGGGAAAAAATTAATATATTTTTCAAGAGTCTTTTTTCAGAGAGGCAAAAGTTTTCTCGCCAGAGTATGGGAAGCGGTGTGCAGTGTAATCGATTTTCCCGAGGCGTTGCCTGGAAACTGAAGAGAACAATTTGGGAAGCCCCATCCTCCGTGGTCCGATCGAACGATAATTGAGTCCATTTCGTCGTAAGATTTCTCCGCGCTTACTTTTTGCTCTTCTCTCTTCTCTTCGCCCTCGGCCTCTGACGCTTACCTCACATGCCCACCAATCAACCTCTCCTTTTAACAATATTTGTGAATAACATTTTTTACAACAGAAATATCTACAAGCGACTTATAGGTAAAAAATAGCGTCTAAAAGTGCAGTCTCCCCTGGTAGTCTAAGCAATAGAGCACTTTTTAGGTAATGAAAAAAAGCAGCTAGTGATGCATATCAAAATTCTTTAAAAAAATCAGTAGCTTTTTATTCTACAAAATGCCGCTTATCCAATTCAGAGGATTTTTTTTATTAACAATTTTAATGAAAAAATGCATTTTTTTTTTTTTAATAATATTTTTATTATAAAGTGAAAAGTCTTAATTTTATCAATGGGCGATTTGTGGCTAATCAAATTGTGAAAATAAAATTCATTTTTTCATAAAACCGATCGGAAAATTGGAAACGAAGAAATTTACGGAAAAATTGGAAAAATTTTAAATTAATAAAAAAATTTGACCCTTTTTTATTTTTTGATATTTAGAACTCTAGTTTTATGAAATTAAATTAATGAATATGCACTTCATTTGTAAAAAAATTTGGCTTGATCGGATTATTAGTTTGTGGGTAATACTAATGTTATTTAAATAATACAAAAATTAAATAAATTATTTCCAGCTCACTCTAGCAGACGATTTTACTTTTTTTACGGTTTAAAAAAATATAATTATTGCACAATAAATACTGTATCTTACATTTTGTAAGAATCGTTTAGATTGTCTAAAAAAATGCAGATAAATATGACCGAAAACGGCCGAGCGCGTGCAATTTGATGAGGAGTATGAAAAATGAAATGATGAATAATCCTTGGGGTTTTCCATATTAAAGAAAAATATCAAATATGATAATTTATTTGCCTATCATTATTTTAAAAAAATCTTTGTCTTCGTCACTGTTGTAAAAAATAAAAGTAATAAATTTATTATCGAAACACATGCTCAATACGTATCTTATCTAAATTTTACAAATATTTTATTTTAGTTCTTTTTTTAAAGACCGACGAATAAAATCGAATTTCTCGCATTAAAGGAAAGGTATTATAATGAATTTTTAAACTTACTTAATAATGATGTATATATTGTAATGTGATTATAACTTCTTTAATATGCATTGAAAAATACATGTCTCAGTCAGTTTATAATTGCGTGTAATAATGTGATAACTTTATGATATTTTAAAAAAATTCCGATCACAACACATGCTTGTTCATTTACATAAAAATTAAATGTACTTCATTTTATAAAATTATGATTTGCCACGTGAATTGAAACGGCTTAATTTTGTGTTAAAATCTTAGAATTATATATGAGACATAGACAGGTGCGCTTTTTTTAACGAAGCATAAACGTCTCTTTGAGAAATAAATGTTCGATTTTGTCATTAACGAGTCGAAGGATGCGTGATAATAGATGCAAACATCTATTCAGTGTAAAACGAAAGTAAAAAGTAACTTTTAAGGCATCACTTGAATTAATTAAGTAATTTTTGACAGAAAACACGTATATTAACATTGCCGAATTGTCAGTAGTTTAAGAAATAGTACTGTGTATTTGAGACGACACACATCACCAAAACTAAACTAATTATTAAGTACAAAGAAAGAATTATCGTTGAAAAATCTAGTGTTCAGGCTATTAATCTTAAGAATAAAAATATTTTCAATCTACCAGAAGTAGCAGTAGAAGCCACAAAAAAATAAGACAACCACTTTTACCTATTATTACCGACCCCAAGCTATTCGCGACAACTGCGCCCGTGTCTCCCAACAAATCTGACAAATTTTTTTTGTTTTTTAAACTTTGCCTCGAATTAATCGAAATAATCGTTTGTAGAATAACCATGATGCATCACTTTTTGTGACTTTTTAAATTTTTCTCCTTTCTTCTCCCGAAAAAATAATATTTCGCCTTTAAAATAAGAAATGTAACAACAAAAATCAATGGTAAATAATCATAACTTAAAGTTTTTCATCAAAAACTCAAACTAGAATAATATTTTATATTTATTGAAAATAAAATAAATAAATAAAGATTCCACGATGCGTTTAAAAAAGTTTGCAAAAATTTCTCATATTTTGTGTATAGATAAAATATTCAAATTAAAAAGAATGTCTTTCGTATTTAATGTTAGCAATTTAAAATTGGAACTAAATGCAGTAACTTAAAATATTCTTCTACAGTATTTGAGAATTTGTCATCTATCAACTTATAAGACAATATATTTATATAATACAGGGACTTTGAAAAATTTTTAAATATTCCAAAAATACAACTAATATTAGTAATTTGTTTTTTTAAGAGAATATAGTGTATTATAAATATCATTAAAGACATTGATATTTGATATAAAATGAAGAAAAAAAATTGATAAAATATTTCTAAGTTTGTGAAAAATTTCGATATCATTTTAAAGAAGATATGATTTCGTCTGTGTAAAATAGAAAGAAGACTACTGCGTTTTATCGGAAGGCATGCGAGTTAGTAGTAAAAGCGAGAAAAAGAGAGAGAGAGAGAGAAAGAGAGAGATGGAGTAGGAGATTCAGTAAAAGGGGACCCACTTAGCCAAAAAATGTAAGAGTCTGAAAGTCAGTAGCTATTCGGCAGACATCAGAGGCGCCAGCAGACTAACTTAAACTTCCACCCCACCCCCGAAATTCACATTCCCTGAAAACGTTACAAAAATTATAAAGTTCCGGGTAATCCAAAGAAAAGTGAGCTTTGCACGTAAAGCTTCTTCTTTTCTCTTCTTCTTCTTTTTTGTTACTCGATTTCTTCCTCAACTTTTATTTTGATTTCACACCTTCCTATATGTCCGCGTATTTTTTCAGACATCGATATCTGCCGAGATGATTGCCGGAGCGAGTAAGTTCATTTTCCAATTTTTCAACTGGGAAATCGAAGGATCGAGAAAAAAACAGACACTTCGAGAGTGTATTTAAATGCCTAAATTATATTTAACCAAATTTGAGACTCAATGACATAGGATTAAGGCAAGATTTGAGAAAACGAGTGTTGAATAGACAAAATAGCCAGCAAACCAACATCGAATGTCAACTTAATAGTTGTAGAATAAATAAAATGGAATAAAGGTAGAGTAGTTACCGGCAGGTCTTATTCTAGCGAAGTCATAGGACGTTGGCTGCTCGCTCGACATGGGTGGCATCGAGGGCAGTGGGGTCCACTGCTAGTGGACCCAGGAAGGTGACGCCGCTGGGGTTGCGGCGTTAGTCGAGGCGTAGACCGCGGCGGCGGAAGCTGCGTTGCTCCCGACCCCGGCGACGACGTTGTTCCCCTGGTGCGCTGTTTCCGCCAGTTGTTCGATTGCCCCGGCGCATTCGGAGTTCGGGACACCGCCCGCCCCCCCGACGCCCAAGCCCATCGAACCTTGCTGGAAATTTATGTCCAGCGTCCCGTTTATTAGAAGCTCATGCTTTATCACCTGTAGACACATCGTAATTTTGGTTCGTTATTTTTCCTTGGTACTTATTCAGAATTATTGTTAGCAGCAGGTTAACTGCCAAACTCCTCGACAAGAGAGCTTGTAATTTATCATATGCTGAATTATTCATGTACAGCTATTTCAATCTCTTTTGTTTTTCTCATAAACATCAATTATACATACTTCTACTTTTTAAAATTACGATGCAAATTGAACTTTAACTCGTTTTTATAACTCATCGGTATTTTTATGTTACATTTAGCAATTTTATCAATTACAAGTTAATGATATTTGAATAAAAAATACACAAATGCTCAAGACTCGTTTGGTGTTTGAGCATTAAAATCCAACCTACTTGTAATTAAATCTCGTTGCATCTTCCGAAGACAGCGAATTTATGCTTTTATCACATACAAATTTATAGTGCACTAATGTTTTTAGCTTAAAAGTATTAAAAATATTTTTACTTATTGACCCCTTACACGTGCTTTTTATAAATGCTATACAACATTTTTTTTTTATATTTGGCGTGGAATAAAGTATTTTGGACTTCTTACTTCATCAATGTCGCAATCGAATCCGTGTAATGTCTCGATGTTGATGTTCAGATCGTCGAGTAATGCGGTGTTGTTCAGTGCACCCATCAACTGACCCATCATCGTACTAGGAATCGGTGAGTCAGGGGGGCTGTTTCCACTTGTTACCTGGGACTGTACTTGGACTGTTGGTGTTTGCTGTTGAGGCTGTGACTGTTGTTGCTGCTGTTGTGATTTTTGCTGATCTGGATGCTGCTGCTGCTGTTGTTGCTGCATGAGATACTGATGAATTGTTTGTTGTTGACTGGTTAATGACGAGCTCGGTTCACTCTGCTGATACGATGGTGATATATTTGAGACGAGATTTATGTTTTGCTGCAAGAATCAAGTAATTCTAACTTTACAAAAATTTACTCCAGTAATAACAGGAATAAGTTTTACAAATCACTCAAAATTATGACCTTAACATAACAATTCATGAAAATTATCAATAAGTTTATAATAACCGAAGTCCCTTTCATATTCAAATCTACAAATACTGTCCAAGTATATTTTTGAAAAAATATGTACAAAAATGTAACGTCATTAATTAGTTCAAATTTAAAAATAATTTAACGAAAAAATCCAAATGAATCAATTAATTATGAACTTCCATTGATTTACTGCTAATAAAGGCTATTTTATTGATAAGGCTACATTAAAATATCATTAAATGTATACGTCGAAGGGCAAGGGACAGAAACAGAACCAACCATTTGGCAGGCACAAGGTTGTAAACGATGTAGTGAACATCTGGGCTGGTTCGTAGGTTGTGGGGTCGGTGGTAGGCCGTAGGGGGATGAGGTGGTTCTAAGGGTGTTGCTCCTCTGGTACTGGGCTTCAAAATATGAAGGTGGTGGACCGGATTGTTGTTGATGACTCGAGGGAGATGTTTGGTACATTTGGTAGGCAGGCACGAGCTTCATTGTCTCCGCCAAGCTCCCAGCTACAAGTAATAGAACAAGTGGTTTTTGGTACTTATTAAGATATTGTAAGCTAAGAGATAATAATATCAATAATAACAACATTCAAAAAATTATTTAGTAGTGATATCTGTCACCTATCAATTGGATTGAATTAGTCAATTCGAACTCACCAAGTTGTTCTGGACTATAGGAGGAAGCATAGGTCGGTGTCCACTCGGGCTCACCAAGTACCGCAGGTATGGGACTCAATCTTCCACAGGAGGAGGCGTTGCTTGAGGCTCGTGGGCTAAAGAAGTGAGAAAGTAATTAGTTGCTTTTGGTTTGCGGAGAGTTTGATGGAGAGTCGAGAAGGCAAAAAAGAAGGAGGCGGACAGGAACAACAACAACAATTGTAATAATAATAATAAATTATGTTGATGGTAGTAGTGATGGTGATGGTGATGGTGATGGTGATGGTGAAGGTAATGGAGATGATGATGATGATACGATGGTAGTGATGATGACGATGATACGATGGTGGTGGTGGTGGTGGTGGTGACGATGACGATGACGACGACGGCGGCGGCGGCGACGGCGACGGCAAGAATAAAAACGAAAGTCTAGAACTACAACGAGGCGAGTGAGTGTACCGAAAGTCAGGTGAGAGCTGGAAACTGCTGGCAGGATGTAACGGGCTGTCAGGGAAGAGATCGAGACCCTCGCTGACGCTGCTACTGGGACTAGGCGTGGCATCGGCCTGCAGGTTTCCGTTTCTCAGAGCCTCCACCTTCTTCTTCACTCGACCACGCCGCTTCTCGAACTTACTCGTCTCCATCGATGTAGCCCTGTGCAATCATTATTTCACTCAATCCGTCCACTCAGTACAGTCTACTTATTTTAGGCTTTCTTTCTTTCTTTCGGAAAAGCGACTTTTCACTTAGGAAGAGCATGATATTAAGCAAAACTGCGCTTTCTTAAGTGTAACCACTAAATAACACATTACCTTCTTCGGGCTGATTTTCCTGGCTTCGCATCGGGATTAATCATCCACCAGGAGCTTTTTCCGGTCCCTTCATTCTGAACCCGCATAAAGCGATTGTGCAGCGACAGGTTGTGTCTAATCGAATTCTGGAACAATGCAAACAAAAGACAACTTGAAGTTAATTCTTGGTGAAAAATGAGCAGACAAAGCATAAATTTATCTTAATATTTAACAAGAATAAAATATTAAATTTAAAATTTTAATAAAAGTAAATATTTTTTTAATTCTAATTTTTTACGGCGGGTAATCAAATTAAAAAATAAAAAAATTAAAGCCGATCAAAGCAATGGTTACCTCTCTCTTATTTTCCAGTGAAAAACTTCCTATAAACAACAGTACACACTAGAGGACGTAGGTGAAATAATGAAATAATATCAGATTTGTTCTGCTGTGATCAATTTTTAAATTTTAATTTAATTTAATCTTCTCTTTCTCTAACCAGCTTTTTTAATTAGCAAATTGAGGGTGTACGCGCGGGCGGTTTTCAGGTTACATCGCGCAGAATTGCAATTTTTTTTTCTAGTTTTTTTTTCTCATATATCATTTCAAGATTAGGAAGATCTTAACCTCGCGACTCTATATTGTCCCATGAAGACGAACAAAGATAGCTTAACCAAATAAAAACTCGAAGAGCACGCAGTGGTGATGGAAATAAAAAGCGTGTGCATTGCGGAAAGCGAATCAATGGTCCGATATAGAGGGTACGAAGGAGAACGCCAATATATTGGTGGAGATGGATATGCATGGACCCACTTCCGCTTTTCTCTCTCTCTCTCTCTCTCTCTCTCTCTCTCTCTCTCTCTCTCTTTCTTCACCTTTCCTTTTCATTCAAATGAGCCTTAAAATCCGTTACCCAGTGGCCAAGTACAAACACATATCTGCCAGGGTTATGGTGCCAAAGTACTCGTGCGCACGCCCACTTATGTGTGTAAGTAGAAAAAGGCTTTCGCGGTTACGTGGTTACGCGGTTCGACGACAATCGTAAAATCTACAAGGAGTAAAAGAGGCGACTGACCGCTCGTTTGCCAAGTTTTAACTGCTCCTCTACGATCTCACTGCCAATCATAGCTAACGCTCATCTTTTTTTAATTTCCCTAATACAATCAAACGCATTCAATGCAACCAACGCGTGCCAAATTTTGTACTATTTTTCATTTGATTTTAGTCTAGCGACTTAAATTTATATTTTGATACCTAATCAACTGGTTTCCACTGAATCATAATATTATTTAAAGTATATTACTATTACAAACTCCTTTATTCATGCAACACAAATATTCTCCGAGAGATAAACAGTTATGGAATTATATAGATACAGCTTTAGTTGTATGGCATAATCTGGATTACTAAGTCGATACAAATATTTTACACAAGTTTTAATTCATACTCAATAGCTATTGAAGATGCTTTACTTTGCAGTTTTTTTATACTTTTAATAAGGAACATAATATGGCCAAAAACCTAAAAAGAAACAAGATTTGAATTTTATAATTTAAATATCTTCAAAATCACTTTAGTATTTATTTTAAATTTATCATAATGCAATGTAAATAATATTAAAGAACTAAATTACTTATTTTTTTACTATGTGATACAAGCAAAAAATAAAATTCATTCAATAAGCTTTATTTTTACTAATTTTCAATTTTCTTTTTTTTAAATATTTTAATTTGTGTATTTTAAATTAAATTTACATAAAATTTAACACAAAATATTAATCAAACATAAGTAGTCCAAACATTAGAGCACTTTTTAGGTCATGAAAAAAAACAGCTAATGATGCACATCAAAATTCGTAAAAAAATCACTATTCTTATGTTCTAAAATGCGACTCATGATATTGAGAGGTTTTCTTTATTATCAATTTTAATAAATAAATGCATTTTTTTAACGTTTTTTTGTTATAAAATTAAAAATCTTAATTTTAATACTACATAGTATCAACGGGCAATTTGTAACTAATAAAATTGTAAAAATAAAATTCATTTTTTCATAAACCGATCGGAAAATTAGAAACGCAAAAATTTACGTAAAAATTGGAAAGTTTTTTAAATTAATTAAAAAATTTGCACCTTTTTTATTTGTTTATATTTAGAACTCTAGTTTTATGAAATTACATTTAATTTAGGAAATTAAAGTGATTAATATGTATTTTATTTGTAAAAAATTTTAGCTTGATCGGATTATTAGTTTCAGCATAACAGTAATGTTAATTAAATTATGCGAAAATTTACAAAGTTATATCCAGCTCAATGCACCTGGTGATTTTAGTTTTTTCAACGGTTTTAAAAAATATAATTGTTGTACAATAAATCTTTAATCTTACATTTTGTAAGAATTGTTAAGATTATCTAAAAAATGCGGATAAAAATGATCAACCAAGGAGTAGGCAGAGTAAAAACTAGGGAATTGTAATAAATAGTAATAGAAGTGAAATCCTAAAAACTATTTAACCCCTCAATTGTTCTTCTCCCCAACTCCTCATCAAATTGCACGCGCTCGGCCGTTTTCGGTCATATTTATCTGCATTTTTTTAGACAATCTAAACGATTCTTACAAAATGTAAGATACAGTATTTATTGTGCAATAATTATATTTTTTTAAACCGTAAAAAAAGTAAAATCGTCTGCTAGAGTGAGCTGGAAATAATTTATTTAATTTTTGTATTATTTAAATAACATTAGTATTACCCACAAACTAATAATCCGATCAAGCCAAATTTTTTTACAAATGAAGTGCATATTCATTAATTTAATTTCATAAAACTAGAGTTCTAAATATCAAAAAATAAAAAAGGGTCAAATTTTTTTATTAATTTAAAATTTTTCCAATTTTTCCGTAAATTTCTTCGTTTCCAATTTTCCGATCGGTTTTATGAAAAAATGAATTTTATTTTCATAATTTTATTAGCCACAAATCGCCCATTGACAAAATTAAGACTTTTCACTTTATAATAAAAATATTATTAAAAAAAAAAAAATGCATTTTTTCATTAAAATTGTTAATAAAAAAAATCCTCTGAATTGGATAAGTGGCATTTTAGAAAATAAATATCATAAGTCGCATTTTAGAAAATAAGAATCTACTGATTTTTTCACGAATTTTGATATGCATCACTAGCTGCTTTTTTCATGACCTACAAAGTGCTCTATTACTTGGACTAAAGGCACACTTATATAAGACGATGACATCCACAAAATTGTACTTAGATTATGATTCATAACTTAAAACAAGTTTATAATAATAAAACTAAAAAAAAAAAAATTTTTCATTAACTTTCAATGTAAAAACTAATGATAATAAAAAGACATATGAACGAAAGAAATTTTTCAAATATTTTTATAAAAAATTTGTATGAATAATAAAATGCAAATGTCGAATATATTACTCAATAAAAAAAAATAATTGTTTTTAAATTTTATATATAGTTAAACTTTTAATCAGTGTCATAACCCACAATTACATTACATTGTTTTTTTTTTAAACACTATAATAAAAATCTACTCTTTATAAACGTTTATACAGTATATTAATGTCAATTATTACGTGAAATAATATTAAATAATATTATTCCTTGTTATTTATTCTAGATTGTTTACAATATAAATATATACTATATTCTATTCAGAAAATCGGACCAAAATATATATGCATGAGTTCATAAAAATAATAATATTAAGAAATAATAATTTATAAAGTAAGCGTCTTTATAAGTTAATTAACAAATAAACTAAAAATAATTTTAAAAAAAAAAATTAATATTTCATCAAAAAACCATATCATTGTAATAAAAATACAAATCTACACGTTTGTAGAAAAAATTTTTTTTTTAAAAAATTTAAACACAATATTTATATTTTATCGTAAAACATTATCTATTTTTTTCAAAGATTTTAAATATTATACTATATTTAAAAAAAATTAGAAAAAATTGTAATATTCCTATAATTTTTGTATGCATTTAAAAAAAAATTTAATAAAAAACAGAGTTCTTCTCTACAGTCCATGGGAATATAGTCAAATTCACATGAATTATGATCCTGTAAATGTACTTTGGAAAAGCAATCTTATTATTAAAAATTAATAAATAAAAAAAATTAAAATTAATTAAAAATTTTATAATATCTTTAATTTTTAAATTTAATTTTTAATGCTTAAAGATCTTTCAAATAAAAATGACAATTTTAAAGCTTTCAACTGCTACAAAATTTTTGGTAAACAATAATTAATATAAAATATAAGTTTTAAAAATTATAAAATATAATTGAACTATTGCTATGATTTATTCTTCACTTTTATGATTTCATCAATAACAAATTTTAATGTTTTGTTTCAATAAACAAGTGATGTGTGTATGAAAGATATTTCAATATCTATTTTTACATAAATATTAAGTTATTTTTACATTTACTTGCAATAAATAATTAAATAAATGAATAAATCTAATAGAATTTTGTAAAATAGTACATACTATACCATCCAATAAATATTTGCTTGTAATATATGAAATGATACGGAAATAGATGGTGTTTTGTTCTTACATTGCATACACAAAATATTTTTATTGTCAGACATGTTAACAACACTTATAATAATAAATTCATTATACTAATTTTGTGTGCGTGCGTGTGTAAATATAATTGATGAAAATTGTAATTGAATTTTTATATTAATTTAATGTGTAACTACTAAACGAATAAAAAACCGTATAAGATAATTAATATTAAAATTAATTCTCTTTGTATTAACGATACATTTCATGTACGCATTTTTAAATGTTATCAGATTCATATTACTGTAAATTAAAAATAAAAACAATTATTCTAAAAGAAAGTAGATTAAGTTTTATACTGAAGAAGTGATAAAAGCAAAATTTAAATGATTAAACTAAAAGTGACAGAGATATGGAATATTAAAATTTATCGAGTTATTTTACTAGATTATTTGCTTTTCAATAGCTTTTAGAGTTTGTGGTAAAAAAAAATTTATTAAAATTTATTTAATTGAAATTTTTATGAACTTTATTAGAGCTTTAATGTTTAAGACCAAATAGACACCAGCAAAAAAATTTATGTATAGTATTTTAGAAATAATTAAAATTATTTATTAATTGTGTTTTGAATAAAGGATATTATATGAAGATTTGTAACGAAATCTAGTTTAAATTTTTAATAATATTAAATATTAAAGATTTAGTCAAATTGACAAATTTACATAATTTAAAACTATAAATCAAGTAATATAACTTCATATTTAGATATTGAAAATTATTATATTAAAATTTGTATTAAAACATTTTAATTGTCTGAATGTAAAAAATGTTATCAAACTTGCTCTATTATCTAATCAAATTTTTTTTTTATTTATGTTAAAGTAGTAATATATAAAAAAAGTAGAAAATTTAAAATGTATCGTCGGCATTAAATGATAAGTAATGTATTTTTAATATTTAAAAATATTAATATTTATTATTTATTTTTTTTTCATAATTTATGACATAATAACAACAACCGCGATGACGATAACAATAGTATTATTAATATAAATATTATTATTATTATTATTATTATTATTATTATTATAATAATCCGGTTTGAATAACTGTTTATTTATTTTAAATATAATAAATTTTACAAAAGTATATTGACTCTAATGTTGGCAGTTATTTTAAATGCATATAAATGAATTGAATAGGCTGTCCTAACAAATGAATTAACTCTTAAACGACTCAGGAATTTCAGGCCCAGTAACTATGAAGAGCCAAAGATTTAATATCTACGCTCACTATGGAATAGGTCTTTTTGAGCTCGCATCTCATCAAAATAGCAGCATTAAATTATGAATTATTGTGTATAATTTAAAAATTGTAACCAACGTATTAAAAAAGTAAAAGATTTTTTATTGTAATGTTTAGGTGTGCGTGTCTCGCATTGAAATTTATGTAGTGACTCCAATATCGATTAACAAACGAGAAATTTTTAATTAAATTTAATAATAATTGTCATTGTCTATGAGTAAAATTAAAGCAGCTACGAATATTATTTACCTCGACAATTAGATAATATAATATTACTAAATTCATGTTCTTTACATATACACCGAATTTCCAGAAGCACGTGACTATTGATACAAGTGAGATTTGCCGGCTGACACGTTTAAATTTTCAAATTTACAAATACAAATTTTAAATTGGTGAGCAAAATCTACCATTTTTTGATATTGCAAGGCAAAAAGTTTTACATAAAATACAATGTGCGAATAAGATTATCCACTTAAAGTGGATGTAATCGAGAAGGATGTAATGCAGTTTTAAAAATCAATTTACCAACGATTTCTCAAAGCTTCTCAGCGTCGAATGTGTAGTACGTCTTTATCAAACGATATAAAAGCTCACCGCGATAACGAATTGCTATCGAACACGAATCATTGTGTTTCTCATTTTAATACGTGGCAGGAAGTGGAAAGTGCAAATGCTGAAGTAGACCAAAATAATTGCAATAACACAAATACAAATATCCCCGGATGTGGTATTTCTGTTTGATGTCTTGTCATCATAGACCGCATTCTACGTTCGCAGACTTAAAATGGACAGGTTGCGGTCTTGTCATTTATTCTGTCATCGAATCCGTGACTATTGTCTTAACGATAAAATACATGTGTACCCTCGATGTTTTATTCGCATCCCGCGTCCTCTTCTAACGCAAGATCACATCTCGTATTATTTGACGCCTCTTCTCCTCGGAATAATGCATAAATATATCCCACGATTAACATTTTTACTATCGCAATAATTAATTTTAAAGCCTAAAAAAAAAAGATTGTCGTAAAAAAGAATAAGCTGAAAAATCATATTAGCCGTCAGTCTATAAGAGCAGATTTCTCGTCTGGCGACGTTATTCAATTTTCTTAGAGGACATTTTAATGAAATAAAAAATGCAAGCGGTCTCGGAGGTAAAATGTTCTTTCAATTTTTCGCTGAGAAAATAAAAAGAAAATGCTAGTCTCCGCCGAGCAAGGTTGGCAGCGACAATTACGTGACAGCTGCGCGATGTGACCCCATGCATAAATGATTTTTCAATCGGTCGAATCGTCATTACTAGCTCAATTATGCAATAGTTTATCGTATGTCCAGTATGAAAGCTCGCGAAGTCCAAACGTGGACGACATTTAACGTACCCTCCAACAGTTTTTACCCCGAGCCCTAACCAACCAGGCGATTCTTAATAGACGAGAAGCCATTATTTATCTCGTATTTGTTTCTCTTGTGTGCAACCATCGACGATCTTGATGTAAACGTAAACGCGAGCGACAGCGGGAACGCGATCAATTTTCAAAAAGTTTAGCTTAAAGGATTTAAAGAGAGGCAATGATGTCTCCATCACCGGCTTGGCCGCTCGCCTCGAGTTATAAAAATATCGTGGAATTCATTGGAAAGCTCGAGACCCTCCCACGCGGATGATATTACAGTTGAGATTTGAGAGGAGAATAAAGGTCAATAGGCTAATTTTGATCTTCCCTTGAACATACACATCGCCGGTTTGTTCTTTACCTTTACGCGGAGTTACCCGCCTCTTTCATTTCTACATTAAGCGTACTTTTAGGAATTCGTGATGTGAATAAAGGGAGTGGTAATGTGCCCCATGACAATTTGCAGTTAGTGGCTAATCGAGGAGCGAGACTTAAATATTATTAATAAATATTGATACTCGTTCGGCAACTGCAATAGTGCAATCGAAAAAGTCGAAGCGCGAGAAGCAACTGCATTGGGTTTTGGCTGCATTGGCTTGGTTGATAAAATTCGCGTTGTGCAACTCCCCCAAGGAGGTCGAAGCTCTGCGATAATGGTCAATCTCAGTTCCGATCGTAGCCGGTTTTCAATGTCAAGCACCAAGCCAAATTTAAAACGCTTTATAACACTCACACGCACCCACCCAGAATATGTGGGCAGTCTATTAATCATACATTCTCGGAGACTACACGGTTCAATGATGCACGAATTTGGCAATATCGACACCCCCCCCTCCCACCCACTCACTCACTCACTCACTTCTATTTTAAGCGGAAAACCTTAATGTTCTTTCTTAATTTGACAGCAGCGTTAAATACTTAAATGCCGTCTCTTGTTTTTGTTTCGATTTTTTATTCAAATTTAACTCCGAAGATTCTCGAACCTTCTGACGAGAAGAGGCAGTGAAATTATAGAACTAAAACGACTGTAAAGTACTGAATTTGTTTAATACACTGTTAGGCTGCCGAGAAAAAAAACATTCAAAAATGTTTTCCCCGGATTAGACGTGTTTGGAACTGCACAACCTAAAAGCGAATAAGATGCAAATGGGCGTGCAAATGGATGCGAAATAATTATTAAAATGATGCGAAATGTTGTCAAATAAATATAAAATACATATAATATATAAAAGAAAGACCGTGGAATGTGTGGAATTAATTCGAGCGAGGGAGGTGTTATTTCACGAGCGATTTCGCGTAATAAACTACATTAACGATGATATTGAACATTCTTGTTAATAAAATTCGTGGAAGTAAACGAGGAAGCTTTCTAGGTGGATACAATCCGAGGGGTCGATGGACTAAAATCAGATGAAGTTGAATTACTCGTAAAAAATTCCTGGAAAATCGCTGCTAAACATGTACGCGGCATTAAATGACCTGGAAAATTATTCTCTGTCTTTATGTGCCATAAAAATAAATAAGGGAACCTGACAGCTTTAAAAATCATTTCCATTTTCAAAGGCAATGCAAACCATCCATCTCACGTTATCTTAGATTTTGTCGCAATTAATTCCTAATCCTCGAATAATGTATCTTCTACGATAAATCAAATCTTGCGCTTTTAACGAAATTTCATCCTCTTTTAAACATAATTTTAAACATAATTAGTTCACGTTTCACAAGGCTCAAACAGATTTTTACATGAAGACAAAAAGTTTGGTGTTTTTTTTTTGTACGAGTGCCAATGATGTAATGAGACAATGTTTTATGGTATATACACGTCTATTTGTTCTATTTTGTAGCTCTCACTCCTAAATCGATAATCGATTTTTCATTATTTTGAACCTTCCATTAGTTTAAATCAAAAGGAAAAACAACTTTGAATAAAAAAAATAACAGACTTCACTTTCAACTGGAAAATAAAATGAATTAGTACCGACAAAAAATTAATAACATAATATAAATTGATCGATAGATCTAACAATTACTCTTTTGTTTTTTACTTAGATTTTATATAAAAATAATTTTATTATAATAAAATTTATTACACGCACGACTCAATTATGTATTAAGTGAATAAAAATGTATAATTAATATAATTAATAAAAATAAATTAACAGTCAATTAAAATAAATATCCGCTGATCAGTGTTTCGCGACCCTCATTAGATTAGATTACTAGAGCTCAAATAATCGTTCAAGAATCTCAAGTTGCGCAAGCAATCAAATTGATAATAATGCCTATATGAAGAAAAGAAGAGAAAAAAAGAGAAAAAAAATTATGCTATTGCGTTTCAAAATCCCACAGATAATGTCATTTTTCTTTATTCTCGAATCTAATTGAAAAAAAAATATTAATGGAATTATAAGGATGTATTATGTGTAGATATGAAATTCAGTGTTTATTGTAATTAAAATCTACTGGATTTGAATCGATATTGTTTGACACAAGAGGCTTAGAAAACTATATATTTAAGTATAAAGATCTCAATTACTCCTCCAACTTTTGTAGACCTAACATTGCAACGTAAAGCAGGTATTCGAGTAATTATCAAATACGACATACAAAAGATATAAATAGTTTTTTTAGATTATGTACTAGAATATAAAAAAAGACATTTATATATTTAAATAGAGGTTTTCCTTGTACATCAAATTATGATGAATAAAATTCCATTTGAAATGAGCTGGATTCCACCTCACACGAATGATGAAAACTAATTATCTATAAATGGAAATTGATTCACAATGATTATGAGGCCAATTTTTTGTGTCATAATGTGCATAAAAAAATCATCGATTCTCGTTTACTTTTTCCAAAATTGCATTCCGCAATTGACACTTGAAGATAATTTTTAATATTTCATCAAACCTACAGCGATTACGTGTAAATATAAATTCTTGTGCTCCGTACTGATTATATTATACTGGAGTAAGCTTTCCAGAACTCGAACGACGCTCTTTGACGATTCTCTAAGTTCCATTTCGATTATAATATAAATAAAATAAATAATTAATAAGAGGGGAAAATCAAGAAGAGTGACAGTAAACTTGACAGAATAGGCGGGCACGATTCAATTTTTTATTTGAATTATAACATTGATCAATACTGCAAAGCTCAGAATTTATTTTTCCACGAGAAAAATGCACATTGGAAACTGCAGAAGTACTCTGAGAAAGAGGAGTGTTCGTAATCGTGCTCAATGGTAAATGAACGGTAAATAAAATTATAAATAAATACCATAGCATAAATAAATACCACATTTGTAATTATTGCTAGGTTGATAGTGGTATGCGGTTTTTATTGACAAAAAACGTAACGACGGGCAGAAATAAATTCATTGCGGACTATAGTGTGTAATTGCCGATAGGGTCCATCGTACGATGTATTTATCTATATTGTACTTAAGAGCGAGTATCTTTGATATGAAAACGCAAGTCACTTAAGCATATTGAAAAAATCCGACAGAAATGTAAGGAGATAGAGCCGTCATTTTTCCCTTATTGCACGAAGAGAGAGAAAGAGAGAAAGCCATTCTACAAAAGGTGAATGTACTAGTGGAAGGAAATAGGTAGACTCGAGGGTAGGAGTGAATCTTGAATATTCCGGGGTAGAAATTTGGTGGGAGAGATAGGCGCCATCGCGTCGCTGCGATACCCGGACAAGTATCCATCATCCTGAGGCTCGCGTGAATTACCAATCCTTGAGCTGGCTACCAGGATTTATCTCCGGTAGAGAGAAATTGACAAAGAGGAGAGCGAACACGCCTTGGAAATTCGACGAGACCGGAGAATCGTTGACCTGGTGCGAGCGAGCCAAGTCGTAAAATTTACAAATCTCCGCTGCCCCTTCCCTCGAGATACATTCCGTCACATTGGTATGCACAAATCAAACCTGTTTCAACGAGTTACTTCTTGGAAAATGGACAAGCTCGAAAAGAGCAAGATTGCATTTGCATAAGCTAACGCTTCCGGGGCAATTTCATTTCATAGTATTGTGCTTTTTTTTAAGTCCACCAGTAGACAGTTTCTAGATTTTGGGATCAATGGAGCTTCAATACAGAACCAAAATAATTTCAAAACACGCATCAATGTTCGTTTTTTATCTCCCCAGCACGCTCTTCTTTATTGAGTAATCAGATACCTAGTTGTAATATTATAAAGTTTAAAAGGTACAATTACAAGCTTTGTTTAAATTTCTTGTTCCAGATTCTGAAAATAAGATTCAAACGGTGCTTTTTAACGAAATCAAACATATTTCTTTCCATCGTTCTTTTTAAACACAGTTATTTCAAAACATTTCAATAAACTTTAAGTTTGCTCGAATTCACAATTGCATAGACAACCACATCGAATATTTTTTAAAGTAAAAGCTCAAAATTAAAAAAAAAAAAAACGGCATTTAGCATTCATAATTCAATTATTATTCAAGATTCTTATCTACAAAATTGTAAATTTTTAATAATTTTATTTTAAGTAAAAATATTTTCATAAACATGTAAAAACTTATAACAAAAAATTATTATTTCTCATATACAAGTAAAAATTCAACAGTTTTTCCGGAACGAAATTTATACTTTATTCTTTTTCATTATAAGTAAGATAAGAATTTCTGCTTAATCAAATCAAGCCGCAAATTTTGATAAATCGTATTTAATTTTATACATCATTCTTCCTTTATTTTATTACCACTTCTGAGATTATATTTAAAACCTAGATTAACCGGAGCTCACTTATTCGAAAAAGTCACAGATTTACAAAAATAAAAAAAAATTATATTTTCAGTGATAAAGAAACTGCTATATACATAAATATAATCAGTATGATCATAAAAAGTGAACTTGATTCCCTATTTCACTATTTTTAGTGACAAAATTATATCTTTAAAATTGTAAACGAAGCCAAGAGAGTAATAAAGTGAACGTCCAAATGAACTTAAAGCAGCTACTTTTTCGTACTATTGTACAAACGCAAAAAGCTGTCTTAAATTATTATTATCTGAGTTTCTTTATTTATCAGTGATTTTACTTATATATTGAATAAGTAAACAACGAATTATGTATTATAAGCAATTACATAAATAAAAAAGTACTTATGGGGTAAGATGAAATTATAACTATTTACCTTAAGAAAAAGTTTAATCTTAATTTAAGTTGCTATCCTAAAAAAATCTATTAGTTTTTGAGACCGTCTACAATTGCACTTTAATATACTATTGCACACCGCAGATGAAATGACACTGATAAAAACAAACAACGAAAAGATAGCTAATTTTCAAAATAAGGAAAAACATCTAGATTTTAAATATTATGACATCATTTTAAAAAAATGCTCTCTCTTTATCGAATATATTAAAAAAGATATCGTAACAAGTGGAATGTATTATGGCAAATTACTTGATAAGCTGTACTAGAAACTTTTAAAAAATCATTTGGAATGGTAAAAAAAGAAATTTTATTTAATTAGAATAATTTTTATCATAAGATATGATTTTAATGCATAAAATTCATTCTTAGCTGTTTGAGTTTTTTCCTTAATGCCGTTGATGTAATTCATTTTGTATTGTTAAAAAAAAAAAATTTAATTAATAAATGAGAGTAGTATTATAAATCATTTTACAAATAGTAATTTGTATCCTAATCTAAACCATAAAATCTCATGAAATTTTTTTTTGAACGTATATTATCCCCACTTTATTAATGGTTAAGTTTTTTTCGAAATGGGATATTTATATTAGATTTTTTTTGTTAAAATTTGTATATAGATGAATAATAATTTTTAAAACTAAAAGAGGTTTTTATATTTACAATATGAAAGAATTTTATAAGATATCAATAAAACTTATTGTCCTTTATAAGTAAATTGATATAAATTTATCTAAATATTATTAATCTTTAAAAACAACACAATAAAAATTAAATAATAAAATAATAAGTCTTGAGCAGTTTAAATAGAATTATAATGTTTTATTTTAATAGTAAATTTACAAGAAAAAAAATTAATTACATTAATTTAAATCTGCGAATAAGAAAATAAAAATTAAAAAATATTAATGAATTTATTATTAATCTTTGCGATTTGTTTTCATTTACGACGAAATTTGATTAAAAGTTGTTAATTTAATTTTGTTAAGCATCAAATATCTATTAAGAACTAAATGCTTTTTATGATTCTTTGAGCTAGACTCTGTATAAATTAAATATTAATTGGAACTAAGTATTTATTTAAAATTGGTATGAAAAATCACTTGATGTTGTATTAACTTGGTATTGTACATTAACTCAATAAGCGTTTGTATTTTCACGATCATTCTTAAATTTGAAAAAGGCCTTATAATTTTTGACCAAACGACTCCAAAAATTTACATATAAATGGAAGCACGTACATAAATACGCTGTATTATATTTTTACAAGATTAGATAAGTTTAATTAATTTTATGTAATTTTATTTTATTGTACATACTTTAAGATTATATTAAATTATAAGTGAAATTGAAAAGATGCTTCGTCAAATTATTTAAAATAATATTAAAAATATTTTGTATTTTACAAGTACTTACATTTTTATAATAAAATATATTTTTTGCGGACATATTAATTACATCAGAAGATGTGTATTTACTCAAAGAATTAAGCTTCATCCATTATTTACACGAATATTGAAATGATATATTCATTTTTGATATTTTGAATTGAAAGAGAGAAACATTCGGGAGCTTTATTGTTCGAGCTAGGTAAATTTGTTTTTACTAAAAGACAAAGAAATAAATTAGAATAAGTACTGTATAATTTTAAATAAAAAGTTTGAAACCAGGTATTTATTTGCGTGCTTAAATGTAATCAACGTTTTACAAAAAGATTCAAGGCAAGATGATATAATGAAATAAACGGGAGATATATTCTAATATAAAATGAAGTTTGATAAAAATTACTCATTTGCATTTATTTATCGTCAAATAAATTAGTCATTAACGCTATTAAGATTATTAACGCTAACGTGCATTCCCCTAAAAAATACATAAAAAAGTACAAGCTTCAATTTGCGTCTATTAGAAAAAAGTTCATAAATTTTAATTGGGCAGTAGTTGAAAAAAATGTGCTACCTCAACAGTTTACGGATGAATTTAATTAGTTAGTTAACAGGTGGGAAAAAATGACAAGAGCTTAAACGGGTATTTTTTCGAGAATCATTATGCAGGCACACGATTCATACATCGCTGACGGGTACTTAACAACGGCATTATTAACAACCGCATCGATATTACTTACAACATGATTAACATCCACAGAAATTCGTTATCCAAAGAATTTCGTTATCACTCGAGTAGCTTTTCCAGGTTTTATTGAAACGCCCAGAAATAAAATAAGTAAGAACCGGTTAAAGCGGAAAGTAGCGCGAAGTCTGGTGCAGCCATCATCGAACCTACAAATTCCAGGGACGAAAGTCTTGAGGCTTGAGACTTCTGGGGTTCAAGCATTACTCGCTCATTCAATTTGACAAATATTGATCGGGGTGAGGGTGAAGGTGAGAGAGCAGCTACGGCAGCCTTGGGAATCCATTTAATAATAACGTGACAAATATACGCACGTGGTGACAGTCGCCGGGAAGTCGAGGTGAATAGAGGCGGGAATGAACTTCAACTCATCCCTTCAGTTTTTACCCCCTGCGTATATTAACATAGTAATTGCGGCCCCGTTACCGAGCTTTCGGATTTACTCCCAGTCCTTCTCCTCCTCTTCGTACTCCTTTCTTTTTTCTTTTTTCCTTCTTTACTTCCTTCGTTCCTTCGTTCCTTCTTTCGTTTCATTCTTCCTTCTTGTCTTATCCAATAAGTCCAATCCTATATTTTTCGTTGGCGTGACCGCTCGTGTCAAATTGTTCAATCTTCCTGACATCTGCTCCATTTTCCATTTCCGATTTTTATGGTTATAAGTGCAAACCCCGACAAATTTCTTCTTGCTTTCACATTCTGACCTACCATTTTCAATGATTTTCACGTGAAAATGTCATTCTCCCTTTTCTCCACAAACGTGTCTTCATACACCAATAAGAAATTTTAATATGTGAAGAGCGAAAGAAGAAACCCTTTCCCCGGCGAGGTCGGACAAATTTGATTTTAGTACGACGGCTCGTTATTACTGATTTTTATTTTAAATATACTCGTTTCTCATACTCGACACATTTGGAATTAGTGGGTTGGCCTGGAAAAAATACGAAGTGCAAGTTCGAGCAACATAAATCTGATTCTAATTGTGTACGGTGTAACTTTCTTCGACACTATATTTAAAAAAATCTGATGAAATATTCGAAAAATTTCAGTGCAGATAATTTTTTCAAATGTTAAAATTATATTAGTTTGCCTGCCTCTTTGTATTCCATATCCCTCTGTTTTATCCTTTATATAAATTAATACCGATGACAAATAGGAACGAAACACAAAAGCACAACTGGACGAATAACTTTTGTGAAGTTTGTAGAAAATATTTGAAAATATTATCCCCTTCTCTCCACTACCTTAACTTTTTAAATCAAGCTTCGTAGATGCAAATTTGTATTTTTAAGAGGAACAGATAATCAGATTAACTTTTGCCGAATTTTTTAAATTCGTTAAGAAAGTCAGTAGAGAAAAATACATTTCCATAATGCCTTGATAGCGTCAGGGTCGAAACTACCCGAAGATATTACCCGCCGACAAGAAAAAACAGTGATAGGAAAGACCAAAGAAAGAAGGTACGTGAGCGAATAAATCGAAGCTCCCGTTTGCAGGAAAAGAGAAAGAAACTGTTGCAAAATTCTCCGATTTGTAAGCCGAGACGTATACGTGTATACGATTGTGTGGATCTATCCGCACCCCGCACATTTACGGACGCATAGATAAGCGCCCACACACACGTGCGCGCGCACGCACGTACTATCGCCCAAGATACTTTATCCCAACCCTAAGGCTACTGCAGTCCGATCAACTGTGAGCGTATCTCATCAATTTATTATGGACATAAGCGCGCCAGCGCAAACTTTTATCGAACCAGGATCTTTCCTACTCCTTGATCTAACATCCTTGTTCTTTTAGAACGAGAATCGGAAAATGCACACCGAGCACTTGCTCTCAAAAATGTAGGAAAAGTAGGGAAATAGAGGGGGAGGGGATGTAATCGATAGGTAGAGTTTTTTGCGCGTAACTTTTGCAACAGAGAGAGAGAGAGAGAGAGAGAGAGAGAGAGAGAGAGAGAGAGAAAAACAATGGAAGTCGCTTAGCAAAGTCGCGAAAATGTAAAACTCGAAGACATTCCGTGAGAAGGGTACCGAGTAGCACAAAACTCCAAGGTAGAAGAGGAAGAAGGATGACATGGGCTACGAGAGGAAAAGGAAGACGTAGGTGCGCGCGCGGTTCTGGGAGAAAGTCGAGGGGCAGCCGGCTGTGGGAAGCTGCAAGTCGAGGAAAGAAAAATGATCCATTAATCTGAAATCCAAAGTCTGGTGGCGCCTGGCGTCGCGATGGCGGTGGCGGCAGTCCCGCGGTGGCGCCGGCTACCCTCCGCCACTTGACGCTCAAGCGCGCACAACCCCCTGACTTAACCAACCCCCTAAACGTTCAACTTCTCCCCCCCTCCCTCCACTCTTGACGCTCTCTCTACCTTTTTACAACTTTTATAACTCTTTCTTTCTTGGCCCCCGTGACGCCCTCGCAAACCCTTCCCTCGATCTACTCACACTTACAGGGATTTTAATCTTCCGCACACTTCTATTACTCAATTCCTTCTTTCAATTAACCTTTTACTTGATTACCGTATCACCGCCTGTGCTCCTTACGATGGGCACTCTCTACCCAAAAGAAAGGTGGAAGCGAAATTTCTTTATCGTTATGTCAAAAAGCATGTTTCTTTACTCTATTACCGCATGCTGATGTCTCATTCTACGGTCATCGGCACACTTTACGGTCCCAAGTTGGATCTTCTACCCTATTTTCTTACATCACAGTCACCCCTTTCCCTCCTCCCGCCGCTGATGGCCAAGCCCTCATTTGAACCCCATTATAAGAGCCTTACAGTTGAATTAACAACTCGATCCTTTTTACGTAGATAATTAACTTTTTCTTAAGGAAATAATACATACTCCTTATCCAAAATGTAAAAGCGGAAACTAATTAGGTTAAAACTATTTTTTATATTGACTCTTACATCTTACAAAGTTTGTTAAGCAGTATGCGCGTAACTTCTATATTATTTCAACTTTAATTTTAGCAAGCATTGAAATTAATGTAATCGAAATATAATCTGCACATTCGATTATAAACTTGTAAAGTTTTTTACCCCTCACTCGTCTAACAATCCAATGAATTATTTACTAAATATAATTGCTAAAAAAAAGGGTGATTAATAAATATCCATATTGCAAATTGATACTAAATTTTATAAAACCTTGAAACTATTGTGACTACTTAAACATCGTGTAACTATTTGATACGTTTTTACTCATGTCGAGACACAAATGAATTCACCGCAAATAAACAATGCAGTAACTGATACTTGATACTTTTTCAAAAGAAAAAAATCTTTATCAAAAAATAAAAAAATTAGAAAATAATTTAAAATCTATCTTCATTATTTACACATCAATTATGTTTAAAAAACCCGGATTTCAATCTATTTTAAATTTTCTAATTGAAAGTATACAAATAACATTTTACACTTACCAAACGCAAATTACACTGATCAAACAAGTAAAAAGCCTTACGTACCTAAAAAAAGAAAAAATTCAATTTAATACTTGTGAAAGCGACAAGTTATATTATAATTATTACATTATATTATATATTAAATAGCGTATTTTAATTAAAGACAAAGTAAATCCTTGATGTTATTAACAATTCAAAATCACATTCAGAGATACTCGTCATCGTAGGTTTTACAAATAATGATATAAATGGAGTAGATGTCGTTGAATATAATTTAGACTATTAGATATAGAAATGAGAAAGAAATTCGAGTTGTACTTTGTTCAATGCTATAAGTCACGCTAAAACCTTTCACCCCGTAAATAATCCGAGAGGAAAATACGTTGGACTTGTATCATTCGAAGCCTAAAGTATTCATAAATATGAATCATAAAATTGAACAAATTACATCCGCGGAAATAATGCAAGCCTTGCCCACAATTAACCTATACTGGCAGGTAGAATATAGCTGAAAATTTTTTAAACCATTTGTGGTATGCTATTACCCCTTCAAATATTTCAAAACACCCTAGTTAACTTTTCCTTTTAATTTACTTTTCCAGGTTGTACCTTGAGAACCAACGGACTTTCCCGATAATGTACTCGCCTTTCCATATCACTGTCTCGTTCATTCTTCCTCGATTTACTCCTTTCTCCTTTTCTCAGACTTACACGCATCCTTTGCCTCCTCTTTGATATTTTACCAGAGTATCGATTTCCAATTGGCATTTTAAAGAACTCCAAAAGTCCTTGGGATCTCCGAAGTATTGAGTCAACTTACATCATCCACCCGGATTGGATGAACGGGAAATCGACGAGTATTCGTAGTTCGCTTCAACCAGTGATGAAAATAAGACGGAAAGTGGAGACCACTTAACTAAGATGAAATTAGGTTGATTTCTTGTTGAATACAAATTTCATCGTGAACTTTTGTATCGAACCAGAAGAGGAACAAAATAACAAGAGTAATGCAATAAAAAGTAGAGTTAGAGTTGCGATTTTTCATTTCAAGGATTTCGTCCAATTGAAATCATGAATTATTATATTCGTTTTATTATTTGGTCAACTACTAGGTATTGGTTATCAAAGACATTTCAGGACTACTTATCTCAGGAAAATTCTGAGAATTACATATTACAGTTTTCTCAAACTCTCGAATCTAAGAATATTTTTATTACTAGTGCGTAAATGGTTACGTATTTGCAAAAAAACATGCAAAGATACATGTCCCTCCTATTTATCCTTCATATTTTAACCATTAAAAATCAATTTTTGGCATTTTACCCTACTAGTACAATGTATTGACATTGAATTCAAATTGCAATTCGATGAAATGGATTATCTTTTTATAATCAGAAAATTTAATATTACACAAACAAATATTCCCCAAATTAATTTTTTTTTTTTAAATAAAAAAAAAAAAAATTAAATTCGTTCATTTATTGTAACCTTTTTATGTGTAAAAAATGTTTGTGCGTCTCGAATTATAAAAAAATTTTTCTTTAAAAGCGAATATTATATAATGTACATAATACATTGAATATACTTTATTTACAGTTGTATTCGAATTAAGGTTATGAAATATTTTATAAAATAATTAAAAAATATTAAAAAAAAATTTACCACTTTCTTAATAATGTTAACTTGTATTAAAGTCAATTTTTATTTTTTAGCTGTTACAACTATTCCGTCCGAACGAGAGTAAAGGAAAGAAATAAAACAAATTTACTTTAATTTCTCATCTTTTGTAACCACAACTAGTTTTTTTTGCATTGGCTGATACGGAAAATCTACCGTGCAAATATAAATATACATTCCTAAATTTATGCATATGAAAATACATTTTAACTCATCATTTTCTCAAATAAAAACATATTATCCCACTCAGAAAAAACATAGGTTTTATTTTTTTTAAAGCTGTATTTATTAAACTCAATAGTAAATGTAATCTTCCCTGCATAGACTACATATAATAGTAATAATAACCCGTCAAAAAATTCTTTTTACATATATTTTTAAAATATCTACTGTAACTTTTATACACATGACTAGTAAAACTATTTTATTTTATTTTAACGTAAAATATTCAAAATCATTGAAAATTCGACTTTAATGTTATTCCACGCTATTGTATTTCCTTTTAAACTTACTAAATTTTTTATTTATTGCAATTTTGTATATTACTTTTTATCTATGAATTTAAAATAACATAATATTATCATATAATTTATAATAAAAAAATTGATAATTGTGTAATTTTCACCCTTTAAGTATATTTAAATTTTAATTAAAAATAATAATAAATAACAATTTTGCTAATTGTGAAAATAAATTAAGAGAATATTATGTTAATATACATAACATTTATTGTTTTCCATCAAAAATAAAACAATGTAATTGAGAAAACAACTCATTAAAAGTATTCAAAGATTTTACAATTTAACATAGATAAGGACCAAAGTATACACGCAACGGATACACGCAACAACTGGGTTTTATAGATTTAACAAAATTGAATTATAAACATTAATTTTTTTTTTGAAGTATTTACATAATAAACCAAGAATTAAAAATGAATTGTGCAAATTGTGAATGAATGTTTTGGGGTTTCATAATACCACGACAACAACAAAAAATGTTATCGATAAACCAAAAAGGTTTAAAACTAAACTAGTTTCCTTGTAAATCTATTTACAAAAATAAATTTTCCTTTCTTTTTTATAAGCTAATACTATTAGGTAGTGATTAATATACAAGAGACATTGTAAAAATATCTTATTACATTAAAATATAAGTTGAATAATATACTATATAGTATATATTACATATAGTATATATTTTTACATTAAAACTTTAAGCTTGTAACGACTATTTCTGTCACAAATATAAATATGTCCTAATAATTTAAAAACATATCTATGAATAAATTTAGACCTCCAATTTATGAAGTAGATATAAATAGAAATTTTATTAAAAGACATTCAAAATTTATGTAAGTTGATGAAATTTTTCATTCTGAAATAATAATTTGTACGCATGAGATCATCGCAAATAGATGTGGAGATGAAAATAAAAAATTTGCCACCAACAGGTGTTAATTGGAGTGTGCCTACCTTTTATTAAATAACAATAAACGTTATTTAATATTGCACGAAAAACTTGGGTTTCTTTATTCAGTGTCATCAAAAAAATAGACATTAAATTATAAATTAAAGATAGAAGCGTGAAAATGACATAACTACCGATAGAGAAATTACAACCAACTAGTCCCGTAGATTTTACAAGAATGTCGTTAATCGTTAATGGGGAGAACATAATGTTTAAAATGTATCCTCAAGAGGAAAAGTTTGAGTATTTCAGTAACCAGTCGGTGTATAGACATAACGTGACTTGGTTTGCAGATACCAGAAAGATTCCTGAACACTCCACATAAGAAAGTTTCTTCGTGCTTTCAAGCTTATGAATGTATTTTCATTGCATACTCTTTCATTTCATTTATAAAATAATGTGCAATTGTAAGTGACGCAACCGATATTGAAGTACCAATAATATTAAAAGATTGAAAAAAACTTTCTCAATGATGATCGTTTAAAAAGAATCTTAAAAGAGTCATTATTTTTAAAGACAAAACAAATTATTTGAGTGGAAAATTACGAATTGATTGTAAGGGTGAAAACTGCGCTGAGCTTTTTTACATTCAACAGACTTTTTCAACAATATTATTGTTGTTGTTATTGTTGTTGTTGTTGTTGTTGCTGCTCCTGTTTTGATTGTTGTTGTTTTATTTATTTACTTTCATAATATTTAAAGATAGATATATTTTAAATAATATTTTCAACATTTTCTAAATTTATTTTTCGAAACATTTTGTTTAAAATTTAAAAACTTCATGTTTTTAAACAAAAATATTAATGTGAATACTTTTTAAATTTAAAATATAATTACAAAGAACAAGCCTTATAATTCATTATAATCAGTTTGTATAAATTATACGATCACTTATTCAATGAGAATTGCAAGTGAACAATTGAAGTGATTTAGATCTGAATAAGCATATTTGAAATAATTATTGTTGTAAATAACAAGTGGTTTGTGTAATTTAAACAAAAAAAATTATTCGATTGTAAATGTTATCAAATTGAAAAAAAAACCTTTACAAATATCTTATTAATTATTGCAATTGAATTTTTTAAAAGAAAATATGTAGAAATAAATTTTAAAAATGTAATAAATTTATTTTCAACAAGTTTAAATAACTTTTAAAGGTAAAATATGGTTGTCATAGTAATAAATTCTTTTTTGTTTTAACAATCACGTGTAGTCACAGATTATTACTTTTAAAATTAAGAAACTTGATGTATTAGAAAAGTTTAAAATCATTTCAAAATGTACGAGTTATAAGATAAAGGCATACAAAAAATACTATCAAACTTTTCAATAAATTTGCAATAAAACTATGCATGAGTGATGCTCTTAAACTTAATATCTCACATTATACTTTCGCACTATACTTAAATTATATAGTTTTACGCGCATATTAATACATCGAAAAATTGAAATAATATACATGGTCTGTCCAAAAAGTATGGTTTTTTTATTTTTTTGGAAGCCACTATTTATCGTAGCGAGTGTGCGGAGATTTTTTTATCTGTCGATAATTAGAAGCTGCAGGATTTTGCTTCGCGCGAAGGATTTTTTTCAGTTTTGTGACACGGCGCGATGGAATGATTGTCAGAACAGATTTACACAGTAAAAATTTGTTTGCGGCCTGATAATATACTGTAAGGAGTTTTAAATGTTAATAAAAGTCTTTAAGAATAAAATTACATGTAAATTACAATTAGAAAAATCACAAAAGGCTTTCAAGAAGATCACCGATTATTGCCGTTTTCAACACTCAAAACCAATCCGAATCCATTTTAACGGCCAATAATGGGTGCACAAAATTTGAAGTTCAAACCGTCACTTGAGGATCAGGATAATCGATGACACCCTGAATTTATCAACACATGCATGCAGTTATCCTTAAAAACCTTTATAACATTCAAGAATCTTTACAGTGTATTTACCAAGTAGTAAACCAAAATTTTATCGCATAGCGCTATTCCACTCATCGCCACATCGTGTCAAGTTACAAAATTGAAAAACATCCTTTACACGAATGCATATCCTACCGTTTCTAATGATCGAAAAACAAAAAAATAGAATGAATAAATAGAAAAAACTGAACCGCACATTTTATGACTTTTTCAAAAACACTACAACAAATAGTCTCTTCAACAAACAAAAAATAAAAATAAAACTTATTACTTTTTGGACACACCATGTATTCATTCATAGAGTTTCATCTATATTTTGTTTAAATAAAAAGTATTTATTTTACTGAGCTTCAACCTATAATATGCACGTGTACATTGAGATTATACAAATACACAAACAACAATGAGTATTAAATACATTCTTTAGATATATGTATACTTTTACAAAGATATGTTTTTAAAAAATGGCGACAATACACAACAGCAAAATTTATGAGATAATTCAATGGATAATATGCGATGGTATGTCTATGCAGTGATTGGATTTTATAGCTTTATTAATTTTTTATAATAAAAATATGATTGGTATCGGTAGAATTCGAGTCTAAACGATTTAATTTGCAGTTAATAAATTACATAAGAGAGCTAAGATGGACTCTGATCAAGCAAGTTCACTCAGTATGGTTGACATTACTTTGAAAAGTTCTAACAAAGCAGTAATTGACAGGTAAATAAGAAAAATGTCCACTTTTTCATAATTAAGTAAAAAAGTTTGGTGTGTGGATAAAGGGTATCTAAGTATTATTGTATCGATGGGAAAGACGTTTGATATATTTCACGTAAAGCCCCGTATAAATTAATCGGTAACTGGATCGACAACAAAAACAACAGCAGCAGCAGCACCAGCAGTAGCAATAACAACAGCAACTGCGGAAATAACTCCTACAGAAAAGAAAAGCAAAAGTATTGCTTGGGTGTCTAAAGTGCGTCTTGATCGATATCAAATGGTACGTACGTGCATACTTAATGTCGAATTTTTTTATTCAAATACTCCCGTGTCCCCACGACGTTTAAAACTTTCTCTGCTCCCGTGGATTCGCGAACTCGCAGTAGTAGCTTGACCCCGGGTGAGTCGCAATTGATCTCAATTAGATTCCCCTTAATGCCACCGGAACCTTCCACCCCTCCTCCTCGCCCTCACCCACCCCACCCACTCCCTCCTGCCTCCACCCTACTCTTTGTCTGATCTCTCTTTGCTCGAGCCTTCCACTCAAGTTCGCTGCTCCTTCATTTCACCGCACTTACATTTTCGCATCTACATTCGATCCCGCGCACAATTGTGCAATTACCTTTCTTTTGCACAATGATGCTTTTGAATCGCGAGCATTTTTATTTTTGCCGTTGTTCCACGCTCCGATTCTCTTCTCCTTTGAAACCCAGCAGTGCTCCCGCGAAACTTTGTCCAGGTTCCCTGCAACACTCGAACACTAAGGAAAAGTAATAAGGAAAAAGGTCTGCCGCAATTAACAAAACCTTTTAAAAACTGTTGAATGCCAGTCCAAGGAACAAATAAAAGGGGGTTTCCTGTCTCTGGGTGAGCACCGCAGGAACTGCATCGACTGCGTGTACTCGTGGGGTAAGAAGAGAGAAGGAGAGAGAGCCGAAGGGAAGATGCGAGAGTTGGGGGGGGGGGCAGGAATTCGTGAGAGCGTCTGGCCGGGCTGGGCCCACCTGTTGAATTAGGCACTGAGATACTTCAAGAACGGACTACTCAAGCCCGATAAATCCACCTGTGTGCCGTTATTTATTCTCCTACCCTACCCCCACCCCCTCATGCTCTTCCTTCTCAGCCTCTTTTCATTCCACAAAGATCTAGTGTTCCATTCGACACTTTATTCTTTGTTGTCAATTATGTCTCGACATTCTAGAACAACTCGTGTTTTAAAGAGTGTTTTTTCCATTTTCAATTAGCTTGCTCCTCAGGTACGAGTTATGAAAATTCCGAGTGGCTACTTAATGTAAGCGCTATGGGAAAAACACAGAGTCCGAGTTAAAAGAAATGGAAAAGCCATATTTGTATGCCCACGGGTCTGCCAAGTTCTTCACGACTTTCTTTTGTCCAATCCGCAACAAAGCAACGCGATCACGTAAAAGTGTTTTAAAATTTAACTCGAATGAAATGACTCGCTATTACATATAATTTTATTCGATAACAAAAGCATGTCCCACTTATTGTTGTGCTTACGCATTGGCATTTTTTTCGCGAATTGCCGCGAAGAGAGCTATAAAAATAATTATGCACAGCCCATCCAGAAAACATAAAATATGGATTTTAAAGAATTATGTGTAGTTGTCAGCAGTACTCACTCGCGTGATAGATTAAATTTACGAGTCATTTTGACTCGAGCGTGAATTTCACGAGACTTATCATCAGCCCAACTTTTGTTTTTTCACTCGCGTTTTATGGCCAACTCTCTGTCTCCGTCTCTCTCTCTCTCTCTCTCTCTCTCTCTCTCTCTTTAGAGTGATGTGTATGTAAGCCTTATACCAGGAGCTCGACCAAACCGATCATCGTGGGAAATCCATAAGCTAAGATAAAAAGAGGATAAGTCGATCAACTAATTTTCGTAGCCCAGCTGCGAGAGATCGCATGACGTGTGCAGATACATTACCACCAGCTCCAGGCCCCTTTATATGCACCCGAACCCATGGTGCATTGCATCTTCATTGTCTTTTGCTCCTTTACTTTGCATTTAATGAGCTCTTATTTTCTAATAACTCCTTGATGAATATGGCTCTGTCAACGTTTTGCCACAACTCTGTGCATCCATGCTTACTTACCGAAATGCGAGGCAGCTCCTATAATCTCTTTACGGACACAAATTCAACAAGAGAAAGGCTTGTACGAAATCACAAAATCCTACTTATTAAATGGATTTTTGTCCCTCCAGTCATCAAATCACTAATTTTAATTTATGGGCTTTGTTAATGATTTCCAATAAATGTTAAATCAATTTTTAATAAGTATCAACAATGTAAGCGATAAAATTCAACTTGTTTCAAAATTACGTGATTGATGTCTTCGTAAAAATAAAAATTTACAATAAACTTGCACAATCGAATGACGAGCAAATCCAAACTCAAACATCACGAGAACTCGACAAAAGTGCACAATATTCCAAATCAATTATTGAATTTTTGACACATGTACCGCATAATCTTGACGATAAACAACAATGGCAGCTTTTTGTGCATTTGGCCGAACCGGTAATCCAGACAAGCGTAAAATATTTTTTCGAGCAGAGCCAATTTTGTGCGAAGCTTTGGAGATTCTTGTTGGCGTAGTTGCGTTAACGTCCCCGAGAGCACGAGAACTGGATTCACACGTGAAAGGGGAGAGGCACAAGTACCAGGACAGCAACACCGAAAAAAAGACGCACGTCGTCATGTGCCTCGGAGAGAGTTAAAAATGAGGGGGAGAAGGCGAGGGAAAGGAAAGATAGAAACGACGTGAATGACGCGAGGAGAAAATGAGAGGTCGCGAGGACACCAGTTGCTAGGCAGCGTGACTCTGAGTATCAGAAGGCTCTTCACGTGTCTACCTCACACAAGAGAGTATCTCTCTCTCTCATTTTTCATTCTCTTCCTCCCGCTTTGATCCATAATACACAACTCTCTATCGTTGCCGTCATTCAATAATCCTATCGCGTTAACCAACTGTTTCTCTCTTCCTCGCATTCGATAGTCCAAACTTACACTGGTCCATAATTTCGGAAATTGTCAAATTATAGAAAATATTATTTGATTTCTATACCAACATCCAGACGGTCATTAACTTCTCCTTCATCTATCCCATTCATAAAACCAAATTTTTTTTTATTATTTTTTTACACATGGTAAATAATAATAATCATTTATAGCCAATTTATTTGAAACTTAAATATTCATTTGTGCCAATGCATTAGCGCAATGCATACGGCAATTCATAGTACTGAAAAAAATTTGAAAACCTTTATCAAAATTATGAAGCCCATTGTGTACATAAACAATACAAAAATATATATCCAACAAAGTAAAAAAGGAATAAAATGAAATTTATAGATGCGTACATAATAATAGTGAGATACCCGTCTCAAAGTAACTTTACATAAAATTATTAAATTAAGGTCTCTCAAAGTATCCTTCTTACTCCCGAAACTCCTCATATACATTCAATTTTTTGTCCTTTACTCCGTCTACATAATTCCTCATCTTAAAATACACGTGCATCTGTATCGATTTTCTACTTTTTATCGACATTATATTTTCTTTTTTAATATTCTTTCCTAGAAAATTCGTCTACCGTAGCTAATAAAACCTTCTTTCTCGATCAATCGAGGTCCGTTTTACGTCTCTTTTTCGATTCAATTTATTCTAATTACAAATATTTACAAAAAACTAGTAGGCTGTACTTTTTTAAGATGGGGAGGGGAAGATAAGATAAACTGCAAATACTACTTTTCTACGTTAACTTCCGATATTAAATGTTTGCACCTTTTACACAAAACGGCGCAAAAATTCATTACCTGGTATAACTTATTGACAAACGTGTTATGACACGCAGATACCACAACAAAATATATTACATTGCTGTATTTGAAAAATTAAATGATAATTTACGAAATTTTTAATTTGTTTCATACAATAGCGTCTATTAATGCTTATATAAATGTCAATCTGTTCATTATCTATTCCAAAAATTTAAAAAATAAACTATTTTAACCGACTAAAATTATTAGCCGAATTAAAATGACGATATTAATATTAAAGGAATACAAGGATAAAGTAAATATTTGGGTAACGAAGAAGGTCAAAATATGGGAATAATTTGGCCCTTTGAGTCTGTTAATTATTATTGTCGGTGGTTTAAGAAATGGAACGAGGAAAAGAGAAACAAGTGGAAATTCCGGTATTCGAATGAAAATCACTCGAAAGTACTTATGATGGTATAGGTAACGAGGCATTCTTAATCACATCGCTCTTCAAGCTTCACTGGTCATTTTTAATCCGCTTACCCTACCCTATTGCTGATGCCTGCTCCTTCACTCCCCCCCCCACTCATATTGGAAATACCTTTGTTATTTGATTATAAAAAAAAAAAAATTTTAAACCTAGTCTGCTTTATATTTCGCTAAAAGTCTATTTTCTTTCAAAAGCTCGAATATAGTTTGTCGCTCTTGAATCTGTAAAATAATTATTACGCACGGAATCGCACAAGTGCTTTGCATCACTCACATATTTCAAATTTAACTTTATTTCTTTTTCTTCTTCTTATTCTTCTCCGTATCATTTTCAAGATGGTATTTAAAGGAATTTTGTTTAAACAAAGCATTAAGAAGTGAAACTGGGAAATAATCGGAGATAATTGAGAAAGATAGGGCACAAATTTATATTGAAATATTGAAATGTAGATAGCCGATGAGATTTTTTAACCAAGAATTTAAAACGGTGAGCAGCTTTGCAAGTATCTTCTTAAATAAAGCGAGAGAGAAAAGCTCTTGAAAGGATGCAAAAGGAAAAAAAGTTTGATCTGCAGGAGTTGGGATGGCGCCTCGGAAAGCGTCAACATCGGCGTCGAGTTAATAATAAAGAAGTGCAAGGCGACAGTCGCTCGCATTGCTGACCGAAAAAGTACAAGAATAACTGCAACGACACTATTCAGGGTCAATTATTTATTCAAAGGTCATTCCTCTCATTAGAGGTCTCGCTTTTTAACGCGGAAAACTCCGATCTTAGAAAAATGACGGGTTTTCGCTTTCAGGACCAATCAGCAGTGCAAATTTTTACTCGAAGGTATTGAGAAAGATAAGGTTAGATGGATCCTAATATCAATGACGAAAACCCAATAGACAAACGCTTTTTCTGATTCGTTACATCCCATCATAGAAACATTACTTGGAAGTCAAACTATAGTATCGTGTTACGTTAGGTGATCTGTAGACGATAACTGAATATTATTACACCTTTTGAACAAAAAAAAATCATTATTTTAGTGGATTTAAACACATTTTTGCTTTTTCATTGTGACCTCAAAATTTTATTACATCTATTTTTATTTATATATATATATTTCATTGCATACACTTAAAACATACATGTATTTGATGGTTAATGTTTTTCCAAAAAATTTGAAGAAACCAATCAAGATTTACCAAAAATATCAAAAAATTCTATTTCATTTATTTTAATTCTCTGAAAAACACATGTCCTTGCTTACAAATCTTTTTAAATAGTTTGATTGTCACCAAATGGTTAATTATTCATTAAAACTTACTCACTATGAAAAAGATGAAACAAGTAATTAAAGAAATAAAGAAATTCATAAGCAAATAATCCAGATATGAACATATCGCCATTATATAATTATCCGTTTGAAAGTTATTTTTTTGTTCATCGTACTCATCCCCTAAAATTTATGCGAATCCAAGATATTTGATAGGCTGATAAGTGACGATGTAGATAAACTCTAATCAAAACGGAACTGATGCTACACGTTGCAATGAGAGGCTGACATTGATCCTTGATCACCAATACGTTGATCAAAATATCGTAACAAATTAAAATTATGAAAATACGCTCTAAATAACATACTAAATGTAATAACTCTGATATCGTATCCATGATTTTCATACAAAATTTTTTATCTCCAAGCATTCATCTTGACGTACTTTTAACAAATTAAAAGAAAAATAGAGACTATCGATGTAAGGAACTGAAAGAGACTCGATCGACGCTCAATCATTTCTACATTTTTCATTTAAACGCGTGAATAAATGGTTTTACGCATATATAATTCCTGAAATGTAAAAATCTTAGCACGTTATTAAGATATATTTTCAGAATCATTTTCTGAGACTCAAATTACTTGGTTGCATTTCCCGACTTTTTAGTTCGAATATTTAATTTGAACGAACAAAATTGTCTATATACTGATTAACGATAATAATTTTAGGTGAAAAGACACGTTTTTCATGAATAATTGAAGCTTCGCGTATTTATACGAATAATCTATGCACAAGATACAAGGAAATAGACGCCCATTTCTGAGAAAACTCTCATATAATTATTCACACGCTGACATGTTAACTGTTATCTGACTGATAACTGGGAAATGTTAACCAAACAACTATAAATGCACTTGAAATATTAAGCATAATATGAAATACATTTTTAAGTTGTATTTTAAACATAGCAATTAATTAAAATTTTGTTTATAATTAATAAAAGTAAATGGTAAAAATCGCGACGCTATAATTAGAAGTGTAGAGTACTATTAGCGTAAAAATTATTACTATTATTATTGTTGTTGTTATTTGTATATATTTTAGAAGTTTCTTTTTCGTTAAAAACGGTATACATATATACTTAAAAATTTATCTAATTTATGCCCCAATAAAAATGAATATAGTAAATTTATGTACTTTTGTCGATTATACTCATGATGCTTTTTACACGCTCGGCTATCATTTCAGTTAAATTAAATTATTAATATGGACGATTAGCAGTATCATCATCAATGTTGTAGGAGAAGAAGAGGGGAAAAGGGAATGTCGACAACTCTTTCACCTGGTCTTTTCTTTTAGAACTGATTAAATAAAAAAAACAAAATTTCACAATAGTATATCTTCAATTTGAAGTAGCACACTTAAAAATTTTAAGGTAAATATCCCAAGTACTAGGCGTCTTGGGGTTTGCATGGAGCTTAGGTAGGAACAAGTGACGAGCTTAACAATGCACTCCTGAATAATATCACGAGAAATGGTGTCAAAGCACAGGGGTATGCGAAAAGTGGTTAAAAAGAAAATGCGATTTTAAGATCAAAGACAGGAATTCGAGCACCCCACTTTTCTTCACAAAAAGTCACAGAGTAGCTTCAACATGGCGTCAGCTACCTCGTGTCCACGCAATCTCTTGTGTAACCCTCAATTCAGCGAAAATTGCCAATCTCCCCTCTCTATGCATACCAGAGGACATCAGTACATCGGGTATACCTGCCCAGGTACTGGAATCCCCAGCTAAATACTCTGTGGATGGGGACGTTGACGAGCGATCGGAAATGCTCTTATTTCTTCGCCCCGATTGCTCCTGCCCAAGACCTCATTGCTACTGCGCTTTTCCGCCGTACAGCTCTGTTTTCTTCTCCGCTCGCATTCGTGTCATTACGCAGAAACACTCGCACTGGATACAAATTACAGCAAGCGCCAACCCAAGAAAATACTTTTGGATAAATCTCGTCGAGCAACCAACTCGAGTTTCCTTCTTCTTCTTCTCTGTGCCTCTCTCGTCATTCCCTAGCAAAAGATGTTTTCAGTTAATTTTCATGAAAGCGAACACCCGTCATCGGAATACAATTTATAAGGAGGGAGGGGGAGGAAAAGACGTCGATTGCTAATTAACCCCAGCAAGTCCAAAAGACCCCGACACTTAAAAAATTACAAGGACGTGGCGCTTCATTATACTTTTTTTTTCCTTTCTAGTTTTTCCTTTTTCTCTCTAGTATTGCAACGTGAACACTATTATTTGTCCCCGGATTGAAAATAAAAGTTGAGATTGAGTTTGGAAATTGTAAGCACAGTGTTATAATACCGAATTATGCAAGCATCCGAGAAAAGCGAGTGCTCGAATTTTCTGCTCCCGCGTCAATCAGATTTGCATTTAGATGAAGTCTATCGGATAAGAGTGACCAGCCACTGTCAACGCTGACTGGTCAAACTCGAGACGATCGAAGGAAGAAATTGTGCTCGAATCTCGGGGTTTCCATGGACGTCGCTTCAAATTACAGCACAGTAACATCAGCAGCATCCAACTTGAATATTCGCAAGGTAAAAGTATCGGCTTTCACTTGTTTTTCCGCAAAAATTGATGAAAAAATTGACAATGTAGATTGGAGCTCAGACAGATTCATTCTCGACAAGCCCGACCTTACCAACTCCTTTCTCGCTTATGTGATCCTGTGGTTTGCCATTTTTATTGTCTTTTACGATGGTAAAAAACCAATTGTACAAATAATCGAGACTCTAATGCTTCATAAAATTTATCGGACGTATCGGTTGCTCGTAGCAATATTGTATTTTAACCGTTACCCTATTATCTTTATTGCTGGTCGTCAATTCGACACGAATTATTATCACTTTCAATTAGAATCACGACTGCTTCTACGAGAAGGAGTTAATTTGCATTGCAAATGACGAAAAGTGTCATTAGATTGATTTATCATGGATGCCAATTACATACGTCATCCGAAGAGTCCATCGAGGAAATAAATAAGTTAAAAAGATGGGTCACGTAGTTTTTCTCATCTTAATATTTTGCATGGAAAGGGATATAGAAATAGCAGGAAATACGTCTCAATGACACAATATTTCCCGTCGGTCTAAAGTACCACACTAGTGGGAAATCGAGTTAGAGAATGATTTGTCCAATAACAAAGTTCAAATACAATGGTTCGGAGGTTGATCGCGGCTCACTACACTACATCCCCAATCACACTGAATTAAATCAAAACCAAATCCTAAAAAAATCCGCGTCCTCGTCATAATTACGAAACGATTGCGCCCTCAAAGCCGATGCGCATTAATTTCGCGTAAAATATTCATAGTCAATTCTGAGTACGGGGTCCTGCATCTCGGCTCTAAACTCGCGAGGTCCATGTATAATTAAACTAATGTTTCCGTTACGCACGAGGAGCAAATTTGCGCTGAAAAAACGAAAAGAAAAAGAACTTGGCACATTTCCATAGACTGCATTTAGAACTTCGTGTAAAATTAATGTCGTGTAATAAAAAAAGAGAGAAATAGCGTCATTGCCAAATTGGCCAAGCGAGTGCGGGAACGACGTATCCGCGGTTCGGGTTTCAGGGAGCTCCTCTGCCCCTCCCCCCCTCTCCTGCCTCCGCGCGACGGTCTCCCGCGATCCTCCTTCAAATTTGGATCGAGGAAAACGCGCTTGCGTCACAGAGTTGATTTGAAGTAAAAATGCGAGCATACGACCCTCGAATGCACGTGTGGCCACGTCAGTCTTCGTGACGACCGAGATCCAGAGTCGGGGAGGAAACAAAGAGGCTTATTGTGTCGGCACCAAAGGGTTGCTCCATTCCCCCACAACGTGTCGGGGGAGCGTGGACGGATTGACCGTGGCCGATTAAAGCGATTTCCTTCGTGCTTTGAGCAGGATTTATCAAGATAACTCAGTGCTTATTGGAGTCTGAGAAGATGATGATACCGCATTCGAGACCAAGACCAAGAGGCATTTCATTTTTCTATTTTTCTCTGCCTTTCTCCACGTAACGCGGCGACTATGTTTTAGCGAGTCAGGTAAACTACGGAAATTGTGCTCGAGGACTTTCCCTTTTTTTGCTATTAGACTTAAGGATGCTAATCGAGCTTCGTTGCAAATTAATCGCATTCATCATTACGCCGTCGAATCGTAAAAATCAAGATGAATTAATCCATGATTGCGCACCAAAGATTTCATCAATGTGCAAACGCGCACAGCTCGTAGTCTTATTTGTGCGGAAAGTTCGAGGCCAGTCTGCTCAACTATTAAAGCTAATAAATGAAAATCGGAAAACAGTAAATGATTTTCATTAATTTCCATAATAATTTGTCCAATTGACGCGAGAAAAAGTGACGGTTCCCCCGAATCCGCGAAGGCAATCACTTATCCAGGCGATTTATATGGGCGCGTCGGCGGCCGAGCGTCCCGATGATTCCGCAGAAAGCGCTTCGTCGAAGAGTGAGTGAAAGGTGAAAAATTAGGCGTGCAGTCGGATCGACCGAGCGAGAGCCGCGCAGGCAGATGTGCATTGCGTCACCGCTGACCTTGAGTCACGCCGACCTCGGTCAACGTCTGTCAATGTCTGTCTTCTCCTGCACCCCGTTACACACGCGTTACCAAGCAAAATTCACGCAATGAGGAGAGGAATATCTATGTGGAGTTTCAGTTTTGGAGTCTACGTGGAAAATGGAAAACTGCCCGGTGGCGATGCGTTCAGAGGTAGTAGGGAACTTTTGCGACTCGCGCCACACGCGCCTCTGATTCGAGTGTTACGAAAAATTTTGCGCATTTAAAAAACAAAAGCATGATTCTTCCCTGGAGTTACGAATTTTCACAAGAGAAGTGGGCGCTGTCAACGATACTTCGTGTAAAAAGTTTCAAGGAACAAATTCATTTCTCTAAAAATCTAGTGGAGAAGCAGATAACAAGATATAACTCTTAATTAAGCGAATAAATCGATCTTAACTTTATAAATTTGTGTCAATCTTTTACTATAAATTTTTCATTTTTCATATAGTCTTGTGTAATTGTACTTTTAACATTAAATTTTTTTTTTTTTAATAACATTTGAAAATGCTTGCTCAATTTGTTCCTCGTAACTTTGTATCTGTACTTCCCCAGGTATCAATTTTTGTCAGATATGTAAATATTTAATTATGAATGATATTATCTGTGAGATAAAATTGATATTAACTCGGGTCGTACTTTGTTTAATTTGTTATTTAGCAAATAAAAACTTTTTTAAAAGTTTTATAAAAACGTAATATAAATAATGAGCCCTTGGATAGTGTGAGTGTAACTTCAAAAACATTGATTCATAGTTGGCGTTGATGCTTAATTATAATAGCACATATTTAACTTCATTTAATTTATGATTGTCAATAAAACTTAAATAGATAGGTGTAATATTAAGAAATATATAAAGAAATAGGTGTAATATTATGTGGCGTTTATATTAAGAAAAAATTAAAATACTCTCCAAGAGCATGCAGTCATATGATTTGTACTTCTCAAATTACCAAATAACTCCAAGACGATTTGTCCTCTTGTGCGTTGAAAAAATTCCTATAAAATGTTTGTATATTTTAATTTAACGAAAGATAAATGCAAGGTCAGATTCCCTCCCCCCCCTTAAAATAAGAAATAATCATTGGTACAGGAATGTGAATATCCTACTTTTATATTTTTACCATATGGTCAGCTTGTCGAGAGAAAGCCAAGCAATAAATGGACTTAAAATAAATATATAATTCAACGTATGAAAATCCAAGTTCACGTGCGTATTCATCATCGTTAATTTTGAGTCGAATCCGCTCGTAGAAGAAACCAAAAATTCAACATATAAAATCTGCCTTGAAACCGGTCAAGACCCAGCCATAAAAAATGGAGACAAAAATGTAACCTCAAAAAAATTCTCGTTAAAATGAATGAAATAAAGTGTGATTGCAATGTCGACACAAAACCCAGAAATTCTCCATCAAAATGTACATTGCAGTTTCGCTTGCATCTGGATGTATCGGCAAAATAAAACATGTGTAGCTCTTTTACCGTAAATTCTCTAAATATTGCAATATTGTATTTGATCGTCGGCTAGGCCAGCTATAACCTCGGCATAAATCAACTCTAAAAGTACAAAATCCCCCGGCATCTCTAAGTTCTCAATGTAACGCCAATTACGTGTTTGGAGCCCCCGATGATGGAGTTCGTATAAAGTGCAACTGGACGCTATAAATGGATTCACACAGCTGTCCAACTCCTGGCCTGAATCCTGTAATTGGAGACTCGAGCTACGTATGGAGAAACTGAATACCAAAGTTAGCCTCCTGAATATCTGCGAAGAACCAAACCCTCATGACATCGAATATTTCGGCAAGCCACTACAATTCTACATTCAAGATCAATTTAATTGCTGATAAACTTGCGAATCTTATAATCTCTGTATATAATATTCGTACCTCGTTCCATACACTTCCATTAACAAAGATATGTAATTTTAAATTCTTAAGCGATTCGCAATTACCTTTTAAATGCAGCACTAAGTCGAGGACGAAATTACTTTATAATGCACGCATTGATAAGGTCGAATCGTTTCAAGTGCATTTATGGCTAAAAAGCATGTCATTTTCCAAGTTTTTCTCGCCAAACTTTGGAGCATAAATTAGCCATATACGGAAAATTGACTAATAACTGGTTAAAAACTCGACAACATTTTTTGACCATAACATTCTTATGTATTTTAGAAACTTTCAATTGTTTATTTCACCAGCGCCAGTATCCTAATATTCATGAATACAAATGCTCATGAAGTTTTTTCAAATTTTCGACTATCCCATTACTATATCTATATATATAATAGTGCAAAATAATTTTTTTCTCCTTTGACATTTTTTTTTGAATCCAAAAACGTTTAAAAAATTTTAAACTCCAATAAATATACTGGTATTATTTTGGTTCGATCGAAAGAAGCAACTCTGAATCACGTGCAAATGTAATTTACTGGATTATTTTCGAAAACTGTTTGACCCACCAAAATTTTATTTGTTATTTTAGCGTACTATCTCCAATTTAAAAACTAGTTATTAAATAAAAATCAGCAAACCATAAAGTAAAACAGGGTATGCATAAAAAGAGTTACAATTATTCCAGCTTTAAAGGATTAGTTAATGTAGCAATGGAAAAAATAATTTAGGTTTAAAAATTCTGACCCATAAAAAAGGTGCTCGACTCCAAAATAATAAAAATCACGCTAAGTGACTACCAGTTGAAATAAAATAAAGACGTAAAGCTTAAAAAAAGAGGAATCGGAACTACAATAGACGTGAATCGAAAGAATATTCAATTCATCTTGGACGATTGACGGTCAACAATTCCACGAGCAGCCGAATGCATTTTGACAGTTTTCAAAAATCTTGTTCTGACAATCGGGTTTTAAACAAAAGGACAAAGGGTCGATTTGAAAGTAGCAAAAACTCGATACAATTTTAAAAACTCAATGGATATTGGGGATATTTGGTCCGACTAGCAGTCGCATTTTTTAATAACCACGTGACGGGAGGGAGCTCTTGCATGCCCTCACCGACAAGTACACTGGGGTCTCGGTGGGATTGGTCCCTCCGTTACTCCGTGCAGGGTACACCGGCCCCCAGAAACCAAGCTAGGGCAAAATCTCGTGTTCGGGTTGACCAACCAACAACCTTCAAACTCAAAGGTTGTGTAACTCAAAGTTTCGATCACTTGTCGACCGAACGGTGGGCGCTAGTGGCCACCGAAGGTCCGAGATCCCCGTATGTCTTCCTCTAACACTCCGACTATTTAAAGATCCAGAACGAGCTGGTTGCGACTCAACTAGCCTTGGAGCGCACACACGCACTCGCGCCCGGGCCTTGTGTGCAATAACCCCTAGTCTCTTGTCAGTCAATGGAAGCCCCAAGTGCTTAGCCCTGACAGGATCCCGGATACCGAGCACCAGCCCTCGAAGATGACCGATCGATGCTGTAATGCAATAGATGCACTGCCAAAATCTGCTAAATCCCCAATAATCCTTTTCCCATAACCTTCATTGTTCGCAAAAATCACAAAACAAACCCAGTCAAACTCACCGACATAAAAATTGAAATTGTAGCACTTTCAACTGCTCGCGTTATTTTTTCAACGCCCCAACACAAATTCCCCGAGATAAACTGAGGAAATATATTTGGGTAATCGTATGAAATATTCAAAATCATCTGCAGAGCTTATCCGTATGCTATTGTGAAACGAGCCGTAACGAATTCTTTTAAAAAAAGGGTTAATGGGTTTTTTGTACAAGCGTACGTGTTTACATAGATGGCGTGCACGAGTTCTGTAACGCCAACAACTAAAATTTCACTTTCTTCAATTTAAAAACGATTGGACGAAGGTGGAAAATTTTCTTTTTTTTTATTACTTGATTTCTATACTAGTGCCATATTCACACCGATAATACCATAGGGGGAAATATTTATATTTTTTAAATATTTATATTTCCCCGGTCGTTTCTTTAAATGCCCAAGGAATTGTATACGTAGATAATACATTACTACATATTTATAAATTAATAAAATCATTCGATTAAAGAGTAATATATATTCACAGTTCATAAACCCGTGGCCAATTCCTCGATCAATAAGTATGCATTCGTTATTCAAATGTAAATATTAACTTTTTTAAAAAAAATTTCTTCCTTAAATTGGAGGAGCTTAGAATTTGCCCTCAAGTAAATTTCTAAAATCATCCTTTGTCAATGAGAAAATTAAAAGCATTTTATTCAAAGTGCTATCTTATCTCATATTAAAATCCAAAAGTTATGAATATGCTTTAATGCTTCAATATCTTCGCGCTATCTTATCACCACCTTTTTTTTACAAGGAAAATTAAAAGTTTATTATGAGATTTTAAATTGCATTATAGCTTGTGCTACTCGATTGCTCAACGACCACTCAGCGTTGTATCGCTCTCTTTGAGAATGTGTGAGGGCGCGCGTGTATACATAATTAAACTATCACAATATTCGGTCGAAAATGTACACAACGAGAATGTCAATGTTGAAATCGTAGATTTCAATTGGGGCGCTTTAAATTGTCACATGCTCAGTCAATCGGTTTTTTATTTAATTTCATTGACTTTTTATTTTATTTCTCGGGCGAAGCTTTTGTAATAGATACTGGTTTAGTTCTTGCGATAATTACTGTTAAAATATTCCAGAGACTTATCAGGCACACTCGAAAAATTTCGGAACGATGCATATTGCGCCGACGACGATAATAACACGGTAAAAGTCGCTTCGCAGTGGGAGGTCACAAGTGTATTGTGTACGGCGCGTAGCAAACGCGTGTCTCTATGAGACGCACACGTAGATCCGAAAAGAGAGAGATAGATAAATGGATATTTGTTTATTAATGTAGAGAGAGTTGTAAAATCGACATAGTATACAGTAGAGTGTTGTAAATATTTACAATTTTACATATTTTTGCGCGGAACGGAACAACAACAACAACAGCAGCAGCAGCAGCAGCAGCAACAGGAACAATGTGTGTGCGTGTGTGGGTGAGGGAGAGAGAGAGAGAGAGATAGGAGGAGGAGGAGGAGGAGGAGGAGAGGCAGACGGACGGACGGACGGACGGACGGACAAACAAACAAACAAACAAACAAGCAGACAGACAAATATAACGTGCACCAAATACAGTGTAGTGGACTACACTGTGCGCTGCTTCGAAACATCCGTTTGGCCGATTCGATCATCTTCTCCCCCAATTTAAAAATAACGCAGAGATATCGCTTTTTCTCGCGTGCGAAACCAGAGGCAACGACAGCGCGGCGCCGAAAATTCGGAAAGGTCGAGGCGAGGGAGCGCAGGAGGACGAAGAGAAACATTCGTAGCAATGGACACGGAGCCTAAGCTTTTCCACTCGGCTCGAAACATGCGCATTTTAATGGGTAAGAATGGCGCGGTCGATTCGGCGGCGGCCAGCGAAAAGACGACGACGTCTCAATCAAAATTACAATGAGGTGGATCGAGGGGCAAGAAGAACTGCCTCGCACGACAAGCGAGGAGGGCGGGTGACGCAGTGACGAGGCACTTTGTCCAAGAGCTCGACCTCCCGATCAATTGGAATATCAACAAAACGGAGAACCCCTGGGCCAATTGACGAGCAAACGCTCGCAACCACGATGTCGTTGCTTTTTCGCATTTCGTCCGCGCGGCCCCAGAAGGTCACTTTATTTTTTTACGCCCACATGCGGATCCGAGCGGAGAGTGCAGATGAGGTGAAGTGGAGATGCGCGACCTGACCCCGCCGTCATCGCCGCAGCCTCCTATGATGCAGATCGATCGGATCAAATCACAAAGCTATCCGAAAATTGTCACTGGCTTCGGCTTATTACAATTCAAAAAAAGTAATCGAGAGTTCGCTAAATAATCAACCGCCCTGCATCTCCTCTCTGACGGAAGTTTCCTTCCTTTATTTGGCCTCCCAAAGCGCTTACAACTAATACTTTCCATCGACTTCCAGTAAGCGACAGCAATCAAAACATCAAAAACAAAAAAAACAGCCAGCCAATCATTGTAAGGACAATTTCCACGTTATCGGATAATAATACTGCCCTTTAAAATTCCTTAACAAATCGAATTCGATAGTACCTTCAAATAATTCGGTACAATTCCATAAGAATGTATTTAGAGGGAATTAATTTGTTCCCAAACTATTGTTTACCATCGACTATTAATTGTTTGCTTCCGAAGTGATCGCGTGTTCAAAACGAGCTACCATTACCTGCATTAATTTTACGCCACAGCCTCATATCGAATTACCCCCAATAATAAGAAGAGTGCTTTTTATTTTTCAAGACCATTTCCTAGTTCGTTTCTATTTCCCTAAATCCTTTTTCATGAACATAGATATGGACTAGCGGTCTCCTTTCTTTACTTTGGTGTTAGCAGTGAGGATTAAATTCGGCGCGCACCAATGGAGCTTTTTTCTGCAACGTCTTTTGCTCTCAAAAAATACCGAATGCAAACATCTGCAAACGTAGAAAAATACAATGCGATAAAAAGAAAAGGAAATAGCTAGAGTTACTTCTTTTAAAGTAAAAGTCGTGATTGCATAAGGTGCCAAAGGATATGTGTCCTCTTCAGATACAATGAAACGGACAAAAAGGTTTTAGGCTAAATTTAGGCAGTAAATCGCAACAAGTCGCTTGGCACTCAACTTTTTTTGTTCTCCTATTACTTCCAGAAATCTTCAACGTGAAATTAGCAATCCAACTTTTTTCCAAAACAAAGCGTCCGAGAAGAGTCACGCTCGATTTAGCTCTTTTCCCTCTTTTTTTCCGAAAGAGTCATGAATTCTCTATCGCTCCCCTTTCACGCCCTGCAGCCGCGATAACGTTAGAGCGTTAGACCTGAATAAGATAAGATCGCTCACTATCGCTTTCTTTTATAAGCACTTTTAATAAATAATCGCTTTGTAAATTCGGAGATTGATCGTTCATCTCATTGAGGGAAAAAATGGAAAAGTGCCGAGTCGCAGCTAATTATCGAGAAGGTGGAAATTCCCGAGAGGCGGGATAAACGTGACTCACGGAGTCTCGATAAACGCGGAATGCATGGACGGAGCGGTAACTGGTCTAAAAAAAGAAAAAGAATCGGGCGTGACATTAAAAAGCCTCTATGATAATGGAAAGTCGTGCCCCGATGGAAAAGGAAGGGGGGTTTCGCTACTGCGATACCGATGTCCTCGTCTTCCTTCCAACGTAATGATCAGCTCTATCGCCGCTCCGTGCTGGTGGTTCTCCAATCGAACGTGACCCGGGTTTTACCAAGGGAGCAGCAACTCGTCCATCACGAATCCGAGCGTACGTGCCCATTACATTTGGCCGCCACGCCACGCCACGCCACGCCACGCCACGCCACCATCCTCCTCCTCCTAGAGCCGGGGTGCACGCTCTGTGTTTCGTGAAACTACACCCCCAGGGAGTAACCGGCCGTACTCACCAGCACTTGGGGGTTGCTCGAGTGCGCAGACTCCAGCGCGATGCAACAGGTTCTCGTTAAGATATACCTGTGCACACCTGCTACTCCGGATACCCAAGAGCACGGGGGTTCAACAAGTGATTAAATACCGTCCAAATACCTTACTATGACATTCATTAACCGAAGCAGTAATATTGTCCGTATCAGTTCGTACACTCAAATCTCTTTTGCGACTTAGTAAAAGAAATTACCTTTAGTATTTATTCCCTTATCGCCAATGCAGACTCCCCTCGTCGTGATATTGTATATCAAAATAAATATGACGCTGGCATTCGCTTATCGCGAAGAAAACTCATATGACGAGGTGCATGTGTGCACGCTTAACATAGATTGATTTGTGCTTATGAGAAGGCTCAGCAAGTTGTCGGAAGCTTACAATGCAAATTTTCCCGAGGTCCAGTATTCTCGAAACGCTTTTACTTTCACCTAATTATTGGTAAAGTGGCATTAGAAAAATTAAAAAAATGATTTTATAATCCGATCGACGAATTAAAGTAATGATGCTATTTACTCGACAAAACCTAAAACACTTACTTATGATAAATAAATCATGGGATTTTCATGAAATGATTAAAGCAGCTTTTTAAATTTGTACACTAAAATAAATGTCTAACAATATTCTTTTGAATAATTTTGTATTTTTAATTTAGATTAAAATTTTTTTTTCATTATATTACAATGTAAAACCATTGCACTAAAAATATTGAAATTAAAAATTATTTAAATTTAAATATTAAATTGAAACTTATTTGTATTGGTACAAAAGAAATAAATATTTAATCATTTGCTGAAATAATTGTATTATTTTTTTTTTCCTTTCAAGTTTAAACTTTGGTTCAATCTAATTTTATTTAAAACATTTTGGTATTTTATAAAACAGTACATTAAAAACAAAATAATTATTTAAATATTTCCTCTATTTGGGGATATGCATTATTCATGCTATCGGTATAATTTATACCGTATAGCATTATTAAGTTCAATATTAATAATTATTCTTATAATTTCAAGGTAATTCAAGTTTTGAATACACCACCGTCTCAATATAATTTATAATTAACGATTCAGCATACTTTTTAGAATCAGTTTAAGTAGTTTTATTGGTAAAAGGTTAAACGAAAATTCAAATAAGAAAGTTGTAAAACTCAGATTTTGCCGGACATTATTTCAGCCAAATCTACAATATCGTTACCGTATCAATATGAAAAAAATATGAAAAGAAAAAACTCGAATGAACCAGAGTATTCGAACTTTTACATTTGAGAATAATTCAAATTCACTGTAAAATAAATCTATCTATTTGATAAAATTTGTTATACAGAGACGTTGATGGACGTTATATTCGAATAATTAGAATTTAACGTTAAAATGTAAATGCAAAGTCCATCAGTTATAACAAAAATAATAATTTTAAAAATGATTAAGTGTTGTAAATTAGAATAACTTAAATAAAAAAAATCGTGCTCTTGGAATCAACTTAATCACCAACGTCATGTAATAAAAAGCTGTTCTTTCAGACGTAAAATATTTTTTATTATAAATTAATATTGCAAAAGTAAAAAATTTGATGTTCAAATTGTAGTCAAAAGTAAAAAAGATAAAGGTTTAAAATTGTTTTAAATTTTGTTGATATCAAGACATTTTTCAATATTAATAAGATACTTATATACCACAGAACTTTCAAAAATGTGTTTATAATATAAATACATGTAAATAAAATGTACATTGTAGAAGACGAGTTGATATAATTATGACGAGTAAAAAATTTTTAAATTAATGAACTATATTTTTATTATTTTCTTTGTCACATTGAATAAATTAAATATAATTAATGCGAAAAAAGTGTCTTCATAAGTAATAAAAGTGAATAAAAAAAAAAAAAGAAAGTAAAAATTTTTGAGATGTCACAATTGTATTAATCGTAGTAAAAAATATTGTTTTGAATTTAAGGAAACATAGATGTTGAAAATGTGGTTAAGCAGACATATTATTGTTTTTTACATCAGAACAATTTCTTTTTTTTTCTTTCTCATAATATTTAGAAGCTATTTAATCAAAGTTGATTTTGGGAACGAGTAATCTTTAATGCATCAACGTTTGATGTTACATCAAAATCCATTCGAATCTAGTAGAAAATTTTCATTAAAAGAAAATTATTAAAATTAAAATTGAAAGATGATTCGAAATCTGCGAAGATGCCGATGATAAAAATTCGTAATCTCAAGTCCCAACGGTTGAGAAAATCGTACAATTAGAGAGAGAGAGAGAGAGAGAGAGAGAGAGAGAGAGAGAGAGAGAGAGAGAGAGAGAGAGACAAACAGACAGAGTGAAAGCGATGGATTAGGTCGTTGGTGCTCGCGAAAGTTGATAATCGTAAATGACAAGGGTGGGAGAATTGTGTTGAAGTTGTCGCAATGAAAACCCCGCTAGCGATGGCGCCAACTCACATGTGCTCGGACCACCGAATAATTGGAAATGAAATGAACACGGTTGTTCACCGGGGAGCGGAGAGGAGTATGGTCGGAACGGGTGTATGGGAGGGGGGAATGAGTCGCTTCGAGTCAGAGTGCGCGTTCGCCTTTGGCGGGCGAAGGACGCAAGAGTAACCATGCGTCTGGCACGATAACCCCGCCGAGACTCGACTGATAAACTAAACGCGCGCTACTTATCGGTGTTAAACCTTCTGTACGTCTCTATCCGAGGAGGAGGAGAAAAAATGTGGTAGAGATCCCCATCTGTACGCAGTAGAGGAGCGCAACTGGAGTCGAGCCCAGACGTGGCTGCATAGTATTAAAGTTTCTTACACTACGGTATCGATAAAAATTAGCGCATGAGGAGCAATGGAAATTTCCCAAGTTTCCCTTCATTTCAAATTCAGTTTGAGATCGAGGAAAATAATATGATTCACCGGGGAGGAAACTTAACGAAAGATTCCTAAAGGTCGGTTCTCCATATAGCTCTCGTGGTGTGGTCTGATAAGGTTTACAATCAAAATGCTGACCTTATTAAAGCAGTCCTCTTTCCCAATATTGTGCCTTGCCTCACCTCGCCTCCATCTCTCCGTCACCAAGCTCAAAATCAGATCTAAACTTATCAGTATTTACCGCTTTTTAATAAAGATCTCGAGCCTGATACGATTCCTTTCCTGGCAAGTGGTTTATTTCGTTCGATACACTTGACATCAAAATTTACGTGTAAATAAAGGCTATTCTTCTGCAATTTATCAATTATTCTCAAAGTATTAATTATGACGATTAACATCGAGGAGTAAAAGCCAAACCGGATAATAGTTAAAGCCAAATATGCATTGATTTTTACACCAAATGAATGTGACAAAATTTTATTTCTGCAATTGAAAAATATAAATTGTTTTGTATTTATAACTGTGATATATCTATTTTCCTAATAGTACGATGGTAAAAAATACTTCAAACTATGTTAAATGTTGTACCAGAGATTTCGTTAATGAAATTTACTTGTTTCCTATTGTATATTACGTGTCTGTAGCAATTTATAATTTATATTTACTCAATAATAACGAACCATTTTTAAAAAAACATTATTGTTCGCGAATTATTGAAAGGGCCTAAACACAAGACAATCCCAAGCGGAATATTTGTAAAAATCTCATCGGCAACTACTGATTTTCAATCAGGTAATTCACCACTAAGAATAAATCAATTATTAAAGAGACGTATAAACACGGTAGCTTGACGAATTATTTTTTAAAAATTCTTCAAACAGAGGTTGCACAAAATAATATATACTGACAAATTGTCGATCAAATTTTACTCTTATTTCAAGAGTAATATTCGAATTAATAATCTTTAATGAACAATATCATTATGCATATATAATAACTAATTTCCAATGTAAGCCAATAAATTTCGAGTAAAAAAAAAAAGGTAGAAAAGTGTATTTGATCAGTTTCGTTGGCGCACATGTGTATAGTATATATAAGCTCTTGTGTCAATCGTATTTTTTTTAGTTCGATTAGTGAGATGTAAATTTTATTATCAATACTCACCATGATAATATTAAGTAAAAAGTATTATTTACTTCTTTTGTACGAGGCTTTTGTCAAATAGGTTATATAGGCTCAAACTGACGATTGCTTCGATAAATTAATATCCCCGCACGCAATATTTGCGCTATTAAAAGTTTCAATTTTTATTGTTATCAACTATTTGGGTAAATAGTTCCTCGAACTTTTACGAGATGTGAAATAAAAATACGGTTACACTGGACAACGTACATTATCAATGAGCATACAATTACTTTGAAAAATTCTAATACTTAATAGCACCGTAACTTAACACCGCTAGTGCACTTCTGAAAATATAGTTAATATAAAAACAACAATTCAAACTTCAGTCGCAAATGTAAATTTTTTTGGCTTTATAACGATGCGATGATGTGAGCTACAGTTGGATAGAAGAACAGAGAATAATGGGTAAAAAGAAGAAGAAGAAGAAGATGATGATAAAGAAGAAGGGCCGTGCGCGAGATAGAGGAGCAAATTTGCTGGAAAAGAGAAGAGGCGTGGACGGGGATATGAATACGAGTACAGAGCCTCATTACGGGGAGATTCCTAAAAATCTCACATAATTACACGATAAGAGCACTCGGATAACTCTATTCTTCTTTTGGACGTATCTAAATCATCTACAAGAGCGGACCTTTCTTTTTCGAGACGAAAGTCGAATAGCAAATTCATTGATGCACAGCAAGCCGCGCCAATGTTGCCAACGGTAAAAAAGAGTAAGGAACAACGGAGATGGTGCAAATTATCAAAATTACAGACCCAAGATCAGTCGAGAGCGGGAGGCTGATGCCTGATTGCAGCGCGGGAAAAAAAAAGAGCTGCCCGGAAATCGACAATCACGCACACAACACACGCGCACGGTAGGAGCAACAACGGAAACAACAATGGCATGCAACCGATGCACTTTATGTCTGTCCGCGCTCACGCATGCAATGGATACTCGATGCATCTCCTCGAGCATTGCGCTTAGCTCTCAACTCTTTGTGAGTCAAGAATCTAAAGGTCGTGGCTGTGTCCTGTTTAGCAAACTTCTTTTATTCCTCCTTCTACGAGAACGCACGTATCAGAAGATCTCCGAGCAATCGAGAATCACTGATGGAACTTTCGAATAAAGAATCCGTCCTTTAAATGCACAGTCAAGAAGTGCGTCATGGCGCACTAACTTTTTCTTAATTTTCTATTAATTTTCCACACGATCCAATCAATACAACTTCCATGTAAGCTCTCATTGTCAGAACTCATCGCACACCAAGAGGGATTTGCATTGAAATAACAACACCTTTTCTCGATTCTCCAATAACTTTGAATTTTGATAAATTTACGTTTTCTCGTTTAAAACAACTTCCAAAGATAATATCTCATCTTTGCCCAGTATTCGGTGCTCTTTCAACTAACAAAAAACGAGATGTGAGTGGAAAAATTCATTACGCGTAAGACATAAAACCGGAATCGTCGAATGACTGTGACCCAAAAGCAGAATATCGAGGGTGGAGAGCCTTGTGGAAAATCATCGTTTCCATAGTTGAATAATTGAAAGGTTGGATTTCTTGGAGTCTGTTGAGAAACAGCAAAAAGAACACAAGAGTGCTCCAATCAACCGGGGGAAAAAGTTCTCGTTTAGGGGTTGAAATGGCTTGACACGTGGGGAGACTCACTCGAAAAAATCAATCGTTGGCAAATTGAATGTAATTTTATATTTTCAAATGCGGCGTGATTCGAAAGCGCATTGCTCTTTTTTTTCTTGCGTCACATGTGTCAGGAAAAGAAAGTCATCGCCATGAAAAATCAAGGCGATATTTCATTTTTATTCTCTCTCACCGCTGTACTCGTGTACAATTTAGTACGGAAGAGAGAGAGAGAGAGAGAGAAACAACACAATTTGATGATACATTGCCGTCTGTGTTGAATCAAATCTTGAGAGTTTTTAGCCACACTTTCGTTGATGTCTATTACTATTGCAAACTTTGGTTGAATTTCTTTTCCTTTGATTCAATTTTACGTTTAAACAAGTAGCATTTGGTGTACGTGTTCTCAGGTAATGATGAAGAGTATTAAAGTAAAGAAATGAATTGTGCGATCGGTACAGATTATTTCGATAATTAAAACGTCAACATCGCATTTTATTGCAATTCAGTGCACTCTTACTCACTAACAGGAGCGGTTGCAGATGAATATTGCACTTGGTACTAGCGAGATTCTGATAGTGCAGTGCTCACTGGAATTGAAGAGAGAGAGAGAGAGAGAGAGAGAGAGAGAGAGAGACGGAGATACTGGAATTTGGTTGGAACAATACGCGAATTAGAATCTGAATCGGTCGTTTGATGCGCATTACCAGCCACAATAACTCGTCGATATTTACTTTTAGGGCCTCTCTCTCTCTCTCTCTCTCTCTCTCTCTCTCTCTCTCTCTGTTACTTTTGTATTTATTTTGTTTTACTTCGCCTTTTGTCTCGTAATTTACCTACGCCACTGAAAATAGAAGCTACATTTTGTTTGACCCGCCAAACGTCTTTTCGTACTTTTTCTCTCGTCGCAAGCTGGATAAGTCGTGATGTTCGATCGGCGACTGGATAAACTTAAAAAGCATAAGAAAACAAAAAAAATCAAGAAATTAAGATGCAGGCGTGTTCGAGAATTTCCAAAAACAACACTGCGAGACTCGTCTGGGCTTCTTGAAATCATGAAATAAAACTCGTGTCTAGACGCAGTAGCGTCACGATATCGGTATGTCACCCCCCAGGTTTGTCACTGAGGGAAAGCTCTCCTCTTCTCCCTCCTCGGATGAGAGGAGCCAATAAATTACCCCCACACCGAAGCCTCCTATAGATCCAACGGATTTTCCATTTGCGCAAGAATCTTCCTCTAGGTCGTTGTTCGTGCGTTCGACTCTGCCTGCGGACAAGGTCACCGGGAACAGACGATACAAGGTTCTTTAGCTCAATTCTAGCGAATACTATTACATTTCACTCTACTCCACGAGTTGCAAAAATTCGTTACAAACGGAAGGAACGTTGTCCTTTGGTCCGACCTACATTTCGTTTTTCTTATCGCAGATGAGATGAGACGCACTATCTTGGGTACACTTATGGTCCACCTCTAACCCACCTCCCCAATTTCACTACCGACTTTGAGATGATCTTTGCAGCTGTAATGAACTGTAATTTACCTTTCGCATCATTATAATCTTTCTCGTGTTTTGCAAACGACCAGATTTTAAATTAATGCTCATGAGAAGCCCGACAATGACCATGATGAAAACTTTTGACTTCCTCTAACATTTTTACAAAAACTTCCCTTTCATCTCGTACAGTTCAGTTCTGCACCACTGCTCTACCAAGTTCATATGCATTTTTCTTGATCGCGGAATTTCTTAGGCACAAGCTTAGCATCATTTTTCATATTTAGAGACCAACTTTCCTTTCTGACTAATCCTTTTTTAACTAATGTCAACATTGTAAGTGGTGCACTCTATTTTATACATCAATGATGAAAATATATTTTAAATTGTGATCATTTTATTTTTTTTTTTTACTATCATACACACTGATTCCATTAATTATTTATTATTCGTTACTTTCATTTATTTTACAATATTTTAATAGAATCTTAAAATCCAAAAATTTAATTGAGAAATCAAGTTCACGTAAAAAAACATATTATCTATACGACATATTTGATTTTTATCTCAATGTCACCATTTTATATTCATTACAAATTTTACACAATATACTTTTTCTAACATTAATCAATAGTTCTTTAAATAATTTCTTTTGATTTGTTTATATATTATAAATAATTTTACTTCAAATTATATTACTAAACAACTCTATTCGATGTTCTCCAAGACATTATTTCTGTTTTTCTACGCTGTAAATTATAAATTTTGTTATCAACCTAATGTAAATTAAATTTTTATACTTACGCTCGTTCATTGTCAGAAAAAGATAGATTTAATAATGAATAAATATTTTTTGTATAATGTGTTATCTATATTGTGGATATAGAATGTAAAATATGCAACAGTGTTTTTGATTTATTGATCAGTATTACTGTTATGTGAACTCAATTTTATACACTACATAATTAAAAATATTGTAGTATATTTTAGTTAACTTTTTTACAAAAATCTTTTTAAATATTTCCCTGAAACATTGATCACTGGACTCCACACTTTCATTTTCTTAATTTGAATTAGGGACACTCTCGTTTTCATTATCTATGATTTCCACATTAGTATTATCGGCATTTATCCTCCCATGCTCTTTTTCGATTTTTTACGATAAATAATGTAATCCAATACACGTCAATATTGTGAATAATTTGAATAAAAATATGAGAAAATAACATTCGGGATCATTATCTCGACCACTTGTAATTTATTATTATTATTTTCTCTAATTTTGCCTTGTAAATAATAAAAAAAAAAAGATTTGATTTACTCCGAGTTAAAATAACAAGTGAATTTCGAAATCGAGAGATACGATGTCAATACAGCAAGATAGTGGAGATGGAATATTTCGACTAGAGTGAGAGAGAAGAGAGGGGAGAAAGAGAGTGGGAAGGGGAGGGGGAGATAGGGAGAAGTGTTGATGTTGTACGAGCAAGAAAATATAAGAATTAAAAAGAATTAATTATTTATTCAACGATAAAGCGTATGGCAAACTTGAGTGGTCTCTCATAGTGGGTTAAGGAGACTCTAATGCCTCGCGCAACTGCCGGCACTTCCTTAAACGAAATATTTACGTGCATATCGATGTTTAATTAAGTAGTTCAGTTAGAGGGGATTGAATGTGTTTGACCGATTTAATTTTAAACGGGACTAATTACATCCTCGGTATCTCGAAAAATATGTCAACGGCCGTTTATACTAACGGTTAGGTTATGATGTTACGACGTAGGGAGGCTCGAAAAATGCAATATTACCGAGTTATGGGAGTGTGCAATGATTGCACAATCACATGCGAGTTTGAAGACGAGCTGAGTTCTGTGTCATCAAATAAAAGGGATTCAGCACAGCAACACCCATTTCTTTTCCAGTTTCTCAGTATCCACTTGATTGGGAATCAAACCGAGGGAAAAGTGACGTTGTCAATGCTTTTTTATTTGCACTTTAATCTTAGTACGACGCCACGAGATTTTCCTCATTCCACCATAAGTCATGGGAGTTTTACCTCCCCCTATCCTTTATTCACACAATCAACACAATGCCCACAAGGTTCTCTAAATGTGTGTGTATCGATCTAGGCATAGCGATCGACGCACAAAAAACCAAAGGACAGTCGATTCAAAAGCATGTTTAGAGCATCTTGGGAAGGTTAACCACGCGAGTGCGTACGCGTGCGTAGGTTTTGCGTGTCACCGTAGGTTTTCTTCGAGGGGCGGGGTGAAAGGAGTTCCTGCGCTTCAATTTATCCGCGACCAAGCGAGCAGAGCCAAAAGGTGGGCCAAACACGCTGGCGGCTTTCGTCGCTTGTCCCCGGGTCCTTGAGCCGCGGCTTCGAGGAGAGGAGGATCCCTGGCTCTGACTACTCATGCACATGGTGACGGCCCGAGGACGCAACGCGCCCCACGTTTTCCAAAAAGTGGCTCACGCAGGGATACGCCCACATATCGACGGGCCCATTTGTCGGGTCCACAAGGTTGCTTCCCCGTGGACGCTAATTCCGCGTGGTCGCCCCAATCAGCGAGTTCGTGTCACGCATGTCACGACCTCGAAGACCGAAATCTTGCTAAGAAATTCTGGAGAATTCGAGCTGCCTAGGGATTTGACACGAGAGGATGCGAGCGCGTGAGCCCAGCAGTCTTGGCGTCATTATTACATAATCCGTGCGCGCGAGCTAACTTTAGGCCAAGTTTCACAGTTTGTTGAGTTCGCTGTTGCCTCGTTGCACTCGCTCGAGGACGCCAACATTTAAATAATGGCACATGCATGTGACTCGACTACCACAATCGACTCTGGACGAGACGAGCATCGTCTGGAATTTTCGGGTAATCGCCTCGGATCTTCTTCGTCGACCAATTGAGCGACGCAATTCCAGGAGATACAAATCTGCTCGTCGCTTGTAAGTAACTATTCTCAATCCAGTTGGAGATTCAGCGCCATGCTCTTTCAACTTCCGGAATATGCCAGCGGGCACTTATTAACGAGGCGACGACCGCTCGAAGCTATTCTTCTCCCACTCTCGGTCTCGGAAAATTCAGTCGTGACGAGCGATTACTGCCACCGACTCTGGAATCTATATACGTCCTCCGCTAGTTGCGGATCCCCAGGAACTATAAATATACTTACAAAGACAAGTACAAAGGAACTTGCGCTGCTGCGTAATCCGAAAAAGACATAGCGGGGAGCTTCGAAGACACTTACAGGTGAAGTGGGACAACCATGATTACGTCTCGTTTACTGGAGTGCCAAGACAACTCCTCTCCTGGGTGAGGGCAAAAGGCAATAATAGTTCAGCTTACTCTCCAAGTATGCTTGAGAGAGGGCAAAAACAGATTCTTGACAACTCTTCTTGACTTTCACGCTGTAGCGAAGGCTCTTAGACTTTGTTTGCAGTTGTCCAAGACGATTCCTTGATTTTTTCTCCCTTTAACATTCGTGTTCTTCGCTACTTGACAAGGTCAGATACAACAATAGACTCGCATGTCAGAAACCACCATCAGAGATAAAATATATTAACTTGTGCAACTATCCAGCAGATGTGACTAGTCTGCATGTCTTAAAAGTCTATTTAAAATTTAAATAAATACATTTATTATGCACAGTCACCCACACAACCCCGATTATATAAATTGGCCTTATATTTTAATTCAAAGCTTTACTCTCGAGTTTTATATGTTACTCGGACCAAAGAAACCAACAATAAAATTTGACTTAAAAAATTGTGTCAATTGTCATTTGTTGCTCAAGAAACTCGAAATATTATATTTAAATTATTTAAGTTTCAGCGAGTGTGTTCGCTCAACGGGAAATAACAAAATTATAATTTCCAACTCACTTATTTAACCCATTGTAGAAAATTAGGCTACCGAAAATTTTTACTCGTTATATTAGATTAACGCTGCAAGTGGTAAAACACGCAAGTAATTAAAATAGCACTAATAATTCAGTTATTTGACCTCGATACAATCTCATTTTTTGTCTAAAATTGTAGCAACGTGACATGTGCTGATTATTTATTTATTTATGAATACATGTGGCATGAATGATGAAGGATGAACTGAAAATTAAAAAAGAAGTTAAAAATAATTCAATTTAGATCCAAAATAATAATAAATTGGTAGTTGAACAATATGATCGTTTTCTCACGTAGTTTTTTTTGCGACTGCGTACTGAACAAACTAAAGTACTCACGATTCTCACGTACTATGTCAAATGTACAAAAGATAATACAATTTTAGAAGTTAAAGCTACAATAATAGTAATATTAAAAAAAAAAAAAAAATGAAAAATAAAACATAAAATGGGTTATTGAGCGTAGAGATTTTTGTAAAAACGATTATAATAAAAGTGCTGTAATTAGCAGTGACACTGGTTGAAATAAAAAGAGTCAACTCTGGCCAATTTAATCCATAAAACAAAGTGACCTGATTACATTTATGACATTATACATCCACGTAGTTCAATTTGTCTGGTTAATTTTGATGAGTAGAAAAATGGATAATGTTTCACTGGACGATGATCCACTGGTCAACGAATTGAATGAAGACATCGAACGAATAACTTAGAAGCAGTTTCGCTCAATGAGCCCCGCCCCTCGCCCGGGCCACGGCCGTATGCACGAGGGGCTTTTCGTCATTTTTGGCTGAGGAATGAGACAGTCTCTTATCGACCGCGACGATCTGACTCATCACTGGCAATGAGTTACGTCATGAAACACGGGGGGAAATTTGTCAAACGAACACTTGAACAAGTGTATGTGACGCCCTGCGCCTCTGACGCGCGACGTTGTTGTCTTCGTGGCCTCGGCCTTCCTTCCTTCCTCGTTTGACGAGGCCAAGAGCTCCGCCACGTGCTCGACGCGACCTGCATCCAGGAAAAGTGTACGAGATTAACCAAAAACTGGATACGACAATAAAAAAAAAAATAAAAAAAAAATCGTGGCATCACCAACGCAGTCTTTAGTTCATTCAAAATGAAGCTGCAATGCTTCGGAGACCCTTTAATAGGCAGAGTATCCCCATTTTTTCCTAGTCGCAGAATGCGAAAAAGGGTAAAGATGCTTTTGATGACTCCAGCACCGATCCACTAATGTCGCTTTAAAGATTGCGAGAAGAAACACGCATTCGCTAAAAAACCTTCAATTCAATCCAACCTGAAATCGGCTTATCTCGCTTAAATGAAATAATAGAGAATAAACATCAATTCCCTTGAATTCCAGAAAGAAAAAAGTTTTGACGAATGCGAAATTTACGATACAAAGGTAGAAAGTCAATAATAGTATACGTGATTATAGCAGAAAAATAAAGATCAGATTTATTCATGAATATACTCGGACATAATTCTTCTATTACATTAGATTAAATTAAGTTAAATTGAGTTTAATTTAAAAGCAAATCGTAAATTAAAATAAAGGAATTATTATTTGGTACAAGTTAGAATGTGAACAAACTTAATGCGGTGAAGAAAGTATTGGCTGATCGGCATTTCTGTAATTCATATATACGTATTTAATTTGTGTTTGAATGATACGTTCTCTAAACGTTTTAGGTAATAAAAATAATTGCTAAATAAGATCGAAAGAGGCTAAAGAGCTCGAGCCAAGATAGAGCACAAGTGCACACTTGCGTTAACAACATTATATTTACATTAGCCGACGTTGACAAGTATTGCCCCGACGATGACGAGCCCAGAAGAGGAAAACTGATGAAAAAGAGAAATAATATTAATAATACAGAGGATGATGGATTAAAATGAAACGCAATATCTCAAATGAATTATTTCGTATAATACTAATAGGGCTATTTGTTTTACGTTCAAGTTAACAACTCATCTAATCATTATTACTACTATTGGCTAAAGTCACCAGATGAATTATTTGAGAGCTAATTTTCTTATCAACATCCGCTTGCCACTTTACGATCACGCGTACTGAAAAACATTTAAATTTTTGTGGTTTACGAAAGAATAATGTGCGTTTGAAGAAAAACACTGTGAGTGCATGAATCGAGAAATTGATAGTACGTAAATTGATATGACATAATCGCGTATTAGCCACACGCGGAGAGCTTACCCAGTAATTCACTTGAATAATATTATAGTTTGTTAAATGAAAATCAATTTTTTAATTAAACCATGCGATTTCATACGCAATCCGATAATCTAATATCAATAGCGAAACTCAAGCGAAACTCGAGCGAAACTCGAGCGAAACCTCTTATCGCACGATGGAGAATAAAGATAATTAGCTTCAAGACACACGCACCAGTGAAAAATCCTTTCTTGGAAATTAATTAAAATTAATATATTATCATTTCGAAACATCTGTAAAACTGGTATTTTCGATATGCATTCGATATTCTCGGTAAATTAGGCTTGAAATTTAAACAGACATCAAATTGCAGCCTTGGTTTACTCGGGTGCCATTTCGCGATTGATCTTTGATTGAAACTCTCACGACACATTCACCGCCGAAACATCGAAACATCATGCGTTGTATCTGTCAAGACAAAACAGCACAGTATCCGTTGAGATGAAAAAGAGATGACCGATTGGGCACTCGATGATACCGCGGTTAGCGGTGCGGGTGGCCACGGTAGGAGCCAGCAGCGGCAAAAGGAAATGTTTACGTTCAGCCTCGATCTAGATCGACGCAAAGTACACTGGTTTAAAAAAATGAATAGATCCGAGATCGGAAAAGAGCTTAATATCGTAATAAGGCTAGGAACTTTGACACGGCCAACTTATTCGATTATTTTTACTCGATCTCTCAATCTTTTTCCGTCCCACGCCTATCCAGATTTATTGCAACAGCGAAAATGCCATCCAAGATTTATCTCCCTCTTAATGTCATTAACAGCTTCTTTTTTTTTCGACGTGAAAAGCGTATCAATTTCAATTGGAACAACATTGTCAAGTGTTGTAGCATTATCAATGAGATTAAGATGCAAATAATCGTACAATTTTATTCACATTGGAAAATACCGCAATAAGTCAAGTAATTTGAACTTTAGAAATACCTTTTTCATTTTCAGTTAAAATAGCTATGCGAGTAAGTCTGAAAAAACATATTTTCTTTGACCCAAATATGAATTTAAAACCAAAAATAAAATAACATCTATACTTATTTTATTCATAAAATTAAAATTAAAAATCGCTTTTAAACCAAGGTTACAATTTCAATTTACGAATTGTTATAATTAAAAAATGTTTTGTGTGTTCTTCGCACATTGGACACCTAGAGAAATATCAGTGAGTGATTGAATTCTAGGGAAGAGATGCTTTCTCAAATAGGAGGCCAATTTATAAGCATGCCAATAGACAAAAAATGATTCATTGCAAGAATAATCGAAGAGATTGCATTGCAAATGTTTTATGCAAGAATGAAGAGATATGCGGATAAATGCAATAAGCCATTTATATAAAATACCCGAGTGATTTTATCGCCGGTTATGAATTTTAACACAGTTGTATTTACACAAGTATTTATGAATTTTCATAAGCGATGCAAGTTTTTCTTGGAACTGACGAAGTGCGCAAGTAACTTTTGTGTCTGGAAACATGCTTTTCAACTATAATAAATGAAGAAATCAAATTAGAGACAGAGATCTTAATTAATTGAAAATCCATACTGCTGCGAGCAGATGGAAAAATGAGTTGGGTCTGAAGGTGAAACAGGAAATCGAAGTAGAAACGAGGTTTTTCCTGGAATATAAATTTGCCATCATGGATGTCACTTCCATTGGACTCGTTTTCCCTCGCCCAGATAATTTCACATATTTCTCAATAACCAAACAAACCATCTTCTCGATTGAAGCGGATTAAAATATAGGGTGAGGATGCTCCTTCTCGTTCTGCGCAATTCCCTATTCGTTCAGCTCTTCAGGTTAATAGATTTTCACAAAAGATGGTAATTCAGTTGCGTGTGCGTGCAAAACACCGCGAAGGAAATTAGCCATTAATACGTCATAAGTAGCGTACAACTAAATTTCAGATAACGTTTTGAGCGGAGAGGTGCTTAGATGGTAAATAAGGCAGGGTCAGCCTCTCAGATACAACCTGTTGCTCCTCATGGAGTAGTTGCGCTGGAGTTTCACTAACGTGTGCGTCGGACATTACTCTGACTCCCCCCCCCCGCTCTTGTTTGTCCACGTCGGAGGAGCTCCACTCCAACGAAGCTCCACCGGTGTGGAGTTTAGAGAAAGGGGCTGAAAAGGAGGAAGAAAGAGGCCGAGACAAGGTCAAACAAGATGCGCGCGCACGTCGGCGGCGAGTAGGGAACTCGAGTAGCAAAGTGAGCGAGTGCCGAGACTAAAAAAGCCCGGAGGCTCGAGCTTCTGGTGCCGTCCATCGATCTGTCCTTTTCTCCTGTTACCGTCTTGCTTTCTCGCGATGTTCCGTCGGTGTTCGAAAATGCGTCGAGCATAAAAGGAGTACGAAGAGCACGAGGATGGGAGGGGGTAAATGGCACGCGAGGTCATTGCCTTGAATCCGGAGATCGGATCCGATCGAACCGAATCGTTGCGTATGTAACCTCATCGATCTGGATAAAGATAACGTTCTCCAGTTCCTCCATCAATTTCCGAGAGGGGGCTGACTCGTAAGCTCTTTTGGTATCCATGAAGGAAAAAGGGCTCGCATCGCTATCGACATCCAAAGTCCAGGATTGCAAAGCCCATTGAGAGCAAGTGATTGAATTGATTATAGTTTAGCTGAGGACATCATCGGAGTCCCGTAGACATTACGGTAAATCGTGAGCACCTGCTTCCGGACAACATCATCTCCTCCTCCTCATCCACCCAAGCTAGGTTTAAGGAATCGTCGGCACCCCCTTATTCCTCGGGTTTGATGGCATTTCCTGGTACGCGCCCCTCGAACAAGCGAACATCGTGAAGCTCGCGGAAACGAAACAGAACTGGGGTGGCGGGAGTACACGAGGCCACAAATTTGCACGAGTGCAACGCGAGCGAACGATGTAAATACGGGAACAGTATGTGTCCCGAAGAAAAGTCAAGGATGGTTGCATCACGTGCAAGATGTCATTTGATATTACGTACACTCGCTATTGAATTTCAGCATTTAATTAAGTGAAAGAATTCGAGTACCGCGCACGCGCATGTGTCAGCGCCTCTCGACACATTAAATATTTATGCCGTTGCGTAAGAAGCGTGAGCGCCGATGAAAATTGGCGTAATCGACGCACGAAAAATGCAAAAAAGCCAACCCGCAGGTTATAAATAAACAAAGGCGAAACCACTGGCGATCGCACTCGTTTGTACTCGCCCGGAGCGTAAACGCATCTTACGCGACTTTTCGTTCGCCCGTCCATATCTTTTGGAGTTGCTCTCATGGAAAAGGCCACGGAGGATGACATCACGAGCATTTCTCCACTGGAGAAAATCTCCGAGGACCAAGCACGGGATGAAGGAAGAGGAAAACTGCCGACCTTGCGTCGCGCTAACCAGCATCAGCCTCGGGAAATGCGGAACCATCTTTATCTCTCTCTTTCGCGCGCGCGCTTTCCCGGCCGCGACGCAGATGCAGGGAATCCTTGACTCGCGTGCTTCACGACCTTCGTGCTATGATTTCTCGAGCGAGCTCACATGTAATGGAAAAACCAACTCGACTTTTTCGACCACAGTGCGACCACTCGACTAGTTCTCGCCCTCGTCTTCATCTTCTTCGTCCGCGTCCTCGTCACCGTCGACGCGTCCAAAGTCAAGGCCAGCGTCAGGCATTCTTGTCGATCCTTTGACTTTTACGATCAACTCGACCCTTCCCTGACCTGACCTTCGCTCCCCTGACCCCGTTCTACTCGAGCCTTACTACGAACGACGGACCATCCTCTGCACCGACTCCATTATCTTTTTCCCAAAATAAATCACTGTGTGACTCTCTAGACAAGCCGGCTCAACACACGTGCAAGCACAACCACTCAAAAGTACACACTCGTAAAAAAAGTCAACACAAGGAGCATTGGCTCTTTAGCTTCTATTGCGTGTACATGAGTTACGACCAATTGTGATTGGTTGTTTCACTTGCACTTTCACAACCAAACCCAAGACCGTAGCTTGCGTAATAAATTATCAAATTTTATCAATTTAAATCCACCATTCAAACTTTTTATTACATCGCCAGACGTTTTGCGATCGTACTCCATTGTATTATCCTGTACTTCTTAGATAACTTGTTAAGCAATTTAAATGCTGACGAGTAGATAGTTTTGAAAGATTGTAAAGGGCTAATCCTAAAATTTACTACCACACAACACAATGCAATCTTAATATAATACTATGCAATATTGCCACTTATAAATACACACAATGAACACTTGAATGATTCATAATAACTTTTCAAATATTGTCTTTCGAATATTATGGAAAAGGAAATTTTAAACTTATCGACGTCAACTAAATGCAGTCTTGTTCTAATTGCCTTAAAACTTAAAATTCTTTTTTCATGTGAATCATATTGAAAAACAATGGTGCACAAATTTTCTTTTACGCATTTGGATGTCGGTTTGATTACTCTAAGCTTATACTTATTGTTCAACCCATAGATCAAACACCGATTAGTTTTAAATATTCCAAGAACGTCGTGTGTTCCTTTTTGCTTTAACGCAATAGTTAACGAGTTGAAAAGTTCGTAGATGAATGCTTATCTATTTTATAATTATACACGTGTACGAGTTTATAAATTGTCATTTAAAAACATAAAATAGATGTTAAAAAAATTCTTTTTTTCCTATTGGTAACAACACGTAACCATTCACTGTTCTTAAATATGAATATTCTTCACCTTAAAACTAAAATTTATTCCCAATAATTAGTTTTTATCATAATTAATAATATTGGACATCGATCAAGAACAGTTGTGGGAAATTGAGATATCGTCATTAAAAGTATTCAGTTCAATTTAAAATTTTTCTTGATTTTATTTATTAGACTAGTGTGTTTTAGCATTTTTAATTTTATTATTCATTAATTCTGTAATTACAATGCGTATATTGATGATTTACTATGCTCATATTACGAATAAAATTTAATGGATCGAGTACTAGATTGTTAAATGAATTATCTGATAAATAATTTAATTTATTATGTGTCATTCAACATTATCTATAACCGAAGACAAGTTTTCTAATGTACACAATGCCTTATTAGTTAACAATATCGGTATAAAAATGGTTTGAATTTATTTCATTTAAGCAATTTAATGATAAACATAAGAAAAAATTACTGACGTCATTGAAATAATTTGTAAAAAAAAACATAAAATTATGTACAAATTTTTTATTTCGCATAAATAATTAAATAATTTTATAATTTATATTTTACATAATATTTCTTTCACGTCTCTTAAATTTTATTCCACATTTTTTAAGTTTTTCAAGCTCTTATTTGTAATTTTAGTAATCGTATTTAATTTTTTTCATTCGTAGCACATTATGCTTCGTAACATTTAATAAATACTAATACATAACTATAAGATTATATGTATTTGCAATTAAAATGTATGCAATATTTTTTTACGATAGATCAATTATATTTTGCACCGTTTGAAATAAAGAAGAAATAATAAAAAATTTATTAATATTAAGCGAGGTACAATTAAAGAAAACAATTCTATTTAAATAAATACAAAGTTTAAAGATGAAAATGAATTGTCTTGAATAATATATTTACTTTTAAAAAATGAAATTCATATTAAATGCAGTGAAAAAAAAATTTGAGATATAAAATGATATTATAAATACAGTGGATTTGGTGAATTTATTAAAAATATTGTTTGATGATAACGTATTTGATGAAAAGAAAAAAAAGTGTTAACAAACTTATAATTTTATGATGAATAGCTGCGAGTCTGATTCATATTTTATTTGTAAAATCAATGAAGAAAATTTCAATATTGGTGAAACATATAGGTCGTAAATAATATTTCATTATTTAAGTAATAAGCCTGGTAAATAATTTTTACTTCATAAAAATTTAATGTCTTAAAAAAATAATAATTGTGTACATTTGGTTCTGTGCTAATAATTTATAGAAGCAATTATTGTTTTGATGATTAAAATACGTTTGTACTATAAAATTATACAATTGTTATGAAGAGGCTAAACGAAAAAAATGTACAATAACTTTTGGTTCATCTTGATTTAAATAAAAGAAAAAAAAATGCGAACGACTTGCGAAGGTCTATTTCAAAGGATAATTTATAGAATTATATGTAATTATATAATTCCACATGTACAATTCTGTATTCAAGGTTCATCGTAGTGGTGCACATGCATAAATTGTACATTCGATATCGTCGACTTTTCGACTTTTCGTCTTTTAAACACATAGAAGGTACGAGTTTATATAATTTCATATAAGATCAAAATTTAACAGCATCACAATAATGACAGTATATTAAAAGCATAGGAACCTTGGAATAAAAGACAAATTGCACAATAGCTAGGATTCCATAATGGATTGGCTATTATATAACTCTTTATCAAGATTAAATATAAAAAAGAAAATAAATAAATTAATGAATTGAAAGAATTAAATTAGGTGCGTAATCTTTATTGGTGATTTATTGACGGAGAAAAAAATAATAAATAAATCGCAAGGATAAAAAGAAAAGGATCACAAGTCTCGAAGAGCGGAGGTGGCAATAGTACAGTTGGAAATAGTACACAGCACTGGTAGTAATTGGTGTAAAGTAGTAATGACGCAGCGATATTATTACAATATCGGCTTTAAGACAAGACACTAATGTAAACCTATGAGGGAAATGTACAAGGCGCTTACAACGGCAGTTGCGGTAGTTACGGGAATTTCACTTTGAATCCGATATAAATACAGGGCTCTTGGTCTCGTGTAAATGTGTAATCAACGATAAGAAGGTGGAGAGTGGCAATGAAAATATGGTCGCCTGCGACCATAAAGCATAAAATATATCATCACCTGGGATGTGAGCGTGATAACGGTCCGCGGAGAAGTTGTACAAACAAGTCCGAGTAGTCATTCGAAAAGATTTGTAAGGTTTGGCTAAAAGCCAACCACTGGAGCCGCGCGTTCCTCGTATCGTTACCGGTGGTTGGTCGCATCGACGGGCGAAAACGCGGTTCGACGACGGCTCCGAGAGCTCGGGGTCGGGGTCGGGGTCGGAACGGTACGGGACGAGGGTATCCGGGGGTTTTATCAGTCGACCGCTGGCCAACGCAGATACGATGCTCCAGCGTGTCCGAGCGAACGCCCAGATAAGCGGGCCTATAAATAGCGGAGGGGCGCGATAGTGCGCCCGATAGCAAGCCGGGGGAGGATGGGTTGGCGCCTCCGGGACCTGGACCCTCTCTCCAAGTGCTCGCCCGCGGGGCAATTCCGATGCAAATTCGGCCTTGAAACCCGTCTTTCACTCCTCTCGGGCGTTGAGCCGCGTGGCAGAGATCAAAAGTGAGAGGGACCGACAGGTGGGGGTAGAGGAAAAAACGAAAAAACGGCTGGCCGCGAAAATTCTCGTCGCGCCATCGGGGAAAGGGCGGAGGAGCGCGTAGCGGCGATTCGAATTCCACGGGAGAAATCGCGAGAAAAGTCACCGAGAGTAGATCGAGGAAAGCTGCCGTCACCCGGCTTTTCCGGCGAGAACGCGGCCGAAAGGGCATGTCCGTCTCGGAAGGGAGTGACCGACCACCTCCAGCGGCTCCTCTTCCTCCTCTTCCTCCTCCTCCTCCTCGGTGGGAGAGTAACGGAATATGTGCAACTCCATACATGGGAGAGTGTGCAACGCGGGTATGGCGGCCAAAACCGGTGTGCACACTGAAGGAATCTCCTCGACCGACGGTGGTGGCCACGTATTGGGAGCGTCCGCGAGGCGAGCAGCGAAAAGAAGCACTCCGCGGTGACGTTGGTAATATTCCTCCTCCTCCGCCACTCTGTCCCGACACTTCAGACCGCCGACCTCCGGATAAGTCACAAACGTTTTATTTATTTACTTCGCGCGTGTTTCCTTCTCCTCGCACGCTCGAGACTGAACCACTCGCAGGAACCTGGAACGAGGATGGGACATACGCGTGGACCTCCGAACTTATTTACATCGGCCTTTCTTTCTCTCTCTCTCTCTCTCTCTCTCTCTCGCCCCCGCTCCGCTCTTTTCATTTCCATTACCCCGGAGATTACCGACTTGAGGAATTCGGATTGCCGAGATAACTGCCGGGGCGCAGGGAAAGATGGAGGAAAACTGGAGGATCCGGTCGATGAATTGCGCCTCCCAACTCTTATCCTCCGGTGAATCATGCTCTCTCGGGTATCGCAAACGGCTTATTCACAGGTTTGCAAATCCAGAAAAATTTGAGATCCTGTAGGGTGATACATGCCGGCCTCCAAGCTTACCTTCCATCCAGCGCTGCTGTTGCTGTCACCCTTATCCTTGAAGTAGGGTACATTCTGCACCATCCACTCGTAGATCTGCGAGAGAGTCAGCCGCTTGTCCGGGGCGCTCGTGATCGCCTGAGTGATGAGATCGGCGTAACTGAGATTTCCCCAGGCATTTCTCCTGGAGGAATTCTTCTTAACGGGAAGCAAGCCTCCCGCTGTCTGGCCCAAGCCCGTTTGTTGAGGTGGCGTCCCGGATTCGCCTCCAGCCGCCTCCTTGGCGCCGTCGGGGAAGCTTTCGGGTCGCGGACAGGGCCACGTGTTGGAGCGCGCCCGCGTCTGGGGCTCGAAGCCGGTGTCCACTTCGAACGCCCCGCCTCCGCTCCCCGCCATCGGCTCCATCATCACCGCACTTTCCGCGAAATCCAGCTTCGAGCCTTGCGAAGGTCCGGTAGGATCTCGAGGGCAGACTCCTTGGTCCCTCTCTTGCACTCGCTCTCGGGGAACCCACGGGGTCGATTTGACCAAGGAGGCTCCGTTGCCCGAGCCAAAGAATCCGACGAGGAAGGAAACACCAGCACCGACCCGCTATCGCCGCTGCCGTCACCGCGCGACTCCGCGAGTTCACTGGAGCGCGTTATCGCAGTCGCGGGGAGCGGAGCCGCGTCGCATCATCGTAGCGGGCGTGCGCGTGTGTGGGTGCGTTCCAACGGGGGAGGCCACGTGCTGTCCTTGAGCGGCATACAGCTATTTACACGCGGTGGGAATCACGTGTCGCTCGCTCCTCTGCCCCTCGGCCCGGATTCCAGTCTAGGCGAAGATGCACACCCGCGCGCTTCGAGGCGTTCGGACAGCTCTTGGGTGGCCCTCGGCCCTGCCCTCCTCCTCGATGCGACGTGGGCTGCGGGTGCTCGAATGCACTCGAGAAACGAAGCAAACCAAAAACACTTGGACGGCGCGGCGCGTACTGAGTCGTATCTTGGAACGCGGACGGACAACTCCGCGGCGAGGAGGATTCGGCCCAGGCGCCGCCGCCCCCTACCCTCGCAACCGAACCGAGCCGGAGGAAACCGATCGCGCCCGAGCGAGACGCGCCGCGACTTAGATCCAAATGACCGAGCGCAACTCTTCGAGTTTCCACCATTTTCACAATCTATCATATGCTCCATTTTCTATTCCAGAATTGACAAATCGATCCCTTTTCTTCTTCTATTTCAAGCACAAATTAAAAAACTCGTTCATTTGCCTCCTCTACATTTGTGTGTTCTCTTTGAGAGCATTTAGTCCTTCCCTGCTCTTTCCACTTCTTTTCGCTCTCTTACTTACTATCTGATAATTCAAATTGTTTCCTTTTGGAATTCTTTCCTCGTGTTCTTTCACCCTTTTCATTTTTCCATTCCGATAATTCGATCTATTCTATATAAAAAATAATATATAACAAATATTTATTTTGAATTTTCTAATCCTAATCCTTTTGTCGCTCGCTACTTCTGTTGCCTTTTCAAAATCCAAATAAACAGTTGAACACATTTTTATTCGAAAAAAAAACGGCAAGTAACTAAAACAATTTTTATATTCTTTTTCCATTTGTTAATATCACCTAATGGCATTTCATTTCATTCATAAGATTTTTTAATAAACGACACATTTGTTATGGAAATTCTCGATTAATTAGATACATTTATTTCGACAAAATATCGATTAAATGTTTAATTCATAATCAAATATTTCAAAATTTCTTCCTGGTATTTTTAGATGTTCCATTAAAATTAGTATAAATAGCAAAATTTATTTAAAATTATTGAAACTATATCTTCATTATTAAATATATTCATTAATAAATTATAATTTATTTTTAAAAAAAATTATACGTTAGTTACCTGTAAATTTGAAGAAGACACCAAATTTATATCTATTTCAAATATATTTCAACGCAAGTTTTGTCATAAAAAAAAAAAAAAATTAATATCTTAATTATATAAGCAATTATTTAGTTCATTGCAATTTTATTAAATTTTTAATAAACTCAATTAACATTTCCACTGATCCTTAAAATTATTTTTTTAAATAATATGTACTATTTCATATTAAACACGTACATCTTATATTTTTAACTTTAAATTTTCAATCCAACTAATTTTAAATAAAAAAAAATTTTTAAAGAAATTGAATTAAAAATACAAATTGAAAATAAAGTTTTGCTTTCATTTAAATTATAGTTATTTGAAAGGATATAAAAATTAATTTTTCTAGTATTATTATTGTAATACATCAAAACATGTAAAACTATTTGAAACAAGAATATTTCCTTTTATCAAATTAAAAATTAAAATTTTGTTTTATTTCTATAAACATATAATTATTTTACAATATGTAAAATATACTGTAAATACTACATGATCCAAATATTACATGAGTTGAAATATGTTCCCATTACTACATATTCATTAATATTTTGGTGATAAAACTATTGCTTAAAAAACTATTCCAAATACTCAATACAAGATATTGCTTGTTCCAAATTTATCAAAAGATAATATTATGTTATATTATCATAAAGAAAATTATTTTAAATAGTTCTTAATCTTAAATTATTATAATATTGCAAAATATATTAAGAACATAAAAAGGAAAAAATAAATTGATACATTAATCATTAATTACTTATTTAAATATCAGTTTTTTATTTATTTATTGTATTTATAAATATAGACATTAGAAACATTAAAAATGTACTTTTAGATCCAAGTCTAATGAAACAATTGTATAAAATATTAAATTTACTTATCATTATAAAATATATTCGCTTACAAATTTAAATTTATATGCACATGATTTTTCTGTATGTAATTTCAAGTATTATTTATTTTGCGTATGTTTTATTTCATGAAGTGCAAATTTGTTTTCAAAACAAATTTTAAATTATTTCATCTTAGATTTGATTGAACTCAACTGTTCAACTAAGTTTTGTGAAAAATACATGTTATAGCATTTAAACTTTGATTATATAAATATAAAAAAATTGTTACATGGGTCTACCCATGCCACGGCCAGGCATCTGCGGCCCATCTCCAGTATTACTTTTTGGACTTTTAATAGTTTCATCTACAGAGAGAATAAGACAAGCTGCTTCACAAGCTGCAGTTAAAGCATTAATCTTAATTACTGCTGGTTCCCATACACAATTTTCCCAATTGTCAGCAATATATTCATCATTAATATCCACTCCAAACCAACATTTACCTATATGATGCTTCTGACGAAGTTTATTAAGTATTTTGGTTGCATCAAAACCAGCATTATCGCACAGTTGTCTGAAAAGTAAAAATTAATCAAATCAGTTACTTTTTTTTATACACATTTATTTTTATAATTTTTTTGTTAATTCTTTAGAAATCTAGATTTATACAGACTTTTTACAAGTTAAACTATTTTAAATTATAAATAATATCACCAATTATTTTCTTCCAATAAAAAACATGTACAATAATTTATATACATTTATTTAAAGTAAATTATAAAATGTAAATTGAAACTATCTTGATTTAAAAATTAATTAAAATTTTTTAGTTATTCAGTAAGTTATTCTACTTATAATTAACAATAATAACAATGATAGATATTAATAACATAATACAATGATACCTTGGAATAATTTCTAAAGCTTTAGCAACAGCTCCTATAATAAGTTGTTCTTTTCCAGCAATAGTGCGAGAATAATCCCGTAAAGTTCTTGAAAGTTCCATTTCTATAGCACCCCCACCAGCAACTACTGCATCATTTTTAAGCATGCGCCTGACAATCATAATAGCATCATGTAAAGATCTTTGTGTTTCTTCTAAAAATTGTTCAGCACCACCTCGAAGAATAAAAGTACAAGTTTCAGCCTTGGGACATCCTGAAAAGAAGTTAAATCTTTCTCCTCCAATTTGCTTTTCTTCAAATTTTTCACAACATCCAAGAACAGAATCATTAATGTCATTTGCTGTGGTGAGAACAGTTCCACCACAAGCCTTCATGGTTCTCTTCAAATCTTCATCAACCACACGACCAGCACAAAACATATCTCTGTCAGCAAAAAACTGTGTAGCAACATCTCCAATAGGTAATTTAGATAGAACTACATTTGCGCCACTCTTATGAATTTTATTAAGTTTATCATACAAAATTTGCCATTCAGCATCAACAATTTTCTGATATTCACCAACATTGTTTACACAAATTTCTGCATTGTCTCGTTCTGCTTTTAATTCCAACTCAATATTAAGTAAAGCAATTTTACAAGGTGCATATGTTTTAGGTTGCATTTCAAAGCCTGCATATGAAAAAGTTTTTTTGAAAGCAACACCAGCCACAAGCATAGAATCTTCTAAAGCTCCTCCTGAAACCTAAAAATTGTAAATTTATTATATTTTTACAAATTCTTATATTGTTATTCAATAAAAAAATATTTGAAAATATTTATAACATAAAATATAACTGGTGTTAAACCATTAAAATCTTACTTTTTTAATACCAATCATATTAAGAGGTAAAAGATGATTGTCTAACATAAGGACAGCATCAACAACCATTTTACTAAAGAATTTTCGTTGTTGATGAATTAATTTTGAATTTAAAGCTGTAGCAGCACATTCTTCTAAAGTATTTCTTGTATTTTCAGGATCAGTTTTCTTAACTTGAATACTTAACTCATTAATTTTATCTGTAGCTAATTGAATAGCTTTTCGAAATGCTTTAATTATAATTCTTGGATGAACACCTTCTTCGATAAATGATTTGACCTGCTTAAGAAACTCTCCAGCCAATAAAACTACACTAGTGGTACCATCTCCAATCTAATGAAATATTGATTATTTTTATATGATAATTATAAAACAAAACTCTAAAAAATATATTGTAGAAATTTTTTGAGGCATTTTTCCTTCTTCATAAAAATGTCAGTCTTTAATTACAAATAATGTTCTCGAATAGAATATGAATATCTATTTCTCTCAAATAAATATTACAATAGTACCAATAAATTTCTTCGAGAATGAAATAAAAAAAATAATTCATTTAAAATATATTACTTACTTCTGCATCTTGAGATTTTGCAATATCAACTAATATTTTAGCTGCTGGATGAACAACATCAAGAAGTTTCAAAATTGTAGCACCATCATTAGAAACAGTACCTTTACCATTATCATTTACAATAAGTTTGTCCATGCCACGAGGGCCCAATGTTGTACGAACGGCATCAACAACACATTGACAAGCATTTATATTTGAAATAAGTTGAGGCTTGCCTTGTGATGAATCTGTACCTTCTTTAAGAAGAATAATTTGAGGTTGCTGTAAAATAATTAAACATAATATTAGCTGAAAATATAAAAATACACTCACTTTTTAATCATTGAAATATATTATAAATATTTTATTAAAAGTTTTTATATTTATAAGGCAATGTAATGAATTTTAAAAAAGGAAGAATACAGCAATTACTATTATTTTATAGTATTATTTTTTGGTGAAGATAATTAAAAAATTTTACTTAAAATATATACCATTTTTACGCTAAAAAAGGCAATCAAGAGTTTATTTTATTAATAATTTAAATATTTATTTATTGTAAACAACTTTATATTTGTTTAAATTAATCATATATTGATCAATCATATTAATCATTTACTTTTCTTTAAATATTTTTTATGGTTAAACACCACATGGCAAACTTATGTGTAGTTATCACTTACACCTTCATATCCTTATAAGGTTAGAAAAGTAAATCTCTCCAACAGTATCACCAATAACATTGATCGATTAAAATTCATATTATTCTAACTATAAAAAACTAAATATAATTAAATTCTTCATTTTCCAAATATTATTTATATAAAATAAATATTCAATGTTTAATTGATCAAGTGTCCGATTTAAAAGAACTTGAAATTCAGCAAAAGTACAATGTAATACCATTCATATTAATTTCAATTTTTATTCATAATTTTTGTAAAGCACGTAACGAATGTTTTAAATTACTTACCATCTTCATTTATTAAAAAAATTACGTGTAACAATTAATAAAGTATTTAAAGAACTGTAATACTCTCTATACTTTATCTTTTTACGAGTTGTATGATATCGAAAAAAAATTGTAGATGTCTCTCTTTACACAACCATTACTAACTAGTTAACTTTTCTGTGGTTCTGCGCCAACTAGCATGAATTTGCGCTTGAAAATAATACAAGCGGTAAATTTAAAATCTACTCAAATTTTTATTATCTAGGGGACAAGAAAGTTATTTTTCGTTAAATTGAACGTATATTTTTCGGCATATTTTTCACTAGGCGACTTATTGAAAAATAAAAGTAAAAAATCTTATATAATATTGTAAATATACACAATAAATCGAAAATCGGTAAAAATAGCATGTAACAAAGGCCATTGATTAAAACCGACCGAAAAATAAAAAAAATAATACGTACATTAATAAATAATAATATGATAAGTTATAAAATTATTATTATATTTAAATTTATGTTATAATTAATTTGCAAAAATTATCTTATTTATTTTGATATTAGGGTCTTTCAGCAATTAAAAGAAAGAAAAAAAACAGAAAAATAAAAATGAATAAAAAATATAAACATGATAAAAAACTTTCTCACCGATATTTTGACAACATGTAAAACAAACAATGCCAAGTATTTCATATAGCCATATGAAAATAATCTTATTAGGAGAACTCAACCTTTAGAAAATTAAATGTTATTAAATTTATTGTAATAGAAATTTCATGTGACTCAGTATTAATTTAAAAAATTTCAAAGAAACCGCATTAAATTATTAATCATTGAAAAATCGTTTAACGATTTTTCAAACAAAATTTCTTTAAAAGAATGTATAATGTTAAGGATCAGGTATAGTTACTATCACAGAACAGGGTTACTATGCTGTAGTTACTTTCTCATTGTTAAATAAAAATGACTGAGGATATTTTTAGAATATTTTTGAATAATTATTATTTTAGATTTGTTTATAAAAATTGGCTATTAAAAAATGCTTTGTTCAAGTATTAATTATACTTACACTGAATAATTATAGAGTATAAATTAAATCCATTGATATAAAGTATAATTCAGTTTCATGAGAAAGAATAAATAATTTCTCGAAAAGAAAAGTCTACTTCCTTTATTGTTATCATGCAGAATAAATAAAATATTAGTAAAGAAAAAAATGAAATTATTAATTTGCAATTAATACACATTCCTTTATAGCAAATATTTTTTCTCTTAAAAATAGTTTCTTTCCATATAGAATTCCATATAGAATGACCACCTACCATCCAGCTTTTTTATTATTTAGTTTTTTTTTTAATGAGATATCTATGATCGGAGATTTTGTTAAAACGTGGTGGTTTTTATTTATTTATATGGAATGGGCTAAGTATCTAATTAATATTTTGGTGGATCAAATTCAAGCAATGAAAAATACATCGGAATTCATCTTTTTTAACTTGGAACTGTAAAAAAAAAAATTGATTTGGGCTGGATGGTAGGTGGTCATATTTTGGCCGAATTTGATTTAAGAGTTAACAGCACAGAACATTAGTTAACAGGTAGAAGATAAAAATATAAATATGTACGGAACGCATGCGCAAAATAGTTTCAGTGTGGCTAACGCCATCTTTTTCCCCAATATCCGTTTTTTGGCGTCTGCCATTTTGGACTCTGTAAACAGATAAACTTGGTGCAATTTGACTACTTTCTTATGAATATGTAAGTAATATGCCATACATTCCGTTAAATATCATGTTTTGATTTTTATTCAGTTAGTTAATTTACGGAGATATTTTGTAAAATCAGTAGATTGACGAGCAATATATTCACGCGGTGGTCATAAACGAAAAATAAAAATCAATTTTTATCCATTTCACATATTTTGGAATCATCTCTCATGTGCTATATTAAGGATGTAATGTAATTCATTAAATATACATAGTAAGGACTCATGGCATTGTGTTGTATAAACTTTCGTGTTCGAACTCTTAATTATTCTTTGCGTATTCAGTGACTGGTCTCGATCTCAAATCACTCAAGGACTTTTCTATATAAATGATGATAGCTGCAATGTGCGCGTGATTTAATCTGATGTTCAATGCGTCGACGCAATAATCGCGGTCTGATGTATATTATATTTCTTAAAAATTAAAATTTTGTGCGACAGTTCCTTTTTTGAACTTGTGATAAATTCCGAGAAATAGGTGCAACCATTGTATTTCAAGATATTTAAACATACCTCGTTTAAATAATAAATAATTTTTTATAAATCATAACTTTTTTCAAAGAGCTCTTACGTTGTTTCTTCATGTTAACACATTCAATTAAATAGACTATTTTTTTTATCGTACAAAGGTATCACAATAAAAATCTTTATTCAATTTTATAGGGGATGTCTGTCGGAGAATTTAGGACGTGAATTTAACTTAATTTTGTGGATGCTGAATGCAAAACCTTTAATAGTCTACATCTAACATTTTACAAGTTTCAAACATTAAGTGTTGCCTAAAAAAAATGATGGAAATAGACCCTCCACCTCTCTTCAATAACAAAGACGAAGAGATCCAGTACTGGACAGACCTTGCTCAACAGTTACATCAAAGGTACGATTTTAAGATTAACAACAGACAAAATACATTTATTAATACTTGTAGTGATTTATTCATTACAATAATATTAATATGATTTTTAAATATAGAAAAGATGATGTTGAACGAGAATTGGAAGAATTCCAGGAAAATTCTCAATTACTGGAAAAAGAATTAGAGGCTTCATTAGAACAGGCTGATAAAACAAATCGTGAATTGCGACAAAGAAATTCAAGGTTAGCAACAGAAATTGAACAGCTTAGAAGTCGTTTAGATCAGCAGAGTGCAGATTGTACTATGTTTCAAACCAGAACTCAAGAACTTCAAATACAAAATGAACAATTACTTAAATATATCAGGGAATTAGAACAAAAAAATGATGATTTAGAAAGAGCTCATAGGTAAGTATATTACATTTAGTAATTATTTGTAATAATAATTTTTTTTTTATTTACAGGGTAAGCAAAGTAACAGAAGAAGAAATGGAAGCTAAATTTAATGTAGCTCTCGAAAAGACTGCTCTACTTGAATCAGAATTAGATGAGAAAGAAAGTTTAAGAGCAATGGTTCAACGACTAAAAGATGAAATTAGAGGTTAGTTTTAATTAAAACAATATATAAATAAAAACGAAATATAAAATTATATTTTAAAATTAATTCAAATATATAATACTTATTCTAGACTTAAAACAAGAAATACAAGTTCATGTTCGACATCAACCTGATAATGACAAATCTGCCGCTGTTGATAGAGTGCGTAATCATGTAGATAGTAATAAACTTCAATTTGAATTGGAAACACATACTCCTCCTACTAGTCCTGTAACTACAACAAATATATCATCACCATTAAAAAGTAAGATGCATAATGCCTTACGTAAAACAAAAATTTTTTTTTTGCCACGTTCAAGTTTGTGTAAAAGAAAGGAAAGCAAATCAAAAATATCTTTTTTTTTTTTTTAAAAAAGCACCAATTCCATTTAGTCCAGATGTATTTTTATTTTTGTATTAATTTTTTTATCAATTTTGAATAAAATAAAAAATTTCTAATTATTACTTTTGAGTTTTTTGTTACAGTTTTTGTTTGCATGTCTATTTAATTTCTGTTTATGTAGTATAATAGTAACATGTATCTTGTTTTTATTGTTTGTGGTTAGTTGGAAATGGAGTAGGGGGTTTGATTGGTAACAATATCAACAATAATGTCAATCCACCATCATTGACTCCATGTACCAGAATACTTGCCATGAACATGATTGGTGATCTTATGAGAAAAGTTGGTGTAAGTATATTTCTCTGGATTATTAAGGCAAAATTTTAATCAATATTTCTTTACTATAATACATAGCATGTAATCAATTGAGCTTGTAGCACGGCTTAATTATTTGTGATTATTGTTGGTGTTATTATCAGAGATAAAAATTAAAAATCAATATTTACTACTTTAAGTGGAAAATAATTTTGAGGAGAAAAAAATGTATTGTAGCTTAGTTTTGATAGCTTAACAGGTGGGTCTGCATGGAATGTAGGAGGGTGAAATGCTCTTGCCCTGATGGAATGAAAACAATTTCTTCCTCTCCCACAAAAATACCATCAGTTCAAATAGATACTTCAATTCCACTTAAACAACAACTTAAATCAACCAAATGCCAATTGTGACACACAGATGATGCCCTTTCAATTTATTATAACTCCCAATACAGGTTTTAATTTTATTTTTTATTGATTTTGCATGATTTACATTGGTTATCATTTTATCATTTATTATCATCTAATCATTTCTTATCAAAATTTATTACTACTTTTTATCATATGTTTATTTGCTCTAATATTTCCAGCACCACGTTAATAACAATATTATTACAAATTAGTTTTCGACATTTGCTACCGCCCAATTGATTAATAATAATGTATGGAATTATATTTAAAAAAATATTTAATTTATCTATCTTCTGATACAGGCTCTCGAGAATAAATTAAATACATGTCGAAACGCATCATCGAGAGAAGATCAAAGCGTACGAGATCTCTACAGGTAACACTAAATTAATCAACAAAACAAATATTACTGTGGTAGTCTTCCCTAATTGTATGATCTACAAAAAAGAATCATGTACCTATTAAACAAATACTGATATATTTAGATAATTATAATAATGCTATGATTTTAGTATTTGCAATAAATTTTATTATCTAATTGTTAACTATGAAACATTTTTATAAGAAACACTTCTAAGGTACATGATACTCGTCGATTTAATATAGAGTAGATTTAATGTCTAAATGTACTATTTGTATTTAAATTATTTAGGATTTTGTATCACTACCTTTTGCTTTAAAATTTTTATTATAAATATTGCTTTTTTTTGCGTAATTTCTTTGGCTTTTTGGTATCAAGTAGCCAATTTTTATTTGTATGATTTTCGCGTTTACAAAAACTAAATGACTTACAAAGAATGGAATCAAATATTTTTACTTCTAAAATAGCTTTCGTACAAATAGTTTTTAATAACATTTCTATAACTAAAAATATCGTAAAAAATTTAGTTTATTAAAACTAAAGAAATAATTACGTTTCTCTGACAGTACTAAATTTAAAAAAAAAAAATATCAAATCATAAAAAAAGTAATTGGTTAAATTAAAATTAATTTGAATACTTTGAAATCGATACTCGCATTATTGCAAATAATATTAACAAATATAGAATTTTGTATATATTATACGAATGATTATTTAAAAAATATTTTTATACAATTTACAAATTAAAAAAATCAATTATTTCTATTGAAAGCACATTCAGAAATTTATTTATTAATTGAGCGGATAAAATTGTATTTCAATTGTTCTTATGACTTAAACGTATCTGTGCAATAATACTATTAAATTTTTTGTTATTTTTTCGCAATTCTTTCTATAGAAAAATGTATTATTTAAATAATTTTCTTTCTTGAATAATGGTAAAAATATTCTAATAAGATTTAAGTATCTTCTTAAGTCATTAATTCTATTTTAATTTTCCAGGATACATATTCAATACAATAGTATGTAGCATATTTAAAATAAATTGAATTAAACCTTAGAATCACCATTAGTTGGTTATTATTATTTCATTTTTGTTAATTTGATTTTTATATTTTTATAAATAAGCATAATTTATTTTTTTCAAAAAAACTTGTACTAGTAGTTTAGTTGTAGGAGTAATTTTTTTATTTTTCAAACCAGACCAATTATATAATTCAGAGTAAAAAATAAAATCTGGTTGAGAAATTGTTACGCTTATATAAAATTTATTTTTCTATAATTTGTTGTAATATATTACTGTAAGCGTGCACTAATCTGGTTTAAATTATTTAATTAATTTTTTAACCGGGTTTAATGAAGTAGTGATATCACAATAATTTGTAAACATAGTTTTTTGATGCTCTGTACAGCCAGAGTCTTATTAGGCTGTATTTGTAATTTTGCATGGTATATTGTTACTCAATACTCAAGACTCATCAAGTTGTGCCAAACGATTCGAGTGTAAACACACATTCGCTTTATCTCTTGATGTTTCGTGTCTGTTTTCAACTAGGAATCGAAGACAACACCGGCCAGTTGCCACTGCTCTAGCGGGTAACAACAACCACATTCATTATTAAGTGCGCAAACTAGTTTCGCCAAACTACATCTTTATAGGAGATAATATGCGCATTTTTTTATTTATATACCTGCGTAAATCAAGTAATATCGATTGTTACATTATTTATTGTAATAACGGTTTTAAACAAATACTAAGTTCGACATGTTACTAAGAATCGGGTACCAACATCCATGGCAATATTCTCATTTGAAAAAAATTTTATTTTCCATTAATTAATTTTTAAGGTTCGTTTAAGTTATGAAAAAATAATTATTTTTTAATTGTATTTTTTGAATTGTATTCTTTATGAGTAATTTAAAAAAAATTTTTTTTTATACCAGTTGTTAATCATCTTTTAAACTTGTTGAATTATTTTAATTCCTAAAATAAATTTTGCACTGCTAAAATAAATACTTTACAATACTGACAAAGTGCAAAATCTCATTTTCATAATAGTTTTTTTCTCTCATATTTCATTAAATAAAATATTTTTAAAAATGTTTAACCATAATTATTTAAATTAAAAATAATAATAATATATAGATGATTATTTAATTCAATAATATCCAGATGTAATTTTCATATAATTAGATAAGGAAGCAATTAAAATGTTTTGTAAATATTTAATAAATGTTTGTTAAATCAAATCATTCGTTTAAAAAATGTAAAATATTTAAATTGTAATTCTTTATAATGTCATAAATATTTATAATAGTATTAAATAAAAAAAAGGTTTCTATAATTAAAAGAAACAATAAATAAAAAAATTTATTGAACTTATTTAAACCTGAGCATTATAAATTTATATAAATTTAATGATATAATTTTGATTTTTAAAATCATTTTATGAAAATACTGTATTTATTTATTGAATGGAATGGTACTGAATCTTAATTATATCGAGATGGAATATTAAACTAGCTATATTAAATTTATCTTACATAATAATAGCCAAAATTGTCTTCTTTATAGTGAAATAAAAACCGAATTTTAATTTTTATAAAATACAACAAATAAAAATAACCATATTACACAACAATAAAAGATGCAGTTATTTTATTCAATGAATTTGATTAATTAATGGTCTATCAAAAGATAATAACCTACTTTTACAACCAAGCATTGTTAATGCAATGTTTAATTAACATTAATAGAATTATCTATATAATTAATTGTATTAATTATCATAACTTATTGTTACGAATTATTAATTTTTATTTACACGAAAAATCTATTTTTCTGACAATAGTAAATTCACTTTTATTAAAAAGTAATTGAATTAAACATTTGAAAATTAGTATTTAATTATAATATTAGATGCCTACTAGCATTTTAATACTTATGGTTTGATGATATTAAAAAACATCAGATTTGTATTAATTATAAGCATCTCTGTTTATAAATTTAAAAATGAATATAAATATGTAAATTACACAAATAAATTTAGGCTTCAAATATTAACGCAATTGCATTATCTATTTTCCACCATTCATTTTGAATTAAATAATTAAAATGAAGTAAATGCTTAAGAGACATTGTTAGTGTTTAACATAACGGTAAAATTAGTTCCAAAAAAAAATGCGTTTATCATTTTTTTATTTCTAAATTAAATAATAAAAAAATAAAAGTTCAAGAAAAGCAACTATTTACTAATATTAAAAAAAAAAATATGGTTTCGAAAAGCGTACTTATTTTCAAAATAAAAATTTTTATTTTAAACATAAATATATTTACCAGAAAATATATTAAAAGCCATACTATACAAAATAATTATACAAATACAAATGAATCATGGAAACTTATATTAATAAGTCTATCAATAAAAATAAAATAAACACAAATAATAAACAATAAATTTAAAAATTCTATTTCTTATTCTTTAGATTTATTACATTTTATTAAAAAGCAACCCAACATAAAAGACTTTACAGAATATTTATTTATTTTTATTGTTTCCAATTCTAAATTATTTAATTTTAATGTTAAGTAAATGAAAATATTTAAAGTTACTTAAAGTATATTAGTAATTAGAAATGAAAATTATGTTTCAACTACAAAAAAGGGATAAGTTCATAAAAAAGCAAACAATCTGATTTATTTTAAATTGTTTATTTATGAAACGCAATCATTTCACATAAAGAACAATGACTTATTTGTCAATGTCCAATAATGTAATTTTCGTACATTCTAAATTGTTTGTCGTGTCAAATTACGCTATATAAAAGGATATCTTATTCTCTAAGAGCACGCCATTTTTTCAATTTGTATATACGTGTACCATACATTTACACAAACTTACATATGTTTTCACATGTATATACTCACAATCGTGTGTTTACATGTATACGTAAGTACACATATATATACCAATGTTTGCATGTACATACATTCATACACAAATAACTTGTGTCCACATATATACACGTAGAAATACACAAATAACAAAATATTATACTCCATCCAAGAATGACAGTTATACACAATGATGATCGTAGATTACTAAAAATAACTGAATTATCTGTCAAATAAAAGTTGCTATAATACTAGATAAAATCATAGATTATATCATGTGTCCATATTAAGTAAGAAAATTCTATTCATCTAGAAAATTTAATAATTATTATTTCCTGATTTTAATACCACATTGTTGTAAACAAAATAATGTTTTCATTTTTAATTTACAAAAAAAAAGTTTAGTCCGAAGCTTGATTGACATTGGTAAATCTATGGTAAATGGTCAATGTACTAATGCTTATGCCAAAGTGATAATATACGCAACACAATAACTGGATCGGAATGAATGTATACTTCCATCCATTATTACGAATAATAATATCAAGATCAAACTATTGATAATTGTAGTAATATTAAATGTTATATATATAGTAAATGACAATTCTTAAGCACGTTCGCCACGAATTCGCCGAGCCAGTTGGATGTCCTTGGGCATGATGGTTACTCTCTTGGCGTGGATGGCGCACAAGTTTGTGTCCTCGAAAAGACCTACGAGGTAAGCCTCGGACGCTTCCTGGAGAGCACCGATGGCCGCGCTCTGAAAACGGAGGTCTGTTTTGAAATCCTGTGCGATTTCACGAACCAAACGTTGAAATGGCAATTTTCTGATCAACAACTCGGTCGACTTTTGGTATCTTCGGATTTCACGAAGAGCTACTGTTCCAGGCCTACAAATGGAATACGATATTACAACACAATAAATTTTTAAGTTCAATTTAATATTTACACTATTCCTCTAAATCAAAAGCCTGTTTATTTTATTATATACAAGACATTAAAAGTTATGTTGATGATAATAATAATAAATAATTTAATATGTAAATGGATCAGCAGGTTAAAATTTTGAAACAATTTCACGAGTCATCCGGTGATATGAACGGTTTCTGGGGAAAAATTGGTATATTTAAATAATGAACATTAAGGATAATTGGGAATGATTCGAATAATTGGCAATTCAACAAGTCAATTCAATATAATTCAATATATTATTATAATATACAACAGAAAGGGATTGCTAAAAATGAATGAAAATATTGTTACGCGAAAGCAGTCATAGCTTCCGGCGGATGAAATAAATTAGATCATAGAATAGGCACGGAATTGAGCTGAATGTAAATTCACGTTAGCATAAATAAAAATTGGATTTCGATAAAAAATCGCATGAATGAAAATCCCGTTGGCATAAATAAATTTCGATTTCATGATTCGCTGTAAATACGAAGTCTCTCCTTTCAGTCGAGAACTTCCATCGCATAATTGTCGCACAATCGCGTTATTGGTATGAACAACGCGTAGAAAAAGGAAGCACGCGTAGTAGTTGTGTAGGAAACGGGGGAAAAAGTGAAAAGATCAATACAAAGCTTGCGTGGTGTTAAGAAAGAAGTGTGACCTGTAACGGTGAGGTTTCTTGACTCCCCCAGTGGATGGTGCACTCTTACGTGCCGCCTTGGTGGCGAGCTGTTTCCTGGGGGCCTTTCCTCCCGTAGACTTTCGGGCTGTCTGCTTGGTACGAGCCATTTCCTCAGAAGTTCACTGCAGCTGCAAAGGAGCGTCGTCGGTTAGAGTCGGCCGCAGGTCGGGCGTGACGTCGTCGATCGAGACCCGACGGAGTAACCGAGTAACAGCCGCGAGACGAACTGCGCAAGTTGTTGTGGAGGGGAGCACACCCTTGTCAACAGCCCAGTGCACGGCGCCTGGTCGACATCCAAGTGAGATTAGGAGGTGGGCACCGAGTGACGGACAGCGACGCAGAACAGGACAGAGCGCCGTCCGTCACGAGACCGAAGCTCCCACTCCTGTTTGCCCCCCCCCCTCCGACAGGCAAGGGATGGGAGCACGCGCCGAGCTCTCCGAGGAAACCGATCTAGCCTCCGCGCATGGCGACATTCGAGCCTTCTCCGAGGAGAGCGCCCCGGGTTTGTGGAGAACGAGTTGTGTCCAAATAAGCAGGGTTGTAAGGGATCCGTGTCTCCAAGTACTCCGAGGCAAGGGACTTCCGAGTCGATAACAAACGGATCGCAAAAAACGAGGAGCACTACACGTGCAAGCACAATGCCTTCTTTGCCGTTCCCTCGAAAACGTCAATTACACACAAAATGGAGTCGAGGCGGTGGTACATCGCGATGGGCCGAAGACTCGCGGACCGAAAACTTGCGATCCCGCGGACCGGTGCGAGAAATCTGGTGCCGCCGGAAGCTCCGAGTGGCTTCGCGCCAATTCCGCGCCCTTTTCCACCTTTTCCTAGGATTTTACTCACCTTTGTCAGGGAAAGTGTCCGGAAGAAGTTAGCGCGCGACGTCTCCTTGTACCTCGATGGCAGTCTATGCCCTCGGTGTGTGTGTCCGTGTGGTGGACGCTCTCCTCGCCCGCGCGCGCACCACTCCCTCTCTCTCTTGCCCCTAGGAAATTAAACAGCTCGCGTCTCGCTCACGGTCCGGACCAATCCGATGCTCCGATTCGGGTTTTCGTAGCATCCAACTGATTGGCGGCCGACTTTTCACTTGTGCGACGAATTTCCTCTCGCAAGGCTGCCGCGCGCTCCCGCACCCGGTCGAAATCTCGTCCGCGGTTGATGACTGATCCAACGATTTTCCGCGCCATGACGAAGTGGAAAAGGGGGTTGGTCAAATGCGCCGGATTAACGACAACGGTAATGGGATTGAGATTCGTGTCGCGCTTATTCTTCACCGCGTCCTTTTCCTCCTCCTCCTCCTCCATCACCACCACCACTTCACCCCTCCGTTACTCATGAATTTTTCTCTCCTTTTTTCTTTAAAATGCTACGTAAAAGGGAGGGGCGCATTGTTGGGCCTCGGCTACACACACGGCAATTTGGCGTCGCAAGCCCCGCGCTTGTGTGCACGTCGCGCTTCAACGCAAGCCTCCAGAATTCCAAGAACAAAAATGCAGGCGCATTTCTCCCGAACCGATGATCATTTTATTTTTCTTTTTGATTTTTGGAAATTTGCGTTGACGATTACGCTTGAGTTACGGTCAAGACTCGGAGACCGAGTTCAGGGACGAAGGCGGATATCGTGATGACGCGCACGCGCTACTCGCACAGCGACAGATAGGCTCAGGTGTCGGGGAAAAATGGCTAAAACATTTTTCCGAGACTTTCCAAATGGTCTTTTCAACGGATAATCAGGACAGAAATGCGTCGCTTTTCCGCTTGTCTTCCTCAAAATTCGAACTCGGGAAGTTATTTGAACCGATGCCTGACCGAGAAAAGAAAGATAGCACCTCGGGTTCGAGTGGAAGTAAAGGGATCGTGCGATAATAGTCAAGGCGAATAATAATGCGCGATTGTGTCAGCGCCATGTTTGCTCTTGTGCCTATGTAGTGCATAAGCAATACCCGCGGCGGTTTTCGTTTCAACCCTTTATTTTTCGCGCTTTTTCCAGCAAAATTTATTTTATGTTAATTCAAAAGATTTATTCGTTTTTTGTTCGGATTATTTAAATAAATGCAATAATAAATGCGAGTCGAATCGATTTTTAAATAACAATATGAGTCATAATCACGGTAAACGTAAAATCAAATTTCAATTTAATTATATATTACCGATCAAACATTTATAATAATATTAGTAATTTATGTCTTCAAATTTAATGTGAACGAGGTTACAGCATAAATAACAACAAATATTTTAACTTATTTAATAATAATTTATATTATACTTTTTATGCTAAATACAATAATGCTCTTTAGAGGGAAAGAAGGTCCAATTTTATTTTAATAATCAAGTGACTTTGATTAATAATCAATGCATGTTTTACCAAATAATCACAAGTGTATTTATTATTTAATAGTAATTTACATTGTGACACTTTTAATGCTAGATACAATGCTCGATGCAACGGAAGGTCTCAAATATCATTTATCGTGATTTAGACGATTGATTATTAATCAAATACATTATAATTATATTAAAAATCTACATGTACAGGCTACAATTCACAAAATTGATTATCATATTAAAATAAAATCTGAATAAACGATACTTTGAGCTTTTACTTTTCACATTATTTTGAGACCTTCTGTTTACACTGCTCATGGGAATTTGAGATTTGTTCTTCACAGGATTCGTATTACTTTTGCTCCGCAAAAAGCAAGTAATTAACAAATCTAAATTAGATAGAAACTGTAACTATAAGCTATGTCCAAACACCGGACTAATATTACTCGTTTAATCGGATATCAACTTAAAGAATTACATTATCAATAAAGTCTAATAGAAATTATCTAATTTTAAAAGATTTCATTAATTTGATGAAAATGATTTTGAAACTAGGCAACCAAGCTTCAACACCATTATTCAGTGTTACAAAGGAAGGATACATCTCAATACAAGACCCATATGTTATCAGACTTTCCAGTTTAGTGATAATTTCACTACTTTATCTACTAGATAAATCTCTATAAACTTGAAAGCATGTAAACTATGCTTATCTTTTATTGCGATATAAGAGTTTCCATGATATATATATATATATGTCTTCCATTGCTATTGGGAAGTAGAAGCTACAATGTGTTCCTTATATTAGTAACGATACATCCAGGGGTTACATTCTAAAAAAGTACAAGAAACGCAAATACGTCAAATTGTTAGTGTAAAATTACAATGAAGAAATAGAGATTTATCAAACACAAACATTGCCTTTCAATTTCTCCATTTCATAACTATACTGTTGCAATAATTTTTGTTACATATAAAAGAATTAATTTAGAAATTGATAAATACAACTTAATTTAAATAGACAAAATACAAGTACAAGGTTTTCAAAAATTATAGATAAACAGACAAAATATGTCGCCGTTTTTCAATATTTGGCAGTGAGTATCGCAATGAATCTTTCAAATATGAATCAAACTAAAATGCCGCTAACCTCTTGGAATAATAATAAAAGTAGTAGTAATGTTTGAATGTACGAAAACAAGGTGAAATGGAAAGCATAACGCCGATAACTTATCAGAATTTAAGCACGCTCGCCACGAATTCGCCGAGCCAGTTGGATGTCCTTGGGCATGATGGTTACTCTCTTGGCGTGGATGGCGCACAAGTTTGTGTCCTCGAAAAGACCTACGAGGTAAGCCTCGGACGCTTCCTGGAGAGCACCGATGGCCGCGCTCTGAAAACGGAGGTCTGTTTTGAAATCCTGTGCGATTTCACGAACCAAACGTTGGAATGGCAATTTTCTGATCAACAACTCGGTCGACTTTTGGTATCTTCGGATTTCACGAAGAGCCACTGTTCCAGGCCTGCAAAAGGAATACACATTTTCAGATGAATGGCGAAATAAAGAAACATTAAAAATTATATAGAAAAAAAAAAAAAAAAAAAATTGTTTTAATTACCTGTAACGGTGAGGTTTCTTGACTCCCCCAGTGGATGGTGCACTCTTACGTGCCGCCTTGGTGGCGAGCTGTTTCCTGGGGGCCTTTCCTCCCGTAGACTTTCGCGCTGTCTGCTTGGTACGAGCCATTTCTAACAAAAATGTTAATTTCCTTATAAGGTAAAGTAGGAAAGTATGTACCGTTGCATGGAGCGAATGAAAATTTGAAAAAGCGTCAATCTCGAAATATGTTTAAACAAAGAAAAATCGTGAAAAGCCGCAAGGAATGCACGCGCGAGGTGGGCTAATTGGCATAATCGACTTCGTCCCCCAAAAACAGTAAACAGTGGTCGCGAGCGAGTTTCCAGCTTCAAGAGCCGAACAACGCGAAAACGATGCAAAGACCGAGCGAGCGCGCGTACATACATGTATAGAACATTCGACAATTAAAAAAGCGACGAGGGGTTTAAGGACACAAATGTCAGAATTTTCCTCGAAAATCAAAGGAAAAGCGGGACGATTTGTGACGCGGGCCTCGGAAAAGTGGTGGGAAAGGGCGGAAAAGCTGTCGAAAGCCGTCGAATACAAAGGCACGCTCGGATCTGGCTTTCCCTCCAACTGCAAAAGGAAGCACAATAATGAAAATGGCGGACGGCGTATGTGCTGTACGTTTTCACCATGCCGAGATGACGCTACCGCGCTACTAATTGCGTATTACCGAGGCTACCTCTCTCGCGGTCCCGGTTTTCCCTGGATCGGATCACGAATTCGCACCTTCGACAGCCCCTCCTACCTAGGGCAGCGTCGTGACCGCGATTGACAAATTAATCGACTCCTGGACCTGAACTTACCTGCCTGTCGGTTGCTAAGAATCGGTGGGCTTCCTCTGGGAAACTAGAACTGCGTCAGCGAAGAGTGACCAAGATCGACTGCCGCCGCTGTTCAGACAGGAGTAGGAACAGCCGTGGTGGGTAGGTGTACGAGTGTAGACGTGCGGTGTGTTGGCGCAGTTCGAGCCGAAGCGGAGCGCCGAATCCCGCGCGCTTTGTGCGCGGGTGTATGCGTGCGCGTGTGTTGGGGCGCACGCGCGTCGGTGCGTGCGTGTGTGCCCTGCGGAGGGAAGAGAGCGCACGCCGCCGCCAGGAACTCTTACCGTCTGCGCATGCGCGTCCCCGCCCACCAGTCGAGGATTTTCAGAGATTCTTCTCGCTCCTTGGAGTCCGCGGGCCGTTGCCGTGTTTACGTTGCGCTTACACCTACATTTGCATGCACATTTACATTTACACTTGTATTTGCGTCGGGCTTTCTTCTTCTTTCTCCCTCCGTCACTCCCGGTGGTTCGACATTTCTCTTTAATTGAACCCTGTGACGGTTTCTCGTCTACTCGACTCGCCTCGACTCCATTTCCATCGGTTCACCTTTGCCCGAGCAAAGTAAACATCGTGCTTGCCCTCATAGGCAACGCTCCTTTGTCTTTGTCTTTGTCTTTGTCCTTTGTTCCTTTATCCCCTCACTCTTTACACTCTGCCCTTTACTCTCCTCAGCCATTACACTCGCTCGTCTCTATTTCCACGCTGTGTTTACCTTCCCCTGCGCGATTTAAACTGCTGCGCCCCCTCCCTCTCTCTTGTTGCCTGTTGCCCACACGTTTCGCCATCAAAATAAGTGAAATAGGACAAATAGACCCTAGTTTTTTTTTCTATTCTAGACCTTGCTTTTTTATCTCTTGCCCGATGTTCAAGAAAACCGTATTAACCATTTGATTTTTTTATAAATGACGAATTCAACTGCTCATCCTTCAAGCTTTAACATATCATTCACTCCGCAAATTACTTTCGTTAATTATGCATTACGCCTACTATGTATAGACACTTTATATTATACCTTTAGATAATTTCATACAGCTTTATACAAGTGTAGATGTTGAAAAATTGATCATTGTCAACGAATGAGTACAGTAACCGCGATACGCGGTCAATTACATCTAACTCATAAATTTACGATTATAGCATTATGAGATCAACAGTTATTGTGACATCGATTCCATTTAATGTTTTATAGATTTTTTTTTTCGTCTTCTTTTTATTTATAATTATTAATATTGTATTCAAGAAAAGTTATATTACATGCTGCTTCTCTTACGAAAGTCTACATTAAACCAATTGCAATATCAAAGGGACTCGATCGAAATTTTGCTCAATTAACACAAACGATCATAACGATGGCATTTATTCTTTTAAATTACCCTTCTCGCATCTGTCTTCATAAGTTGTTTTACGTTCAAAATTCTCAACAACTCAAAGGTTACATTTGTTTTCTCGACTATCCACATATAAATTTATTTTTTCAATTTTCAATCTGCTCCTCGTCTTTGGCACAAAAATTAAAATTTTTATTGATTACCCTGTATGTTTGTAAAAATATATCTTTTATTTACTGGATAGTAAAATAATATTAATGTAGATTTGTACTTTTTAATTGTTCAACAATAAAAAGGTGTATCACACTTTTACATCTTTATCAAAACCTTAATAATACGTGGAATAAAATTTATGTCATTCAGAGCACGAAATTTGTTGTTTTAAAATATCGAGTTATATTTAAGCTTATAACGATAATCTTTTCAAATCGAAATATTTAAGTTTGAGAAAATTAATAATATAACGATAAAGGGGAAAACTAACCTATTAATTACAAAATACCAAATGCGTATGACATTATTTCATAAGATAATATAGAATCGTAAAAGTTTTTATGCAATTTTACCAGCCAACAATTGCTCTACAAATAAATTCTTTTTAGAGTAGCATTTCACGAGTGTAATAATCGTAAATCATAAATAAATATAAACGAATAAAATATTTCTTGTACAATTTATATAAACTATCAACCGAATGTTGTATACATTTTTTCCATGCGTCGACTTGTTATATTTACTCTTAGTCGTACCAATATTGAATAATGTATTATTATAAAAAATGTATATCATTATTTATGGTTTAAAATTTTTAATTAACAAACTTTATAAGAATAAATTTAAATTCGTGTAATCACATGGGTATAATTTTTTTAAAACTTGTTGCATTTTAACGAAAGTGGTTTTATGTAAAGCAGTACGTGCAAATGTTTTTATTACGAAATGATGATTTATTGCATTAAATAGCTGATGAGTAACATTAAACAAATTCTTTAATTTAATGAGATCTTGTCATTACTCGTAGTGTGGTGAATCAACAAGCGTAATCGCCGTATTACTCCACCATACAAATTATTTACTTCTCTGTAGATTTTTGCCATCACTTTTTTGCATTACTATTATAATAAAGGTACATCGAAAATTAATGTTCACTTCTTTGCTAAATCAACGACTTATATCTCTATAGTCAAGGATAGGTATTACGATATTTCTAATATATTCGTTGAGTGGATTATAAAAATTTAAGTTGTCTTGCACTAAACAAATATAATATGCATTTATATTACATTTTCAGCGTAAAAATTTGGTGCTATAGTGAAAAATTTTTATTTCGAAAACTTAAGTAACCAAATGAATCAAAAACTTCTACATATAATTAATATTGCAATAATTAATATTAATAGTTGCACGGATACGGGTGGTTATCAAGTTTATTGTATCATACCAAGTAAATAAAATTGCATTATTTCATAAATGAAAAAGCTTTGAACGAACGGGATTTTATTTTAAATATAAACTTGCTGATACAGTATATTGAATTACAATTAATATTTTTTATTAAACAAGACTTAAACAAGTCAAAATTTAAATTATCATCAGCTATTCAATAATTTTTTTTTTCGTAAATCAATAATAATAATATTTGTGAAAATAATAATTGTAAAAAAATATCAAATGGTTTGTTGCTTAATCAATTGATTCAAAGTCATGCATTAGTAACGCATCTTGCAAAATATTTAAATAATTTTATAAATTTGAGTTCTAATGGTGCTAATAAATTATAAATATAAAACACAATATAATAATTATAATAAATACATATACTTAATAATTAATAAAAATAATAATAAATATAATAACCCAATGTAAGTAGAAAATATTAAATTGAAGGTAGGAAAAAAATAAACAAATAAAATATTTTGTTATAAATGTACTTTATTTTAATGTAGATACATTGTTTTAGGATTTTTAAAAAAGTTATGTAATTTATTTATAAACTTGTTTTGTATAGATAGCTGCTAAAAATGAATAATTTTTTTAAGTTTGTTACTTAGGAAGTTCAATCAGAAGAAATCGTTATCGGATTACAATTGTTCAAGAACACAGAAAACCTACAAATTAAATAATACATGAATTTAAAATCAAATCTAGTAATCAACTCCAAACGGTTTTGATTTATTGTTTTACAACCTCATAATTCATTCAATTATTTAATACACTACCTAATTATAGCATAAGAAGCAGTACTGAAGATTCGTTCTACGAATTATTTACGTCGTAATTAATTATTGTTTGTATGAAAGCTTACGTACATTTATAAACTTTCAACGATAAAAAAATATTTACAACTAAATTTTTATATTTATTTATGGTCTATGTCACGTAGTTATTATACGATTTTTTTATTTTTAATTCATTTCTGTTATTCTAATGTAGTATTGCCAAAAATAAATGTAAATTTTTGTTTCATATACACATTTCTTTATTCGCAGTTCAGACGATTCTCTTCTTCCGTCTTTTTATTTTGTACTGAAATTTTATTATTAGAATTTTACAGTCGTCGTCACACGTGGTACATATACTAAAGATCGTACCAAGCTTTCTTTAATTCGTTCTTGCGTATAAACTTTGTATTTTAAACACTATTCGTATTGTATTTATTACACAAATACTTCTATCGAAAACGATATTTTCAGATTTTTCAATTATATTCATATTCATATTTATTATTAAATATTATTACTTGCTTTTGTTGTCGTCATTTTTGGTATTTATCTTGAATCTACACATAGTCAAAAGTTTCACAACAGTTACGCACATTTAACAGTTTGCATTTGTACGTTACATCACATTTAATTTTTTATTTCTTATGGTCAAAAAAACCATAAAGCACTGTTGTCAAGGAAATGTTACATTTGTATGTATACATTTTAAAAAATAATGCGCAAATTATAATGATATACGAGACTTTTAATTACCGAATTAAATGAAATAAAATTTTGTATATATTAAAATTATTTTTTAAATTTATGTAAATGCTTTATTGTATTAAGTATATTGTAATTTAAGATTTTTATTTGAAGACAATGCTTTTGCACAGTCTTACAAGTACTTAATATTTCGCTATAAGTAAAACTTATTGAGGATCGTTAATATATTTTAGTTACAAGTAGACTATCAAACTATATATCCATGTAAATTATGTTTCTAAATTATAGCTTTGAAATCTTATTATTAAAGTGCATAATCATAAAAGAACAAAATTATTATATTTAAGACTGTTAATTTTAAATTAATTTAAAGCTAGAGCTCGAAATATCAAACGCATCGAATTTGATTGGATCTACTTGATCAATAATGGTCTCATTAAGTTTTTTTGCACATATTGAACAAAATTTATAAATGTATGGGATTAATCGTAACCAGATTAAAATGTTTTAAAATCAAAGGAAAGATGTTGACCCCTTATTTTTGATAGATCTTACACGCACCCCATCGCAAACACACACACACACGCGCGCAGGCGCGTATATGTATATACAAATTTACGTATAAATATATAAGCATGCACTTACGTACGCAAATATATATATAATGATTCACTATTGTAATCATAATTTGTTTTTTATAGTATGATTATTATTTTAAGTGTCGGTTGAAATTGGTCGTTAGCGATAATTGGAAGGCATAATTAACGAAAACTTATTTTTATTTTTAATAATTATACTTTCTTGGTATATTGATTGTAAATTCGATCGAGCGAGATATTTGTAAACGTTAATTATAAGTGTTCTGGAATTCATTTCCCTAGAATCTTTGAAAATGTTTACAAATTACTTTGTGCTTTAATTGTGCTTGGCAATTTTCGCTAAACAACCAAGCTACACGTGATAGTAAATGGAGGCACCTTGCTGCATGAAAAGTTCATAATTTTTAAATTTTTTACACCAAAATACAAATACTTTTTTATAAAATACAAACTGGACCTGCCAAAAATGTAATTTGACTCAAGACTACTTTTTTTGACAATGTTTGTGTACTTGTTTTTCGGAATAATCCTTGGACATCACTGCTTCCTTCCAAAATCTCTATCATCTTTATTAAAAACATACTTATATATCTACACTATTTTTATAATATTTATCATCAATTTTATCTTATCTAAAAATTTAATTTAATACAATGTTCAAAATTTGTCGGAATAAATATCTAGTACATATCTATTTAATAATTTGTTTGTTTGTTCTATAATTACTTTACTGATTCTATCCATTGTCTGCATTTAAAAGCTTGTCTATTTTTGTTCTAAGCTAGGCTCTAACATGTATATTACTTTTTGGAAGACACACAGAGTTGTTACAATAAATATTGCAAGACAATTAAACATTTTAAACATACATATAAACACACAAGATATTCCATTTGAATTTTGCATTTGAATTACTAACAATTTACAAAGATGTCTTACGGTATTTATTTGGTAAATAGTGACTCGAGAAAACCATTAAAAAACTGATCTTTCATATTCTACAACGAAAAATCTTAAATTTATCACATATTACATACATTTCTTTTTATTTCTTATTCTTTTTTTTTTTGTAATTTCATCTATTAAATTTATACTTTGACTTATTCATATTGATATTAAGATGCGAAACTCTTGTACAAAATATAATAATGGTAATAATGCAAATTAATTGTACATCGCTGCAAAATTCAATTATTACCGAACGTATTTTAATTGTTTTGACGAATGGCACTACTTTGACGGTGGCTATTTTTTCTTCACTTGTTTTATCGATTTCGGAATTTGCAATTTGATACTACAGCCAATATTTCGATTACTAGTTTCCAATGAACATCTTTCATTAGTTTTTAGTACAGATATTTTATTTATTCGAATCGCATTTTCCTTAAAATAATTAACTTTGACATTTATAAAATCAATGTTCAGAACATAATTATATTGTTACAGCAATAATATCTCAATATATACAAAAAATTTGTCATTCAGTAACTTGGATTTTAATACTGTTTTTAGTACTGATATACAAGTTATTATTATATACAATAAAAAGAAGTATCTTAATCGTTAAATCGACTATTTATTTGTGAAGTATCGGATACATTATAAAGTAAGTTACAATCACAATTATATTTTATATATTTCTCTAGAATATATTTTAAAACTAAAAAGAAGTTAAATTGCTAATTAATAAGGATGAGAATTTAATTTATTTTATAAACTAATTAAAAAAGATAATGTAAAGACGGTTGAGAATGACTTGTTCAACACTATAAAAATGTAAGCTACTATTAAATACTATGACAAAATTATTTTAAAAGTTCTATAATAAATATATTTATTAATATTTAAATTAAAATAATAATTTGTTTTCCTAAAAAAATAAGCAAAATAGTTCCTAGGATGTAAAAATATTCATTTTAAATTAAATTTATTTTTGAAAGAAAACTTTTACTAAATAGTTATCCTATATAATATATTATATGATATATTAATATTTCATATCAAGAAAAATGCGATGTAAATAAATATCAGAAATTTATTGGTTTATAAATTTACGTGCTTATGTTAATTAAGCACAAATTGTCCCTCATTCGGTCCCCCACAAATTTATTATTCTATAAATGATATATTAATTAAAAGTAACATGATATATTACTTTACTGTCATCTTATACGAATATCTTAATTCAGCGCTTAATGTGTTGTATGTGTGTATGTGTGTGTTTTTTAAACCAGATTCTCACTTTCACAAATAAATTTTTCAAATTTGAAGAAAAATTAATTCAATAGACAATTTTTTCATAAACTTTAACAATTTATTTGTAGTGATATTTTGATATTGATTATTGGAAAAAAAAATTTTTATATAATCATATACAATAAACGCATTTAAGACATTCATCAAGCACTTTGTGCATTTGATTACAATACTATAGTCACAACTCATCAATATCATCGAACATCTTTTAGTTTAAGACAATTGAGTATGTAAAACTTACATATTTGAATTTACTACGTGCATAATTTGTTGCAATAAAAAATTCTAATTTATTTGGTTTTTCTTTTGCAATATCAAAGCTCGTTTCATAACATTATAATGCATAGTATTTATTAGTGTATACCAATAAAAGGATTATCTCTGTATAAAATATACGTATTTTTTTTTTTTTTTTTTTTTTTTTTTTTTTTTTTTTTTTTTTTTTTTTGGCTCTTTTGGTACTTTTTAATATAATTAATAATGAAACGTTAAGAAATAAAATATATTGATAATTTTATATAGAAATATTTTTTATTTATCAATAAAAATATTTGATTTTTTTCTTCAAAATTTTTTATTCTATAACTAAGAGATGTTTTTATCTGAACTCTGCGTTTTTAATACAATCTGCGCAGTCAAAAATAAAATAGTACACATGAGGTTTTAGTTTTCATTTTTATATAAACGGATTATTTTTAATATTTGTATTTATATTGTTGCAAGAGTTGTCAAAAATATAAATATATAAATATATATATATATATATATGTACATGTATGTTTGTCTATATATATATACTTTATATGCATTTAGATATATTTAATTATTTAATTATATTGTCCCAAGTCATTTATTTTCTTTTTGATAATAGTTTTTAGTAAAATAAACCATTTCTAATTAAATATTATTAAAGCTGACCATTACATTATGTACGCTATATCAGACAATTTATATTTTTTAAAAATTTAGCAGCTTATTGATCGAGTAATTTTAATTACGTGTGTAATCTAAATTTTTTGAAATGAAAATAGAACGAATGGGACAACTTTTCTATAAATATTCAACTGCAAGCTATTCATTGGTAAATTATATAATATTATAAAGGCTAATTTACTTTATTACTTTCCTATTAACCTATTAATTCTTTTCTGTTATCTAAACATTTTTCACAATAACTTAATTTTATTATAGTCATAATAAAGAAAATCATACAATATTATTTTTATAATTCAATTATTTATAATTTATTTCTTCAAATAAAGTTTAATTTGTTACAGTCGTAAGTTTTGTAAAAATTATGTAGACCAAAATGTATTTGCTATTTATGTTGTTATTAACGCAATGATAAAACGTTGATATAAACACAACGAACAATTTGGGCCACTTCGTATATTATATAAAGAATCTTTAGATCTTAAAGTATAGAAATAAAATTTGTTTTATGTAATACCAACTCCAAAACAAACAACTGTAACAAGTATCTTGAAACAGTATTTTTTAAAAATTCAAATCAATTTTTGTAATCTATTATTTTTTAAACATATTACTTTTAAAAAAATTCCAGCATGTAAAAGAAATACATATTAGGATAATGCTAATTTGTTTAAAGCCTAGATATATCGCACAATTAAAAAATTGCTATATATGATACATATGGTCAATAATATTATACTAAAATATAAATATAAAATTAAATTCTTATTTCGAGTCCACAACAAGATATCATATAAATTCTCTTTTAAAAATTAAATATATAAATAATTTCAATTTTAATTTAAATATATTACTAAATTTCAAGTTCCACTCAGACCATATGTAACATAGATTATAAAAGTTATTAATTTTTACTCCACTTTTACTCCATTTTAACGTGTTTATAATCATTTTTTTATTAATCTGTATTTAAAAAAATTGATATAATAAAAATTCTTTTCTTTTTTGGCCTCATCTTTAATACAAAAAATAGTGGTAATGATCTATATATAAGAATTGTTCTATTAAAGATATGGAAGAAAACTCAACAATTTTTGTAGATTATACAGTACTTTTGTCCTTACATATATAATTGAAATAATTAAGTAAATGTCTTAGTAACCACTCACTTCATTAAAAAAATTAATAAAATAACCTACCTAACATTTTAAAAAATGTATAATATAATTTTATTTTTTTTTTCTTTAAAATTTATAGTATTTATTTGCTAAAGCATAATATAAGACTTTTTAATCAAAAAAATTGTAAATGTAAATATTTAAATAATAGTAGTCTTTAAAAAATTGGATATTGTAACATTTTTATAATTCCTATGTAGGTACAAAGTAAAAATTTGATAGTGCTTCCTATCTAAACTATGATATAATAGATTCAATATAATTTATAATATATAATTTCATTTTGAATATTTTTAGTCATTTCATTATAGAATGATTTATATTTTTATCTTAAATATTTAATAGCATTTTATTGTAAAAAATGCATTCTCAATAATTGTATATGAAAAATTGTAATCAAGCCATAAAAAAAGGAATTATATGTACTTCCTTTCAAAATAATAATTATGTATATATATATTAATTAAAATGAACATCTTATAATTTCACATCTAATAAATAATATTAATTTTAATAATTAATACTATGGCATAAGAGAGTTGAATGATTTTAATATGTATTAAAACATTAGAATAATTATAGATTTATTTTAATTTTTATAATAAAATACCTATAAAATACTTTTTATGAATAATAATAGAAAATTTATTATACAACAAAATTTATGTAATTCTATATGGATGCAAGATGGATCATTAAATTTATTTAAGCTATTTTTAAAATAATTATTTGTAAATATAAAAAAAAATGGTATTATTTATTTATACCGATTCTTATTAATATTAATTTCATTATGCCTAAGTAGTTAAGAAAATTTAATTGAAACAACTTAAAAACTATCAATTAAATACATTTATAAAACTGTAACTATTAGCTTCTCTAATGATTTGTTAAAAGAGAAATATGTGAATTAGTGGAAGTCAATATAATGTAGATATGGAAGTTAGAGTCTCTTAGCATCTATTTATAAATTTAACACATATAGTTTTAATTTATTCATGAAAAGAATATTAGGAAAAATATAAATATTTAAAACAATTTGAATTATAATTATTTGAAACTAATACGTTCCAGAATCTATATAATAATTAATGTTTTTTTTATTAAATTTTTTACAGATGTACTTTAAATATATATATTTAAAAAAGAATTTAGTCATATATTTGTATCATAAAGTAATTTTATAGAGAACAGAAATAAAAATTAAATAAAAATTAAATAAAAATATAAATATTCTTATTATAATTCTTTATATAAACAAACATTATACTAATCTGCAATTATTTGAATTTTTATACTACAATATTTGTTCTTCAATATTAAATACTTCTAATTCTTTCTAATAAGAATAAACAATTTTTAGAAAATTAAACTTATTAGTAATAATATTTATCCACTTTTACTTATGAAAATATTTGTATTAAATATTTTGATTGTATTTATTTAGTATTTATACTATATTTATATATATTATATCTGAAAGATTGGTCAAAATTATTGAATTACTTATCTAATTCTTTTAAAATAATTTTACATCAAATGAATTCATATTTTATAATTGTATTTTTTCAAAAATAAATAAAATGGGTTTTTAATTAATGTGCATCAAAATGTTTAATGTTCCATCTTGCTTAACTCTCTGTATCAAGTAATCAAGCTTAGAAAAACTGCAATATAAAAAATAGACTTGTATCAAATAATATAAATATGTACAATTAAATTTAATATAATTATATAATTCTTTTCAACATACATTATTATATTATTCTATATCTATCTCAAAATATGTTTGATCAAATCTTAACATATATAATTAAAAAATTAAGAAAAATATTTTTATTATCATTTGTTTATAAAACATCAATAAATGCATAGTATTACACATTATGCATACTATTTATATATTTAAATATATTCATAAAATTAATATTTTAACACTATACAATTAAGTATTTAACTTCATTTTACAATTATTTCTTAAATAGACATAAATGCAAAAAGTATTTGAAGAACAAATTTTATCAAACTCAAAACACTCACTTAAATATTCTGCAATATAAATCTATTATAAAAATAATACTATATGCTTTTCTAAAAGGTAGCTGAATTGATAAAAATTGAAATATTGTATTTATTTATAAATAATATAAATTATATTTAAATTAAATTTAACACATAATAAATTTTTAATTTATTAATGATTTAAAAAAATAATTTAATATTTTTTACTACATAATTTTTAATAAGTTTTATCAGAATTTGTCGAATATCAATTCTCAGAATAAAATTTATACATTTACAATTGTTGAATGTAAGATATTAATTGATTAAATTATATAAATAGTATAAATATATTATAAGATACATGGTACTGTTATTTTTTCTATATTGCTTTTGTTATGGCTTGACATTTTTACTTAACTTGTAGTATCATAAAAATAAGTTTTTTAATATGAATTATATGAAATGACAGATAAAATAACTTTTTTTTTTTTAAAAAAACACAAAAATGTTTATAGATATTTTTGTTCCTTATTTAATTAGTTGATTTTTATCAACATTATTTAATTTTTTTTTTCTAATTTGAAAGATGATATCTAACAAACGAAGCATGGCTGCACAGGGTATAAATGGAAAAATTAAAAATGCATGGCCAAAATATAAATAAAAAATTTTCATAAGATACACCCATTTGGAATTTGTGCCAAAATGATGATATTTGCTTTGAAAATCTTACAACATTCACAGTGTTGAAGATAACACTAATGATATCTTATTTCTTTCAATTTGTTAATAATTAAGAATGACGATGATAATAATGACATGAGACGCCGTTAGCCAAGTCTTTAGATCTAACTTGTGGAGACGACCGGAGTCTGGCAGTACGGACACTCATGTTGATTGGGTGCACAAGTTGAACAGACCACATAATGATTGCATGGTGACAGAGTGACAGTGCGATTTTGCTCTTCACAGACCATACATTTTGTTGCCGTTTCCCTGTACAGCACCTGAAACGGCAACAGTTCATCTTCCATGCATTTATTCACCGATTCGATTAAACAAAATTTATGAATTTCGCGTCAATTGAAAAAACAGCACACCCATACCAACACACGAGTGTGTGTTGGTATGGGTGGGTAAATATATGGACGTGTGTGTGTGTGTGTGTATATACATGCATTTAGAAGTACCTACATCAAGCATATAATTATCATCTTTTTGAGAATTAAATTTAATAACAATTAACAAAATTTTATTGCCTTTACTTTACACTTATTTCCTTAAAAATTCCTATTATATAACACATTTTAATAAATAAAAAAATTTTAATAAATAAAATTATTCTCACCATTCTCGAGATTTATATAGAAAAATAGTATCTAACTATGATAAAGGGTATACAATTAATTTTTCTGTTAATATTTCTATCTTTTTTATCAATGTTTTCGCAAATTCAGCATATCAAAATCAAAAAATAGTATTATACATAAATTTTATGGTACTACTTCGAAACCTGATTCTGAAGTACTTGAAGTGAAGTTTCATCAAAATAATTGCAAAATTGTTCATGGCACCAGTAGTTATTCAAGTCTGAATCATAACTTTGTTTTACCTTTTCTATTTCTTCGAGATCTGATCTCAGTTGTGATTGCATTGACTTCAAAGCAGTTATTGATAATGACTTGAAATCGTTGGTTCTGCCAAGTGTATTGAGATATGGCTCAGTACCATTTGTTGCTTCATTTTCAGCTTTAAGAGCTTTTAACTGTAAGAGAGCCTGATAAAAAAATAACCAAAAAATATTTCATTTTTTATAAATAAAGAGAATTTCTAGTTATATATCACTAATAATTGAATAAATCTTACAAATTGTTCTACCTCATCTCTTTGTTGTTCTGCTAGAGCTGCCTTTCTCTTGGATTCTTCACATTCCAATTGCCAGGCAGTACAAGCAGCTCGTGCTTGATTGATTCGTTCATCCCAAGTAGCTAGTTGAGCACGACTAGATGTTAATTCTTCTCTCAACCTTTGTACCTGCAGTTGAATAATTTTTAATAACTATTTAATTACTTAATCAAAACTAATGTATCAAATTATTTAATTTAATAAGTACATGCACTTACTTCAGATAGGGATCCTGTTGGATTATTATTGCTTGGACTAATAGAAAAAGCATTGACTAATGGAGATGCTGCAAGTGGTTGAGCGCGCGATGATGGAGACATCCTTTGATTAGTGGAGAAATCAAAAAGACTGTTGTTAAATGCACCAAGTTTAGATGTAGAACTACTCGTCTGCGATATGTGATTGCTAAATGGATCCGATACTTGATTTATAAATGATGACATAGACTAAAAAAGAAGTTTATATATTGTACTGAATAGTAGTTAAAAGTACAAAAGCTTATAAAGATGTAAATTATTAAACAAACTTACGGATTCCATGGAATCTTGATGAGAAAATCTTGAACTTGTAGTAAGAAAACTACTGGTAGACTGTAATGGTTGAAGAGGACTCGATGTTGATGGTGAAAAATTTGAAAGAACTGAACGTTCAGCCATTCCAGGAATGTTTACAGGTGCTGAACTGCAAAGTAAGCCTGAACTTGCTAAACTAGCTGATATAGAATTGCTAATTGGTGAATTCGTATCTCTATGTATGGAATCTACCAAACCAAGTGGATCTTCAAGATGTAAGTCCTCCAAAGCACTCCCTAAAAACCAATTTGATCCATTATTATATATTTATTTAATAGAAGAAAGAAAAGTAAAATAAAACGTAAAAAAATATATGAAATAAAGGAAAAAATTATCTTACCAACTACAGATTCAACAGTATCATTATGATAAAAAGAATTTGAAAGTGGTGATATGGTTGATCGTGGAGCTAATGAGTTTAAATTATATGCAACATATAAATTCTTCTTTTTTTGTGCTTTTTCAGCCTTGGTAAGTAAAGGATCACCTTCAATGGCCATTATTTGTTTACGTATTTCACTCTGAAAAATAATTCGTTAAATAATTATTAAAAACATCATTTAGGGAATAGATTGATTATTTTTGTATGTATATGACTTACAGCTTGAAGTATAGAAGGATTATAAAGCATGTTAGCAAGTTTCTGCTGTGAAGTAGAATTGTGATGAAGTTGAGCCCCTGGAGCTTTACTGTGTGAACTATTACTACCAAGGCTGCTTGTGCTAGCAGACTCGGAAATTTCTCCACTACCATTCTGTAATATAGTCAACTAATGACACAAGTCATTACAAAATTTTGAATTTTTAAATATTCAATTAATTACAAACCATTTTATAAAAAATTTTGAACAAAAGAAAGTTTTACACTTGATTATTAATGAATAATAAATGAAAATAAAAGAAAATAAATAAAAATTTGGTTGAAAAACAATCCTTATCTATAATAAATTTCAAATCAACTTACACTGCTATCACTGAGAGTTTTATCTTTATCGTGAGATCTTTTATCAGTTGGGAGGGCATTGCTAAGTAAATCAACCAAATTTGTGCAATCCAAAGGCACTGGCACCAAGTCTCTTGGTAAATTCATATCTTCGTTTGGTAAGACTATTTTAGTAAAAAAGAAAGTTGCAATGAATTAGTTTAATTTTTTTTTTTAATTTACATACTTGCTTATAATTATTGATATGAAAGGTCAGTAAAATGAATTTGTAATTGATACATAGAAATTGCTTACATCATTATGGGATTATTAGAGTACAATATGAGTAATAATACAAGTGTAAAGAATGTGTGAAAAATGCATAAATTTTGATAACAAATGACAATTTTAAGATAAAGTTTTTGCTAATTTTTATATTAGGAAAACTTTTGTAAATGACAATGTCAACATTATTATTATTATTAATTAATTAAACTTAATTTCGGACGATAAATTATCATTTATTATTCACAACGTTATCCACTCAATACTACTCGATTGAATTGAAAAAGGCGTTAATACTCAAGTTTGAACAAAAAAAATTCTAATTAAATAAATGAAAAGAGAAACTCACGATCGACGTGTGCAAAAGCACAGAATACTCCTCGCGGGCAGTAACCTGCTTGCTGGACATCGTTGCACTTGGTCGACTTGTAGATCTCCGGATGGAATTGTTGCTCGGTGCGGGTGTGACAATAAACGCAGTTATCACCTTGATCACAATTTCCGGGCTCTCCCCACTCCTCTCCGTGCTTGACATTTGGACAAGGCGTAGAGCTGTATCGCAATGAATATGACAAGTTTTTATTAAAACATGAAAAAATTTGCTGCGGTCAAAGAAGCCAACTTGGATAGCGACAAGTGAACTAAAAGTCTTAAAGTTTTATTTTGAAAATGCTGTCGCGAGTGTTATTAACAACAATGAAAGATTGACTGAAATTTGTAGTGTCCTGACCGATATTTGTACTTCCTGGGGCTCCTCCGCTTGTCTTTGCTATTGTGGTACTGGGGACAGGCGTACCCTTGCCGACAAAGCCTGGGTGGTCTTTTGCAGGGTTCGGTTTTGTAGTTACTGAGGACGTAGGTGGTGTCCTGCCATTTGGGGTCCTCGTTCATGAGATTGCGCTCCTTGTCGAGGATGTTGGGTCCGTTGCCGGTGGAATTGGGGTCGAGGTCTGGATTTTCCATCGCCTGGATCTCCTTGATGTCGTAGACAGGCGGCCTAAGGTCATGATTGCCATGGGCGAAGGCGCAATGCGGGCCATTTTTAACGCAGAAACCCCGAGCGTCAGTGTCATGAACACACATGCATGTCTTGTAGTAGCGCAAGTGGTAGCGTCGCTCCGTGTCCCCAGCCGTGCGATGTAGATTCGGGCATCTGCAAGGGTTGTCCACCTTTTTTTATCACCCTCAATATCCCTTTACCAATTTCGTTCGTATATTTATAGGCCCCCGAATTTGTCCGTTACCCCAGAAATCGAAGGAATCATTCGTCGAGTGAATTTTTATTGCAGGTGAAGCTCTGGAGCATCGGGAAACATGAGGAAAATTGAGAAACTATTGTTGACATTGAACAGTAAATAAAATAAAGCTTGCCAGGGATTCAAGAGCCGAAATTGGACAAAAAGTAAAAGTGATCTGTTTACTGGCACAATACGTGTGGATATAAGGAAGGGTGCGCTCGGTCGGTACGTAGTTATTGTCCCTGAAAGTTCCTTGTCAAGGTCGGCCAGCATCGACCTGTTTACAGAGGACTCGGAGGAGAAATAGCGCGAAAAGGCGCGAGTCCATTATCGAAACTTCGATAACCAGTGCATCATGAATCGAAGCACAAATGAACAAAATATACAAGCGGCGGTCTCGAAAATGTGTCAACTACTTTGAGGGAGGGGGAGAGGAGGAGGAGGAGGAGGAGTAGGAGGAGGAGAAAGAAAGAAAGGCTTTGTCATCGATGCCATCGGATTCCGATGTAATCACTCGACTCCTCTTCGCAGACGCCAACGAGGGTCCCGAGCAGGGGCATACACATTCGGCGGGACAAAGGAATAGGAGAAGAGCCCACGTATGGCTATTGATTTTTCTCGGTGTGGGCCAACGCAACGCGTGTCGAACAAAGATTCATGTACGCACGCATGTTTTCACGGGGCTTCCTTTCCTTTGTACCAGACGTGTGTCGTCCACGTCGAGTGGCGCACGTGGGTTCCGTGCGAGCGAACGGACCGGACCCACACTCCTGGATGTGGTGGTGCACGCGACGCAACTTGGGGGGAGGGGGGGGTTGATCGACTCGGTCGGGCGTCCGCTCCCTCCGCGCCGACGACAACGATGACGACTACGGTGCAATGGCTAACTTTTGTTTTTGCATCGCGGCCTATGACTCCCTTTCCCTTCCTCAGCACAACATCTCTATATCTCCATTCGACGCACAAGGTAAGGCTCGGAACCGAGTTTTCCTAATAGGGCAAATGTGACTGCTGAACTTTTGACTTGGACTCGGCGACTGTCCCCGGTATCCGACTTCCAACCTACCGTACACCTCCCTCCCGCCCCTGACTACGACAATCAATTCTAATCTTCACCTGCAGGGACGATCCTCGCTCGCTCTCGCCAATGAACCTTTCGAAAGTCTGTGCGTGCTTTTGTCAATGCGGTTCGGTGCAGCGACTAATACGTGGGACGCGTTTGAAGTTGGTGAGAGGCGAAGAGAGGAGAGGAGTCACTCCAACGGTAGCTCACCTCAACTTTTCGTTCACCGCACTCCCTCCTTCGAATGAAACTTCGAATCGCTCGCGCGCTACTCCTCGCGCTATTCAAATTGGTATTGCGCGTGCGAGATTACGCAAACTGAAATTTTGTCACATCCGCGCGATTGTTCTCGTCGAAAAACCGCCAAGTGCAAAATCAGTTGCCTCTCGTCACCTCTGAGCCTAAATTTTTATTTTGTAAAAGCGAGTTGGTTCGATCTATCCAATAACAATACCAAATGTAGCTCGTGACCTTTCCCGAGCCCCGGCGCTCTTTTGTTTGACGCTTATGAGTTAATGGCAACTGGTGAGCATTTCTTCACCAGAAAAATGTACTGTGGAATTCTAAAAGCGAAAAGCACGAGAGAAATACAAAAATAGCGTAACTTCCGTGTTTCAAGCGCCCGCACATAATGGGGAGGGTGCGAGCGTAGTAGTAACACACACGAGCCAAGGCAAACGAACGGCGCTCGTCTCGTGGCTCGCCATTCTCGTATCAAGTTCACCTTTTGTGAATGTCGGGAAACCCCAAGAGCATTTCTCCGGGTGATGAGCGAATGGAGGTAGGTATCTCGCCGGATAAACAGTAATCCGAAAGGCGGAGCTTTCTCCCGAACTCTCCTTTGGGCTCCGATCGGATCGCGGATCGCCATCCGTTTGTTGTCCATAAAAGTTCAATAAAGTGATACCACTCGCGCAACGAATCCTTGATCGTAGAGTAAGCAAAAGGGGGAGGGGTGGGAAGGAGGTGTCGGGTGCAACGAATTTGAAGATCCTGGGGAGGAAAAAGGAGCGAGTGGCGAATCGCGAATCGTGACGTCTGTGTTCTCGTGCTTGAGATAATGGTTAGCGCATTTGGAACGGGGCTTTGGATGTGATACGGTGCACGGTTGTGCACGCGGCATAAAAAGTTGCGTGTGTTGGGATTTCTATTTTCGTCCCGAGACGCCTAAAACAAGTCCCCGACTTTCACATGTGCGAGATAAATAAAAGCGGGTGTGGGGCGACGGATAGATAAAGATAATCTCCATTCAATCGGTCGTGTTATTTTTGTGCCGACGCGGGCCGAATTAACTGTTCGTGACATAATACCAATTTAAATACCGGAAATCTGATATATCGCAACACACACAGTGTCTTTCGAAAACTCGCGATCTTTCGGGGATTTTTCGGGAGCGAGTACGCGAGGACACGAGTAAGCGAACGCACGTTACTTAGTCGTCCAGGCGAGCAATCGATCGTCGTCCGAGTGTCAAGTTGACCTCTGCCTGAGGAATGACGCGCTCTAACGGTCTAAAAATCTCGCTCGGCAGGAAACTGTAATAGGGAAAAAGAGTGTGGATGGAGCCGCGGACGGTAGGTAAGGAGGATGGAGGAGGAGAAGCAGGCGCGGACATACGGAGGTGCGAAGGCTGAGCCACGTTCGCGCTCTCGGACCTGGTGTCCGGGGTACTCACTCGTCTCCATCTGGACAAATGCCGGTCGTCTCGTCGTACTTGCTGCAGTAGTTATCGGCGCTGTAGTTGAAGGTGCGGTCGCGCTTCCTGGCGGGTCGGCGCCTACGCTGGTTCATAAAGTGCCAGTTGAAGCAGGTGAAGGGCCGGTGATGGGTGCACTTGCGCTGGATGAAGAGCGGGCACTGCTCCACGCGGAACTCCTTGAGGTACTTGGAGTGCGAGTCCACGTTGTTGCACATCACTACTCCGCTTGTCGTCGATTTGTTTCGCTCTCTCATGGGTTATCATGGGTGTCGCTCGACGGCGCCCTCTCCCTCGCTCAATTTCCTCGGCTCTGCTCCTCGGCTGCTGCTCGTCCTCCTCTGAGTGTGGCCCGGCTCCCCGCTCTCCTGTACATCAGCTTTCGAGCACACACCCACGCATCTCCTCCTCCCAGTCCTATTCTCGTGCCCGTCCTAGTCCCTCGTCCTAATCTTGTGGTCCGTGCCAGTCCCTCGCTCGAGAAGCGCTTTATAACCTCAAAAAAGGTGAGCACCGTGTCACTCGTCTCGGGATCGACGGCGACGGCGATGGCGATGGTGGCAGGTCACCGGAGCCTCCGTTCTTCGCTGCTCGATCTCCTGCTCTGGTCCGCGTTGACGCGTCGCCCACTCCCTCACCCCTTCCTCGCTCCTCTCGGTTTTTCTTTGTCCGGAGCGCCCGAATTGTCCCCGACTCGCGTTCGCGTCCGCGTCTCTGCTCCGCTCACCAGTTGCCGTGGCCGAGCTCGAGTGCCGCTCGTCGTTTCCCGTCGCCACTCGTCGCCGCCCCCCGACGCCCCGCGCACCCGTGGCGACGACGGCGTCAGCGATCACTCGCTCCCTCTATGCACGCGACGCAATAACATCCACCTAGCCAATCGCGAGGGCCCTCCGCGGTCACGTGAAGAACCCGCGATTCAAGGTCATCGGTGTTTTGGCCAGCCCGCACGCGCACCTTCGATCGAAGGTGATGCGGGCATCAACGGAGGAGGCAGAGGCACGGACGCACCCTCGGCCGAGGCCGCCTCGCCCTTGCCAAGCGGATGCCCGGAGGTGCCCTGATCGATCGCCGCCCCGCCTCCCGGAGGATAGACGTAGCTCCCGCGACTACCGGAGCAAACAAGCGGACGTCTATTATTAGCCCGCTCCATTGCAACGTTCGGAGTTCATATTCGAGCTGCTCTTGGTTCGCACGACTCGGCCTCGCACCCCAGACAAGGTGCCAAGGCTCGCGACCGATACTCGCCATCCTCGTCCTCCTCGTCCTCCCCGTTGTCCGCCTCGTCGCCGACCCGAGACCGAACCACCTCTGCCACCCCCTCATTGCCTCGCCTCATCCTCTTGTCACCGCGGCCACGGGAAAAAAGATACCGTTTATGAACCAGTTTCCATTCTCCGCATTCGTCTCGGCGCAATAAATCGCAGAAACTCGTTTAAATTAAAACTCCTCGACTGGGGGACGACGGGACTCTTTGATACTTGGAGCTACTCACGCTTTAAAGGAAAGCCTGCATACTTATCAGTAATAAATCTAGCAATAGGAAAATAGGAAAAACTCGGAAAGCCACGGTCGCCTCCTTGAAGCTATTTAAATTAAATCGATTTCAACAACATTTCGGGAAATGATGATTACGTTTTTATCGACAATATATAATCAGTTGTAATAATTTTTTAAAAAATCCACCATTTCTGCAATAACTATATTTGTCGTTTAACTTATCTAAAAAATCACGTTTAACTAACGAATATTTAATGAATCGGCAAAAAATTATCACAACCAATATCACAGACTAAATATCCTTAACAAATTTAAATTTGAATTTAAATTTTATCCATTTAACGCAAAAGCAAAAAGATCATTGTTACTTTTATATCAATAATTATGTCAAAATTAATTGTTCATCGCGTCATTTAACCAAAATTGATTAACTCTAAAACAATTCTTCATTTTAAAACTACTATTACGCAGATGTGAGATGGGTAAAACTCTGATATGGATAAAAATTTTATTACATCAGCCTTTCGGATCCACCAAAAATAATTTAACTCCTTCAATTTTAAATTCAAATGTGGTATCATTTTTATAATTTTTTAATACTGTCCTTCCATTTTCACTGTGTTTATGAAAAAAATGTGTTGTTATTAACAAATTTAATATTAAAATTTTTCATCAAATTGTAAGTCAAATTAACATTAATTTTAATGATTGTATTACTTGTAAATATTTATTTATTTGTCAAAGTATTAACATAAATTTATAAAAATTATAAATCTATAATTATACTTTATAATTTAAACAAAACAATTTTTCAAACCAAATTATTCAACTTCATAAATACCTATTTTATTTGTATGCGAATAAAAATAATTATTATTTTTAATTAAATGTTATTGATTTTAAATTGTACAATTAACTCCATTAGTTTTATAAATGATAATAAAATAAATCTATTATCATTTTTAAAAACTCTTGGCACGTTTCACAATTTTTAATTGAATATTATTATTAAATTAAATGTTATGTGTCAATGTTTCTTTTATTAAAAAGTTTATCTATTCATTTAAATATACATTATTTACAATTGCTTTAACTAAAAATTTTATTGATATACACATTATTATTTGCAATTTCTTAAGCTTAAAAAGCTTTTGGACCTTCGAGGAAAAGTATTGCACAACTTTAAGCTCTTGAGTTTTGCCAATAGAATGATCTTCCGCGAATGAAAAAATAACTTTAAAGTCATTTTTTTGTTGATAGAATCTTCTCTTAAATAAATTCACGCTTTTTTCTCTTAATGAATTTTCTATGAATAGAAAACTGATGCACAATTTTGATTGTCTTATTTCCAGCTGAGAATCGAAAAATCATTCAAACTTGAGAATTTTTATTTTCTAAAATGGATTGCTTTTTAAATTTTTTTTTTTCTCGTCTCTATTAGTCCGGTCGAATTTGAAAATTCATCGGTATAGATAGAGGTAAATCATTTAATTAACGATTCGAGATACCGAGTACCAAAGAAATATTTTTTCGAAAAATGTTTTTAAGTATATTAGATGTCATTAAGACGCAACATCTCGCACGGAAACAGAAATTAATAACATTATTTGCGATGACAAAGCGAAGCGCTCACTCACAGAATACATAATACATAATTTCCCGTATAATACAGAGAAAATATAATCGTGTGTGTAATATATAGTGCGATAAAGATATGATTAAAGAGAAGGAAAAAGGGAATTCGAGGGGTCATGACCTACTTAAACAACCCTCGCAGGATAGCTGACAAAGCCCCGTTAACTGCGACACGTGCAGTGAATACGAGGGAGGGGTGATAAGTTCCGGCTTCCACAAATAAAGATCGTGCGAATGTACTTTTCTCTCTCTCTCTCTCTCTCTCTCAATGATATTTATAGCTCCATTTACCAAAAACTTTACTACCCTTTTATAGGGGTGCTATAATTACGTTTAGTCGATTGAATCGACTTATTTTTACCCAAATTTTTTTACCAATCCAGCATTTTTTTTATCACTGCAATGTAATGTGTATACCATATTCATCGTGTTATATATACACACGCGCGCGCACGAGTCCAAAAGGAAATCCGAGGAGAGCTGGATGAGCAAGATTAGATGTTTTTTTCATTTAAGATCGATCAAATTAATGAGTTTGGAAAGAGTCAAAGTAATTCCAGCGACGAGAAGCACTTTTGGCGGACGGGACTAGGAAATGGGGTCAGATTATTAAAAATTGTTAAAAAGAGAAGAAGGTATAATATTCTTTAAAAGCGGGGAATTTAAAACTGACGCTATGGACACGTGCAGACAAAAAACGTTGTTTCCTAAAGGAAAAGCAATTGGGCCGACGACTGCGAGGAACTTTACATCTGCCAACACTTTTACATTAACATTTAGACATAGCGAAAACTTGTATTGTACTCATTACGCGTCACGCTGAAAAAAAAGAAGAATGTTTTTCCCCGGAGAAAGATTTCTCAAGCAACCCAGATATCATTGACTGTGCGAACAAACATTTGGAAAATCTCATCAATCGACCCATAATAAGTCATTTATGATGCTCTGAGCGAGCCTCTAGAAAAAAAAAATCGTGTCACCTCATTGACAGTTTGATCATAAGCTAACTACATTTCAATATTGAATTTTAGAGATTTTTGTCAATTATATCCCACTTTCCTACCTCAATTTTTACCATTTTCAATTTATTTTCGTATGAGCTTGGTGCCTCCTTGGATATAACGCCCTCGACGACACGTTACTCTACGTGTCTTCGAGGGCGCCAATTTCAATTTTCTTTCCTTTAAAAAATTATCCTTCTCTGCCCTGAACAATTTTTTTCATTGCACCAGCAATCGCGTCACACACCGTAAACCGTGAAAAACAAAAAGACGAATTTGAAAAAAAATTAAATTGGTCAAACACTAAAGGTGCATCGCTGCTGTTTTGATCTGTTTAAAAACGCCGATTTGCCCATCGCACAGATTTATTTGAAAATACCTTATCACTGATATATCTGATAAAAAAAAAAAAAAAAATGCTTTTAATTTGATAAGAGAAAGAGGGGTATTGAACAAGATCCAATTTCGCTTTCTGAAAAATATCTTATTTTCCGAGTTTAACAGAGGAAAGTTTGAGAACGTGGTCGTAAAACGAACAAGTTCCCACCAACTTAAGACTTCCTTCATCCAACAGCTTCCTCAGGCTTGCGTCACTGGAGTTTCTGTCCGCGAAGGACCAGTCGCACCCATAAGCTATGCTCTTGTGTTCTTTGTACTCGGCGACGACTCTCGGAGATTCCCCAGCTTCGTAATCGATGATACAAAACCCATTGTACATGCATGCGGCCAGCAAGTGCCTGGACTCATAGGGATCCCACTTGAGTCTCCAAATTCCGCCATTTAAATTTGTCTCTGCAAGTGGCCTCCGAATATTTCGCAAGTCCCACGTTCTCAATGATTCATCGTAACTGCAATAATTCCAATGGTGTTTGATAAATCATTTTTCGGCTTAAAAATGTTATTGCCTTTAGCAATAGGAAGAAAAGGAAAAGGAAACAAAAATACTACCAACATAAAGAACACTTAAATAATACTTATTAAATTCATTGCTCAATGTGGGTGTGCGTAAGCGTGGAGTGTCATACGCACGCTCAGATACACGTATTACTAATACGAATTAATAATTCTAGTGACACAACGCGTTTTATTTGGTTGTGGCTCCGACAATCTTATATTATTTTATGTGTAAAAATTTCTAAAACAAAGCGGTCATTTTCATCACTTCATAATCTATATATTTGTATATCTTTGAAAAAAGACTCTTGAACTTTCTCAAGGCTCCTTCATTTTCGATAAAAAAGGGAAAAATGTGACGCGAATTTAACATCTTCATTTGTGGGATCATTAATGTAGATTACCTGCCAGAAACAAAACAAAATTCTTTTTTCCAACTGCATTGGAGACTCGTAACTCCGGCATTATGAGATTTATCCGTATTTGAGGGAAAAATAGGATTCACTCGTGAATCGAACCGTAAAAACTTGCAGTCATCTCCTCCTACCAGAACATTATTATTTAATTAGGGCCTTTTTGAAAACTTTAAATTAAAAACAACTTACCGGTGTAAATGATGTTGGTGTTCCAGTAATCAAAAGCTGCAATCCAAGCTTCGTATTCATGAGCATGCCAAAGGGTAATCCTTTCAATGCCATTTTGATCTAACTTAAACAACGAAATTGAACCTAAAGAATCACTGACAGTTATTTTAATGTCAATATTACTACTATAGTCGCCATTTCCCGCTGACCAATCCAAGGACAAAGCTAGTGCACTTTTTTCTGAATCGTTGATTAAAATTTCTGACAACAGTGTCAAAAATATCTTTTCTTCTTCTTGAATTAATTCGTATACACGTAGAAATCCTTGAGCATCTACCGTTCCGAGCAAAATTTTATTATTGAATGATATTTGAAGCCATTTCATATCTAATATAGCTGATGCCTCCACTTTTTGGCACAATTTTAAAAAAAATTTCTCATCGGTTATTACTCGAAACAAATAAATTCTTCCGATGCGCTTCTTTTCCTCAACTTTATGACTTTCATTTTCCTCCGGTAATAATTGATATGTTCCACACACAAAAACATCTTCAAAACCTTCTGCTGGACACCATTCAACGGAGTCTGCAGAAAATATTGTATCGAATGTGTCTAAAGTTTGAAACATTATAAATATTGCTACAGTTAATGTTATCTGAAAAATGTAAACGTTTTTTATTTAATTATCATATAAGCTTGGTCGTAGGTATGAAAAAAATAACTGTATTGTTTTTGCGCCGGCGACATTTCAATTTATGTCGATTTATTGCTTTCATCAGACCTTCACTTAAACAATTATTACCACGAATGATTACTATATTTTTTATTCAACATAGTTTTACTAAATACGTTACTTAAAAACTGTCATCTTTGGGTGTAAAAGTAAAAAACATACGAAATTGTTGAGATCAGTATTTATTAAAATTAATATTGAATTATACATAATGTCCTTATCATAATATGTTCGTTTGTGGTACAAATTAATGGCAATTACATTTGTAATTTTTGCATGTGCTTTTTTTGTTTAAGATATAATTATAATTATAATTTCTTTCTCACATTATTAATGCTTTTAATAAAGTATCTCGTATTTTACTTTAATAAATAGCATACTATTTGTTAATTAAAATTAAATTATGATTACTGTTATGAATTATATTATTAACAAATGTTAATATATGATATTTATGAATAAAATTATTACAACAGAACAAATATTTTCAAGACGATGAAAAGAAAAAAATTAGGATTAAAAATTATATAAATAATTTGTGTAATGCCCTCTTGCATATTTGTTTTTATAAGATTTTAAACATCTTTATACTTCTCTCTTTGTTTCTTCTCTTTTTATTTCTATACTTATAGTACTTCTTACAATATTAATTTTCTTTTAATATACTTTTTAAATACTCATTGGCAATAAAGTCTACAACTCTTAAGATTAATCAGGTCCATTTATGTCTTATATAATTGTTTAATTAAACATTCCTAATAATTTAAGTTTTCAAAATATGAATTAATTTAAAAACACAACCCCTTTGAAATATTATTGAATCATTAAAGTGTTTGCTCATCTATAAAAGATTATTTAACAAATGTGATACAACTTCATATCATAAACATTAGATATTTAACATTGCATGAGGTAGTTATTGGCTAGCCATATGTAAGTACATTAAAAATATTTTTCATTTATCTTCTTTGAATAATCATATTATCTTAATTATGCATTATAAAATACTCTATATTGATTTAAAAAATTGACTTCTGTGGTAAGGTACTTTGAGGTAATGCTGTTTTTATTGACGAGCACTTTTTTCAGTCTCTACTAAGCATTCTCTGACTAGAACACGAGCCTTTGTAACCCCTTGTCTAATTTTTTCAGCCGAACCACGATGACCTGCATAACTCGGACGAATATGTTGACCTACTTCTTCTATGACATGCAGTAGTTCGGCATACTTGGATGTTCCAGGTACTAGTTTAAGAGTAGCACAACTAGAATTTTGTTGTTGTTGGTGGTGCATTTGTGATCTGGGTTTTGGGATCAATATCAATGGCTCTATGGCTTTTCTTTGAGTTTCCATGTTCTTTATACTTTCATCCATTTTTGAGTTTGGAAAGTATTCAATGATTTTTAAGTCTTAAATAAAGTTAATCACGCCAAAGAGGACAGTTTTTTTGTCACGATGCAAACGAAAGGTAAGGAACGCAAAATACTTTAACCTACAAAGTGCAAAGTATTTATATTTTCTTGAAAATATTAGTCTGGTACTAACTGTGGGATACGTACCTTCGAACGTAAATTTGAGTAGTTTCCGAAAAGTGTCGCGCCAAGGTTGTGCAATAAAAAAAATAATTTGGAGACTTCAGAGTTGCGCGCTACGGCATCGTTCAAATTTTTATAATCGAATAAACAATAAACGCATATGCTTTTTTCGCATTGTGTTTTGGTTTCTCGGCCAATGGGGAGGTCAGCACAGGGGAATAGCGAAGACACTGGACCTAGTGCCATAAAACGAAAAACTGGGGGAAAATTGTAAGTACCAGGAGCGGAGGTTGGCGGTGGCCAATCAGAAGAGGGGGATTCGTGCTTTTGGAGTAGCTCCGTACTCCTGGTGCCGCTCGCCCTGCTCGCAGAATGTTCCTATCTTCTTTTCGCCATAGCTCATACTTCGAACTCGCCATAAAATTCCCGATCGCTTGCGCGAAGCTCGACTCAACTCGGGCCTGGACTCGAACTTGAGTCGGAGGCAGTACAGTCAGGTGTTTGTTGAATTGTGAATCACCAGAGACAAGATGGCAGCATCTAATTCGAGTTTCCCCGTCGAGCAAGCAGAAAAGAAAGAGGATGAATTTAATGAGTTTTACACGGAAGTAAGCTGCATTTTTTCGTTACACTCAGTTAGCAATGATCCATTGTCCCTATTAAATTTCGAGACCGAAACCATTTTCACTGTATCGCACGAATGCCCCCTTTTTTAAAGGTTTTTCACCAAGTGAAATGGTACGAGTTTGATTTTAATGAAGGATAAACAATTGTTAAAACGCTTTTTATAATATTTTTATGCTTAATTCGGTTCAAAATCTCTTTCTCGCGCAATCTTGATTTTGTAATTTTCAGACGCAATGTTTTGCATTTATTTTTTCAATTTCATTTTTATCACAAACCTAACCTTATTGTCTTAGAGTACATTTTGTAATTGTTGCTAAATGATTATTGTAGGTAAAGGAAATTGAAAAGAGGGATTCCGTTTTAACACCGAAACAACAAATAGACAGATTATTAAGACCTGGCTCATCGTACTTTAATTTAAATCCCTTTGAAGTCTTACACATTGATCCAACAACAGACATTGATGAAATAAAAAAAAAGTATCGAAGGGTAAGTAGTAATTACTTCTATAAACAATTTACCAATTTTTACATTTAATATAAATTTGTTATGAAAATTCATTATGTAATAATTTTAAATATATTTTTATTTAATTATTAGATGTCGATACTGGTTCATCCAGATAAAAATCAAGATGATGTTGACAGAGCTCAACAGGCCTTCGAAAGTAAGTTGCCGATATTTTGAGTTAATTTTAGTTAATGAACATGTAACTAATGTTGAAATTTGCTTGTAAAGTTGTTAATAAAGCATGGAAGACTTTGGAATGTGAAGAAACTAGAGCAAAATGTATGGATGTTATTGAAGAGGCAAAAGCACGAACGGATCATATGGTATTTAGACATTGAACTATTTCATCAAATATTCAATCAAATTTATTTTTTAATTTCTTTAATTATATTCTATATAGATTGCAGAAAAGAAGAAAAAATTAAAAAAAGATGGAAAGGTCGGAAATGAAACAACTATTTTAGAAGAAGAAACAGAACATGGATATCGACATGCAGTTTGGGTAATGACGATGAAACTGTTTGCTGATATGGAACGAAGAAGGTAAATTTTCCATTGCCACAGTTTTTAATAGTTGATAAAATGCTATAAAAAGAAATATATATTTATAGAAGAGAATTGGCAATGCGAGATGCGGAGCAACGTAAGAGAAAACGAGAAGAAGAATTATCAGCCGAAGCACAAGCTGCTCTTGAACGAGAATGGCAAAAAAATTTCGAAGAATCTCGACAGTCGAGAGTTGATAGTTGGAAAGCTTTTCAATCCGGCTCTGGAGGACCGACTAAAAAGAAAAAAGAAAAGAAATTTAAATCTTTTAGACCACCAAAAACTAAGGCTGAATCACGATAAACAAAAAAAAATCAGTTATATTAGCTTTGATCTTTATGCCTGAAAAAGAATTTGCTCAAACTTTCGAATAAGAATACTTATTCTTTTAATTACTCCTGCAATGTACAAAATATGAATTGTTGAATATATTATAATCTAAATTTTTTGGAGTGAAATTAATAATTTTATTTTGCACATTGACTTGAATAAGCTATTATTTTTAAGGATATATTTACTAAAAATCACTCCAAAAAATTTCAAATGTATATTATGTATCCAAAAGTCTGAAGTGAATATAGAGTTCAGGTGTTAAATTTAAGTCTGCGGAATATAAAAGAAAATCCAAGTGTCATTTTTGTTTTGATTCTTTTATAATTAAACGAGTGAGTCGTATATATATATGATTAATATGATTCACTATGTTATAGCAGACTTTTGAGAAATAAATTAAATTACTCTCATTTTTTAAAGAATTACGTTATAAATGATGAGCAAAACGATAATGATATTCTTCATCAAATCAAACTTTAAGAACTAGAAAGTGAAAGTGTGAAAAAAGAAGATAAATGTGTTGTGTGCATTTGTGAATAACAATTAATTACAGATATTACTACCGTATTAAGTCATTTTAATGCCTATTGGAAGAATTTAGTGTCATAGTAAAAATTAATTTTGGGACCTTTTGGTCTGAATATTTTATACCAAATATGAGAATTGTCGATTATTATGAAATAATGTTTTTGATGTATTTCATAAATCTTACAAATCAATATTACACTTGAAAGTTATTGAACGAATAAAAACATTTACGAAGGATTAAACACATGGATTAATTTGAAAAGATTTATAAAAAATAAATGAAAATTAAATATATTTCTTCTTGTTATATTAATTAGACAGAAGCTATTTAGCGTTTTTATCACTTATTAATCCAAGCAGAATAGTCAATAAAAAACTAATCAAAGAAACTTGTACGTACGTTTAGTACATATATAATAATCTTTGAATATTACAAGATATTGTGATACTAAAATTACGTTTGCTTACTATTTTAGTTTTTTAGTTTAATATTGTAAAATTTGCATTCTATATGGAGCGATAAAAATTTTCGTTATTTTATCATGTTTGTTTAAGTACAATGTTGAATCACAAAAATTGTCATTAAAGAATAATTAAATAATTATTAGTTGTACTCAGAGTCTAATCAGTTTTTACCGATAAACATAAACATTACAACAGTACTTGCGTATCAGTTGCGAATCGAGAGAAAATTAATTTAAATTTAGATTTAAAAAGAGCTCTTTCCCTTGATTGCAATTAATTCGAAAAGCCGTGACAGATGCAGGACGAGCATCGATTATTTGTTTTAATAAACTCCTTATAAAAATTGATAACCGGTATTTCCTTTTATTGGCCGTGGAATAAAAATAGTACCAGTATAATGAGTTCGAAGCGCGAAGGAAAGCGTTCGATCGATGATAAAAGCCGTGGAAAAGGAGTCTAGGCGGTTGCCGGTGCCGAGTCGCAGGGCGGGCAATGTCGAGGAGCAAGGAGGTTCGAAATCAAAGTCATCATCTCGGGGTTTACCATTGCACGAGACCGCGGAGCTCCGGATTCCAATGGAACGATAGAAAATAAGGAAGGAGCTGGAAGGCATCGGGAGGGCGAGGATCTTTAGCGCATGCGCGGCTTCAGGTGCGTAAGACTAGGAGAGACGGCCTGCCGCAGGAGAGCCCAAGTGGCGAACAACCCAAAGCGCCAGCAAGAGCGAAAGCAACAGTCTGCACCAACGGCACCAGCAGGAGCGTTTTGACGCGTGCGTGCAACAAGTGTCTGCGAACCTCAGTCGACCCGGAGTTGCTCTGGAGGAGCAACGGGACAAACGGTGCCGAGGAGTCGGCGCGCGAGCATGTAGATAGTGCAGGGGGGTCAAAGAGAGAAAGAGAGAGAGAAAAAGAAAGCGCGAGCGACGTGGAGGAGGCAGCGGCAGTCACGGGTACAGTGCAGTGTGTTGGCTCGATGCCGCGCGAGATCCTGTTCGTGAGTGGTGCAACGCAGAGGCACTCGCAAGGATGATGTCCGATGACACGCGGACAAGACCTCGATCAGTCGGATAGAACGAGGGCTATTCGAAAGCGGGAGGCGACCACACCGCATGAGTGACCCGTCTCCGGGAGGCCAGGCATGTCCACCAGCGTCGAGGACCCGAGGAGTGCAGCCATCCAGTGCCAGCGACACCCGCAACAGCAGACGATGGCAGAGCCCGTCAATCTCGGGTATAATTGTCCGCACGATTACCCATCGCATGAGTATTCGGGCGCGCACACGTATGCGCGCACTTACAGGGTCCGGACCCCACCTCTCAGGTCCCGCGCGCACCCGATTGTCGGACCGATGCGCGTGCGTGTGGGTGCGCGTGCATGTGTAGCCGCGAGTCAATGTTTGCCTCTCGAAGAGGTACAAAGCGGAGCAAACTGGGGCCATCAGGTAGAGTTGACGAAGAGGATCGAGGAGGCGCGGAAGCCTCCCAGTTCCTTTGAAAAATCGTTCATTTTTTAAAGCAATCGTCGTCGTGATTCTCGGGTTTGCGATCGTCAGGGGGGAATCGAAATCGGGCTCGGGCTTCGGAGTGAAAGTTACTATTTTTCCCCTGACTCGGTGTGCGCGTGCCTCTTGGCGGGTGAGTGTCTTGCACCCGCAGTAGAAGAACCCCTTCTTGGGCCTCTGACTTACCGTATTACCAATCGATCCCCACCTTCGATGCCGTCGTCTCCTGCTGCTTCGTCCCCGGGTTCATTAAAAGTTTATACTTGTAGTACTGCGGATAGAAGTTCCCGGCCCCGATCTTCCTCGGTACGACATGATTCCTCCTCCTGAATTCTTTGTGCGTGGTGCTGAGGACACTTGGGACGTCCCGAGTAGTGCAGGAACTGCCCCTTTGTTTTACTCGGGCATACTGTTTTCCTGATTTTCCAATATTGCAGTGGACCATTTGGGGGCAATCTCCTGTGCGCAGTCTCAACTGAAATTTTATTTTAAAACATTTGCACAAATCTACAAAGGTATTAAAACGTTTTTACACGTACACGGTTTACATGTTACCTACACAGATACACTGAGCAAATATTTTTTCCTTTTTGTAGTTATTATGTGCGCTACATTTAACGCGTAAGAGCGTCGAACAAATAAACAGATTCGTAATTTTCATTTTCATTATCATTGTTATTGTTGTTTTTTTGTTGTTGTTGCTGTTATTAATGCAATTTAAACAATGCTTTTTCATTTACGTATTCACGAGGATCCGTCATAATCCCATTTGCGTAATTCAAATAAAAAATAAAACTCGTTATGGATTTCAACTAATGTCACGGCTGGTATTCGGTTTTTTCTAGTCCAAAATCTCATTCTAATTTGTTTAGGCAGTTTTAAAATAAAAATTAAAAATTCTAATTATCGATTCCTTTATTTTCATTGAAACCTCACGCGAACGCATTTGGTGCTATGCAACTCCGAATTAATTGTTTTGATAGCTTGCCTATTTACCTGGCGAACCCATGAGCAGAAATGCGGAATTCCAAGAGATAGACTCATCAAGAGAGAATCACGTGGGCCGCGATAAAAGGAGGTAGGAAATCGGCTGATGCAGGCAGTGCGGGGGCGGTACGGGTCAAAAATCTTTTAAAGTCAGCGAATGATATCCGCATGCGAACCCGCAAGTTCCAGCGAGGATATAATGGCGATTGGCCCCTTTCCTGGAGAGTGTCTGGTCCACGCCCGAGGCTCCTCCAGACCTCGAACTGGGACAGAGTCGAACAATCGAAAAATTTGAGCTCGAAAAGACCTTTCCAATTCTCGAGGTTCCTACTTTGAAAAATTGCAGAACGCGTGCAGTGGTCACTAGTTTTTTTTGTGCTTGACGTTTCCTCCAGACTGCTCGGAAAAGGATCACCGTACGTAGTGGTTTTCGGAAACTAAACGCGTACCGGCACGTTGAGCTTGTTTTTGAAATGACAATCAGAGGGATTATCATTATGGGCTGTATGGGAATTTCTTTGCGTTACACCAATTATACAGTTTACAACTCAATCTGTCTTATTTACATTCCCAATTCGTTTATTATAAAGCGAAACAAGAGGTCAAATGCGACACGTCGACACGCATATGAAACAGGTAAACCCACCCCAGGAGTTAACTCACCCAACTGATGGGAATGCTCGAGGATGTCTAAGCGAACAATGTCATTTCCTTACCCCATTAATCATGCATATTTTTGGCGTATGTAGCAGCGAGAGTTCAAAGAAGATTAAAGTTATTCGCAATCATAAAATCGTAACAACATGTAAAGCAAATGCTACTGATCGAGTTTCAACATCAACATTGCGTTTTCCTAAAACATTAGAAAAACTTCGTTATCTTAGGCTGCACTCGAGATGTTTTTCTCAGTTGTTTTTCTGGGTAAAGGGAGATGAGACTCGGTTTACGGGCACACGAAACCGACTATTCCCATCGAATTGAGCCTCGCCTTTGTTTCTCCGATTGGCGGTTGGCGATTGGTGATTGGCGCGCAGCCTCCCTTTATCTCCTTTTTATCGGAAGCTCAAGGAAATTGCCGCCTCTTAAATATTTATCGGAAGAGAGATCAAGTAAAGTAAATGGTAATGAGGCTTTGGGAATTGATGGCTAATCGTCAGTTCTCGCGAGTCAAGCAGCTTCCCTCCGCACAATGAGCACGAATGGAAATCCACACAGTCTCTCCTTTTCTAAGGGCATTTGTGTCTTGCAAGTTTCTTGGGCCCGAATAACAATAATGATAAAAATGGCCGGCCGGGTGTGGTGAGAAGAGGGAGAGAGAAAGGAGGAGAGTAACGCCCCCGCTAGAGCGTGACGGTATTGAACGGGGGAAGGGGGAGGTGAGGAGATCGGTACTGTAAGGTGAACACTGGACCTCGGACTCTAGTCTCTTGGTTCTCGCCGTCCTCTCGCGAGCGCACCCTGTCTTTGTGGCACCGAGGCACCTCCACGAAGAAAGGAAAGAGTAAAAGCGATCCCTTTCTCGGTCCCCAAGTCCCACGTACTCGGTTGGCCATTACTCGTAGCGATTCGCACGCGTAAACAAAGTCGCGGCTCCGGGGCTTCGACGCAGCCCTGGGGACTCGACGTCCTCCGGTCTCCGAGTACACGTCCTAACTGGAACTCGCCTTTCAGGAAAGCCGCGAAGTGGCGGGGCCGCGCCCTTCCTCACCAGCAGCATCACCAGCAACAGCAGGGCCGTAGGTGTGCGAGGTGCACCGCCGCCTTTGGCAGATTCTACAACACCGGCGCCTCTTGTCCGCGCTGCAAGAATCGAGTCTGTCGCCAATGTCGGGAGTTTCGCAGCATCGCCGGTCCCGAGTGGCTTTGCTCCTTCTGCCATAAGATCCAGTGAGTAGCGAATCTCCCTTCTCTCTTTTCACTACGGGCTCGTATCGACTTTGACCATAAAAATACAAAGCTCGAGCCCTAATTGAATATTAAATAACAATCTGAATATTAAAGGAAAATAAAACGAGAAGTTTACCATCTGTGTTTTTTAGGTTGAAAATAATGATTTTTTCAAATGACTCGACCGTGTACGAAATCGACAAAAAATTGGCCCCTTTGAAAATATTTTTTTCTTCTTTTGTACAGCAAATAGCGTCTCATTGCTGATTTCACGATTACGAGCAATTTCAAAAAGTTAATAATAACGCCAGGTTTGAAATTAAAAGACCTGGCGCCAAGACAATAATGTTTCTCTTTTTTTTTTGCTCAGAGACCTGCGCTCCGCACCTGCCGAGTGGAAGCGCGTAACCGGAAGGGACAGTTATTTATCGGCCCTAAACATTTTGGCATTCAGAATTCGCCGTGCCTGGACAATAAACGGTAATACTTGCTTTTATTTTTAACTCTCACCATTAGCCGTTAAGCATTCTTTCGAAAGTCGGAAACTGGAAAAGAAGCCGAGGTTACTAGGTTTGGGTCGAATTGTCGCCCCGACCAGTACGAAATTGAATCGAATCGTCAATTTCTATTTTGGTACACAGGTCCCCCGGCCCGTTGGTCAGCAGCCCGTAAATCGGCCGAGTTCAGACTCTACCGCAGCTTACCCAATCGACGACACGATTACCTCGAGGAAGATAACTCAAGGAATGTCAAGAAAATTATCGAGACATTGGCCACGACTCCGATCAGGATTGCCAAGATCAACAAGCAAAACGATGCCAAGAAGTCGAGCATACCCGTATTTCGAAGCAAAAGCTCCAAGGAGTTCGAGGATATTCGCAGCATCCACGAGTCCTGCAAGCGCTCCTTGATACCCCAGCGGTACTTGATTATTTACTTTTAACTCGATTAAGTCTCGCTTTTTTAAATTACCGTTATAAGGACGCGAAAAGCTTCTACGTTTCAATTACGCACTTGTCATGCTTGAAACGCAAACCGCTTGAATCAACTCATTTACCAATTCAATTTATCCAATTATGCGCAAAAGAATATATTTTATTCAATTTTATCAAATATTATTTCTTTGTATTTGAATTGTATTTGGGTTTCGAGTCCTCGAAGCGCACGTTGATTTTACACTATCCGTTATTTTTTATTAATAATTAAAATCGCGCCTTATCAAAGAATAAACAGTAAAACAAAACTAATTTTGATAAAAGAGAAATATTTTTTATCCGTACAAACAACTTTTAATATTGCTCGAATGCTCTCTCGAGATAACGACGGAGATGCGATGCATTTGATTTTTGGTTTGAATACGTGTAATATTAATTGGTCGACTCGTTGATTTATAGATCTTTTTAAAGTATTACCCTCATGGATTCATGCTCATGGACCAAAACATTTACAAGAGTGCCCTTTATGAAATAGTATTTAAAAAATTATTACGCCCTTAGAACGTTTAAAGAATAATCAAAGAAGAATCAGCTCACAAAATACATGTATTACAAACATTAAATTAAACATTTTTATCATCGTCTTTCGCAGGTATCGTAGTAGTATCGATGATCTGCGACGTAGTAGAGAAGATATCAACATCCCCAGCTTCATCCCGAAACTGCTATCGGCGCGAAATAAGGAGGACAAGCTCAAGCGTGAAGACAGCAGAAACGATATTCAATTCCTAGTGCCAACCACAAAGTTCCAATCTCAGCAGCAAAGTCCACGAGAGGTTAAGCCTACACCAGCCCCTAGACTTCTTCAGCGCAATCCTCGAGAGGAGGTGACGAGAACAAATCGTTCAATCCTTGGCACCGGATCCGCACTGTAAGCCCGATTCGAGTACCAACCTATTTTCCTGATGCACATTCTATTCGAAACATCTCCGTTTCACTCAATGACTCAGTCTTGATCCCAGTCCCAACGATTTTACATTTTCCTTACATAACTATTGCAAGTGCAGTGATGCAACTCTACGATAATTTTAAAAGTATGCATTCTTGTAGTGTGTTTTTGTTTTTGCAAAATTTTTAGATCACCGGGTGTCGGTGAGCTCTGGGAATGTTCATCGATTGGCCCACAAGACATCGGTCAAAAAGAGACGAATCCGCTAAACATGGTGAATGAGTCGAATATTCGCACGATCAAGGAAAATGGCCAAAACACTGAAGAAAAGAATCCTGGAAAAGCGGAGAACACCGGGTCTTTGGATGAAATCGATGATGCACTGCGATTCTCGGTATCTGATCACACACGTGTCCTCGACGAATCCAAATTGAGTGATAATAGTGAAGTATGTGTTCGAACGATTGACGAAGATAACATCACGTGCGTGACATCAGAATTGGTACTCGTAAAAAAAATCGACGAAGCCATCCCTGTTGTAAGTTTGATCGTATTATAAATCACTTAATGTCAGATTGAACGATCAAACAATTTCAAAGAAACCTTTGTAAAAAAAAATTGGAATCAGTCTTACTGAATCAATATTCTAATATTAATAATGTATTAATGCAATATGTTTTAACAGTCGAGTCTTTTTTTTAGGTTATTGAATTTAATATTCAAGAGCTTTTTCGCGTTATGATTCATGTTACGAAATTAAAAGAAAAATTGACGAAATTCTAAAAAACTAAATTTACAAGTTTCAATTTTCAATATCACTTCAAATTTAATTTTAATTTTCAGATCAAAAGAAAATTTTCAAAAGAGGAACTTTCAAACGATGACACAGACGAGACGCCTAATCGCCGATGTTCTAGCGTAAGTGAATAATTTGGTTATAAACATTTAGAAAAAATTTTTATCGAGTATACAAGTACAAAAAATATCAATATTAATGCAGCATCTTTCGCCGGAAGCAAGTCCATTGAGCACCAGATCATCAAAGTATAGTCCTCGAGAAAGTGAGAGCGAACCAACACCAGCCTTACCTCGTAAAATTACCAGTGAAAGAGAGTCGATCTCAGCTTCTCAAAGAATTCGCGATGCCATAACTAGGACTCGTAGGGAGTCAAGCAGTAGTGCCAAATACGAGAGTAGTGGTAGTGAAAGTGTCAGGTAACATTACAATTGAACAGGTGTACTAAGATTCCTTTGTTGGCGTATTGCATTATTATTATTATTATTATTATTATTTTGTATTTTTTTAACAATTTTCTTACAACAATACAAATGACGGTCTAATCAAAATTGTTCTATCGCAGAATAATCTAATCGTTATAACAGGTATTAGTATTTAAAAATTCTAAAATTAAACCACCTTTATAAACGAACTAATAAAGAAAAATAATTTTTATTCCGTTTTTTCGTTACATAATATCGACTTTGTGAAATATTTAAAAACGTTAAATAATAAATAATAATAATATATAAATTTTTTGAAAAATAATTATTCAAGCAATTAATAAAATTTAATAGGTACTAGTAGATGGAACTAATCCCATAATTGATGTATTGAGAATCATTTAAAAACCATAATATTTTAATAACTTACTAATTTTATAGTTGAATATTACATTGTATTTTATAAAGAAAAGAATAAGTAATACTTAAGTATTTCAAAGGCTTATTTCGTGTATTGGTTTTTATATATCATTTTTCAAATATCTTTAACTATTCAATTGTTCTTCATATTTAATTTTAATATTTAAATTTTTACTGTATTTATTTTCAAAATTAATTTTTTTTTTTTTGCTTTTTTTATGATCTTCAAAATTTTGTCAGTTATATATTTTGCTCGATAAAATATTGTCTCCAAAAAATCTCGAAAAGTTTCAAAATAATATTAATATATAATAATCTTTAAAAAGAGTAAGAAATCTGAATTTTAGCATATTTATTATTATTTAAAAATTAATTTGATATTAAATATTTTGATATCTATTAAAAAATTTTGTGTTGTCCAAGTAAAAGATAAAAATAATATCAACATTAATCATTACAATTTTCGTTATTATCAAATTTAAATAGAAATTACTTTATTGGCAACAAGAATTCTTAATTATTTATAATATGTAGTTTATAAATACATTTTGTTTAATTAAATTATTTTACTACTCTTAATTATGCATTGATTTGTAATAGTTTATCATAAATGATATTAATTAAAAATAATTTTTTGTAATATATCACGTAATTGGAATGATTCAATTTAAGTAATATGTTTTAAAGTACATAATTGTAATTTCAACCTTTTGTTTTAATCAACAATGTATATATATTTGTAAAATGTGTGTTTTGTATCAAATAATGTAATGTAATAATAATCAAATTTAAGGATAAAAAAAGTTTTTATTTTCTAATAGAAAATGAGTTTCATAGATTCTTCATAATTGATTTACAATATTTTTTATAACTTTTTTTTTAAAAGATTTAACCGTGTTTCCATTATATTAATCCAATCAACCTGTAACGCGCTTCATTCGGTTGCTCTATTATTTTACCTATCGCGAATATAAAATGCAAGGAGTTCACTTTATTGTAAATGACTCAAAATTATATATTTGTTTTTGTAATTTTCTTCGGATAAGTATCTTTATGAAGACAATTTCCGTCATGAAATGAGTGTTAATAAAATGAGAGCTAATTTATAAGATCTAGTAGAAAGAGGTCTAGAGTTGAAGTGCATAATAAAAGCACATGAGAATGTATGTTTAATGTTTCGAGGGGGTTGGATTATGCAATAATGGGGTTTGATTTGCGACTAATAATATAATCGCAGATTGAGCGACTCGAGGTTATCGAGCTCCGTCGACATCGCGCGTCACGTCAAACTTTTTGACAATGGAAGCATCGAGTCCTCGACCCGGAGCTGTGACGAGGTGTTGCAGCGAGACAGTGCTACTAGTGCTGGTGAGGATGATCATGAGGAATGGTCTCGCGACCCCATGAGAGCTGGCTCGATCTCCCAGAACAGGGTCATGATGCGCCGACGGAGGCAGTTCGACGCGCAAGGTAAATTAGACTTCCGGAAGTGTGGATGAAGCACACGAGCGAGGAATAATGTTGGAAAGCATCTTCTTGTATGCGTGCGAATGAATTTACAAGAATTGCGATTTCAATTTGTAGAGCCGCATTATTTTTGTTGATTAAGAAATAATCAGTTGAATTGCAAGTAATGGTTCGGTTGATTTATTAGATATTGCTAGGTGGCATAAGGGTAAATTCCTTAGGCTCTGAGATTGAATCAGCATTTTTAAGTTTAAAAGCCGAGATTAAGTATTTATAATTATAATTGTGTATCTTAAATTGTCGTAAATTGTCGAAACAAGTGATTACTCAAGATTATACTCTTGAATATTATAAGTAAATTAATGATAAATAAATAATTGTAGTACCTATCGGCCGTTGATGGTATCACATCTTGATTATATCGATGTTGAAAGCGATGCAATCAAGATGCGGTGAAAATTCATTAAAGGTTACATAACAAATTCGGAAGTATCGACCATACTGACTGAATTTTCAGATGCGAAGCACAGTTTCCACCGATAAAATTGAGTCGCTACCAACACGAATACGGTATCTCGGGTGAGGATAGTTAAGAAGTTGCGAATTGATTTTCGAAGCCTTTTTTCCAGCTGAGTTGAAATTGCGGTTGAGTCGTGATTGGAGCGCGTCGATACTCATTCGTTCCTCACTCTTAAACTAAGTAAGTTTTCGCGAAGGAACGAGAGCATGGAGTCGGAGAGTTTAATGATTTTTGGAGTCGAGTTGAGAAGAATTCTGCAGCTTTTTTTGACGGGATTGATCGCTATTTACTTCCTACTTATTTATGCAGGAGCCTGTCTCTTTTTCCTTCTTGTGTGGGCGCACGGTTACTAAAATTTTGAAAAATTAGGTGAAGTAAGAAAATTTTAATATGACGCACGGAGTGTCGTAAATTCTTAAAGCAATCCAGCTCGGTTCAAGTGTCAAGTGTCAGGCAGCGTCGCACTGACTGAATCGACTGCTTTCGCTACACGTTTCCGCTTTCACGAAGCAGATAAAGTACGTTAAAGCAGTTTTATGTATTAAATTTGTGAGCGTGCTTATCGTGTAGTTAAGAGTGATGTCGTACTTAATGCAATACTACTTAATGCGATAAGAAATTTTGCGAACTCAATTGAATTTAGTCACAAGGTGCCACTTCACTGTTTTCGGATAATTATTTCATTAATAAAAGAAGTAACGTTTTATTTAGATATTGAGGGCCGAGTCCTGCGTAAGTGTGGTCAATTTTAGAGCGAAAAATGTATAGTGGCAATAATGAGGATATAGTATCGTCAAAGTGTTAATAAACGTATCATGAAAATACTGAGAAAAAAAGGTTTGTCTCACTTGTTCAATCCATTTCAAACAAATGCGAGAGTCTTAGGTGTAAAGTATTGCTTAAATACGTGTGAGGAAGTCCAAAAACGCCCTATTTAAAAGTTTACATAAATTTTTTTAATATCGTATTTATTTGACATAAATCCTCATCGCTCTTCTAGAGTATAAAAAAAATGTAGTCGAGTTTAAAGTTGTATGGCGAAGGAAGAAAATTCGAGATAAAAGAGAATATTCGATATTTGTATTCAAAAAATGTTTAATGCACCTAACGATACCTAATAAAGAAAAAGGCGCGATATTGAGAGATTTATTAGGCGAAGAAGGAGTAACGATAGAGAGAGAGAGAGAGAGTGTGTGTGTGAAAACCTTTGGTTGACGACTCGATAATGAAAGAAGAGGTAGGAAGAGGAATGAAGAAAAGGGCCAAGTGTGCACTGGCCTAGTGATATAACAATAATAGCACATGTGCACACATAGTATCTTTGTTTTCGCTCCCCTTCTTCTGTTTCTCTCTCTCTCTCTCTCTCTCTCTCTCTTCTCGCTCACTGCCTCACCTGTCCATGTACCGGGTGATCCCGAAGTCTCTACCTATACTCATTACCCTCATTCATGCATTGTCCCCCGTATCAGCCGTACTACTCCCGCTTTAACAATGACTTTTCCAAATATTTGCTCGGGCGGAGCGTGACTGGGGAAACGGGAAACAGTACGAGTTGCGCCTGTGCGATTATTTTCCCTCAATTAGTACACCTAAACTCCTTTTTTATTCCAAGAAAATCTAGAGAATCCTAGTATATGTTTCATCTAACGCCAACTTGGATAATTTGATAGACTAGAATTGATAAAGTCGTCGCGAGAATTGAGATCGAAGTAGTTGAGCGGAATATGAAAGCTCAAGTTCATTCACAAACGGGCTCGGTTCGGTGCCACATCCTTCTCCACATCTCAATTTTTTTTCAGTTTTTCTCCGAGTGCATTATAGTTTCGTAGAAAGAAGAATCGCGAGGAGGAAGGCCCTTCCGGTTGATCGAGATGCGAGCAGCGTCTATCAAGAAGTGAAAGAAAAGGTTTCAAAGAAATTTTAAAGGGAATTTGGGCATTAGCACTCCCAAGTGGACCACACAATGGGACTTGTTTCCGCTTTCTGGGATCGGGGGATAGAGAGGCCGAGGGCCCGGATCGCGGGTACGTAAGCTGGAGCACGCCTGAAACAAGGCAGTGACCGCCGGCAGTTCGGCGTCGGGGGGGGGGAGAGGCTCCGAGACCGTAGTTCGGTTCTTTCAGGGGTTTCATGGTTCGTTTCCTGCGAGAACCCCTTGTGCGCACACTCGCTTGTGCGCGAGTGCCTTGGCTCTGCGGCGCGGAGGTGTCCGAGGCCGCGCAGTCGCGATTAGTCGCCTCGCCAGCACATCCACCGGTGCTCGGAGAATGGCCCTATCCCTCTGACACCCCGGACGTGGATCTGCTTGACTAGTTGACTCATCGCCACATTAATTAATTAACTAATTAATTAATTAATTGATTAATTGGTTAATCATTAGTTAACCGCCGCTGCGCAACCGGTGCGGACTCGGCTTGCGGTTCACGGACTACCCACCTATCGCTCGCATGGTTGATCCATCAACTGCCTAGAAAAGACATCACAGTTGCACCACAGATTTTCCAGCAGCGACTGCGTTTACGTTTGCGGTTGACCAGATCCGCAAGCGACACCCGTCGAGGTACCGTAAAAATACTCGCGCTGTTCCCGGTCTTTGGCGTTCTTTTTATCATGACTCGTGCCCTCTGCCTCCTCCTCCTCCTCCCCGTCACGCGAATCAGTTCGTTGCGATGAGACTCGGAGCATAGTGTTTCCTCCGACGCAGTCCCAATGCGGTGACAATCGAGCGAAACCGATTGATCGCAAGGGCACTGCACTGGCGAGCACCGCGGTCTTGATCTTTGCCGTGCACATGTTTGTCCGCGACTCTAATTTCTACTCGCACTTCAATTGGAATAACGTTCCAACATTAGTTTCAACCAAAAGTACTACTCGCGCATTACGGGCCTTTGTTAAACGAGGAGTCTGTGGCCGGTGCGAAGAAATAGGTCACGCCTATCGGAGGATCTCCGAGAGAACACACGCTTCCATTATATCCTAACAGGGAAGGCTGTCCAAGGTCAGCGATTAAAAGAAGCAACAGAGAAAAATAAAAACTAAAATAATTAATTCTCTCACGTGTTTGATCGACGGTCCTCATATGTCTCCACTGTTGCAGCTCCACGACGTCGGGGCAGGTCACACGCGCGAACTTGTTGCGGCCCCGAGGACCTTCAGACGCTTCAGGTAGTTGGGTGCGGAGCTCTCGCACCCGCGACAGGGGGCCGGGCTGAGGAGGACTCGGGGGCTTCCGCGCTCTTCGATTACCGACGCCTTGTCTTCATCAGCTCGGACTCGTCCTCGGGACGCGAGGAGGACGATGCAGACAGCAGTTGTTCCAGCTCTTCTTACCTGAACGGACAACCCCTAGCGAACCAGCAATCCGGCGGCCTCGAGGACTGCGACTGGGACTACTTCGAGAGCGAATCCCTGAAGTTGCCACAGCTGCACACTCTCCCTGGTCACCACGCTCTCAATCAGCTTGCCTCCACGGATTGGAGTTGTTGTCCGGCTAGATCCTCTATGGTGAAGACGTCCTCGATCGGTTGTTGTCAGGTTCGAACGCTATCACCTTCACTTTGAATACGCTTATTAGGTTTTTAGACAATTTCCTTATTAAATGCATTTTCTTTTTGAGTCGAAGTATATTATCACGGCCGGGGAAAGGTTCAATGCAACTTTGACTTTACTTATAACTATATATCTATGGAATTATTTTTTTAAATTAAAAAAACAAACATTAAAAAATCTTTTGCTATTCAAAACATTAATTCGACAGAATGTTCTCGACTGCATAATAACATTTTTTAAAACACTCTTCAAGCGAAACGGTTCTTAAACTGTAAGAAGAGTTTATTGTTATCAAGTATCTAAATAGATAAATTATTTTATTTTTATGCATAACAGCGTTTCTACGACTGTAACACCAACTTCAACTTTATATACACGCCTGCACTCGGATGCATTTATGAACAATAATTACCATATGTCTATGATCGCTCCAATGTTTTACACTATTACAGTCGATATTAGTCATATATCAATATTTATCATTGGATTATAAAACTTGCAATGCTCGGTTGCACCGACTCCCTTTATGCTTTGTACAATCAATGTTTTTTTTTTAATTGTAAATCAATTCTATTAATAATTTCGATACGATTTGTCTGGGTAGAATAATGAAAAAATTCTCAAAGATTATTGTCACATTAAATGAATTCTTTCGGTTTCAATCATGAATTAAAAAATCGTAATTACTTGAACTATAACAAAATTATTTGTGCTTTTTAATAAATCGAATCGATTTCATTATTTTTTTTAAAAACCAGCAGGTAGGTTGTAAAATCTATTTTATCTTTCTTAATACTTGCATTTTTGCACATTATGCCCTAAATGATGTTGATTACACTGATTGTTTTTCATGATTAAACTATATAAAGTAATATTTAGTTAATTGTGTAATATACGTTAATTATATACTAAATTTTTTTTATTGTAAAAAAAAATTGCGTTATTTTATAAAATCTTTTTGAAAAAGACTAAACTGAACAGCAACATATATAATTGATTATTGATTTACTGTTACATAAGGACATATTATTTTAATTTTGTGGAGTCATTGGAAAAAATTCAAGTACCTGAAAAGTATAATAAACGTTATATGGAAAAGTGAAAGATTTATCGAAAGTCAAGTGACTGTTACAAAAGACGTGACCTTTCTATTAATAGGCTTGCGGGGCCTCGAGAAATGCCAAAGTGTTCCCAGTACCAGTACCAATACCAGTACCAGTACCATATCCGGTCCCAATACCAGTTTCCTTTTGGACCAGTGAATTTGGGGGGTTGGAACGTGCTCAGGCTACGGTCGCGAACCCTATGATAAATCGAAACGTCACTAGAATAGAGAATTCACTTCCGCTCAGTCTCCGTAATTGCGAAAATATCACCGACACCACTTGGTTTTCCTGGAACCCAAGATTTGATTCCACGAATCTTTTCTTCTCCCAAGGTGGTAACGTATTTTCCAAGGAAGTTTCATTCGCAACAAACTCGGTTCTTTATCAGGTTTGTCTTTTTTTTTATAATTTTTGTTATTTATTAATTGTTGAATGTTTTTATACTGCTTATTTGATACAAAAAATAATAATAATATTAAAAAACTGAATTATTAATATGAATATTTTTTAAACAACTTTAACAAAGCTTAGTCGATTACTAATATTGTAATAATAATTATATTTTAATGAAAGTCGAAAAGGCAAAAAAAAATTGTACTCTCTTCTGCAGGAAAAACAGGATTCCATTAAGTCTGAGCTGGAAAGGCGGAAAACAGATGAATGTGAGAAAGAAGCTGAGAAGGAGAAAGCAAACCTAACGGATATTACTAAATTAACGAATAGAGAGAATCAACAGCAGCAGCCGCAGCACCAGCAGCAGCAACAGCAACAACAAAAGCAGAGGATGTTCCGACATTCTCAAGAACAAGACTCTCGAAGCTCCTCCGGGCGATCCTCGGCAGACAGTAGTGACCTTGAAGACTCGGCTTCTCATCGCTTCTCCCGCGTTCTCGTTGTCAACGACGATTCGCTCACCAGTGACAATGATATCGAGGACAACGAAGAATCGGATTCAACCCGCGAGAGTCGTAACAGGACTTTGTATAGGGAAATGGACCAGGAATCCGTCGTGCTGCAAAGTATTCGCGTGCTTGGCGTGGATACCGAATTTGATTCGAACAAATCAGAAAAATTGTATCAACCGGAGAATAACAAGGAACAACAGTACAAGAAGCACAAAAGCCACTACTGGATCAGCAGTCAGGAAAATCAGCGGGAAATTGCTGGATACGATGAAATGTATCTGTCCGGTACTCAAGAGAGTCCGGAGAACCTCATCCTTTTAAAGTCCATCAAGTCCATCGACCCGGACAATAGTTTAAGCCGAGAGCTTAAGCCTTTTTCGAATTCAATCGAGTCAATAGTGAAACCATTGCAAGATGAAGAAGAGGAAGAGGAGTTGGAGGAAGTGGCGCTAGAGGCCTCGTGCGAGAGTGAGAAAGACAACTTGTCGAATGATTCCGCGGTGATGCCCGACTCCCTGGAAGTGAGCATGCAGGACCTCGAGGACAGTATCGAGGGAACCAGCTCCCTGGCTTGCGATATCGGTCGAGCTCTCCTTGCTGCCTCTAGCCCGATAGAGCACGAGGAGGAACAGGAGGTGGAGGAGGAGGAGGAGAAGAAGGAGGAGGAGGGACCACCAATGGCAGGGAGTGGGGTTCGGGAGGTGGCGGTGGAGAAGGGGCATGAGAAGCGGAGGCCGAGCAGCGCGAGTCCCACCGACGGCGGCAGTAGCGAAAGCAGTGCGAGTGTTAACGGAAGCGGGAACAGTGTACCCGAGAGCATCATCAGTAGTGAGCTCCACGAGTACGTGGTAGCAGAGCCGCGACGGGAGCACAACGAGGTCAACGTCCCGGACAGTGCGGCCTTGATGGCAAAATCGCGCAAGAAATGGCAGATTCCCGCGAGCTTCGATATCAAGGGTCTGTCCTGCACGCACTTCATGCCCCCGGAGCGCAGGAAGGACTCCTCGCATTCTCTGAACCCGCTCCTAACCGCGACCGCAGACTCGGGGGAGCTCCAGCCCGAGGATGAGGAGAACGGTAACGAGTGCCATCACGAGGAAGACGAGAGAGAAGCTCTGGACGGAAGTGCGGTCACGACGAGGACGGGAACGGCAGCGACGACGACGACGACAAGCACCGCTGCGCATGACGAAAGCGGTGGTGGCGGTGGCGGCGGCGGTGGCGGTAGCGGTCGCTCGGTGAGAGGCGAGCGCAAGCTGATCGAGCAGGTGGGAGACAGCACTGAGGACTCGCGCTACCGCGCAGGCGAGCGGCGCACGCCCACTCCGAAAGACGTAAGCCTCGACGAAGATGACGTTGTGTCCCCTTCTCCCTCTCGTCGACGTGACTGGATCGCCGCCCGCGATGTTAGCCTCAGCCACCTTCACAACAACATCAACAAAAATAACAATAATAGACTGAACGAGAGCACTGCTGCCCAGGGGTCGATCAACAACAAGTACAAGAGCCTCGTCATGATCACCCAGGGCGTCTACCAGCCTGTCAACGTCATAACTTCTGACACGACTACTTTGCTCCAACCAAAACTCGAGCAGACTGGATACTTTCAGCTGGCGCTCGACTCTGGCCAGGAAGTCACTCGGTAATGTCGCTAAATCAAAATCTCGCATTGTATCACTCCACCAGTGCCAGACATGCGTCGAACGAGTGAAAGTCGTTATGCGTTGAAATACGCGTTGGTTACTTTTACCTTCGTACTTGACTTCTGATAGTGTCTGGATATTTATTCCATACGCATCAAAATATTGATTTTGCTCACAAACGTTAATTATCCAACGTGATTTAACGACTCGTTTACTTATGTAAACCTTTACGTATTAATCTGATTAAGAAAACTTTTTTATTCTTATACGCCGTATATTATACAACGCACTTAATTTCATTTAATCAATAATTATAGTTACACAACATTCTAATTCATTTTGTTTAATAATTATATACCCATTTTTCTAGAATTTCCAGCGTGTGAAATATTTTGAAAATTATATTTTTATTATGCTTAAAGTTTTTTTTATTTTTTTTCTGAGTCATTGGTATGAGTTATAATTTTTATTTAAACTTTATACGTGATAATATTCCGTGTTAATTTATTTTGATTTCCGAAATTATTAAAATGACTAGTTCTTATATATATCCACAAAAAAAAATTATCAAATATGCAAGTGCACGAAGAAGTAATTTGTACAATTTAATTTTTTAGGAGGAACATGACCATAGGTTTTTCAAAAAAACCATTACCTTGTAAACGTTTATTTACGAATCCTGAGCCTGAAGTGGATAGTGGATTGAGTGTTGGAAGTGCAAGTGAGAGCGACGATGTACAATCCGTAAAAAATGCTTGTAAACAAGCCACGAGAAGTCCAAGCTTCCTTTCGAACAGAGATGAAGAGTCAATGGCGTTGATGACAAATCAATTAGTGTCTCAAGATTATAGTGTTTACGAAACACAGAAACGCGGTGGTCCGCTTATACTTGAAGAGGGTCTCGCTGATGACGATTCTTGGGTAGAGGAGATTTCACACGATGAAGACGAGCAAAGTGCAACTACCGCTACTGAAGAAAGTTCCGAAGATGAAGCTGCGAATAACCTTGGCGATCGCGAGGAAGAACTCCGTGGTTATCATCGTCAGGCAATTGACTTTACCTTGCACACCATCCTTGAAGAATCATGCGAAGAAAGTGAGGGCGAGCATGCCAATGCTAGTTGGAGGCGAAGGCTAGGCTCCGCCTCTACGTCTGAACTTGACAAATATCTATTCTTTGGATTTGGACCGGACGCTAATTCTAACAACAGTTCACACGAACTCGATAGTCTTTCCGAGAGTTCATCAATTTTCTCCGAAGGTGTAGATTCATTGGCGCGCAAGGATTCCATTCCAAATAATAATCAAGAAAAGAACAATACAGAATATTTGAATGGCTCATCTAGACTTGAAAAATACTTCCTTGGGGAGTTTCTTGGACTCGAACAGGATAGAAGAGATTCTGATGGTTCGGTAGGGAGCGATTCTGAAGGTCGTCCTAGTCCTGAGGCGCAACGAAGGAAGCGTCTAGTACGCGCTCGTGGTACCGGAAGATCACACAGCTCCTCTTTAGACAATCTTCTAGCACTTGCACACAACTCACAAAATTCTTTACAGGACGCAAATCCTGATAAAGAAGGTCAAGAATCTCAATCAGAAGGATCTTCTACGGAAACAGATGGTATTGAGGATATTCCAACAACAATACCCGCCTTTAGTACTGATGGTCAATTCGATACGGTCAAGCGCAAGAAAAAGAAACTCAGAAATTTGGGCGCACAAAGTCCACGTGTTAATGAAGACAGAAATAGGACCCCAGAGCCCAGAGATGTACCAGAGGAGGAAGTCGAGGCCGTTGTTACCTCGGAAGAGGAGGATGCAAAAACACCCCAACCAGAAATTCAGAACCATCAAGGTGTGCAGGATGAGGCCGCCAGATCAAAACAGCATTCTAGAGACTCGGGTTTTATTGGTAGCTGTGACGATCTCTTGTTGCAACCACCTAGAGGGCTTGCGTGCGAAACTCAAATCTGTGTAGATGGATCTATAACAAATGGTGAACCTCGAACTCTAGCACAAGATTTACACCATCGGCAGAAAGAAACTAACATTTCAGGGCGTATTTTTGAAAGTCAGCGCCTACGCGAGAGGCTAACAAAGATTGATGTGCAACTGGATCAAGCAGCTCCGAACGTCTCTTTATCCCGTAAGGACAGTTTCAATAATTGGTCCAGCGATGAGGAGACGAATCTCATGATGTCAAAGATGCGCCAGTTCTTCAAGACCATGGTTGCCAATTCCAACGGTTCTAGCCAAGCGAGCGGCGTGGCCTCGAGTGGTACAGCTTCGGCAACACCCACACCTAGTCCTCGGTTATCCGAGTATTCAAAGGTGCGTAGTTACGCACAGGTACAAAATCGCACGAAACCACCACAGCTTGTGTATTTTGAGAATGAGTTGACACGGTTGATGAAAACAGTGCCAGGCATTCGGGATGAACAAGTGCGTGAGATTGTAGAATATCTAAGTTCTGAAGACACATGGTCAGACTCATACGATAGCTCAGACTATACAAGTTCAGACTTAGAAGGTGCGACTGCTGGAGGTAGACGGTCTGCCCTTCAGGAGCAGATATCCCAAAGCTGCCAGCAAATCATTAACAAGTTCGACACCAATGCAACGGCTACTCGAGAGGATGGGGCCGGAGTGAGTGAAGGGAGGCAACCTCCGTTGAAATCCGCACCACAGCCAGTTTGCATTGGCCGGGACACAGCCTTTGTCTATCAGAAATTGGTGCAAAGCTTCACAAAGATGGCTGGTGACAATGTCACCAGTGATACGAGTTCCACTCCCCATAGTAGTCCACCTCTCATCGCCAAAGTCATGCATCACATTGGAAGTCGATTAGTGGCTCTTATGCACGAGGTTTCCGAAAGCAATTCCACAGTAGCTTACTCTCACAATACTCCTGGTTGGAGGCGATATCCTCATCACCGAACGCCTTCTTCGGCGTCCACCACCGAGGATGATGACTCGACCTCGGACTCTGCGAGTGCACCCACGGTAGGTTCCTCTTACCAATTCTGATTAATGTCACTGAGTGGTTCAGTTATTTGGGGTGCAACTAATGAATTTTAAAATATAAATAAATTTTAAAAATGAACGTACATATTAGTGCAGTTTTTGTGTTTCTGTAATAAATAAATTCTATTATACTCTTAATTTATATAATATTCGGGAAATTTAATGACAATAATTTGAATAATTGAATATAATATTTATAGTAGCGATAAACTCTACAAGGTTAAAAATTAATTTTCTTGCATTTGCTACTAATTTAATTTGTTATTTTTATTTGTATTAAAAAAGTTTTTATATCTTAAATTTAATACGTGATTTATTATCAGCAAAAAATATATTGAAATTGATTAAATATCAATGTGCCTTGCGTTATTATTATGATTTTGATTGATCTCACTTGTATTGTTGCTAAAACAAATTTTTTTGGGTAATTTTTCAATGCATTTAATAAGAAAATAGTTAAAAGTAGAACATTTTTTAATTATATGCATAGTTCAGATACAATTCAAATTAATTTTGAAGTTGGATCATCAATCAAAAGGTCATTTGTATTACAAATTTTATATTGTAATGTGAATAAAATGGTAAAGACACATGTTTTTAAATTCGAAGTAAATTGATATCTTTTATTCGAAAGAATTTCGAATATAAGCTTTATATAATTTATTGACAGTTCAGATTTTGCAAGATTAAAACATTTTTTAAATAATCGTGTCACATTTCTAAATATAAATTCATTTCTTGTTAATGTTAATTTTTTGAATTTAAGTTTAGATATGCATATATTGAAAACAACAGAATCGCAAAAATATCTTTTCAACTCTGAAAAGAACAATTGTCAACTTTATAATATACAAAATAAATCTTGTATTTATTTAATATTTAAATCAATGTTTTTAAAAAATAATGATCCTACATTTTTACATCGGCTTTTTAATATAATTTGTAGGTAACTTTTACACTTGATATCATATTTAGCATTATTATAAACTATTTGATTACTGCCATAAAGTAAATAATTTGGCGGTCTCTATTCAATAAATAAAAAAATACATTACAATTCTATATTCCAATTTTATATTGTAAAATGAATCAAATTTATTTTAAACGTTATATTATTTTATTGTTAAATCTATGAATATCCTATTAAAAAAAAAATTATAGTCCCCCACTCACCAGTCTAAAGACATGCGTGGTAATTTTGACTTTAAAAGTCTTTATCATTTATTGCATTTATAAGTAGTGATTTTTTTTATTTTAAGTAGTGATATTATGCAGAATAATTATTTATTAATAGCTGAGAATACAATTCTAATCTCCTTCTATCTTCTTGATATATAAAAATGCATTTGTCAAAAATAGTGAATTCGCATTCTAATGAAATACAACATAAATATATGTATTTGAATCTGTGCAGCATCTCCCACGGTCCAAGTCTCACGACCCCCTGCTACTGATCAACGGACACGGTGGTGCAGCAAGTATGCCACCAGAAGCCGAGGAACGCGAGGCCAGCGACTACGAGCGCTTCTCCTGGCGCGGAAGCTTCGAATCAGCCCTCATGGCCGCGGACTCGCGCACCAAACTCAGCCTCCTCGCGTGCTCGGGGGACGTGGGGACGAGTGCTATGGCTGCCAAGCGGCGCAGTGCTGGCGATCTTCTCTTCAATCCCAAGAGCTTCTCCAGGGAGCAACTCGACCGAGTCAGAAGTTGCGGCTCAATTGGTGGTAACATCAGCGCCAGTACCGGCGTGACTTGCGGTGGCTCCATCGAGGAGAAGATCTGGAGCAACCGTAGACGATCATCCGTACCCGATGCTAACACGAGAGGCGAATCTGGTGAGGAGCTTTGTTCTTTTTTATCCTTATTTCATAAGCAAATTATAAAAGATATTAACTCAATTGTTACAATACCGAGGGAAATCAATACATCACGAAGTAAATTTATGATAAAAATGACGATTATTTTGGTAGTTTATTAAAAAAGAAGCCAACGGTAAAGATACCTTTACGCGTATACTAAGCATTGTATATTTTGTTATGACAAATTAAAATTATAAACGCCAGATTAGCTATGTATTATATGGTGAAAAACACCCCGGTTGTCTTTACGCTTGTTTCGTAAGATTTACGTTCATTGACAGCTAAACAAGAGCTCTTAAGACGTGAAATGATGTTAATAAAGGAATGACCTAATGATTGTTGCAGGTGCTTCCGCGGGGGACGAAGACACGGAGGATGACGAGGAAGCAGAGCTCGGGTACGGGACACAGGGGGACTCGCGGGCGACGACTTTGCCGCGGGGTATGCAAGTCGTGAACGGTTCCGCGGCCAGCGCTACCAACTCCCTACCCCGACACAGCAGCTCCTCGGGAAATATGTACAAGGCCCACAGCGTCTACCACTTTTTACCGCAGCACAGTGCGGTCAAGTCCGCTCGCTACCGCCCACCCGGATTCACTAGAAACAGCGGGGTCGTCGCCGCAGGTCCCAAAAGAGCTCTCAGTGCCCCTGGTCTCCAACTTCAACAGAGACCCAGGCGCCAACAGGGAATGGCCCACTCGCAAACCAATGCCAACGTATCCGGCAGCAACTCTGCTTCCGCTGGTGAGTACCGATGTTCCTTGTGTTTGTTATCTTGGACTTTGTTTTGTAGCAAGCGTTTGATACCACGCAGTGGATCATTTTCCAGCGAATTTTGTAGATGCACATTTATGCGTATGTATTTTAACAATTTTTAAAAAAAAGCGTTCCCTAGTTAATTTCGGTGAATTGTTTTTTTTTCCGAGAGGTCGAAGATAAAAGCCGTTCACTTTCTTAACTCAATGTCTGTATGCCCACATGCCCACAGACATTAATAATGCCATTAACAATGTTAAAAGCCTTGGCGAAGACACACGTGAAAAATCAAAACTTGAGCTGCAGCCAATTTCGCTCTCCCGTATTTTTTTTCATTATTTGAGCCTTTTACTTTTGGCTCGACGTCGCTCACGACAATCGCTAGGTAACGAACGAGCGATCGGCACGAACGTTCCAAGACCGAGCGAGCCGCTGTCCTCTTCTGGAAAAGTCAGTTTAAAATGGATAATGAGCGAATATGCGAATATTTTCCGTTAGCTGGTCCTTAATAAATTACGGACGAGCAGCCGCTCCCCCGATTATCGATTACTTGACCTGTGGGTGCGGAGCCAACCCTCGAGCAGAGTCGTGATTCATGAGATAGGATGCCGGCGCGCTATTACTGGAACCGGGGGAAAGAGGAACGGCGCGCGTGCAATTCGAGGCAATTGTCAGCGTTTCCGCTTGGTTTTGATCAATCCAATTTGGCAAACTCGCCCACGCGAATTCGCGATCTCCTTCCCCTTCTCGCTCGTTGTCAATATAAGCGACGTCGACTCGAGTCAAACTTCCGAGTTGCATCGCATTGGCATGTAGCTTTTTGTGTACGGTATTGAGCGATACGAGCGCCACGACGTTCCACGATAAACGTTGGTTTTCCCCGCGGCTTTTCCACTCGTGCGTCAAAACAAGCCCAACCGAGCTCTTGGCCTTTCCAACTTTCTCGAGGAAAGTCGTTTTACGAGCTGCGTAATTGTACGATCGGATATTTTCGGCACCTCGTACGATTTTTTCTCACATTCTTCATTTTATCTTCAGCAATAAATGAATAACCGTTAATTAAAAACATTTAAAATGAAATATATATCTTTCATGAGATGTCATTGAATATTAAAAATGCAATACCACAATAGTGTGTGAGACTGCACCACAGTCTAGTGTCAATCAGATTTTGGTTTCCGAAAATTCTGCAATTTTGCAATTTAAATGCAATTTTTAGCAAATACAATGTGTTGCTTTTACACGTAAAATGAACGTTTAATAAAATAATGAAACTAACGTCGAACGAAACGGGTATTGCCATTTTAGAATATCTTTAGACTATCCGTAATAATAATAATAAATAGTAATTATTTTATTTATAACTCTTTGACACTCATCTATTTTCTACTCACAAGCACTGAAGTTTACCTTTTGCTGTGGATCCATCACCCTTTTATTACACACCGTGTTTTTTTATTAAGAATCTTACACAAGCCTTCTTTTTCTTTATCTTTTTGAAATAAAATATTGATTGCAGTACACATCATATGTTAAATTACTTAAAAAGACAAAGGCCACTTAGACGTCGAATAAAATTTTGAACAAAGTGATTTAAAATAAAATTAAAAAAGCTAAAATATCACGGTGACTCCGGAAATCCAACTATTGAAGACAACGAATCAAAAGTTTTGGTATCATTGATATATTAGTTTCAAAACTAAAAGACGATTGAAGTAAATAAGTCAGTGGGAAGCATTCACTCGTTGAAAATTTTTTAAATTCTTACTTCTACGTATCTTACTTTTCCATCGTTACGAAAAAATTGCGAAAATTAAATGTGATGTTCTAACAACACTTGCAAGTGAAATTTCAAATATTTTTTATATCTGTTTACTATTTATTTACAACATTTATTCGACTCGAGTGAAACTTTTTTATCTGATGAAATTTGAATAACACCCAACGTTCTTGATTTTGAATAAAAAATTAATTTGTACTAAAATTGCATTGATTGGTATTGTATTCATAAGCTTTTAGCAAACATCTTTAATTTTATTTTAAGTGACAAAAGCAATTGAAAGAGAAAAAATAAAGAAGTAATGAAGATGAAGAATAAACAAAATTCGAGAGAGAGAGAGAGAGAGAGAGAGAGAGAGAGAGAGAGAGAGAGAGAGAGAGAGAGAATCCGAGTATCTGCTCGATCGATTAACCGTATTTAGTGGAGAATGCGTGTAAAAAGCACTCGGCAACAACTATGCACCAGCTTTCGAATTCCTTACCATCTCCATCCCCACTTTCCAGTCATCTTTCACAGTTTCTTTGTCCTTTTTTCGCACGAAAAGATTTGGAAAATCCTGATACCCGAGAGAGAGGGCTTTATTTTACGAGCGAAAGACAATTGCATTTTTCAACAATTTCCCTGCTCATAATGTCTCTGTTCCTGGAGGGGAAGAATTTTCTGAACTAGTAACTAACTCTCGCCAGATGAGACTTTCTCGCTCAACCTTGATTAAAGTTATTTTCATTTTTTCAATTTTATTTACTTTACGAACCCGAAGAATTACATCCACATCCCTCTACTTCATTATTTGGTTCAATTTAAACTCTTGCATTTTATTTATTTTACTATCCACACCTGATGCTACAACATTTTGCCCTACTGAACCGATTCATTTACATATCGTCGTCTTTATTCCAAAATCATCACAAATTCGCCAGCTAACAATACTAATTATTTCATTCGCTCCTTTTCTTTTATTAAGCCTGTGCCAAATAATAAGAATATTGCAAGACTTTACCAAATAAATTATTAAGAGATGCAGCAGCATACCTTCGAGGAGAGAAAAGTGCACCGAGCGAGTAGCTAGGAATCCAAAAAAGTCTTCTCACTTTTAAGGTGAATGTAGTGACTACCAAATAAGGCCTGGAAAAGCGGGAGGGAGACTAGGATCACTCCCGAGTAAGGGTAATTAACGAGATCCAAAGGAAAAACTCGAAGCATCGCACTGGGCACCATCGCCGCGATTTTCACCTTGACACACATTCCTCGAGCACATGCTTATCGGCCATGAGTTTCTCTGTTTTTCCTGTCCCCTTCGAATGGACACATGACGTTGCGCAAACCGCTGGGATAAGGTAAGGCTAGCCTCATTGAAAATGGAACATTCCAGACTGCAACGAAGGCGTGCACTCTCCCCTAGTCCAAATACTTATAGCGTGCTTTTGTCGTCGTGCTTCCATAGAAACGCAGGAACTGCAGCAGCTAAATAAAGGACAAAATGGAATTTGCGAAAACAGTGCACGCCGTTAACGCACGAGGAATATCCTCTTTTAATTTCCCTTCGATGATTCCCCTCTTCCTTGTACCTGCTCGGTAATATTAACAGCTGTCGGTTAGTTCGTTTTTGCGACAAGCGCACTCGCACTTTCATTGAAGAACTCGAACTTTCATCGTGTCCGGAGAAGAGGGAAGTCTCAGTAATTGGATATATCCCCCCCCCCTCTTCAGCCGTTGGACAGCCGAATAATCAATTTAATCGCTGATCCTAGTCTTTCGCACTCCCGAATGCACAGGAGACCGACAGGAGCAAGCAAGCGAGTGAGCTTTGGAGCATGGCTTTTCCATTTTTCCCACCCACTGTTGCTTTGCCTTGCTCAAGTGCTCCCGAATGTAATTTCAATTAAGAATTATTATTATACGAGTTATAAATACACATAGAGCAAATTGTTCTTCCTCCCTTAACAAATAATTGCTGTTATTGGATTTTGCAGATGAGGTGAGCAGCTTATCAGAGGCATGCAGCACCCCCATCATCGGGGCGAGCTCCCGCTCAGGAACCAGTCACGCGAGTATGGACCTCACCGACATTGAACGCAGTCTCCAATCAGTTCATCTCGCGACGAGGGCCTCCCTCTCTAGCCTCGGGGTCAGTAATTGCATCTTTCTGTTTTTTCGATGTTGTCGGGCTGGTGGTCGCGGTAGTGTCTGCTGAAAACCGGAATGCCCTCGGGTCGTACTTTAATTTCGTGTACGTTATGGGATTACGCTTGCTCTGGAATGCTCTCAGACTTTTCCAGAATTCCCCTAGCTACTTTACACAATACACAAGTTTTCAAATTGATTTTACTTTTGAATATTTATGAACGGCATGAGCACAAAATAATTCGCGAAGAAGGAAGGGGGAAGAAAGAGTACGAACCGCGGGTTTTTACGGATTTCGCATTTTCATGAGTATGATGTAAAAGAAATTTATGGCGCTTTGTTTTGTGGCCCAAGGACAAGGAGCCATTATTTATATCAAATGCACTAGATATGCGATAAACATGATTTGTGCTCCCGGACGTAGGCTCGTTCGGACTCCATGGCCTCCGTCTACAGTGGAGCTGGCGAGGGTCGCTGGTGCGGATCCGTGGCTGTGCGAGGAGAAGTCGAGTTCTCACTTCAGTACAACTACAAACAGCTCACCTTTGAGGTCTACGTGACGCAGTGCAGGGATCTCGCACCCGTAGACGTTAAGCGCAACAGATCTGATCCGTAGGTTCAGGAGACTTTAAATGCAAATTAATCTCCATTACTCGCGTTACCATCTCATTCTCATCATTGCAGATACGTCAAGGTTTACCTGCTGCCCGATAAATCCAAAAGTGGAAAACGAAAAACCAAGGTCAAGAAGCACACTTTGAATCCTGTCTTCGACGAAACTCTCAAGGTACTCTCTCGCATTATCCAACCACCAAAAATACCTCTATTTTTCGCTTTTATTTATATTTTAACAAACCTTCGTTTCAGTTTCACACCAGCATAAACAGTCTCGAGTCCAGGACGTTGTGGTTGACAGTATGGCACTCGGATATGTTTGGTCGTAATGACTTCCTCGGCGAGGTGCGAATGTCCTTGGAAAATAAAATATTTGACGATCCTCAACCTCAGTGGTATCCTCTTCAGGAAAGAGTAAGTACTCGCACTTTTTCGTAGTGTCGACAACAACAACCAATTACAATTTAACATTACTTGCGGTTTCCTAGACTGAACCCTTCGATGATCCAGTCACCTACAAGGGAGAGGTTATTGTAGGTCTCAAGTTTGTGCCCCCTGATCCAATGCGACAGGATAGAGAACGCGATGTGAACGAACGTACGAACAAATTCAAAAAGAATTGGAGCAAAGGAGCTCTGCATGTTCTCGTCAAAGAGGCGAGAAACCTTCAGACTCGAGCTAAAAATTCTGGCACCTGTGATCCATTCTGCAAAAGGTTGTGTTGAATATCTAAAAAATTTTAATTCTAATAAAATTTACCCTATTATGTATGCGAGAGTTATTAATTCAATTTTAGGTATCAGGAAAACGGTACTTGGATATTAATTTTATTATCTTTATTTACTTAATAATGCATTAACGTTGATTGCAATTATATGTATAGAATTAATTGGATTACAGTTATCTATTGCCGGACAAGGGTCGGTCTGGTAAACAAAAAACAGGTGTAGTTCGGCGTTCCGCTGGATCACCTGTTTGGAACCACACTTTTGTATACAAAGATGTTAATCTTCAAGAGCTCGCTGATCGTGGCCTCGAACTCACAGTTTGGGATCACGACCGAATCGCAAGTAATGAATTCCTCGGAGGTGTTCGTTTTAATCTTGGCACTGGTTAGTCGCTCTCTTTCTTAAATATCTTTTTTGGCACTGTTTTTTTCACACATATTTTGACACACGTGTATACTCTAATTTAAGTTTCAAGACAAACTAGATTTTCAAAAAGAGTATTGTTGTTGAATTAAATAAAGCTGAAAATTTTTTTTTAGGTAAGCATTATGGCAAGGCAGTGGATTGGATGGATGCAACTGGTCGTGAAATGTCACTCTGGCAAAATATGCTTGAACGTCCAAACTTTTGGGTAGAAGGAGCTGTAACATTAAGGCCAAATTTGCATAATCACGGCAAAAATGGTACTTCGTAAAATATTTTATACACATTTTTCTGAAAATTGAGGCGATGAATAATAGCAAATAAAAAGTGCCTTTAAGGTTGATAATTGTAATAAGAAGTAATGTCTTAATTTTTCACATCAATACTTTGGCAATAGTATTATTCATCTACAGTATACAATTAGATGATTTTTAAAAATGTGATTTGCGATTCCTCAATTTTTCTCTATCATTATTCTTAAGAGACTTTATTTCGTAACTTGTTAAATTTTATAAATACAACGTCTTTTAAGAATTAAATACTAGACCTGATGAGTCATCAAATGAAAGCTTTTTGAGCGATAAAGGTAGCTTTAAAAAAATGTAAACGATATTTTCGTTTTGTTATTTATTTGAAAAAGAGTCTATAAACATTACTCGTGTGATGAATTACGTTGTTCTACTATTAAAAATAATTGGCTTTCACTTTATATATAAATACGTGTATATATGTATGTATGTGCGTGTGTACGTATGTGAATGTTTATAAGCGTCTCATCTGATCAAAAAAGCCAAACGCCAAATAAACAAATTTTTATTTTTTTTTAAATGAGAATGAAACTACGTATCTCGTTTATATTTATTCTTCGTGGCCAAAAGTACTGTATAATAGACGATCTCTGTTAAGCCGTAATTTGTGAACAGTTTTCTCTCACGGCGAGAATAACATGCTTCCAATTTTTTAATATCAATATAAAGTACGTAAACTTGCTCAGAAATTTATAAATTTACTTTATTGAAGTCATATTTGAGGGATCGGTGTGTTTGAGTGATTAAATACGGTCGAATTCCAATTTGATAAACATATATGTATATTTGAAGGAAAATATATTATACATAAATATAGAAAAATATGCTATAAAGATTTATATAAAAAGAAAAGGCTTAGCATAATGTTTCATCGAATAATTCACGTAAGACAAAACGAATAAAGTCGTTTATTCGAATAAGCTTTTATTCGAAAAAACGCAATAAGCTAATGTACTTATGCGTGATCCGTACTTACGCTAATTTTGTTCTTTGATACTTTAACGAGACTCATCAAATAATATAATTAATTTAGATAGGATTTTATTTAGCTATTAAGATTTATCGATTTATTATGACGTATTAAATAAGCTAAATAAAGTTAAAACAGGGTGATCAGTTCGGGTTAATGAAAACTGTCTCTGATTAATATTTTAAAAACAACTTCGAACGTATAAGCAATAGTGATGAAAGTTTATCCCTAAATTCGTATGCAGATCCTGCACGTATGTGCAATATATACATAAACGATACTATAAATAAACGATAAATTCATTGCGTTTACGAATTTCTAATTCGCGCAAAGGCACAAAGGACCAAATGCAATTTTCTCGATCCGTAACGAGGCAAGTTTCAGTGCAATCGTTCATAATATCGTATACTATCACGTTTCTGAAAAGAAATGGAATAAGCGAAATTAAAAAGATCTATTTATAATTAATATTATTGATGTAAACGAAAATAAATTCTTTTTTTTCTACCTTGATATGTTTTTGTTTTCTCATTACAATTAATGCATCTTCGCACCTCTATGCTGTATGTCTACAAGTCATTATTGGATATAAATCGGTTCCCTTCAGAATTCTTACCAGAATAACGATATTTACATTTCCCATAAGCAGCTAAAAAAAATTAAATCCTTGTTACATACAAAAAACAAAGTTATAATGAATAGTTGTATAACTATTGTATGATTAAAAAAAATTAGATTTATTTCGATTATGTATATTTTTTACCTTTGTGTTCTTGAGGTGATTTTAAATGGTTCGGTAAAGGTGTATAACGTATATGAAAGTCGGTCTCATCAAAATCACTACTTTTATTCGAAGTGAAAATATTTAAACCAGTCTTATTATCTAGTCTTATTGTTTTCAAAAATCTGCCTCGACTCTTTGCTTGAATTCGCTCGTGATGCGTAACAGATCTAGAATCTAAAAATCGCAAAGTGTCAGGCAAAACATGAATTGCATAGAGACGATAACGTTCGTAGTCGTCTTCATCATTTTGAAATGGGTGTGTTAGTTGATCTGGACAACCAGGATTTCCAAGCAGACTCACGAAACTTACACGTGGGCAACAGTGTTGAATCCTTTCCAGAGCAGAATCAATATCCAATATCTTCGATATAAAAATAATAAAATAGTTTTTTAATATTGTATTTTTTATAAAAATAACGAACAGTACGTATCGCCAAAAAAATAAAATTTTTTTGAAATCAACAGATCAGCTTTAACTATTTTGAAAATTAATTTTTGTAATAAATAGTTATTTTAATATATTTCTAAAAATATTAAGATAAATTTATTTATTTACAATTTATTAAAAATGTATTATTCATATTTTAACTGTATTGAGACTGGAATGATAAATTATTATAAGGATTTTATTGTTTTATTCACAATATATGAAGAACAACATCTTATAGTCTTTATTATTATTGTATTAATTTTATATCAGCATATTAATATGTTAGTACTAATGTGGTTATTATTATTTAAAAATAATAATATAATTAAGAATCTTAATATTATAATTATGCATAAATAAATTTTAAAATAAGAATTATTATTATCAATTGTAATGATAATTATTAAATACATTTTATTGCTATACAAAAATTAATTAAAAAATTCATATTATATATTAATTTTATTTTATATACGAATTGCATTATAAACAACATTTAATTAAAAATATTATAAAGGATATACAGATTAAAAAACTTCTTACCTTATTGTTATTTAAACTGAGGGTAGTGATAGTTGATATTTTAGCAAGTGTTCGTAAGTCTCTTAAATGGTTATTATCAAGAATTAATTCTTCTAAATGTAAAAACTCTTTAACAGCTGTAATTGATCTCAACTCATTATATGAGAGATCAAGAGCTGTACAATGAACACCCACTACACCTATTAGACCATTTGGAATTCGACTGGCTTGTTGTCCAGTATAATATGCCTGGAGATAGAATAAATATTTCAATTTGTGTATTTTAAAATAATGTATAATAAATTGAATTTATATTTCCAGCTTATCAGTATTAATTTCTGCATTTCAATTAGTGGTATAGTAATTAAATTATATTAAATATAGTATATATAATTTTATATATATATATATAATTAAATATAGTATTAAAGTAGACAAAATACAATACTGTACAAATAATATTTCTTTAAAAATAAGCAGAGTAATTTATTGATATAAAATTCGCAAACAGTGAAGTATCTAATATAATTGGATCGTAAACCTTTGTAGAAAATACAAAAATAAATATATGCAATTTGTAATTGTAAAATAATAAGAACAACAGCGATAATAATAATAATAAAGTAAAATAATCTTTACAGCTGTACTTTCTTACTCTTAGAATATTTTATAAATGACAGCTACACATATGAGCTATATTCTATGCTTAAATACAATATTTTTATTTATACTGTTTGTATTAAAAAATGATTAATAATAATGATGGCAATCGATATAAAATTATTGGTTAGATCAAAACAACTAATTCAATAACCTAATTATCAAAGTAGTATTTTAAATGGAAAAAGACGTACCCGATTGTGAGAAACAGTCAATCCACAGCGATTGAAGTCCTGCTCGTTCTTTCCAGCCATTTTGTTTATTTATTATCGGCATCATTCAGCCAACATTTTAACAAAATAAATATTTCTTACTTTTTTTAATTTTTTATCGCGAGTAAGTCATATTCCACAAGTCTATGGCATTCTGCTCCAGATAAGGTTAGTGCATCTGGCACATTAACTTCGACTTGAATACACATGTGTATGTATATAAAGCACTAATTGGCTCTGATGAAAATAAATGCACAAATGAAAATAAATCAACTGTTGTATTTTAATGTCCCTAATGCAAAATTGGAATTTAACCAAAGCAATTGAGATGACAAACAAAGTAAATCAATTCGTTGAAGAAAAGGCAATTTGATTCACCGTGTAAAATTCACTTTTAACTAATTTTAGAATTTTTGAAATTATAAACTAAATATCTTTAAATGCGTCAAATAAATTAAAAGTAAAATACAGTGTAATTAATAGCCTAAAGTCTATTTGATACCACACGACACTCGAGTCTGTTTATATTTACAACTTATTACTTCCAATTAACTTTTCACAGGAATAACATTGTTCATAAACTGTTTATCCTTGAAATAACGAATGCCATTTAAAGTGTCGCGATATTTTAATTTATTTAAATATGTCTTGCATTAATAATTCGGTAGACTTTTGATAAATTTTAATTTTCGAATATAAATTAATTATATCTGTAATATTATAAAATGCTTATTATCTTTAATAGGAAAGTTGATTAAAACTGATATTAAAAACGATATTATCTAAATATTACGAATATTATTAATAGAAAATTTTAATTAAATTAAAATACTTAAAGTTGTGATATAATTACTTTTTCTTATCAAATATTTCTTTAAGATAAAATTAATTCATTAATCTTTTAAGTTTAAATTAACAACATAAAACAATAAAACAAGAGAATGAAAGAAATTATATTTATTGTGCTACCCAGAATTTATGAATGAAAAAACATTTTCAAGAATAATTGTAAAAGAAACGTTTGTAGAATATTCTAAAATTCAGAATGTTAAATTCAGTTTTTCTCCGCCTTAAATAGTAAATAATATATTAAATAGTGTAATCGATTAAACAAAGCAACAAACAATATACTTTTAATTAAATAAAATGTAAATTTACTCAATAGTCGATATAATGTAAAAGTTACAGCCGCTATATACGAACCCTTGCGTTTGAGGGTCCAGAGGGAACTGAGAACTAGGATTTTAGAAGTAAAAAGGATTGGTGGAAAGGGAGAAGAAATTATGCATCCTGTCTTAAAATCCTTTGAAAATTACGGAGTTTGTCGGATGCACATTGAATGCTTTTTCAGAGTTGCGCAAATAATGGCCGGCCCCGCAGCGAGCGGACCGGTTGATCGGTTGATCGGTTGACCGGTTGATCGGTTGACTTCCCTCGACGCTGTTCGGTTAAAAGCTCGAAATGTGAAACGACGCTGAATAATCGGAAATCGTACAGTGACGAACAAAATAAGCCTTAGAGGAAAAAGGACACATAAACATAATTTTAAAAGTGTTCGAGATATATAGATGTTTAGACATTGGTGAGGTACATTGCAATATTGATTGAGGGTGCTCTCATTCCTGAATTTCAACGACATTTCAATTCCAATTAAGTTGAAAAATATAAAGTCAAGTCTGTAATGTAATTAGATTATTGCATAAAAAAACTATGCTTAATTGATAGGTAAAAAAGATTGATCGCAAGAATGAATTGGAGAAAAAAAAACAATTTGCAGATACTTCAAAAAAATTTTTGTTATATCGCTTATAGAAGAATCCACATATAATTTAACATTCAATTATAATAATTTCTGCAATACAGTTTTTATTTATCCCCTTGTTTAGATTGTAAAAATCATGTATTTTTGTTTAAATAATTGTGATGATTTCTTTGCTCTCATTTTTCAAAAAACCGATATTACCAATTAATCACGATCTAATTGTCATTACGCCATTCAATTAAATAAAATTTTAATATTTCAATTTTACCTTTATTCAATTCATTTACTTTTTAAAAAAAATCTTTATTTTCTAAAAAAAAATGATATAGATAAATGAATCAAAGATTTATAATAAATTTAACCTTTTAAGGTTCCAAACCTATAAAATTTTACAATAATATATGTGTAGAATTTGTTTTTAATGATTTCACAACTATGCTCATTTTCTCATATTAACGCTATTTTTAAAAAATTTTTCTTTTTATTTTTTAACATTTCACTAGAACAATATTTATTATATTGATAATTGTAATTTATTAATTTAAAATTGACTGATATCAAAAGTTTTATGTTCTGAGGTTTCAGTCGATTCTTATTGAAATGACTGCAAAATTTTAATCTACATTGACAGCGTACAATGTTAAATTTATACATAAAATAATTTTAACGAGAAGAAAATAGAAAGATAATTTTAAAATATATTCAATATAAATACATCGTAATTCTGGTATGAAGCGGATAATGTTTACTAAAAGTACAAAATACTTCAAAACAGAAACAAATAAATATTGAGTAAAATTAAAAAGAGATTTTTTTATTTTAAATAGAAATTGTTGATTAAAGAGTACAATAATCGTTCATTATCTAAAAAAAAATTCACTTTATGTTAAGCTTGAAAAATAATTTGTAAAAATTGATTTACAAAAAATGTAAAATATTCAAATAAACCTACATTTAAATGAATTAGTAATTTTAGAAATTGCTTTCTATGTAGAAAAAATAATTAGAATATTATTAATTTATGCTAATTAATGAAAATAAAAATAATTGCAAATACATGATTCTTAAATAAAATTCACATATTTTTAGTCAAAATGTTTATTTGATTTTATCATATGTACATGGTTATAAATTTTACTTAATGTTATATTTGTATAATGCACTACTATTTATTGGTGTGCCTATTGTTCATAAATATGTGCAAAACATTTTTTTTTAATAATTTATGAACTTTATAATAAAAAATTATGTAAAATTAATCAAAGTTATTGATAATAATTGTTTATATATGTATATTATAAGATTTTTATTTTCAATTACTTCCACCAAATTCAGTTTTATTTTCTTCTTTATCTTTTAAAATCTTACTAATGGCATTTAGGCTTCTAGCTTGATTTTCTTCTGCTCTTTTAGACTTAAATGTTCGTTTAGATAATATTTTATCTCGTGGCTTATACAATTTGTCTAACTCCTCTCGAATGGTTGGTACTATTCGCAACTTGAAATAAAAGAAAATGAAATAAATATTTGATATATTTTTTTTATTAAAAATATAGCAAGTTTATTATCAAAATTGGTTTAAAAATATAAAATAATATTTTGTTTGTAAAATATATATTCAAAAGTAATTTTTTTTTTTTTTAATATATTTAAAACTGATTTTGACTATACTATAAGAACATTGCAAAAAATTCAAAATAAAAATATAAACATTTTATATCAATTTATAAATATCAATTTTTTCATCATTTTTTTAAAACTATATGAATCATCATTTAAATTTGGTTTCACATGGTTATTGTTATTTAAAAAAATATTCTTAGTTTATGCTTTCCTTACAGTTTCTATCTACATATATATGGCCTTATTGATATATGATATCAAACAAAAATATTATTTAATATTGTGCTTTACTTATCGATTAAATAAGATAATCTACAAAAAAATTAAATATAATAATATATATATATTATTAATATTATTTGTATTGAAATTTTAAATATTGAAATATCAAGATTTTTAAATATTTAATTGAAAGAATGTAATGAACAATTAAATATAAATAATTATTAAATTTGAATAAACTAATCATTTACTTGATAATATAATTGACAACAATAAGAGATATCATTAATAAAATTATTTTGTTGAAATTAGCTAGTGATTTATGTATCATGCAATGATGTAATGAATTACAAATATTTATTAACTTCTATTAACAAATGCATATTAAGTTTAAATAATTTAAGAAATATTTTAGATATTGAGCGTTATCACACAGAAATATAAATTTTGTCTCTATCATAAAATACTTGCCACATCACTAGTTAAAAAACAATTGTCAATATCTATCAGAAATTAAAAATCATTATAAAATGTAAAATATCATAGATGCATACATATTTTATTTTTATTTCTATTATTTTAAAATATTAAATTTTATATTATTATATTATTATAATTATTGATTATTAAATATTACACAGCCATGGTTGTTAATTTATTAATACTTACATGTGCTGGAATATGAATGTAACGAATATTCCTTGCATTAATGAAGAATATTTCATATGAAAATTCATCGCCTCTTGGATCAACGAATATGCAATCTTTCACAACAATATTCATAAATCTGATATTAAAGTTATAAATTTATCGAAGCAGTAACATTTATTTTATATTTGTTAATAATATATTTATTTTATGAGAATATTTTTACAAAAATTATACTTAATTAATTGAATTTATATTGGTTAAGTCATAATGAACATATCTTACCCATCAGCTTGTTCAACTGTACCATAAATCGAAGCTTCATTGCGTAAATCAATAGTTGTACGTTCACCCTCAACGGCTTTTAAAAGAATTGCCAAACTGTTATAAAAAAAATATCGCTCTTTCTTTTCCGAAGTGTAAGTATTCATAATAATATTATCTGAAAATATTAAATGGATTCATCAACATTCATAAACCTTTGTTTCAACAGCGAATGAAATACAGATTTTTAGGTTATAAAACACAAAACAAATCTTAATTTTGGCGCCTAATATTCCTGAACAAAGTTATGTTAAAATCACAGAACAGACACTAAGAGAACGGTAGGTCCTGTGTTAAACTGTGGCGACAAACATGGCGGCAGAAATATCTTCTCTCTCTCTCGCACATATAGAAACACCAGCGACCTCTGAAAAGGCCGTGGCTCGTACTAAAATTTTTTATAAGTGCCTTAAGACCTATTTAAAAAAAACGCTACCACTACATGTACGAAGCAAGAATATATTCCCTCGAGCTTCGTATATGTACACTTAGCATTTTTTTTAAATAGATTTTAAAGCACTTATACAAATTTTTTAACTCGGGACACAGCATCTTTAGAGGTCGTCAGAGAACCTATAAGTGCGAGAGAGACAGAGCATATTTCTCGCACCATGAAAATACAACTACTTAATTTGACAATTTGTTGATTCGCATCACTCCTTATTTTTATTGAATAAAATAAAAATCACTTCAAAATTAATTCACACTATCTTTATGACAAACATTAATTAATAATATGTTTATTTACATTAATATTTACTTAGAAATTAATTTATATCCGTTGCACCCGAATAAATGAATTTTTCAGCTTTATCTACAAAGAAATTTTGTACCTACTAAAAACTCGAAATCTGTTCTCGACTACAAGAGTTTGAAAAATAATAATGTAAACACATGTACCGGGTTACCAGTATCGGCACACGAAAAGGAACATATGGGGTGACTTTATTTTGCTACATTTGTCTAAATTGTTACTAATAGTAATGATAGTAAATAAAAATTAGTTTTTAAATTGAACAAAAGAATTTTAAACAAAAGTATACGTTGTTAATATAAAATAAAAAAATTTTCAAATTATTATATCGTGGGCACTTTTTTTTTGCGTCACGACATGAAAGTGGTCCGTCTGCTACGTTTGTCGCCAGCTCTCCCATTTGGTTAAAATATTTGCACCAGGCAAGGGTAATTGATTTATATAAATTCATGTTTCTGTTATGTGGATTTAATCGAAAGAAATGTTGATACAAAATGCGTCCTTCATCGACAATTAGAAATATGTATTGTAATTTAAAAGAATTCAAATAATATAATTTAAATAATCATTTTATTAACAGAATTCGTGTTCGTAAATAAATTATTTACCTCAGATGTACTTGTTCGCTTTTATTATGCTCAATAAAATTTTGAAATGTATCAAAACTAGAAAATAAAGAATTATTATTTAACAATTACAATGAAAACAAAAATTATGATTTCATTGATTAATCAAAATAAATAACTTATTTATTTCATCTGATAGACTTTTAGATGCTTCTTTATTGCGAAAATCCATAATTGCACGCAAGTTTAACACGTACGTTTGACTGATACATGAAATTAAGGATTTAATACGATTTCAAGTTTATTGTTATCATAAGTATTGATACAATTCTTCATAATTTCTTAGTTCAATAGAGATCCAGTTTAAATGGACTACCATTTTAACATTAAACTGCAGTATCAACTTCGCGAGAGTCATCGGCACTCCAAGTTACGAAGTTAATAACAAAAGGTACAATCGTCTACTCAAAGACAAACATCGAATATGAAACATTCAAATGAAAATAACGCAATTATTGCGTATAAAATGAAATTTACAACAATACATCGCTTACAACAATTAGTGAAGGTAAATCTAGAGCTGCCAAAAGAAATTGTCTAAGAAGAAGACTCAGAATTCTAAATTTATCACTTATGATTCTTTTATTCTATTAAAAAAGAATTTCTATTTTGTTTATCTATAAAATATAGATATCAAGATAAATTTATCTGATTAATTTCATTTACTAAAGTTATATTTTTGATTTAGGTTCTTATCAGTTAACAGGTTACAAATGTTGAATATTGAAAAAATAAATCAGTCGATAAAAATATTAAATAATTTTCTGGGCAAAAGCCTATTTCTTACAAATATAACAATTGTGCGCAAATTAGTTTTTTTAATATTACATCAACATTTAATTTGAAATAATAAAATTAACTTTTTTAACATAGTATAAAATATATAAAAATGAAAAATTTATAAAGTTAATCTTTTTATTGGATCATTAAGGTTGACATATTCATTATTTATAATAATTATTTTAATGATAATTATAATAAACATTTTATTAACCATTGAATAAAATTATATTTTATGTTAAATTATTAGTTTGGATTTTTTAAAACCACCATTTAAAATTTTTTGATATTTTCAATATAATAAAAAATATTTCTTGAATAAGTTTTTAATATAACTTATATATAATCATTGTTCTGAGCATGTAATTAATTTAATAAAATTTTTTATTGATATTATGAATTTTTTGTTTTTGTATTTGAAACAAAATTTCCATTAATGATAAAATACCTAAAACATTAAGTAATGAATTAAAAGATAATACCACTATAATAATAGAGTAATACCTTTTTTTATGTACAGATACAGTTTACACCATTCAATTTTTGCTAAAATATTTATTTTTTATTCTTTAATTTTTTAAAAAATGGATACATGCCAATGAAGTTATTAAAATAGTAATAATCAAGTTTGTTAATATCATCATTATGGTTAAATTTAAACTCATTATTTTGCAGCTTAAATTAATTAACCATATGATAATTTTATATCAAATATTTACAATTATGTTTGGAAGTTATTATCAATAAAAATTAAAATAATCTAACTGGATTTTACTAATTAACTTACAAAGTTATAATCTAAAACGTAGCTCTTGAACATTTTTCAATTAGGTGATCATTAATTAGCATAAATGCATTTTAATGCTTGATAAAGAAACAGCGTAATTATTAACATTTGTTACAATTTAAATTAAATTTTTGTATTTTAATTATCTGTCGATTCTTGTATTCATCATAAATGCATAAATTTAATAAATATATAAACATTTTCCATAAATTATATAACCAAATAAAAGAAGAATTAATTGTTGCGAGAATAGAATTAATGAAAAAAATTATGGTTTACGGTATTATTAACGTTAAATTCATGTTTTATTCTATAAAGATAGTTTTAAAAATTAAAGAAGAAATATAGTCAAGAAGATAATTGACTAGTTCACAAAATCGCCACTGTAACGATTATGATGATATGCATGTTTTACTTTTTTCTGCTCATATAGGTTTGTGTATACAATCGCTTTTTTTTAATGAAATTTGGTGAAAACGAAAAAACAATATTTTTTAATTATTCACTGGGGTTTATTATTTTTGATTATTTTATTACTTTTTATTACTTTATTACTTTTTGATTTAATTATTTTTTATCACAATATGTCGTTTGAAGCAATTAGATTTAGCAAATATAGTCGAGGTCCGCGTGTGGTTCATACGGACCTAACCTATCTTGAAAGGAATTACATGTAATTAAATTATGTACTCGTATATTATATCTATTGTATTGTTATTAACATCATTGATACCAATAATAACAACTGATATTATAATTGTTATTTACATTGAATTATATTAATTTTCATTTCATTAATTGTGTACAATTATTGAACTCACGAAAGTATCTCCATCTAACAAAAAAAGACAAATGGTATCACCGTGGCTCGTTGGTCTAGGGGTATGATTCTCGCTTAGGGTGCGAGAGGTCCCGGGTTCAAATCCCGGACGAGCCCAAAAGGTTTTTAATTTTTTTTTTTCATGTACTTTTTAATGCTTGTATAAAAAATAATGTTAATAAAGATAATATATCCACGTGTGAGCTTGTCTTGTGATCTGTATCCGGAATGGCACAAAAAATATAATTCTGACTACCTTTAAACGTATCAATAAATATTATTTTATGTATGTTACAGTTTAATTTAAATTATTCTAATAAACATATTTAAATCGTAGCATAATGAATGAAAAGTCTGTAAAAAAACTCTTAATTCGCAAAATTATCTAAATAATGTGTATGATATAATAAATTAGTGAATAGTAATTACGATTATATTTATTTTGTACTTTTTTAAATTTTTCAAATATGATATTTAATTTTTTGTTTACAATGTATAAAATGTTTTTACGATTTTTTTAAATTGCTCAATTTATCATAAATAAAATTACCAACATTAAACTACATCTTTCCAAATAAAAAAAGAAAGACACGTACATCTGATCCATCCTTAATTATATCAATTTAATTTTTTTTTTTTACATTTTATTGAGTTTAAAATTATAAAACCAATAATAAAAAAAAACTGTTTTAATGTAAAAAATTAGTTAATGCTGCACCTAATGGCCTTTAAAACAAAATACGATGAGTTATATTTTGTTTTTATGCGTAATTTATGTATTTTAAAGAATTTATGAGAAAAAATTTAGATATATAATTTGAATGATCAGTAATTTATAAAGTTAAAAATTAAGTAATTTAATACAGTTTAATTTTTATATGAAAGCCCAATAGACAGAATAAAAATTCACTTTCATAAACAATGGATACAACAGGTATGGGCAATGTTTCTTTGTGTGCGCTATTTAATTAAAAAAAGCAAAATTTTTTATTTTTTCTAATGATTTTATTATATGTGCTTATTATTATAAATTTTTTTTTATTTGTTTAGCGTGCATGGTGAATTCAAGCAAAAGTATTTTCATAATTCAAGTCTGAGGGTTTTAAGAACAGTTAAAACTATTCGTCAATATTTTTGATTATTATTAATTGATAACAACCGCAACTGAATGCTTACGCATTTAATCATGTAAGTAGTTGGGCATATAAGTTTAAATGAGTAATCGTAGTATCAAACGATAAGGAAAACTTATGTGCACGCTGGTACAAGGATGAAACTAAAGTCGACCCAACAATTCACTGGGAATTTAAAATTAAAATTTAGGTCTGGTTCAATCGGGACAACACTAATAAAGTTTTCTTTTATTTTTGAGCTACATTTGGCTATGATTTTTTAAGGGCGTTTGCTGAAAATGATACGATGGAAACGCACTTGAATTGACCAACAACAAAATTGAATCCATCAGTTATTTGACCCAAACGCCCGCGTGTGCATAAGCATACATTATACGCGTATGTGGATGTATGCGCGAGTACTGAATTCGCAAAATCAAGGAAATTATTACGCATAAAAAATAAATTGCACTTCTCGCCCGCTGGTCATTGCGTGCGACTCCAATGGCGATAAATCGCGATAAAATATGCTCTACTTCGTAGCGACTTCGTACTTGGCGGGTTGCGCCTCTTGCTCTTCAACAAAAATTCGAACGCCTCAAATTTTAAATTTCTATATGTAGCCGCAGGTGCGGGGATTGATGTATTTGTCACAAATGCTTGCAAATAAAAGCGGTGACTGCTTTGAAATAGAATCGCCTCAGGATTGGTATCTTTTGCTATTGAATCGTCGAGTGAGCATTGGCAAGGACATCTGCATCGGTGGACGACGAGATGGCGGAGCGAATTGGAAACACGCGACGTGAAGAATAGAAAACAAACAGGTAGGTAGTTGGGTAGTGGGGGCGCGAGGAGTCGTCGTCGTCGTCGTCGTCGTTGTCATCGTTGAGGAAACGGCCGTGAGGATCGTGAACCACGAGAAGAAAGACCTTTTGCCGATGAGTCAAGGCGGTAGGTGACCTTTTGCGCTGCTCGGCCCGAGAACCCGACAGCCGAAACTTCTCCGTCTTTCCGATTTAAAAAGCGTTTACCTGCGCCCTCGATCAATCACTTATCTTTTATAGCGGTCCGCACTCCCTCTGCTAGAATGGACCCGCGCCGCGAGTGCGGGCCCGGGTCGGTATTGGTGGAGCGCGCACACGAGTCTCCACGCACCCATACACGCGCAGCCAGAGAGCCCCGTTTAAGATGGCGTCCGCAACGTTGGTGCTGCTGCTGCTGCTGTCAAATCAGCTTGGGATACGCCTAAATCAGGAGATTTAGGAGGAGGAATGTGAAAGTGTGCCGGGTTCGCGGAGGAGCAGAGAACCCGGGGCCTCGGAGGTTGAGTCGCAGTTTGAGGGCCGCCGATGTACCCAGGTCGAATGCCGAAGGTCGACACGACTCACGCGCATTGGAGCGCCTTTAGAGGCTAGACCCTTACGTTCTGCACGATGACCCAGCAGCCTCGCTCTCCCGGCTGACTGTTTCCCTCGACCTCCTTCGGAGCCGTGTCATCCGCACTACTAATTGTTGGACGTCCGCTTTTGAGAGCTTTTCCTCTCTCGAGAAGCGAGAGCTAGCTGCCCTTGAGGATTCACCGCGCCTCACGACGACCCAACCTGCTACAGATAACTCCGTGCGTCTAATTAATTCGCTGCTAGGCTAAGGTCGGAGTCCTGAAATGAATTGTACCTCTCGCAACACCTTCACCACAGCCACGACATTGCAATATATGCCTTTTTTATTGTTGCAGGTGCGATAGAGCGAGCAACGCTGAAAACCTTCCTCGAGAAATGGAGGCACTGGTGGAGTACAATTACGAAGCCCATGAACCTGATGAACTCACTATAAGGAAGGGTGACATTATCAAAGACATTAAGGTGGCTACTGGGGGATGGTGGGAAGGTACCCTAAGGGATAAGCGTGGAATGTTTCCCGATAATTTTGTCAAAGTAAGTTTCATTTTATTTTTTCATGCGTGTCTCTTACCTATTGATTAATCTATATTTATTAAACTATTGATAAATCTATATTTCAACATTTATATTGGGTTAAACTTAATTATCCAATACTTTCAGCTACTAGAACCCACAGGAGGTAATAGGAATAGTGCTGAGAGAATCGTAAAGCAGGAAGAAGTTACTTTGCGCAATGGCTCTGGTAGAAAATTTTGTAAAGTGCTCTTTAGTTATGAACCGTGTAATGATGATGAACTTAAACTTATTCCTGATGAGGCAATAGAGTATTTGGGTGAAGTTGAAGAAGGCTGGTGGAGAGGTCGAATTAAGGGGAAAACTGGAGTTTTTCCTTCAAATTTTGTTTCTTTACCAGTTCCTGAAGAGACAGAAAGAAATAAAGACAAAAAGGAATTGTGTAGAGTATTATTCCCTTACCAAGCAGCAAATGAAGATGAAATTACAATTACTGATGGTGATATTATTACATTAATTTCAAGAGATGCACCCGACAAAGGATGGTGGAAAGGTGAACTGAAAGGACAGATTGGACTCTTTCCTGATAATTTTGTAGAAGTTATAACAGTGAAAAATGAGCAATTTCCCGATAATCAAGTCAATCAAGTTTCTTCAACAAAATCAACAGCTAAACATCAAACTGGAAAAAGAAAGGAAACAGCTAATATTAGGAAAAGTCTTGATACAAGAAATCTTCGTAGCGATATTCCTTTGAAAAAAATTTCAGCTTCTTCTTCAACGTCGAGTTTATCTAGTAATACTTTGGAGAAAAAACCAACCAATGCTTTAATTTCCAGCTTGAAACGTCTGGTGGGTGACAGTGGCAATACTAGTAGTAACAATGAAAATGGAAATGCTGATGTTGCTTTAGGAGAAGAGTTAGATGAAGTTGAAAGAGGAGAGGGTGTACCTCTGTCACATTTAACAGCTTCAAGAGCAAAAGCTCCACGTCGACGATTGCCTTCCACGCAACATTTGAGGCATCACAATATAGGAACAGCAAATCCTACAACACCAACTAATGCCAATAACATAGCTGTTGCATCGGTATATCACATTTGAACATTTTTATTTTTTATTTCCATAGAATTTTTGTTTACAAAATTTTATTTATAATAAAAATGTTTTTTATATTAGGACGATAATATGACTAATGGAAGTTTGGATATTCTGGAAGCATTAAATAAGGACGATGAAAATGATGGTCTTGCAGCTAAATCTAAGCGAATGGCTCCATGGGTAAATTTTTGTATACTATTGTATATAATTTAATGAGAAACTCATAATATACGTTTTATGAGTATGAATTTCTTTTTTAGGTAGAAGAGCTTAAATTAAATCAGATGGAGAGAAGAAGAATAGGTATAGATCGATCAGATAAGGGAGAAATAAAAAAAGATCGAATATTGTCATGGTAATGTTTAAAATTTTATATTTATTTCTATAAATTTTTCATATTAATTAATTTCATCAAATTTTTAACAGGTTATCACCATCTTCAAGCGCTCCAGATGGCACACCCAAGTTGGATTTAGATGGAGAATATGTGAAGTTAAAGGACAAAGAAAAGGAAAAGCCACAAAAACCAGAAGCTACCCCTTCTTTTGAACAAGCAGCCTCACCTCCTATGTCAATTTTGCCTGCTTTTGTTCCATATCATTTATATAGTCAACTTTTAGAAAGGGTATATATTTCAAGATAAATTTTATTTAATCATTAGCCAGTACATATATTTATTAAAAATATTCTTTATATAGATTGCAGTGTTGGAAGAAAATCAGACTGTTCTTCAAAAGAAAGTCAATCAACTCTCAGAACAATTAACTCCACTATTAATTAATACAGCGAGTGATAAAGATTAATTAATAAATGAAGATCCTTATGCATTTATTTATATGTTTATTAATCGCTACAATTCTATAGGTTTTATTGATTTTTACCTCTTGTTATTATCATCGCTTGACAATTATTTAACAGACTGAGACACTACAACGACATTACTTTTAACATTCCATTTAAAAATCATAAGCTTACACATATGAACATAATGCAAAGGTGACAAGTTACTGGTAAGATCTTGATATTCACAATTTGATAACTACATTTTAATTATAATTACTACAGGAACTAGTTTTTATGTACTTAAAAGGCAAAGGCTAGTTAGAATAACTAAGTAAAAATTCTGTTTTATGATAATTCAGAGTTTAAATTAACTCAATTGTGCCAATAACTTTTAAATTTTATTAAGTTTCATTATTACTACGAAGGCAACCAGTGATTAAATTAGAGTAAAAGATTAGTATGATGATTTTATGCTTTACAGATTTACTTTACAAATTAAAAAAAAAAAAATAATCGAAGTCTTAATTTTTTTTTTCACATTTATAATTAAAAAATAGAATTTAATATTTAAGTAGGTAAATATTAATTTTAATAAAAAAGATTTTTTGTAGAAATCGTTAATTAAAAAATTATTTTTTAATATTTAAACGTTATTTTGTAGATTAATAGGCAATTTTGTACTTAGAAAAATAATCAACTATCCATTTAAATGTACAAGCAAGTGCTTACTTTATTATAAATCAAATTATTGACTAATATTGAAAAATATATATATATATAAAATTGTAAAAGAAATCAAGTAAAATTAAATCAATCGGTTATATTTCATGGAACAAGATTTTGTCTATATTACAAATATTTAATACTAATTTTTTTGCTTCAGTTGAAAGACAAGACATGATTTCAAAAAAAGGCAGAGAAAAAAAATCAACTTGTTATGTAGTCTAATTACATGAACCACAAATTCTTCGACCAAATGTCGTTATTGCGTATTTGAAGTCAGTAATAATTTTATACTTTTATATAAAAATAGTTACCTGCGTAAGTGCACTGAAATAATCTCACAGCTTTCTTCAATAAAAGATGATCAAACGTGTAAAGCGCAAATGCTGAGCTATGCATTTATTTTAAAGCGTGTTATTTTTATTATCATAAAAGTGAAAGAGTATAATATTCTTTAAAATTTGTAGACTACAGTATCATTCACCTGAACACACAAAAACAGAATACAAAATGGTAATTTCACGATTATTTTTATACTTAATAAGTTCAAAGTTTATTTGTAAAATTAATTTTTGTGTTTCTATTGGAATTAGAAAGGTTATTTTCATATTACATTGAACTGTAATGAACACTCAGAGGTGTACATCTTTGAGAGAATAGTGAATGCACTAACGATGTAAGAAGTTTGGCCGAATTCATCATATATTTACTATCCGTATGCGTTGATGTGGGTAAGGATAGAATAAAACAATGATAGTAATAACGCTGCGCATTAGAATTTTAATTGCATCAAAGCCTACGTGCGTGTCCAGGATATTTTTGAATGGAAATTAGAATCTGAGCAAAAAATCCAATAACTAATCACTAATACCAATCGGTATTTTTATCAATGAAGAGTACTCATCAGCCTTAACCAAGGATACTTCTTTATGTGTAAATTGGTCGATATGGCTATTTATGTACTTCAGTATTGTGCATAAATTGAAAATTGTAATTGCGTACCAATGACTGTTTTTTAGAGTATTCTTTCCGCTTATTGTATTAATTCAGATGTATATAAATGAGTTTATGCGGTGGCTTTTGCCTGTTTAATTTAGTAAAGACGGCTTTGTAACTACTCTATGCACTGTGTTTGTTCAATTGATAACAATCAAAGGCATCGACAAAACAGTAAAACTTAAAATTTTCAACAGCATAGGCGTGTATTACCAGGTATCTCGTTCTCATAAGAAACTATTTGATGACATAGCAGGTTTAACAATGAGGTAACGGTAAAAGTAAACTCTTGCGTTGCCAGTTTTTTAATTATTTACAAATTTAAATATGTGCGCTCACCGATGCGACTAAACACTAGTCTATGTATTGTTTAAACACTCAAATCACTAATACTGTAAACATCATCAATGGTATTGGGAGTAACAAAATAGTAATACGTGGAGAATTACGCGTGTACGATTCAAATGTCGAATATGGTTCGCTTGTGTTGATAAAACGATTTTATTTTTGTTGGTAATTGTTACTCTGTATCAATGTAAGTTTAATGTTTAAAACCCCTCCTCAGTAGTGTCAGTTTGGTAAATTTTATTTTTAATAATGCCATAATAATAGACGGATTTACAAGAAGAAAGACTCATCTTAGACTTCGTTTTATAGACCACAGAGTTGCGAAAGAAATGGAAATAAATTCTCCTGATTTAAAAATATAAATGGTAAATCAGAGATTTCACAATAAACACGAATAATCCAGATTGTTGATGTCCAAGTTGATATTTTTGATTACCGTTGCAACACATTACACGATCACTGACAGTATTTTAATCATTGATATGAACACAAAAAAAGAGGAAGCGTAAACCGGAAGCAAACAGAATGTGGTGTCGCATTTGCGTTCGTGATAATCCGCTAATAAAAGTCCTATTATGAATATTATCCTATTAACAGTATATGGGTAAAATTTATTTATACAGTCGCGTTAAGTGCGTCGGTCTCAGATGTACAACTTTGGCTAAATGTCCAATGTATCCAAATCAAAGGTCAAAGTTAGATAATAGTTTCGGTCAGCGTTCTCGGGACCACACGTTGTAACTTAAGAGTAAGAACACAAGGGAATTGCACTTATTTACTCATTGCTTCCAAGACGAGTCCTAGAATTGCAAATGCGCAATACTAATATGCATTGTTAAGGAGCAGGAAAAAAGATCGATAAAAGAGGAAGAGAGGTGATAATTGTATGTACATAATGAAGCCGCGCGTATGGAGATAAATGATATATTATATTTTCTCTTGCTTTTCGTGATGTTGCACGTCCAAGTGACGTGACCTATGTAATACGTAATTGTAAATATGAATTATTCATTGAAGTATACATATACTTTTTTCTTTAAGAAGCTTTTGCGCGTGTTTATTTCTCACCCATTCTCCCAATCCTCAATTAAAAGTTAGATTTCTCATAGAAGTGAGTGCACTAATCTCTTGGGAGTGGGGTATTTCGCAGATAAATGGGAGTTCGACGTTGCAGGGGACAATTTGCCAGGTAGGATTGTTTTTGTAGCTCATCTGGATAAGGCCGACACAACCACGAGAGTGCGAGGGTTCATCCAAGTTCCAGGCACGATATTCGAAGCATGCCAATGCCTGTCCTAGAAATAATTATGGATTTTTTAGTTTTTAAATGAATTTTGTCTGTTATGAACGACAAAATGATAAAAATAATTTTTGTTTATTAAGAAGATAACAGAACTATTGCTTGACTAAACAAAGCTGCCATTTCCAGTATTTGATAAATTATTTATTGCCATAAAAAAAATAAAAAAATTATATTAAAATATTCTAGGACCGCCATGAGAGTACAGAGAGGCTCATTCGATAAAAAATGTTATTTATTTTGATTTATTAATTTCTTAAAATATTTTTTACATATTTAACGTTTATTTTTATAGTCTTTTAATAAGTATTGAGGGATTGTAATGAACAATTATCATTACTACTATTAATGCTGCTACTGCTACTACTATTATATCATCATCATCATTATTTACTGCCTGTTATTTTCTTTTATAATATAAATTTTTTAACCGATTCACTTACCAAATTCGTCTTTCCAAATTCGATCATTTCCCTGGTTACTCAAACCGACGAAAACTAAATTATTGCCAATGATTGAAGCGAGACCACGAGTTCGCGCATCACTCGTTATGCCTGCGAGAATTCCATTAACTTTGCTGCACGAATCTCGGGCGTTTGTAAAATTTTTTTTTTCGGAAAAAGTCAAAAATAGTCCAACATTCTCAATGCAATTTAAGCTTACGTTACCTACAAGATGCAAGATTTCTTCAAAAATCTTATTACCTTGTCGGTTATTTATTACTGCAAATTTACCAGAATAAGTTTTGTTGGAGTATGAACTATAATAATCAACACCCGACGCGTTTACCAATTGGTGAAGGCCATTTGTCTCCGGGCAATAAAGTAAGATGCAATTTGGCTCCCAATATTCATCCATCTTAAATCTCTCTTTAATAATAGAGAAAGCATTTAAAATAAAAACTAAATTTGGTTTATTGTTTGATTTGGTGTAAACAATGCAAAATATCTGTATTATATATTTAATTATTGCATAAAGACAGGTTAACTAAAGAAAAAGAAGTAATCCCCGAAGGACAGGCAGGTTTCAGAAAAGGAAGATCTACAATGGACAACATATATGTTATGGACCACCTGATAAGAAAAGCGATAAGAGAGAAGAAAAAACTATATGCCATGTTTATCGACCTAAAAGCTGCCTTCGACACAGTAGATAGAGAAAAACTATGGGAGATAATGATAATGAAAAGGATAGACGGACTATTTATAGAGAGAATAAAAGAAATATACAGGGAAACTGGATGTAAGGTTTTAGTAAATAGAGAGAAGTTCAAAGCCTTCTGGACAACACGGGGATTGAGACAAGGATGCTGCCTCAGCCCCCCGCTATTCAATATATACATGTATATAGTGGGACTGGAGGAAAAAGGTACCGGTGGAGTAAAGATAGAGAGCAAGAAAATATGGTCATTGGCTTATGCCGACGATGTGGTGCTATTAGCAGAGAATAGAGAAGCCATGCAATTGATGATGTCAACTCTCAAAAAGTTCCTAAGAAATCGGAAGATGGAATTGAACACAGGAAAAACAAATATAATGATTTTCAAGAAAGGGAGGAAAAGTAAGGAGAGAGATTGGAAATGGAACGGGAAAGAGCTGGAGGTGGTAGAGAGCTTCAGATATTTAGGCTTTATGCTCAGCAATAACGGTGACCACAAGAAACATATAGAAGAAAGAAAGAACAAAGGAAAAATTGCAGCAAAGAAAACATGGTAATTAGGAGAAAGGAATTGCACAGGAGAATATGATAGAAGGAAAGTGCTTTTTGAATACTTGGTGGGAGGGGTTCTAGGATACGGAGCGGAAATCTGGGGTATGAAAGAGTATAAAAACATAGAAAATGTAAAAACTGAATATTTCAGATGGACGCTCGCACTAAAAGCCTGCACTACAAAATATATCATAATGGAAGAAACTAAGGAAACAAGAATGCAAAAGAAATGGCGTATAATAGCATTAAAATACGAAGAAAAGATAAAAAAACAAGAAATGGAGAGATGAATAAAAGAAAGAAGAATGGAAACACAAAAAAGAAATAGATCATACAAAGAAATGGTTAAACGAGATAAGAGACTCAGAAGGAGTCAACTAGATTACTGGAAAGAGAGAGGAACGAATATATATTATGAAATCAATAAAAGAAAGGATGATATATATAAACAAACCACAAGAGAAAGGATAGAAAGAACAAAGTACAACGATCTGTACAAAGATATAATAACAGATAATATACCAAGATATATATGGAAAAATAAATATATAGCAGATACCAGAGTAATAGCCAGAATTAGATGCGGAAATATAATAACTAGCAACAAATACTACCGGAAAAAAAAAGGAAATGTGTACTTTGCAATGAAGAGATAGGAGACTGGGATCATCTACTAACCAGATACTGCAAGACAGGAGACCTGCGAAAGAAAATAAACAAAGATACCCAATGGAGCAACAAAACTGTATTAAAGGAATTTGCAAGAGATCTTCTAAACGAACAACTTAGAAGAACGATCAAGGAAATCGATAAAAGATGCAAGGAAAGGCAGAAGAGAAAAGTTAAAGAAAGTTAAGTTAAAGAGGATAGAAGAGAAAATGCAAATCGAGTGCAATAGTGATATATATAAAAAAATACATTATAATAGAATGAAATATGTCAATAAACGATAGAAACATACACTAATGTAAAGATAGGTAATAATGTAAATAATTATGTAAAGATTAACAATGTACAAAGTCCACTCTAAGCACGTAGGGCTGGAGATGTAAATAAATAAATAAAATAATATTTAATTATCGCAATAATTTACATTAACAGTTATAGTATTGCCACTATACATTAATTATTATAAAAGTGACTTATTTAGTTTTTTCTTTCGCTAAAAAATTTCCTTATTTTCACAATATTCAATTACTTTTACGGCATTTAGCATTCATTATTTTAAAATACGTATATTAACATTTGCATCGATTTATTATTTTAACATTGTTATTAATCTCCTTTTTCTTAATCATAAATTTGATACAGTAAATTACGACTAAAATTAATAAATCAAATGCTTATCTTTAATCCGTAATAAAATGCTAATATCAATAAAAATAATGGACTTAAAGGTAACAGTTACGATCTAATAAAATGGAACGATAAAATAAAATTTTTTTATACCTACTTCAGTTTTTTCTTCGTTTTTTTTTTATTGTTTTCGTTTAATCGGTATAGGTATACAATAAAATATGTTATTTACTGTTTTTCAAAGCTGAAATATTAATAGTGAAAAGTGATAAGAAATTTTTTTTGTATATAATAGTAATAAATTAAAAACGTTTGAATAATAAAAATTTCATAATAAGCTTTCAGTTTAAGAATATTCTTTAAGTGAAATCTATAATATAAACGATTTTTTCAGCTAGAACTATTTATGACTAAAAATAAACTCTTGTTAAAAGTATATAATTATGTGTGATTATAAATAAATAAATAACGTTAATAGTAACAGTAATGATGTGAGTTTTTAAAGCGGACTATTAAGTAATAATATTTTGTTTTAGAATAAGCTTTGTTTGTATAAGCTAATCATTAAAACAATTATTCCGTATATTTTGAAATTTATAATTAAATTATAAATTAGTAAATTATAATGTTAAAGATGAAATGTAAAATTAAGAGAAATTTTTTTATTTACTTTAGAAAGTTAAGAATTTTGTACAAAAGTACAAAAATTGTAATTATTAAACTTATTTCTGTATTTTAATTATATAACGTGTACATTCCTAATTATTTATTGTCTCTTTATTTATGTGTATGTTATTAAATGGTTAAGCATGAGTCCATCGTTTAAAATCACTTAATAATTATTTTATATTTATCCAAGATATGCAAATGTAACATAACTTTGAAATCAAAAAAATTGATAATCTTTATAATGAAATAAATTGACTATAGTCGCTAATAAATAAATAAACTTAAGGCACTTATTTTTTATTTAAATAGTACTATTTTAATAATTATAATGCTATAAATAATGGTTTGTTACATAAAAAAATTTGATATCTATGATAAATATCGTTGAATAAAATTTAGTATAAAAACATGGGAATTAATATAGGTAAATTATAATTTTTAAATTGTTTATTTAATAATTGGGATTTTTCTGAGCAAAAATTTGCAAATAAAAATATATGTTTATTTTGTTATTTAGTATTTGATAAATGATATTGGACTTTTGGCGATTACGAATTTTTCAGTTTTTTTTCCAAAAAAAATGAATGAAACTCCTTTTAAACCTTTTAAATCTTTAGAGTATGGCGCAGAGGGACGCAGACGCGAGCGCGCAAGTCACGCGTCCACATGTGTATTGCTAGTGCGTAGCCTGGTTTAAAGATTTCAAAAAAATTAATGAAAGCATAGCTTTAAGCAATAATTGCTGGCAATAAGTGGCTGCAACATTAATGCACACAAAAGTGACGTCTTTACCAAAGAGTGCTATTCAAAAATATTTTATTGATTAAAATCTAGTGTCAGATGTGTACACCTGTTCCACGAGACACATGACCAAGTATAATACAAGAGCATTCCTACGATAAAAATAACGACTTGCATGAAGATTCACCAAAATTGATGGCAAGTGCTCGTTTGTGCTCTGCGAAATCTTTGCACTTTTCGACATTCGCGAATCGACGCCTCGTTATCACCGAGGCAATTGATCTCGCATCGGGCCTTATCAAACTGTACGACATTGGTCGCCTCGTGTCCACGCTTCTACAGGATTCGCAACTGACCACTAAAACAATCATCGTTAATGCAATGAGTGTCAGCTTCATCGCGGACGACACATATACTGAAATAAATTTTTTGCAATGCGTGTTCGGGAATTGTAGGGCACGCGCTCCTCACTTATCTTGAACTGCACTTCTCAAAACATTTCGTAACTTTACGCGGATGCAGTTTAGAGTTGATGGATGTTGATAATTACATATTAGACCTTTGTTTGACTGTTCAAATTATTTTTCTCGTGCAACGACAAACTTTATTATTTATTCTTATTATTTATTATTTTTATTGTATTATTCGCAATGCTCGTACGATCGCTCCTGTCTACACAACTGCCTCCATCTCTTACAATTGATTTTGCAATTTATTTATATTGACTCTATCATACACGAAGAGCATAAACCGGTACAACAACAAAATACACATTCACTTGTAATTTATCTTTTAATGTACAGGATAAGATTCAACACATACAGCAAGCGTTACCATTCATTGAATAATCGCGATTTCCATTGAATGGAAATCGCGAAAGCCAATTTCCATTGTTAATCACTATTATCTAAAAACCTATGACTTCTCAGATTTATTAATTTAAGGAGTTGCTTCTGTCCGGTTACTTGGCTAGAAGTCCATCGATAGCTTCGGAAACCTGTTTGAAAATGTCATCAATTTGACCTTCGGCATTAATCTGCAAGGAACATAATGTTTAATTTAACTTTATTTCAAAAATTGTTTCAAGTTTCTCGTGCTATAATTTTATGGTGTAAAAAAATGTATGATGTTGTGTGTTAAAAAAATTCGAAAAACATTTTTTCCTTGCATTTAACTGAATTTATAAAAAAAAAGTACAATTTTTTAATAATATGCTTTTATTTGTTTATAAATATTAAAAACAGAATTAGCATTAAAGAGTGTCATTTGTGTATTATATTAAAAAAAAAAAAAAAAAAAAACTCGAATGAAAGTATTAATTAATTCAACGTAATTTTAAATTTGAATTGAACCTATGTATTGAAAATAAAATATTGATTAAAAATTATAAGAAAAAATTATTGCTTCTATTTTGGAATGTCGAACATTGACAAGGAAGCAGATAAATTTAACTATTATAAAGTAATTTTTTATATAGGAAAATGTATAGATATTTAAGAAAGACTGTTTTAGTTATTTTTTAAAAATATTGAATTAATACCTTTGCAAGTATTAAGTTGAGAATAATACCGTATAAGCCTTGAGTATAAAATTACTCTAACAAGGTTTGTTTAGTTAAAAATATTATTGATAAACTTGAGAGGCATAACGAATCTGCATCCACTACTAAAGTGGAAAACTAATCAAACAAGAGAATTTACTTATAATTGTTAGAAGCTTTAAATTAAATTGAAAGTATTTTGTAACAATGAAAAGAATTTTATATAAACATGTTTAAATTTAAGTATTATTACAAAATACACCAAAAAAAAAAAAAAAAAAATAAGGCATACTCTTGAAAGTTTTATTATTTTTTTTTTTTGCTAAGGCTAAAATTAAATTTAACAAGATGATATTGCCGGTATAGTGATGCACAAGACAAGTATGAGATTATACAACATGACAAACAATTGAATTACAATCAATTAGAATAACAAGAAATAGAGGAAATTACATAATAATGATTAACAAAAATTCCACATCTTACTCGATATTGTTGAGTCAATAAAATTGTATTGATCAAAGAGAGTTGATTGCGTAGATAAAATAATTAATGATTATGGAGCATACAATTGTTAAAAAAAGATTTTTAATTATTCAGCATTGAGGTAAAAAAAATATATATATAAAATATCATTTGAAGTAAATGATGTCATTGAGATTAATGATAAACTTTGGAAAATACGAGCGAGAGCAATGTTGTTGTTATTATATTCTATATTATATTTATATTAACGAAGTGCCTCTGTGTAAGAAATGATTATGAATATTTGTATTGAGCTACCTTGCGACATTTGTCTTTATAGTGTTCGATGATTTTCCCGTTTTTCTCATTGAATATCTCTATTCTCTTTTTAATTGTTTCCTCATTGTCATCGGCTCTTTTGATGGTCGCACTGGCAGCCCGACCCATCAATCTTTTCACCAAGGTGTCGTTGGCTACGTCGAAAAAAATGATCAAATCCACAGGGCTAATCTGTAAACATTTCAAAAGATGATTGTTATAGTAACAATTTCTAAATCCGTAATCTTAACCACAGAACATTTTAATCGATTAAATTTTGATGAATCTACGAATGTACAAAAATCATATTAAAAAATTTCAATATTTACTCTAAAACATTAATATTTAAAATCTATTTAAAATGAGAAATTTCGGATTCTAAATATTTAACGTACAAAAAATTTAAGCACAACAAAAATCCTGTTTATTTACTTCATATAATGATTTAACATAATTATAATCTAAAGTAATAAATGCAAAAAAATGATGACTTGGGCATCGGTGTGCTACGATAAAATGCTTATTACAGCTTATATTTCAATCTCTTGTCTTTTGTATTTATTATTTGGCGTGTTTCGTTTTTATTAATTCATACTTTGTCTTCCGTTTTTATAATTCAATGATACGTATTATTATTTTCAAGCTCTTTGGCACAAATTTCATGTAATTTACGTCATGTTATGCTGTCAAAACAAATTGCCTTGATTTAATTTTCACATTGCCCTTTTTCTTAAATAATTAGTGTATTTAATCTTTTTTATTTAATTTATTTGTCCATTTATCTGCGCATTTTGGTATTTAAAGAAATTAAATTTATATCCTTATTGATTATTTGTGTCAATTTTAAATAAGTTAGACTCGCAATTTTTCCAATAGATATGAAATTAAACTGGTGTCAAAAAAATAATTAAGCATAATATTTTGAAAGTCACCGAGTTTCCCATTACTCACGTCTTTTTCGAACTGTAGTCCTTGCTCCAACTCACGGGGATATCCATCTATAAGAATTCCTTTGACAGAAGGATCGTCTTTTTTAGTAGCATTTATTTTTTCCTTGATCAAGGCCAGTACAACATCCTAAAACCAGCGCATAGCATTGCGTGTAAGTCGAGATTGATTTATATTTATATTGATTTATATTGTGTTATTTTTTCGAGTTAAAAAAGAGTTTTAATTGCGTAATGAATAAAAATTTTATCGCGAATTAATGGATGGTCGAGTGATGATTCTTTAAAAAATTTTTCTGATAATTGTGACAGTGCATTTTTTAATATTTGCATTTAAATCATGTTATTTGCTAAAGTCAATCAGGAGTTCACATGAACTTTTACGGTGTCTCCTGGCCGATGTTATTGTGCAGCTTGACGTTCAAGCACATGGTTGTCTGCGAGATGAGCTCATTTTTTAATGAATTTTCAGGCAAAAACATAATATAATGGAGGTACCGTAGAGACGAAGAGGCCTTGAGACATCAAGTTCGAGAGCTCCTTGCCTCGGTCACTTCCGCTCGCCACTTCTTCCCTGAGGAGGTCGCCACTACTAAGATGAACGAATCCATACTTCTCGATGATACGGTCGCACTGCGTGCCCTTGCCGCATCCTGGACCCCCGACTATCCACACGATCTTCATATTAACTGTAATGAGTTTGCGGTTTATGTTCGGGGACGAGTCTCAGGCGCAAATCTCACGAGCCTCACTGTCGGTGCTGCACTAATAATAGTCGGGAGGAAAAAAGTGTCAAGTGGCGACGATGTTGATGATGACGACGACGACGACGAAGACGACGACGACGATAACGACGACGGCGGCGGCGCCGAGGATGATGAGCAACTGCCGCTGTCGCCGTAATCTCGGTTATTTTTAAAATTTCGAAGAGCGCGCACATGTGGGTTGATAGAGGGGGGCACGTCTGCCAAAATCGATCGATCACTTCCGGTCCCCCCTGACCTTGAGCTAGAGCGAACCACCCCCGACCGAGTGACCCAACTGACACACGCAACCTTGAACCAGTTGCGCAAGCACGAGGTCCGCAGCACTCCCTTTGACGACATTGATCTCTTGATTGGGATCGATTGGCCCGACGGAGAAAAAACCTCCAGAAGCCAACAGGTCGAATAAAAAATCAAATTATTACGTAATTAGTCGAGGATCCCGACATTGCGCATAAATGAAACGAAAAATTTTGAAAAGGTCACGAACTATTTTCTTTCATCTATTCGCGGAGAAGCCGTTTCGACGCTGCGCAATGCTTTTTACATTTCGTTTCGAGATCTTTTCTTACCAAACAGAAACAAGCTTCTATTATTTAAAATAAATGCTTTTAAATTAAAAACAATTATTTTTAGGTGTAGTGAAGGTTCCCGGGAAAATTTGAAACACCTTCAAATCTCCAACAAAAATAATAAACAATTGAAATAGGGGATCACCGATTGGTAGTGACACTTGTATTTTGAAAATAAAAGCCTTTTTTAATAATTGAGGTAGGCGAAAAAGAGGCTATCGATTGAAAAAAAAAAAAAACCCTCGAAGCGACATAAAGTTTATACGAAAAGAGGAAGAGTGATGTGTCGATCGAGTTTTTATTTGATTGCAAATATTCACCAGTAATTATTCCTTCAGTTCGAAATTACTTTTCTAAATATTTAAATTGCAGTAAAATTAAAACAACCGCTGTTCATGTTATATCCAATAAACAAACTCTCGATTGCATGTAAAGGAGAAATTGGGTTTGTATAGAAATTCACGAGTCTTAAAAAAACGACATGTTAACGCAAAAGAAAATTCTTTTTTATCGAGCATTTGAAACATTAAGAAAATGTTTATTTCTTGGTATTTTTCTTAAAATTTTCCATTGGTAATTAATTGACTTTGTTTTTAAAATAGAACAAATAAGGAGCATCAAAAACTCAAATTGTCGATTTATTATTAAGTTTTCATTGCGTCTGCGCGAAAGAAAAAATGTAAATATTTATGAAGTACAAGTAAAAAGATTAAGTAAAATAGCTCTCAGAAAGTGGAACTCAAAGCGTAAGATCGGAGACTTGCGAGGAAGGGAAGGATAGATTTGTTGTTATAGGGTTACCTTTGAGTCTGGGCAAGGGCTGGACAGGTGCAGATGGCCTGTTTGCCCGGTCTGGAGTCCGAGGTGCCGTCCTACTCGAGTCTCGAACCCTCGGATTCGGGTTTGAGTTTTTTTTTGGCATTGCGAGTTCCAGGAGGGAACTGCACCGCTCCACTTTCACCGTCCATCCATCGAGTTCTCCAGGATACGCGCCAGACGTTGTCGGTTATCAAGCAGTTCGCTTCCGGTTTTTTACGGCTGAAAAAAAATAGTAGGCCCATCGGCCGAGATTCGCGATGCATTTCAGGGCACACGAAACATCGAATGGCCTATCAGTCGGTAAAACAGTCTCGAGCCGGGAGCTGCGGGTTGGCCACATCAAGTGCAGAGGTCGACATCTTGCATATTTTCTCTTATTGCCATCCTGTCACCTCGTTACCGGCTCGTACATACGGACACTTTTTCATTTTATCGACGGTGAAAAAATAAAAACAAAAAACGATTATTTAACATTGCTTTATTTTCACACTTTATTTTTCGTTTTACAAGAGCACTTCGATGCTGAAAACATGCATGCCACCCATAAAGTGTACGCACAACTTAATTTTCAATTATTTATTGTTTTTCGAAAAGGGAAACACATTCGCTCGACAATGTATTATTATGTTCGTGTACAATAATTACCGATTTTTCAATTTTTATCAATCTTTATCGCTCAACTCCTAGGAGTAAAAATTTATGGATCCGCGCTGTCATTTGCGCGCAATTGTCCATGTTCCCCAAAATATTGATCATGATGCTTCCGTGCAATCTCGATCACGGTCATGGCCACAAACAAAGATTAGAACATTAACTTTATACGAATGAGCAATTGCAGGAACGGCGAGTGCGAGCTCAAGAATGAATTTGAGTTGAAATTAAAATTTAAAACATTAAGGGAGTGTTAATTTCACGGCATTGCTAACATTACAATGAATACTATGACTAGAATTTCAGGTGCAATTGGTGCTACGTTTAAAGATTTGTTGGAAAGTTTGTGTGGAAAACGGGAGAGAGGGGTACTTTAAAATGGAGATCGCGAGCTCTGGCTATGGAAGAGGCAGAAGACTTGGAACCAGTTGTGGATGGTCAGCATAGAGAGGATGATCTCGTCGCGGCTCATGTAGAGGCCCTCCAGGAATATCCGGACTAAGAAGACGAGGAGCTCGATCACGATGACGCAGAACTGCATAAGTAACCAGGGGACGTGCATCATCGGGTAGTCCTTGGGTGTGCGTGGGAGAAGGAAAATACAGGAAAGAGCGCCATTAGTCATTACAGAGCGCGACATGTCCACAAGTAGTTGCGGAATATCATGCATTTTTTCACGAGTAACAGCCTCCATCAAGTGAAGAAAGTGCCTCTTTCGCACACTCTTTCGATGTTGTACGTTTTGACTCGTTAATGACGCTTCAGCCAATGGCTACCGTCCAAGTGACACGCCCGGAATAATCATTGGCCGAATTTTAAATTTGGTTTTGCACTCGTGCATCTTAAAAGTGCCGCTAGTTACATCGGTTGTTACAGGATTTAGCGATTAAAAAAAACATAACAGATTTAATATTTTATGCCCTCCGTGAAACCGTTTTATTTTATTTTCACAAGTTGGTAATTAAACTCAATGCATGGGATTGCTGAGAGACGAAAGAGAAATCGTATCGATCAATCCCATTTCTCTACCATACCATTTCTCTCCAATCCCACAGAAGCGCGCAGAAAAAAATCAAGTCAAATAAATAACGCTCATAATAACGTAATAACGTACTATTAATGCTCCCAGCATCATTAGCGTGTAATGTTCTATGCCAAGAATCGAGGTCATCAACTTTAAATCCCTTTCCACTTCCATTGATATCAGTCGTAGGAGGAAAGCATGTGTAAAAACGAACATGAATTAAGTGGCTTCGTTATATTGTAATAAATGGGTATGGATGAGCAGAGCTAATTCAATTGAAAGATTATCATGTAAAAATGAAATATGTTTATTTTAGTTGTAGAAAGAAAAAACAATAATGATCAACAATGTTAACAGGTTAAACAATAGGTTTTGATATTGGGAATGCGTCATTTTTGCAAAAATTTGTTTATGGTGAACAGAAGACATTTCAATTTTCAGTGAAACCTTAAATTATTATAAAAAAAAGGTGGAAAAATACAAAGTAAGCTCACCGTGGTTTTTAGTTGTCGTGCACGTTTGGCCATTTACTTTAAAATTCATTACACGAAATATGTCGATGGCCGTGATTGCCTAAGTGGTGTCAAAAAATAACGAAAAAAAAACAAAAAATCATAATTATTTAGGTTGATGCAAAGACCAGCGAATTGACGGCTAAGCGCAAACTAAGTCTCACAGACGAATTGTCCATTTAATACAATAACATTTTCAAACAAATAATTTTTGTTTGCATTACCATATGAATCCATTGCACTACAATGCGCACATGGATTCTGATTAGTAATAAACATTTAGCGATTGAAGCTATTTTCGTTATATCAAAAATTCCTGAATAGAGCACATACACGTCTTTTGAATCTACACAAATATCGGTTGCATTCTCAAGCGAGAACGATGTCGCGCAAAAAAAGTTGTTTCTCGCTTGGCTAATATCTGAGATAAAAACCGCGTATTCGCGCGACCGATAAGCTACTTAACATAAATTAAATTGTTATTCCACGCGCCGTTTTCCGCTCGTAGCTTGAGTGCCACAAGTTGGATCGGCAACATCGTTGGATGATGAAAAATATGGAGGTTAAGGTTGTCAATTCGCTAATCTTGGTTTTAGCCGTTGTAAAATTGTTGAAAAGTTAACCAATAATACTGACTGTCCCAAAGAGTCCGATGATGACGACGTAGAAAGAGCTTCCCAAAAAGCTGAGCTCACACATTTTACACACAAGTCCCCCGATGCGCTAAAATCCGATAAAATTACTTTCTTAGAGGGTCATTAGGTTACATAACTTTCATTTCATTTTTCTTTTAAGTGGACTAATTAAAATTTCTGACATAGTAGCCATTGGTCGTGGATTTTCGCCGGAACGCCATCCTCTCTGCTTTACTTTGATCCTCTCCCAATGGGTCATTAATTATTTAATTGATGTTTTTATTTTTATTGTCGTAGAAAACTGGATGAATTTTATACAAAACAGTTGTGCTATCGCTTTTATTCTTGTTTTACTTAATGTGTCATTTGTCTGAAATTATCACCAGAACCGATTAACTATGAAATTAGGTGTAGTATAACTATAAAATTATGCTCAAAGCTTAAAATTCAATATTTTATATTCTTTTCAATATTTTTCCTTCTCTTTCCTGCCCTTTTATTCATACAATGCGACAGATAATTTTTACACCAACATCTTTTAATTAAAAAATACACGAATACAATTTTGTTTTTATAGACTGTAATAATTTTTATATATATCGCATAAATGAAATACTTCATACAATAATTCTTATTTATTAGGTTTTTATAATATAATTAACAGGTTATTTGTCGTTCACGTTCATAAAGGGAAGGATAATGGGACAAATCAGTGAATTTGGAATACTTTTCGAAATAGATTTTACAATTCGTACTCCTGGACACTTGGAGGAGCTGAAATTAGAATGAAAATGTATTTTAATCTATGTATTTTAATAATGAAAATGTAAATCTTCTCTTTATAAGAGCAATTGGATTTCAAAAGTACAATAAATACAATAAAAAATGTTTGCATTCAAATCAAGTTTAAAAGGAGAAATATAATGCAAATGAATTTAAGGCATACTTGTTATTGAAGTACCAATATATTAATATAAATTTAATAGACTGTGCTAAAGAGGGAGTGCAAGTGTCAGAATAAAATTAAAATAAAAATAAAAGTAAAAACTCGATTATATTAAACAATAAAAATAAGTATTCTTTTGTGATAAAAGCGTTTTACCTCGGACAAAAGTCCATCAAAACATGCTTCAGTAGATTTTGACGATCCGTGAAACTATTTTTAGCCATCCAACTTACGACAAAACCATAAAATGTTTGACAAGGAACACTTGTAGCTTGGAGGTCATTGTCGATTTGCACACTAGCGACCGTATCAATCTCATTTCTGCTATAAATGAATTTTTTAATCTCGGGACCAAAATCCCAACATTTCGTTTAAAGTATATAAAAATGAAATTTAACTGAGTTACTCACTTATTCATAAAACGTCCCACAACTTCTAGCTGATGAACAGCAAGAGGCTCAAGGGCGATTCCACTCGAATCCCATATTACTTGAAATTTTGCTGCCAATTCGATTTTATGGCTGCTTAGACTCTCGATTTTTTTCAACAATATCGATCTATCGTAATTTAACGAAATACACATGAATGAACACAATTAACATCGTCTATCAAGTGTTTCAATAGTAGGATAAATACAAATTTTAATGCTTTCACCTTACCTCGCAAAAAATATTTTTACACCAACGTCAATGTTTCTAACATTTGGTAGTTCAAAAAGAGCATGTCTTTGTTTACTTTCTAAACCGTTCAAGTTTTTATAATTATTTGATAATTTTACTTCTGAACTAATGTACTCTGCTAATATTTCATCAAAATAGTTTGCGATAAATTCTCTCTCATTCTCTAAAATCTCTTTATTTAAAAGATTAATTATCAAAATCTAGAGTAAAAGAAAAATTCTTTTTCAATTTAATTAAAAATTCAACTCAATTAAATTAAAAAAAAATGTTATGATTTGTAAACAATAAGTTTAAATAAAATTTCTTACTTTAAATAATGTGTTTTTAAATGTCTAAAACTTTATAAAAATAGTACATCTTTATCGTGAATTTTAGTCAGTTAATTTTATAATATTGAAAATTTAAATTCTTATTGATATCTCCAAATCTTTGGGAATATTTTGGGAATATTGGCGTTATTATGTTATTAATATAATAATTTTCATAAAATGCAATTAAAGAATTAATTAATTCAACAAAGTGTTACAAATTAAATGGGCGAAAAATCATAATATTAGTGTTTTGTAAAATAAGAATTTTACTAATTTATTTGAAAAATTATTTACATTTTAACATTTTTCAAACTGCGATATTTAATTCCATTTAAATTATTTGCTTTGGTGATTATTAAATATTTATAAAATGATATACAATATTATTTTATATTCTGTAAGAATAGTAAAAAAATAATTAAACAAAGTCCTGTAAATTATAAATATAGTTTGGAAGGTAAATTAAAAAAGCAGCTATAATTAAGAGTCCGTTTGTAAAATAAAAAGATCATCAAGAATAATTTTGAATTTTTTAACCCCTCATATAATGATTTTACATTAATTATTGTACAAATATATCATTTTATTTTATTATTATTTTTATTATTGTACTATTATTACCCATATCAATTTTATCTTACGGCATTAATATTAATTCTAAAACTTGTATTAGGTGTTATATTCGAGTTTATTAAAATAAAAAATAATTGTAACCTAGCAAGTAATGGGTTATATAAATTTTTTTAATTTTTTTATATACCATAAGAATATAATTGAAAATAATTATTTCGTAACACGATTTGACAGGTCTTATTTTCGTGAATATACTTACGTAATGAACAAGCTATTTTGTCAATAATTCTTCATTTTCAGTCTGCGTTTTTTTAAATATAAACATTTTATATTTAATTAAATGTATATAGGAGTATATACTCAAGAAATTTTTTTACAATATTAAACAAAAATATAAATCTTGAGCAATACAATGAAATTCATTATCTTAATAATCTTTGACAGTATTTTGATTTTTTTAAATTTTTTAAAAAAAATTTTTTTTAACCCCTCAATGACATTAATGCTTGTAAAAAATAATGCATCTTTTTCTTTTTCTTTTTTTTCAATTTTTACTTTTTTAGTTCTGAATTTATTAAACATATTATGCGCCATTCAAGAACATATTTTAAATTAAATTTCAAAATTTCATCTTTATTCAAGTTTATAATAAAAATTATACTATTATTATTATTTTAAATAAAATTGCATAATTAAAAATATAACACTAAATAATAATTTTTTTAATTTATTTTTAAATAAATAAATTGTCGAAATAAATGAAATGTTTTATGAAATTATATGTTTCCATTTTTTTTTAATTAATATTCGAAGTGGCCTCTAAATTTTAATAAAAACACTATGATTTTTTTGGCTTTATCAATATATTATTGATTGCTACGATTGTACGTTATTGTATGAATTATGGTTATTATAATGCTAACTGCATTAAGGCGTTATATTTTTTATTAAATTTTATAAACGTTTCTGCATCATTTGTATAATAGTAATTTGGTTTCGTGTCTCAATATTAAACATCGACTTTCAACATTTTGAGATAAAATATTGGAACCCTTAATCATACGAAGATTTCAATTATCAATTTTGTCATTTGATAAATCATTCATTAATAAAATTACGGTACGTTGTATTGTGGATAACGACGAGCAGCTGTTTCCATATAACAGAATTCTTCACTAGTCCAAGTTCGATTTTCGTGTTTGATAAAATAGACGTTCATTATCCTGTTGCTACTGAATACGATGCCTGTTTTTCTGTGGATATGCAAAGGGTTGAGAGGGTTAAAAGGATCAAGGGCTTTTAGTCAATTGAAGGAATTTGCAAGTCTCACTCATTGTAAGTCATAACGTGAACTCGTGAATTTAAAAGTACAGTGAATCATGAGGATCATTAGTGCAATCGGAGCTCATCTCGAAAGACGTGTACAAACACTTTGGCGAAAATTTATCGCGATTAAAGTATCGAGTAATTTCTCTTGATAAATTTTTAGCGGTAAAAGTATAAATGCATCGCAACAAACAATATAAAAGCTATCTGATCTGAGTAGAAGTCGATTAAAAATTAATTCTAAAGTACAGGTCTTAAGGTTGATGGTGAGCTTCATACGAACCGGTGCTGGTGACAGATGTCGTAGGTGTGGGGCCCGTTCACGATAATCATGGGGAGGACAGCCAGAACCACGAAGGCCACGGAGATAAGACAGGCTACTAAGAGGGCGCCAAAGAGATCAGGTCGCACAGATCCAGGCCATGTCTTCAGAAAATGGAGCACACCAGCGACGATAGCGTGTCTCCTGGACCTTCCCGACTGGGCTTGGGGGGTGCAGAGCACCTGGAGGTCTTCATCAGCGGCCATAGGTCACGTAATCAAACTCCTTGGAGCCGGGTTACTGGCTACGTGACATGTTTCGGATCATTCCCGAAATAAAAACGCTCCCGACTCCTCGTTTTTCGGCAGTTCGTTCTCAACTATTTTTTTACTCGTGCTCCAAGTCACTTTGGCAATCTGAGCGATAAATCGCTGAACCAGCACACTTGTGTACGAGCAATTACAAGCTCGAAGGAAAGTGAGAAAGAGGAAAGAGGAACGGGTTTGCACTTACGCTGCGAAAAAAGGTTAGATGCTGACTGAAGGATAGTCATTTCTTTATTTCGAGGACAGTCACATAAAAGATATGAATGGTTGGTTACTGGGCGGTGGACGTTGGAACAAAATGAAAATACACGCAACGCTCTGTGCAGAGTAACTTGAAAATTATTTTATTTATTTGAATTTTTTATGACCGCAGTGGATTTTATAATATTACTTTTCGCAATAAAATATCGCTCTCAATCATTCTTCAGTGTTTCAAGTCGTTTCTCAGTTTAATAACTCTGAATTAATTATTTTTCACTCGGCATACTTATTTTTTCACAACAGGAAACTCTTCGTCCTGCGATCATCCGGCCATTCACAAAATCACTATGTTGAACATCTGCGCGCGTAATGCATTTATTATATTATCTTTATTAATTTTCATTTCTAATTATTTACATCGTGAAGTGACTAAATGTCACTTTGACAATAATGTTATAAATTAAATAATAATTAATACGCCGAACAACGCGACAAGGATAAGCTCAATATTACCTTCTTGGGCGCTAAGCATTGCTAATAACGGAACAATTATTCCTCATTACATTCTTCAATTTTACTACATTATTTTCCTCCCGTGAAATCATTCTTCAGGCCTTCCATAAATAGTTGGATCATACATTCAGCTCGGATTTTTGCAAACAAAAGCAATGAATGCTGTTTATAATCAAAGCAAAGATATACAAAGGTCGACCTTATGTGATTTAAATTTTTTGTCTGATTATCGGTTTTGAAAAAAAATATAAAAGTCGAATTGTTCGGTCTTGGATCGTTCCCTCGTTTCCTAATGTAAGTCACACAAGAGTGCATAGCTAAAATTTAAAAGTTTTACCTCAAAATGTTCATTCCTTCAACAAGTTTATTGCGTTCCGATCGATTGGTCGATCTCTCAAAGCGTGATAAGATCTTAATAGAAACAACGAAAAAGAGGATCCCCGTGGACTCTAAAAAAGCTATGCAAACCATCCAGGTATTGAGGTGTTCCAGCAAACATACTTGTGAAAAACGCTAAAATTACATAAAAATAGCACAGCCTTTCTCCTTTCTCATAAATAATATAAATCTTAAGGCACACATGGCTCCGAGAACTTAGACGTTCGTCAAAGGGGTGTCTTCGTTCTCAGAGGAGCTCCCACTGAAACCCGCAAACCTCTGGGGCGCATGAGAATGGCTTCGTTCTCGAAAGGAGCCACTGCTCCCGACACGGCTAAGGGCGAGCAGCGGATGTCGCCTAGAGGAGCTCAATGAGCGCGGCCGCAGCCTGTCCTCGAGATCTTGGCAGAGAGTACGCCTCGAAGTGTCCAAGGAGTGCGAGTGCGGCTCGTCTTCACACTCTGGGCAACAACACCTGGACAATCGTGGTCCCGGGACTGCGAGTCTACAAGTTGCTGGGTGACAGCGGCGTCCATAGGTCATTGGCTCTTCATCCATGAGTGCACCTGTAATGCAACGAGTGTCGTCTCTCACTCACTCTCTCTCTCTCTCTCTCTCTCTCTCTCTCTCTCTTTCTTATTTTTCGATACTTTACTTTTCAAAACCAGTCTTATCACCGTAACCAAGCGATTGCTACCTTTTATCCCGATATTCTCTAAAAAAACATTCAAGGTGACACCAGTGATACCATTGGAGAAGGAGTGGGAACCAAATTTTAACTTCAATTGCAAGTGCATTGAATTTTTAAAGTTGAGACGAGAAGGAAGTTGCTGGTCGTTAGTAAAGTTTTAAAAGCCTCCTGCGAGTAACGAACGACACGGGAAATGGAAGCTGGGGAATTGTGTACGCGGACGTCTAAGGTTCCGGACTCTGATCAATGTGCGGAATATTCGCGTACACCTTCGACAAGCTCAGCTGGTGACTTTTGGACTGGAGCGAGGGCGTTATCATCGGGCTCGAAGCTTCCATCGGGCTTCCAATCGAGGATTTGCGTAGAGGACCAACTCCATCTGTGGATATATACCAGCACCAAAACGATCACACCACAGACATTCGAGAAACTCGAACTTGGTATTTTTTAAGCATAAGTTTTAAGCGTTTTGAGTTATTCTATCGAATAAGCGATCGAGTGCAAATTTAGTCGAGTCGTAAATTAAAATATGTATTTTGTTGGAGATGAACAAAGTAATAAGATTGAAAGTCTGAGACCTTTGGAAGTAAAAATCGTAAATTGTATAAAGCGAGTCGATTGGAAGTTTGAATTTCTTATTATGGAAGTTATATTTAACTGTATATGATGTTACTAGTCAAACCAATCCATACCATATATTTGCAAGCACTGATTTATTATTATATTCATTAGAGTATAAATGATAAAATTAAAGGCAAATATTTGGATGATAATTTTAATTTACTAACGACATGTTTATTAAGTAAATGTAAGAGAAATATTTCATTTGAATAATATTGGCATTAAATAAAAGAATAATAATAATAATAACTTTTTAATAAATAATAACATTATTTAAACAACGTAAACTACTGTTCAATGCTTAGTTATCAACTAATTATTAAATTGTTCTCATTCAATGCAAAATAAAAATTTAAATTTAAAATAGTTAATATTTGTGCTACTTCAATATATCTGGCTTTAGTTTAACTCGTGCTTATTCCATGTCAAATCTAATTTCAAAATTAAAAGACTGATTATTAATTTCTATAAACACGTACAAGGTTTTTTAATAAATCATATCAATTTTTCTTGTGATATATAATACGAAAAAGGAATAGCACAATTTGCTGACTAAACATTTTTATAAAAATCAAAATAACATTTATTTGAGCTCCGCGAGCAAAATTATGAAATTAAAATTATTTTAATTACATCGTATGTTTTTTTTACAATTTTGAATAACCTCCGAAGCTTATGAGTACTTTTTTTTAAACAGATTTAAACACTATTTTTTTTCCAAACAGATTTATTTAAGCACAAAATTTAAAGATCAAAACATTGGATTTTTTATTAAATTGTAAATCTACGGAGAATTACTTTAAAAACAATGGCACGTGATTAATACCACATTTAATAGATTTCAATTGTTAAACGCAGGATCAATCAAATTACCTTGAATGAACAAATGATTTGTGCTCAGAGGATTGGCATATTAAATATAATGAAAGTACTATTATACAAAAAAGGTTTCAAATGAAAATATTAGAAAAAAAGCTGCACGAAATGACTAAAAAAAAGCACATTTAAAGGCATAATCCATAAAATACTCACCCGAAGAGGTTTGCCGAAGTTCATCCTGGAGTCTGTAAAATTCAGTAAGCTCCCGACCTGAGCAGAGTGGAGTATCAATCTGGACGGTGGTGTCGAAGAGTGAGTAGTCAACCTCGTAGCCCTGGCGTTCCTTTGAGTAGCTCACCATGGGCTCGAATCGGTGTCCCCAAAGTACTTCCTGGGGCAAGTAGGAGGATCTCGCCTGGGTCGTTTGGCCCGTGGATTCGATGGTGCCCTCAAGGATGACCACGAGTTCGAAGCGCTCGGCGAGCATATCCTCGGCGGACATACAGTAAAGGGGTGACTGGGCATTAATCCTATGGACGACCGTGCACGGCCAGATGAAAAAGAGGCTCTCGGGTTGGCCGTCCGTACCCACAGCGAGTTCCTGTTGATTATGGGGCAGCACTTCGCCCTCCTTGGTGGTGCGCGATCTGATGAGTTGCGCTCTGACGTGGGCCCCGATAATGTGGCTCTTGCGCATGTCACCCACCCGGAACATAAGACAGAGCTCACCGTCACGCTGACAGATGACCGCCTGTCGCGAGAACAGGAGAGTCTGCGTGCGTTGCTTCGGACGCGACATCTTGGCGAAGACGATGCCAACCATGAACGCCTGGATCATCACCCCGGAAATGCTCTGGATACACATGACGAAGATGGCCTCGGGACATTCCTCGGTGGTGGAGCGACCTCCGTACCCGATCGTGTGCTGCGTCTCTATAGAGAAGAGGAAGCAGCTGGTGAACCCATGGAGCTCATTGACGCAGGGCCTCCAACTGTCGGTCTGATGCCGAGGCTCAAAGTCTCCGTGAGTGAAGGCGATGAGCCACCAGATACCGGCGAACGCGAGCCACGAAAGCAGAAAGCTCAAGGCGAAGCACAACAGTGTCCACCGCCACTGAGTGTCCACGAGGGTCGTGAAGATGTCCTGGAGGAAGCGCAGCGAGCGTCGGGAGATCCGCGACTGGAGGACGTTGCACTCACCGCTTTTGAGGACCGCACGTCGACGCAATTTCCGCGTTGGACCCGCTCGGAATCTGCTCCTGGACACAAGTCATTCAACTTTTAATCTTGCAAGCTATTTTAATTGATACCGTTTACCTCTCTAGTTCTCTTAAATATAAAGGTTTTAACGGGTAATTAAATCTAGATGTCGGCAAAGAGACTCGAGTGAGTTTAAGCACATTCGTAAGCCTCCTTCAGGAATATTTGGCGTATTGTAAAAGAAGCTAAAATCTTTATTCTTTAATTCAAATATTATACGTATTTTTTAATATTTTATGAACATTAATATAAAAGAATGTGCGTACCTTAAAATAAAATCAATGATTCATTATTTTGTTATAATTAAATAAATATGTGTTTAATTGCTGAATATACAATTTGGTATATTAAAATTGCAATTTAGATTATTAAAGAAAAATCAAAATCCTTTATTTTTCATTCAAATACTATTTATACTTTCTGGAATCCGAATTGAAACTTTAATAAAATCAATAAAATGATGATTGTTGATAATTTCTCATATAATAATAATTTTAAAATTTACGACTCTGTATGAAATCTTGTATTAAAAGTTGCGAAGGTAAATTGGCTTTTCAGTTTTATTTGCTCCACATACGGCGTGTACGTATCTAAACATATGTGCACGCGCGCGTGCGTGGGTGTTTATATACGTATATCCGCATATATTTTAGTATGAGCAAGTACTCATTTATGTAATCTATAATTAGTACGAAATGAGACTTCTGTACTATCAGTATACTGACGGTTTAAAAGTAATATTTAGAAGTAATTTGTCAGTAACGTCATGAACCTCACGGAAAAAGAGTGCGCACTGGAAAATAAAATTAAAAACCTGGATACGACAGTGAACTTAAAAAACAATTTACCAGTGCGATCAAAGGTAACCGATCAAATTGAATGACATTTAATCGCGGGTTTGTCATACCTGTTCCTGAATGGAAGCTTCGAGCCTTTACCGGCCTCAACGATGATAGGGGGTTTGATCACCCCCCAGCTCGGGATGAGCGTCAAGTGGTCCCCGTCACCGAGCTCCGGCGAGGGGGACTGCCCGAGCCCCGAGACCGACCTCTGGTTCATTCTCTCGGACTCGAGCGCAGCTCTATCACGCTCAGGACCCCAGACATATCAGGTGGTGTTGAATTTGTATCATGATCACCACGAGCACAGTCTCGACGTGTTCGGAGCTGTACCAACTCTACGGCTCGAATGTGCGGATCCGCACTCGATCAGCCTCTTATACGTGGGGACGGGAACTGCGGCGGCTCCACTTATCACTTATAATCCAGGTGTTGTCTTGCTTGTGAAGCTCGATGCGCACTGACTCCCCCAAGGCTCCCCGACGGCTTCCTCTCCCCCAAGATGTCGAGGCGCGAAATGGGGACTTATCAGCTCTCGCTTATCTCCGCTCCGCGACTCTTTACCTTTGTCGCTCGCCTCGAGGTCCCGACTTAGTGCGCATCGTTTGTCCTGGGACACACGTGCGCGCCCGGAGCCAATCCTTCGCCGTTGATTCCCCACAAAAACCACCAGTCTCGGCTGACTTATAATTACTTATGAGACAGGCCGAGGAGTTCACATTGTCCGACCCGCGCGCGCACTCGACGTGAATCACTTGATAAGGAAAAACTGCGCGTTATACGAGCTAAACTCAGGCTTCTGGACCTAGTCGGTGCTCTCCCTCTAGAGCCCGGTCTCCCGGAAATTGGCTCAGACCGAGGCGGAAGCGCCCGATTAGCCTCGATTACCCTGTTCCCGAGGACAGCGGATCTATCGCTACTCCCAGGTCTACCTTCGAGAGGAACGAACTCACTCTCCCTGCGACGCCGGCGCCTTCCATCCTCCGGGTTCGGCGGTCCCCTCATCCTCCTTGGTGACATGCAACTACCCTGTCAGTCTTTCCCGTTCTGTTTCTGCGCGCCAAGTGGGGGGGGGGGAGAAGGGCGGGGCGATGATAAGCGACGTCAATATTTATTCAATTTCGCTTGCGCACCCGAAGCTGTCACAGCTGCATTATCAAGTATCCGCTGCCTGATCTTCGTCGCATTATCTCGCCTACCGCGCCAGCAAGCAATCAAACACGCTATTACGAACGAGGAGACACCTCGCCCCCAATTACGCGAATCATCGATCCTCATCATCTTCCTCACCGAAAAAAAATCCATGCCACGTGCTCGACAAGGGTCTACCTGTTCATTTCCACGTGGCCACACCCTGGTGACGTACATAATACCCCTGTCACCGTTGTGCACGATTGCAGGAAAGAGATTGTAATATTGCACAAAACAACAAAACAAATAACACATCGACGACAGGAGAAGCAAAGTCGATGATTGTTCTCGGCACGAGATCCACAAATATAAATTACAATAATTGCCCGCAAAAGCAAACCTCCACTTATTTTCACCCAGTGGTAATATCTAATGTTTAATTAGACCATCGTCGGTTCGTGTTTGCTTCTCCAATTTTTAAGGTCGCGCCGTTTCAAGAGAAACGCACGAATTGTCCTTGAGGAGTGACGCTTTGGATGTTTCGCTGGAGACCCGAGGAAAAGCTCCGCAGCTACAATTTTACTCATTCGCTGCACGCACGAGAAAAATTGCGAGCTCCGCCCAAGGAGATGTAATTACAGTGGACCTCATTACAACGATTTCGTCCATCCGTTTTACTTGGAGTGCGAAGGTACGTTCCTGTCTATCGAAATTTGAGCAGCATCACAAGAGGAAAGGGCGAGATGAAATTGGTCGCCGAGAAATTAACGATCGAACCTTTCGGACTAGCGTTTGTATGTCGACCTTGGGAAGATGTTTAAACGAGGAACTGAGGAACGAGTTGACTTATTTTCTTTCTTCCATCCTTGGGGAAAAGAAGATGTTTACGGACTTTATTTGTCAATCTGTAGGCTTTTTAAATGGACCCATAAATCATAGATCCTCGCGTATTTCGGTTACACACATAGTAACATGATTATATCGTTATTGAAACATCTACTTTAATAGCATTTGTAATTATTTTGTTTGTATATTATTTTTAATTATTAATGGACTATCTCTAAATGGGAATAGAGTTCACACTATGATTAATTAAAACTTTAATTCAACAATATTTAACAATCTTTTGAAACCAGAGCTTCAGTTTAATACTGTGGATAATGTTTTTAAGTGAACCAAAATAAAAATTAGCTCTTTTCGACAATAAATTATTTTATTTATATAGAAATTCGTTTGCATTTTCTTTTTCGATATTGATATCTATTGTCTTTTAAATAGAAATTAATTACTTATTTACAATAATACAGTCACGTTTGTTATTGCATTATTGAAAATACACATCAATTAATTTCCCCTTTAATAGATAAATTATGTTTACTTTGTACTAATTTACAGTGTAATATTAGTTGTTAAAGGAAGAAATCTGCTTTCTCCTCTCTTTTTTGTCAGTTTTGTCAGTAATTGAAATGTATCGTTTTTGCTTTATAAAATCAATTGCGTATTAAAATGATTTTTATATATTTCAATCAATGATAATATTCCATTTCCAAACTTTGTAACATCTGTTTATTAGACTTAGCTGAAAACGACGTTACAAATCAACTATTTATTTTATTAGCATTTTATTAATAAAACAATTCAACAATAAATTAGAATGATTTTAAAAATAATTCTAAAAATAATTAACATTTTAAAACTATCATACCATTATAAAAATAATGAGTAGTTTTAAACGTTTTTTTCTAAATTTTAAATAAATAAGCACTAATATGATAAATGTTGGATTTGACATTGAATCAATAATATTCAATAATTTACTCAATTATTAAATATAATTTGATTAAAAAATACATCATACACAGTCTTTAATTTTCAAAAATGATGTTTTTATGTTATTCTGTTGCATAATAGAACCATCAAGTACTTTTAAAAATCACTTTTTATAAATAACATTGATACGCATTAAAATAAGTGAAAAATTAAATTTACAAGACATTAATGTAAACATGTACTTCATTATGATTTAACAGCGATAGACTTAATTAAATTAAATTAAAATTGATACGTATTAAGATATTTCAAATATTGAACATACATTAGCTTTATGTTCGTACGAGATATACATAAAAGACTTGTATTGTTTCAATAAATTAATTTTTAATTAATGAACATTTACAACCTGTATTTTTTCATAGTTTAATAGAAAGGACCATTTTAATAATTATTTTCAATAAGGAAATAATACACAAATTTTGAATCAATTCAATATAAATAATACTTTTTATTATTTAAAAAAATTATATTCATGATTTTATTATAATTATAATTATATAATTATATTAATAAATAAAGTTTAATACAATTAAAGTAATATTTATTTTCAGTAATTTTTTTTTTATGAAAATTTTATTCTTGTATAATATGTATTAAAAACATATTTATAATTATTATGTTACACAAAAATTTCAAGGCATGTAATTTTTCACGAACATTATTGTATTATTTATGGTGATTTTATTAAGAAGTATCATTGATATATCAATAATATTGCTAAAGAAGCTAATCTCGAAGCTTGTAATTTATTGTAATTTTGAAATATATGATTTTAATATTCAGTGCACGATAGCAGTGCTATCGAGGAACATACAAACTTTAAATATTTTATACAAACTTTTACCAGGTACGTTACTTTATATTGTTAATACGTGCGACAGCTTATTTATTTCGAAGATAAATTTTGTGAGGATGTATGAATTACAATACAGCAATGATTAATTAAACATACCATACATATACACAACAAATGTAATGTTGACATTGAGGCAATACTAATCGCGGAACGAATTGCTGAGAATCGTCATAAATTAGCGCATGTTGGAGCGAGAGACAATGAAAGGTAAACGAACAATGAGACGCAAGTAGTCGGCGATGATAAAACGAGCATCGGAGTTTCTCACCTGCTCGAGTCTTGGCGTCCGATACCAATGATGCTGCTGCTGTGGGTGCTGACGCGCAGCAACGTCGGGTTCCTGGGGATGCTGGGGAGAATGGCGATACTGCTTTTGCGGATGAGCAACGGGGATTCTGCCCGAGACAGCTCGCACTCTTCCTCCTCGATGGTTCCCGGGAGACGGAAAAGCTTCTGCGCCGTCTGTTGCTCCTCAATCATCTTCGTCGGTCTTTTATCAAGTCTGCATATTGGTTCTGGTCACATCAACCGCTCGCCTTCCTCGTGCCTGTTTACAAACGAGGCGACTCGTTTACAAATAAAAAACTCATTTTTAATCGTCACCCTATGGATTTATTATCGTGTCGATGATGCTCTTACTAAAAACACGTGGTTATATTACTTTTTGCAATAATCATTGACCTCCACGTTTTTTTCGATTGCGAAGATATCTTAAAAATCTACAATAGTTGACTAATGCTTTAAGCTAATAATGATCGTTGAACTGCAAAAATTATTTAAATGAAAAACTGATAAAAAGATTTTACTTTTTTTTTCTTTTCAGTTGTAAATTGCGATAAATATGCAAGATATTCAAGCTGTGTATTGGATCTTTGATTTAAATCTTAAAATTCAACGTCTACCTATTAATATTATCTTGAAGAAACTTACTGTACGTGCTTTGTCAATTGACATCATTAATGAGTATATTGAAATGCTTGAAAGAATCAATAAAAAAAGGAAAATAAAATTGAAACAAGTGAATTTTTTTACATATCAAATTGGAAGTAAAAGAAGTCAGCAATGAGAAATAAAATGTTAGAAAGACTCGTAAGGTACTCGTTTCATTTCTGGAGATTCATTCCAGCGAATCTATTATTATAAAAATAAGGATCGAGGGCACCTGTGACGATGAAGAGATAAAACTGGGAAATAATGCAGTTCAACCGATATTCCGATTGAGCGCAATTGCTGTTCAGGCGGACCGATAACTTTGCACATCGGAGTCTTCTCATCGGGTAGTTCGAATCTTGGAATTTGACAAATTGACTCTAGTACCATGTGCTAATGTATGGACTGTGAGAGCAATGGTGTCGAGGAGTTAGCCAGTGCAAGTGAGAAATGGTTAGTACGTTACCGGGCAGTGGACAATGAAAAAGAGAGTGAGACTCGGTTACAGGAGTCCGGATGAGCCCGAAGTAGTCTAAAGGATAGTCGTCGCCCCAACGCACGGCAGGCGACTATCGACAGAGACTAGAATCATAGCCAGCCATGCCCAGGAGGTTCTAGGAGGCGGTGGGAGCAGACGACAGCAAGAACGGGGGAAACGCGCACACCTGACCGAGCGTCATCATCACCACCGCCACCTCTCTCTCTCTCTCTCTCTCTCTCTCTCTCTCTCTCTCTCTGTCTCTATTTATCTTCCCTCTTCTCTCCTCTGGCCCTACTCCCTCTCCCGCTCTCACCGATCGATCCCTGTCGCACTGATCAATCAGCGAATCAATTGTCCCCGATAAACATCCGGAGCAGAACACGAGAGAAGGACTCCAAGGACGTATCGGAGTAGGGTTTACGTTATGTGGCAGCGCGCACATCTCGAGGAATTAGTCTTTTCGGATTTACCGGTGGTGCAAAGAAAATCGGTCAAGTAGCCTCCTACGATTCTCAATTATCAAAGTCCCCTCTTGACCTTGTCGCACTTGGTGCTCCTCCGAACCTCCAACTCGTTTTCATCCAGTCGAGATCTCACTTTACGGCTCACGTTACTTCTACGAAAGGCTTTACGCAATTACGCAACTATTCACGTCCAAGAGTTTTCCCGATTCACGCGCGAAAGTGAATGGAGCGAAAGCCGAGCATTCGTCGCTACTGGAGATTTCGGGCTCAGGGATGCTGTGAGCAGAGATGAGGCTTAGAGGGAGCGGAATAAGGCAGCGGCGAGGCTCATGGAATTTAAGTAATTAGTACAAGTTGATCCAAGCGACGATGAGAGCTCTCGCTCAATTGTCGCAATTGAAGCGAATTCGACCTTAACCTTTTTTTCGAGTGGCGCATGTTCTCGTATCTTCCCGAATCCTTGACATTTACGTTTCATGTGGTAAACACCTTGAAAGATGAACATTTGACGGGAAAGAAGATCTGAGGGAAAGAACTGGTCCCTCAAATTCTTTTTATTATTTTCATCAACAGGAGTTACGATCAAAATTACGCCTTGTAAAAAATCTTAGTTCGTTTCTTTTTTTTCTGAATGAAAAAAATATTTTCATAAACGTTGTCTTTACGTTTCAAGCACGCGAATACAAATTCGTCAATGAACCTATAATTTGAGCTTAACCAACAACCCATTGTTATTTGTTATATACTATTCAACCGAAGCTAAATGCAACATTTCTTTGTAATTATACAAATATTTTAATAATAATGATAACATGGAATTGCTGCTTTTACCATTAACTCATCTAATCTCATGCTAATTATAAACATTCAATTTTAATCCCAGCAATTTAAGCCTGTCAGGTAAAAACATTCGAGAGACTTAAGACTCTAGGCATCGTCCGATGAGAAAACGAATGTCCGATGAGAAAGCGTTTAATCGAAAATACTAGTTTAAAGCTCGAGCTGCCACAGCTCGGTCGTTAAAACAGAGCGGTGAAGAAACTCCGTTTCTTGCAAATCAATGATTAATAAACTGTGGGTGATCTCACTCTTCCCCCAAAACAAATAAATCCCGCCAAACAACGGGACTCGTTTAACCGCGCGATTAGTTAATCGTTTTCTGTCGCACTGCAACCTCGGCCAGGGCAATTTCACACACGTATGCGTCTGTCGCTGACAGGGGGTTGGGGCGGGGGGGGGTGGATTCTCGATCAGGCACCGGTGTAATTATGCACGCGTGCATTGCGTCTCCCACCGAGCAATTGCGCGCAAAAATACCGGCGTCGCGATTGTGGCCTCCAGACTAATTGCCGATCCTCGCCCTTGACGCGCACTCCTGGATCCTGAAGGTCCGACCGGTTTCACACACCACGAGTCCACTCAGCCTTGACCGGACAATCTCGTCGGTTCCGCTTTTGAACAGACGTCTTTTTAGAGCGGACCACAATCCCTCGGTATAATAACTTTCAACGATTTTCACTGGCATCGGTCTCTTGCTTCTCTTCCGGTACCTCAGCTTCTAGAGAGTCACTTCCCCTGGTCATCTAATCGTCATATTTATCGTTTTGCTTTTCTGCACAATGTGCACATTCACAAAGACCAAAATAACAGCGGTAAAAACCAAAATGTATATTTGATAGACAAAAATAAAACTTTCTAATAATTTAAAAATAACGTTCGAGTCGCAGATTAAAGAAAGCATAAAAGATATTTCATTAGACGTATTTTTGATGGCGCGCTTACTCGAAATGAAAAAATTAGCATCGTGATTTCTGTTTTTTTTCCTTTACAAACTGTGTCGTTCACGTTTTACCTTTCAAAAACCCTACCTCGATCGAAACTTTGATATACGATCGCATATACCGCAAATTTATATTTTAGACCTTATAGATTTTCGATAACCTCATAGACCTAATTGCTTCGATTTTCATTGCACCGTCAATCCCTGTAAAATTGTCTTTATTTAAAAAAAGAAATGAAATCTGCGGTAAAATGAGCAATCAAAGATTATTTTTAATCATTGTGACAAGTTTCCTTGGCATAATCAAATGTGCTCGTCAAATAAATTTTAATTTATGGCGGGAAGCATTTACGCGACGTTGCGATCGACTCGCCGTGACTTCTCGACACTTAATTTTCTCTACATTTAATTTCCTCTCGTCTCGCTCTTACGTGACTCGTTTGCGCAAAAATCGCACTTTTAAAAAATAAGTTCGCTTTCGACTACAAGTCGGAAAATGTGGAAAGTAAGTCAAAATTTTCAAATATTATATGTATTGAGTTGAGCTTAGGGATAGAGAGACGGGAAAGAAACTTGGAAAATCTACAAGCGAGGTCGCAAGTAATGGCCTTGCAGATGGTGTTGCAATAATCATAAAACGAGTTGACGAAAGTCCAGTTCCGTGCCTACTTACCCACGCGTAAATCCGTGTGTGTCCGTTTTTTCGCTGGAAAACTCTCGTAGCCATGTCTTCGAGATATTGGCTCGTCGTTAAATCGCAAAAGTTATTTCGGAAACGTGGGTAAAAAGTGCCTTGACTGCGTGAAATTCATTGGCGTGTGTTCGAGTATCGTAACATATCACTCACTACCACTGCACAAAATACCTATTAATAATGTGAAAAAAGTAAATCGCGGAAAATTCATCTCTCGACATAAAAGAGAAAAAGAGACGCGACTAGTCTTTTCAAGACCTTGGTGTTCTCTTGCGTATTCTCATCCTTCCAAGTAATTTAAATATCGTAATGTCTCGTAGTTGCATGAATGGAAATAAATTGGAAAAGTCAAACATGTTTAATTGAAAGAAAAAGTGCTATTGCGAAGCGATTGAGCAAAAGTTTTTGAGAAAACACAAAACGTTTTTTTTCAGAGGCGGGGGGGGGAAGAGTCGGGAAAATGGTGGCGCTCATATCGCATCGTTCAAGGGAGTTTTGTGTTGAGAAGTGTAGTGTCCTCGTTATTACGCTACTCAATTATTTAATCTCGGCTTCGCCTCCTCCCTCCCCTCGACGTCGCTCGCACGCGCTGTCTTCGGATCTTCAACTTAGGACCGGATGACGGCGTTTATTAGTATGGGGAAGTTCGTCTCGGACGATTAATTGCCCGAGTTAGCGCGTTTTCCATTGTCCTCTCATTAGCTCCAAGCATTTTCTTGTATTCGATAATTAGCGAACAATGCATAATGGCAAATTCGTTAACCAAACGATACTTCTCTCAATTTCTAATCGAATCATCGCATTCGATCCCATTTATTGAAATGAATCAGCAATTTTCCCTCGTAAAGATTTAACGAGTATTTTAATAGAGTAAGAGACTAGTAAACAATTGCTCGGGGAATTGAAAGGAGGTAATAGGCCATAAAGTAAGTAATAGCCGCTATTTAACAATTGGAATATATTGATGGGTTTTTGGGAAAGAGTTCATTCAACAGCTCATTTTTCTTTTAAAACAAATCTTTTAATTAGAGAATGAATCGACCTAGTGCACTCACCTAAACTAGTTCCTTGGGACGAGTGCAGTTGGCCGAGTGCGAATCTTGAAGCGGTCCGGGTGTCGCCAATTGAAAGCTCGTCTTTTTGGGCGATTCGTTCTTGGCCTTACGGTTCTCGCTGAGGCTCGAGCGTCTCCCCAGAGACCCCAGACAAGCCGTTTGGTGCGTTTTCCTGGGAAATTTAATGGACATTTTTCTTTAAAAGCGTTGCCTCGCTATTACCGTCCGGAATTTCTCTCGGGGTATATAATGCATAATGGAATAATGAGGAGCACCTTGTGGCACGGATGTTAACAAGGAAGGGAAAACTGAAAAACACCGCTCAAAAAGTATCCAACACGTGCGAGGTGTGTTTGCAAAAAATTGGCTTGGAAAATTGCAGCACAGTTTGCGTAAAACTTCTCGCTCGGTAACTTCGGTAACGGTGCGAAAAGATATTTTTATTATCGGTCTCGGCTTTTATCTCTGCCTTTTCTCGGGTAACACACAAACGAACACTAGATCCGCCTCATAAATCTTGGCCGACCGGACTAAAAAGCGACGGTGCCTTGGCACTCGTATTCACCTTAATTCAAGAGCCGTGTGCGAAGGTGACTTTCTCATGAAGAGGACAGAGCTTTGGTCGTTGCTCGCTTTGAAATTTCGCGGTACCATGTCCTCGATATTACCTCGAGAGTCGATTCTCAGGGAATTGAGAGTCGATCGCGAGCCTTCACTCGACATTTTCTTCGGGAGTTTTCCCTGCAAACTGGATCGCCGATTGAACCGTAAACTCGCGTTGGTGCCTTCTAGCGTCTTATCGTACTCCACGACATTCCTCGCGACAGGATGATTGAGTGACAGTTCATTTAGGAGACTCTTCCTCTGAACCATCTTCTCCTGCTCTTCCTCCTCCTCCTGATCTTCCACCAGCACCCCTTCCTTCGTTTCCACCTCTACCTCCGTCACCGTTTTCTCTTTCCTCTTGAGTGCATTCGACACTTCTTGCACCTCTTTCGCTAATCCTTGAAGCGGCAATCGCTCGTGTCCTCCTTTCAACGTCTGTAACAATCGATTCAATCATTATACGGATTTGTAACACTTGTGCATCTGGTAATGATTAACCGAATTCGAGTTTCCAACCGTCCTCCACGTTTTAACGATGCGACTCTTTCTTTAAAATTTCACAAACTATGTCTTGGAATACTTATGCACTTTCTTCATCCCACGTCATTTATCACAAAATAGAATATTTACCTACATACCCTGATAATTATAACGGAATTTAAATCTTTACTTCTGATACTCGGTGAACCGAAAAAAAATTTATATTCACCTTGACAAAGTCTAATTATTTTGAAAAAATTTCTTTTTTTCTTTTTAAAAATACTCGAACTACTATTGAGGGAAAGTTTAAAAAAATTTTGAAATATTTTGTTGCATGAACTAAAAGTTCACATATATACTTCAATCCATGAATGATTCGCGCTTTTGGTGATCTATTTTTGAATTCAAGTATTTTAAAAAAGAAATACAACTACATTTGTTTTGTATTATTTTCCCGGTTCATTTCTCTGTTTATTACAGAAAATTCTTGACAGGTCGCTGAAATGTTGTGCTTTTTAAAATCATGATACACAAATAAATTTCTGATTAACCACATTTAAAAGTATATCACATTTGGTGATGTTCGACGGACCTCGTCCAGAGTGTAAAAAGTGGCCAATTTTCGTCGAGGTTCAAGCTGATTGGAGTTCCTCCTGGGCGAATCGTCAGGTGCGGTTATCATGACAGGAATGGGAGTCGGGGGTGTGGGGGCATGCATCTGCAAGCCACCGGCTGAAGAAGCAAAACTCGACCCAGAACCCGAGGTCAAGGAGCTACTCGAGTCCATTCTGTACTGGGCGAACGTTCCCGAGCTCATTCGTTCTGAAAAAGTTAAATTAAAAATTATCCTCTGAATTTTAGTCGTAGCAAAGAAATTTTTAAATTGTATTTAAAAATTTGCCGCTCCAAGTTTTCGCTTCTTTTCTTGTTTATGCTTTTCAACTTTATGCAAAAAGCAATGCTAAAAAACGAGTACGTATACTCATTCCTGTTCATGGGCTCCCACAAAGCTTAGTATCACAAACATAACAATTATAAAAATAATTGCCGGAAAACCAAGCGATCACAATAAAAGATAAGGGTCAAGGCCGAGTGAAAAAGGTGTACAAAAGGATGGAAAATTAAAGGCTCGCGCACCTCCTTTTGCACGGTGCATGGCTCTGACGTGGTCGAGTTCGGCTGCTGAGCACAAAGGTGTATCGACCTCGTAAGTATTATTGAAGAGCGTGTAATTAACCTCGTATTCGCCGGTTTCCTTGCGAAACGTGATGATGTGCTCGAATCTGTGGCCCCAAAGGATCTCCGAGGGCAGGTAGGAGCTCCTAGCCTGTGTCGTCATGCCCGTCGACTCTATTACGCCTGAAAATTAAAATTTTCCTCAATCATTCACATCGACCCAATTAAAAATATTATTTGCAATTTTCAACTTTTCAATTGGAGTTCTTCCGAGTACGCAACGAGTGGAATTACCGCTATTTATATTTATCGGAATTTGCATTTAAATACGATGGAGATTGTGAATGATAAACAATCCTATTAATAATTTATGGATCATTTATAACTTTAAATCAGCATTTTAAGGAAATATGAATGATGAATTTCATGTATTTTTGTACACGAGAGTTACCTTATCTGCTTAAAAGACTATCGTTTTTTTACCTTTTACAATGAGTACAAATTGCCTCGCAGCCTCATGTATTATCACAGAAAAAATGAAGTTTACAATGTGCTAAATAGTAATAGTAAAAAAGCCTTTTGTACTTTTTGAGGAAAACTAAAAAAATGACTACATTTGTTTAAGGATTAAATGGTAAAAGAATAAACGCATGATTGATTGATTGGGGGAGTGGAAAGGGGAGGGGGGTCGTGCCGTGACTTTGAGTTCATTTAACTTGATTATTATTTTATTCAATTATTAAATATAACAATTATTATTGTTATATTTAAATATCCCACCATAATACTTGTGTAATAAATTATTGGTAGCACGTAGGCGCACACATGACCGGAACGCTAAAAGACGAATGGGTTTCATGTACCAAAAATGTACAAAGTGTGGACATTACCTTCGAGTAGAACGATGATCTCGAAACGTTCACGAAGCATGTCGCTCGCCGACAAATGATAAAGGGGCGACTGCTCGTTGATTTTGTGGACGATAGTCGTCGGCCAAATGAAGAAAATCTTGTCCTCTTCTCCGTCGCCCCCGACCTTGAGCTCAGTTTGGAAAAAGGGCAGGAGTTCGCCCTCCCTGGTCACCTACAAGTACCAAATTAACACGCGGATTAAACCTCTATTGTTGAACCGAGAGCTAAGTTTTTCACAGACAAAGCATAGGTCCATTTGTTGCCTAAACAAACATTTTGATCTAAGGATAGCAGGAGAGATCCGCGACAATACTCGTAGTGCGTTTGATAAAGTTAAATGGACAAGAATCGACCCTTACCTTTCTCTTGATCATCTGGGCCCTAACGTGGGCCTCGATAATGTGGCTTTTGCGCATATCACCGACCCGGAACATGAGGCAGGGCAGCCCGTCCCTCTGGCAGATAACGGCGTTCCTCGAGAAGAGGAGGGTCTGGGTGCGCTTCTTGGGTCGTGAGAGCTTCGCAAACACTATGCCCACCATAAATGCTTGGAGAATCACCCCGGTCATCGACTGGATGCACATTATGAAAATCGCCTCCGGGCACTCCTCCGTTGTATGCTTCGACCCGTACCTACAAATCCCATAACCACGTGCAATTTTTCATTTTTATTCATCTAGTCCACCAGTTTTCTCACTAAATATTGCTACTTGAAGAAAATTAATCACACAAGCACTGTTTCCATTCTTTCCACGTGCTTTTAAATTATGTGCACTAGGATGAAAATAAGTGTATTAATAAAAGCTTATCAACAAATAAGTATGACTCGTAACATTATATGAGTGTGTAATAATTTACTGATTTACGTGTTGCTACAAATATTGTAAATCCTTGAGTTGAAATTTTTTTGTTTGGGTCCAATATCCAAAATAAAATAGTTTTATCGAGTTGAATTGGTAAAATACCATGAATTCGATAATATAGCAGAAGTAAAGCATACAGGAAGCGACAAATGCGCAAACATCGTGTAATCAGTTTCCAACGTACCCTATCGTGTGCTGTGTTTCAACTGAGAAAAGGAAGCAACTGGTGAACCCGTGAATGTCCTCGACGCAGGGGGTGAAGGAAGTATTGGCGCTTGGTTCGGTCATCCTGGGATCGAGGTCCCCATGAGCGTAGACGACAAGCCACCAAACCAGGGCGAATCCTAGCCATGATAATAGAAATGTCATAGCAAATACCAACAATGTCCACCGCCATTGGGCGTCAACCAGCGTTGTAAAGATATCCTATAAATTTGAACAAAATATTATTACCCGGACAATTCTCCTTTTTCAACACATTATTCTCAGAGTTCCGTTTCTAAATCTAAATTTTGAAAATAAATGAAGCACCTCGTGCTTATGTTTGTGTATGAAGATAGAAAAGGGAGGGAGGGAAGACTGATTTTATTTTTGTTCAATCACAACTTAACTGCATACATTTTTATAAAATGTAATTAATAAATAAATAATAACATTTAAGGTATAAAGAGTATTTCATTCAGCGTGGTTTACTTTTAAGTATATTGCTCAATAAAATATCTAAAAATATCAAATCACAAAAATCATTTTATTAAATCATATTCTGTTTCGTTTAAATGTATACTCATACGATAAACAAATGCAAAACTATTCTATTTAAAAATGTTTTTTTTATCAATGCATGTTCTTTATCTATCTGTGTAAACTTTCAAAGATAATTGTTTTTATTTTGACATCATAAAAAATAGATAACTTAAATTTTTTTTAAATAGAGCGTTTATTGTATTTGTAAAGTAGCTAAAATTTTCGTCGTAGATAAAATATGTCATCGTGTAAAAGAAAAATCATTAAAATCTCAATATTTATTAAACGTTTTTGTATTTATAAACAAAGTTTTCCATGTACAACTAAACTTGTCTTAAAACTATCACTCGAATTAATTCTTTTTGTTTTTGTTGCGAATTTCACCAGTATTTTTGCGGAGCACTAAATCAATAATAATATAAAATCTCCTCTCAGAGAGTGGACATGTGTGGGACTAACTGTAGATGTTTTTACTTAAAACATCATCACAGTTCTCAAATAGTCTGACCTATTACGTAGTCAACATGTTTTTAGTCGATACAAACGTACACATAAAAATAGATGGATATCATAGTACTCAATGCTATTTAAGAAGCAGTTTTCACATGATCGTCATTTTTTCATGTAATACCTATACACAACGGACATTACTTTGTTTGTGTGTAAATATAATGTTGTACGTGCGCGGGTGTATTTGTAAAATTGACATCACTTTGCATGCATTTTTATAGAAAATCATTATGTAAGTTATGGATTTTCCATTAAAGTGCATCAAAGTTTTTATGCGTATTCGTATTTTGTACAATGTTGTTAAATACATATTTTATAAAAAATTGACCCGTAAAATTAAAAAATACACTTGATAATCTTTGGAATAATAATAAAAAAGTTAAAATAATAACAAAGTATGACTATGTCAATTAAAATACGTAATAATTTGTTTTTGTTATTTAATCGTGAAAAACTTTTACAATAAATCATTATGCAGATAATATTTTTATATTTTTGAAACAGTATGCAAATATGTATTCGTGAATTTTTTTATTAATAATTGAAATAAAACAATTAGGGAATTGTATATATACATACATATAAAAATGGGTGACAAGTGAGTGGGTGAGACGGGGGGGGAAGGTTGATTTATGTATATGCATGCGTATATCTGTGTGCATATGTATGGGTATATGTATGGGTATGTGTACATGTATGTGTATATGCATATAGATAATCATTGTTTTAAAGAAGGAGTGTGTAAATAGTGTCGTAAACTCATGTTGTAATTGTAAATCTTAATTTTGCACGATTTATATAATATACTTTACTAATTTGAGCTGTTTGCCAAATAACAAAACATCAACAAACAATTTTAATAACATAATTATTTCGCAACTGTCCCGAAGTTTTTGTAATATTTGCCATATTATTTGCTTAATATAAACTTCCGTGTACTAGACATTTTTTTTACTCTTGCTGTGAAATGAAGTTGAATGAAAACGAGATTCCCAGAAAATGTTTATCCTCGTAATTTATGAAACTTGTTACTTCGAACTTCCCCCGAAGAAAGTCCGAGAACCTGTGCATCCTGACTGGGTCTTCACCAATACGAGGACTCGTTTCACCAAAGTTGTTAAAGCGCAAAACAATAAAAGCCATTGTGGCTGGCATAATACCTGTAGATAACGGCGACGACGCTTGGCGACGTTACCCTGCACGACATTGCAGTCACCATGCTTGAACACCACTCGCTTTCTCACTCTTCTCGAGCTGAACCTCGTCTGTCTGTACCTGAAAAACAATCAAAAGGTTGTTATTAAGGGGTATGGTCGGTAGATCCGTATCACGAGAACCGGAAACTGAGGGACACACGAGATTTCGATGATTTTAATTTTGAAAAAGCTCCGCTGCCCAGAGACTCGGGTAATTAAATTCGGTTGAGTTTGCCAAAAACGCAGAAATTAAGTGCCGACTCTTCCGGTCTACGAGATCTCTTACGAAAAGTGCTCCTCGAGCACGTTTAAAGAGATGCGAAACTACACGAGCAAGTGGTGCTGGCATTTACTTGGTCACGGCTATTCAAGGTCGCGCACTGGGCCTCCCCGGTTGTCAAGAGCTTTGTTCACGGCGATGAAAGGGTGAAAAAGGCAAAAAGACAGGCCCGAAATAACCACTGCTGCGTCCTGCTAAATGAGCGTTTATGCATCCATTACACGTGATAAAAAAACATCGGGTCGCTGCCAGACTCTTTGTCTTTATAGTTGCGAGTTGCCGACCCCAGGAGAAGGAGCTGTTATTTTTAAAGCCTCGGCCATCGGATCTCAAAAGGTAGTTGACTCGACGTACTTCTGACACTCCTCGTGCCACGCGACCTCCCCCGAGGAAGTGGCCTTCCCCACAAGCATCGACATCTGGGAGATGGCACGGCGCAGCCCCGACAGCGCCGTGTGCGACTCGGACAGCTCACGTTGTTGTTCCAGATGATGAGGTTGCAATTTCTGCAGCTGCTCCCGCGATCGGAAGAGCTCCGAGGGCTGGAACTCCGGGTCGCTCATCCTCGCGGAACGCGTGCCCGAGTACCGACACTTCACCGGCGGGTATACCCGTCGACAAGCCACTGATCCGATTCGGAGCTCTCGGGCTCAACTCCGCGCGTCTCTTTTTGGACTCTGGCCACCGTCTTGGCGGCGAGCAGCCAAGGTCGGACTGCTCCCGCCCCCCTGCTTAGGGAGGCACGTCGAGATAAAGGTCACTGATAAAGTGTGGGGGAGGCTATTTCGGGCCGCAACCCCCCTGCCACGACTAGTGACTTACCTGTTCAGCAGGGGTCCGGACTCGGCTCGGAAGCTGATCCTGCTGGAATTGCGCCGGTACCCAAAGATTCCTGAGGGGTTGCGCAGCCGGGAGGTTGGAGGCAGCGTCTCCTCGTCGAGGAGCCAGGGCACCGTGCCCGAGCTCGAGGCGCGTTCCAGTTGTCCAGCCGAGGATTCATTCGCGCTCGAAGAGGACCGGTGTAGCCTCGTCTCCGCGGCCGGCGAGACCGCCGAGCGCATCCTCTTAGGATCAGGGAGCCAGCCGGAACCAGCATCTTCGACTTCCTCTGAAAAACGTTTTTACCCTTTGAAATATCCGCTCAACTCGTCTATCTTTTTTCTTTGCCTTTGCTTATTGCCCGAGCCGGTGATCATTTGTGCAATTGCTCGACGCGAACGATCGATAATCTAAAAAATCGCTTGTCGTTCGACCGATTGCAGGACCAAGATTGCCACGACTCAAGGCTCTCACGCAAGTTCAGGCAGAGTGCAGTTTTGGTAGTTCATGAGCAAAATTTGGGCTCTTGGTCACCGGATCATGACCAATTTCCAAACAAATTTTATGAATTTACTGCGTTCTTCATATATATTTTAAAAGCAAAAACACAAAATAAAAACCATTTAATATTTAACAGAAGAGAAAAACCTAAAGATAATGTTTATGTTAAAAATTAGCACGTTGTATTATACAGATCCATGTGTCCGGTATATGCAAATAATTTAGAACCCAAATTTCAAAAGCTGCTTTGATCATTGCATCATTGAAATGACTGGAAAAACTGATTGTAATACTATAAACTTCAAAATCCATTTCATATTATTTATTATTCAATCCAATGCTTATGGAAATGTAAATTGTAGACGGACGCATTAACTGCCCGACACTCGTGTTACAATCGATTTATATGACATTTTCGAAATATTTTTATCTTTTTTTCTTCCACCAAAACATTAATTTATGAATTGAAAGATTATTTCAGATAAATACTTTATATGTACGTGTACAAATTTTTGTAGAAGATAATAAGTGACTCGTCAGTACTTTGACTATTATAATCATACAAGATACTTTGATACTTTGTTGAAATGATTAGATTGGAAGTGTAATTTATACATTTGATTTATTTTATTTAGTTATTCCATTGTCATTATTATTTATCAAAAGAGACAGTAATAAATATATATATATAAATTGCAGAGCTTTTAGAAGAAATAATATTTCATGCATATTAAATTTCATCTTATTTATAAATTCATTTATTTTTAAAACTAAAATTAATATTTTATAAAAATTGCTTTCTTTTTTTTAAATAATGATGTATTATTATTGAAAATCATAAATTTTGCCTTCTCATACGTTTCTGACTACTAATATTCAAATTATAAATCAATTTGAAAAATTTTTGATAATTTAATTATTTTGAGAATTTTTTATTGCATTTGAAATCCTCCTGAGTACTTCATTCATGTCTATTATAAAAGATGTAGAATCAACAAAAAAATAACTGTAAACATTACGTACAGATGTGGAGTCTTTAATCTTGCGAATACTATATAAAATCAACCTTTTTTCCTAGAAATAATTGGAATTGCAGTTGTACAAGAAAAATAGTTTTAATTGAGAGTGCAATAATCATATAGTTAGAAATATTAACATTGCAAAAGGAAATATTAATTTTACAAAAATCACAAAAAGGCTTTGTAAAATAGAAAATATTATCGGAAGGTTATATTTAAATTGTAGTCTATGTGACTAACAGTACCGCCAAGATATTTCTCTGCATTTGATATGCGACCAATGAAATGTTTTCACGCTTGCGTACGTATGGTAAAGCTGACGACGAGTTTTTCACGATTTGATATTAAATTAAAAATAATTATGCGAAAGCGAGTTAATTTAATGATGAAAACTTTAGGCTTAACAAGATTGATCGGAGCACAACATCATTCTGAACATTTAACATAAAATGAATCGATGGTTAATTTATGTTCGAGTTAACGTAACGGGACTTGATATGTTCCCAGATGCTCTCGCATATCAATACCTTTAATATTTCAAAAAATACCCAATCGAAGGCTCGTGCCTCGGAATTCAATTAACTGTTTATTTATATTCAAAGCCTCATTATTCACAATGAAAATTACTCAGGTATAAAGCAGTTTTATTTGAAATGTTGACGCAATGACTTATCACCTCATAGAATGAATATCTCTCGGCCGTATTACAGAAATAACAAATTATTTATATTCGTAGGTTGATAACAATAATTATTAACACGCTCGGCGGTCTTTATCGGTGAAAGAAAGAAGCAGCGATTCAAAAGTCGACGAAGCGGTCTAATTGCACAAAAGATTGGGATTCCAAGTGACGAGGAGAGGAAAATTCTGGCAAATGTGATACTGAGGTTAATGAAAATTTAGGTGAGCGAATCATCGAGGAGCTCGCATTTTCCATCAAATTTTCACCGAAACCAATCGAACCCAAATTGCTTCGTTGATCGAAAGAAAAAAAGAAAAAAAGAAGAAAAAAAAGAAAGAAAGAAAGAGATAATGCTCGTATGTATATTTTTACCCAAGTTTATAAAGAGAGCAACAGCTTTCTCACGAGGCTAAGTGTAAAAATAAAATTTTTGTGTGATCGAGTGCGCTGGAGTATAAGTTTTCACCGTCCATACGTCTCTACAAATAAAGAAATATCGCGCGTCTTCATTTTAAAATTAAAAATCCCTCGTCGTTAATTTTAGAAGGAAAGTTGATTAATTGCAAGACAATGGGCATAGGAATAGGAGATCCAGGTTAGAGAATGAGATTGAGCTTACGAGATACAAAGACTCACAAAGTGATTTGTTTCTCTTTTGAAACAGGCGTCATTAGAGCAATCAGCGGTGACTCGCTAGCGCTCGTAAACGTCCCTTATCACCAGGTCCACAGTTACAGCCGATGGATAAGAGGAAACGAACACTAAAACCGGAGTGAAAGAGGTGCGAGGAACCTCGTTGGACCTCCGCGCACCGACTGCGACTCCATCGCTTTTTATCACACTGGGCTCGTGAACATTTTACACTTTTACACGCGGCAGTCGCACCAAAAAAAGAAAGAGAGGCGGGCGCCTCCACCTTCTGCACTCGTTCGTCGGAACCTGGGGCGGGAACTCTGGGCCCTCACCAGGTCTGCCCGGGCCTTACCCGAGGCTCCGAACCCGTCATTATGCAACCGTCAATCCCCTGACACTGACAAGCTGGTTCTTTGACACATCCTGCCTAACTGGCAACTTCGCGCTCCTCGAAAGCTGCTACCACTACTGTCTCCGATACGATTTTCCCGCCGCGCCGCTCACCTCCATCCTTCCCTCCTCGGAGGAACCCGGTTCCACGGGAGAAATAGAGAGAGAGAGAGAGAGAGAGAGAGAGAGAGATATCAGGAGAGGGGCCCACTTTATCGGCTGTGGGTGCCACGCTATTCGCACGATCTGAGCTTTATCGCATCGCCGGCTCCGGTTTCCCTCTTGCTCTCCCTCGCCCTTGCTTCCGGCTCCATTGCTCGGCACTCAGTTGCCGGTGACGGCGATACTCCCGACAGCCCCGAACCGACTATTGAAATCGGTGTCCACTTCAAAAATAACCTTGGATCCCCCTTGCCGTCGTAGTCGCCGTCGCAGCTTAACCCTCTCCCCCCCCACCAACATTCCGACGGATTCCTCGAGATGTATGGCTTATGAGGCGCCGGTGCACAGGCGAAAATACCTAGGGAGGTGCACTCGAGAGTCCACGTGCCAGCTTCCGCCCGAGAAGTGCGGCTGCGCGAATGCTGCCTGAGCTATCTTCGGACCACCAGAAATGAAAGGAGAATGGGAGAGGAAGCGAGAGGAGAGATTAACCGCAATTGACTAGCTTTTTATATGATACCATACGTTTAGTATACCAGCAGCTATAATTACATTTTTATATACAGAATACACAGGATGTACAGAAGGCCATCGATTTCACTGCAAGGTCAGCTACGAGTACCTTCACTTGTCTGCAATCATACAAATAAATATATTTACACCTTTGCATTGTACTTTTTCACTTTTATTTTTCTTTTTTTTTTTATTCTTATTCATGCAATTTACACTATCTCTTACCAAAAGCATTCTCTCATCCATAATACTTATTTTTTTCTTCTTAAAACAATTGCTCAAGTTACTATACAATCTTACGAACCTTTAATTCCGACAATAAAAATGCTCGCATATTAGGATCTTGAACTTTTTCCATGATTATCTTTTCGACATCTCCTGGTGTATCCTTCAAAATCTTGCTTAGTTTCTCGGCATACTCTATCCATACACAATTTGCACATCCTGACATGCAACAGTTTGTTGGTTCTTGTATATCTTTTATCATTATAGGATGGTTTGATTCTAAACCTTTATATAAATCCTTTCCTTCAGAGCCACCATCAAAGCTGTCATAGGTAGTTATTTGTCTAAGCTTATAGCTACAATTTTCAAGGCTTGACCTTTTCAAAAAAATTGGCCAAAAATGTTTCAGTTGTGTCATTGTTTTTAGTTTTTTTTATCACCAACTAAAACAGTTTCAATGTTTCATGTAAATTTATCACCAAAATATACAATTAAAATGCAAACAAACAAAACATCTTAATATTACATAATATAAATTAAAAAATAAATTAAAATTACTAATACATACCTATACATTTGAAAATCTTCAACAAGACATTGAAAATGTATTGACATTTAAAGTTTTTTATTGCCAAAAAAACCTTACAACTTTTAAAAGGAACTCTTTAATTATTGCATTTCATTTTCCTACTAAAGTATTAAAAGTTAACTAGTTAATATTCATCTTCAACAAGTGACAAAATAAAAAGAACTAGCCAAGCCAACGTTTTGTCATACAACATTTACTAACCTAATCTACTTACTTATTTTGATCATACATATTAAAATATAATATAATCATCTATTGATACATTGGTACAAGACTCCCTTTGATAACTCGAAACTTGATATGATTTAATTTAATTATTCATGTCATGTAATAATGAAAAAAAGACAATTGCAATGATGCCTTTCAACGATGTTTTCTTAAATTGATTACGCTGCTTCCATGATTCCGTGTGTTTTTACGCAACTGCCTCCGATATCGCAAAACGTATTTCAGTCTATGATTTAATAAGTTTCCAGCGAGGAAAATAGACACGTGCGACTTTTTTAAAAAGCCAATGCCAGTGCATTCATAACATTGACTAGAGATGGGTCGGAAGATTCCTGGAAAGAAGCACAGAGGAGTTAAAGATCCAAATAAACAAAGAGCCAAGCGATTATCTGAGTAAGCAACGATGAGCATTGGATTATTATATTTTGAGGTTATGTCGTAATTTATTTTCATATACAAATTTTTTAGATTAAAACTTAAAATTAATGATCCACCAAAAAACGTAGAAGATCAGCATATTCCTAAAAGCTTGCAGCGTGTCATTAAGCTTAAAGATGCTGCAAAAAATAGGAGTTTAATAAAGAAGAAGAAAAAGAAGAAAAGTGAAAAACTTATTTGCATTGGTGAGCAAAATGTAAAACCCTCCAATATCAGTGCAAGACCTGATAAAATTATACCTATTTTTAACCAAAAACCAAATGAATCTGTACATCATTTTTGGAACCGAGTTAACAAAGAAACTCATGATTTCATAAAAGAGACTGAATTTGAAACAAAGTTTAATGTTGATGTTAAACGAGATATGATCACTGGTGAAATTGAAAGTGTTGAAAAAAAACCTAAAGACAGCTTGACCAAAGTTGACAAATTAAAAGCAAAACATAAAAATATATATAAAAAAAAGAATGTTACAGAAGGTATTAAATTAACCAAACATCAAAAAAGAAAACAGAAACTTTTAAAAAAGAAAGAAAAGAATAACCTAAATAATTTTGATGATTTTGATAGGCTAAAAGATAAAGTTGAATTTGGTGAACTTGTACATGCACCACCTGAATTAAAAGTTCATCCTAGAAGTACCAATAAAAATCCTGATAAGGTAAACTTAATTTTTTTATTTTTTAAATAATAACATTTATTTTTATAACAATTTTTAACAAATATAATTTTAGCAGATTAAGCATAAAAATTTATTATTAAATTCAATTTTACATGAAAAAGAACTTCCACACAACGAAAATAAAAATACTTTAATTACAATAGGAAAAAGAAAAAATCTCCCTGTAGGAGAGAGACGCCAAATAGAAAAACAACAAAACGATGTTATTGCTACATATAGATTACTGAAAGCAAAAAAATTTGGAAGATCTACAATCTCTACATAAGGTGTTTATGTTTACAAATTTTTTTTACAATAAATCAAAGTAGATTTAGTATATAGTTTAAATTCTTTGTATAAATATTACAACAATCCATATAAAGTTTAAAATAGAATCATAAACAAAACATTATCCAGTGGTCCATACAAATGGCTCTAATCTTTCCTCTACTGGTAACAGGTTATTTAATGTTTCTAAGCTTTCCAAGGTCTGATTTAATTGCATGTGACATTTTGTAAGTTGTTTATTAAGCTCATTAATTCTGCCAAGTTCATCAGCAAGTCTCGCAAATTTCTTTTGTCTTTCTGTAGCAGTAATCAGGATTTTATTGACTTCTGTATCAATATTTGTACAAAGAGCATTTTGTTCGGTTGCAATCATCTGTGCACTAGTATTGAGATGGTGTTGATATCTTGTACAAAGATTAAAGAGACCAATTGGATCAAGTCTTTCTAAAACTTCTGGATCGCGTACTCTGGGAGGTAAATTAAGAGTACCACGCATAATTGGTAGAAACATAGGAATATTCTTGAGTTTTATTAAATCTGGATCTTTATCAGTTACAATGTTTGAAACTCCAGGTTTTACAACTACAATATCGTGTATCTTATCAGATGTTGACTTTTTAGAATTAATGGTAGTGTTTGATTTTCGTCTTGCTTCTTGAGAACCCAAACTCTTTCCTCTATAAAGATGTGATTGTTTGTTAGACATTTTTGGAGAATCCCCTATTGGTCTGTTTACTGTATACGAAATGTATGGTAGATCGGAATCTGAACAAATGCTAGGTCCAGGACTCGTACACCTTGATGTATCCTCCGATATACTTTCTTGATTTGGAACACTTTTACCTCTTTTAAGTGTAGCTGGTTTTGCTCGACTACCATCTCCCTGTGCATCTGTACTTTGAGAACTGTGTTCCGAACCCATCTTAAAAACTAAAATTTACTGAAAAATAACGTTTGTGAGTATGTTGAAAAATGTATGTTAAAATTTATTTATTCAATTATAGAGAAACTGTTGATGTTAATCATAGGTTAAAATACACCAATCAGTCCCATCCATTATTCGGACAAATTTAAAAATAAATAATTCTTGGAATAAAATCATTATTTCTCGGGAAAATTATTGGATACTTTTGTAAATATTTTTTGACGAATCATTTTATATTTGAAATAAAAACTTGATTACAGCATAGAAAATTAAACATGCCTTGTAATGTCCACTCAACTTTTTCAGTTTTGTTAGTAAGAAGAACAATTTGCTACATCAAGTGCTGACATCTGTTTGCATGTGCACGAGATTTGGAGATTTGGTTTCGAATTTATCCTAAACAAGGAGTGCGGCACCGTACCGAATATTTGAATCAAGAACCATAGAATTCGAATCGAACAAACAGACAAGGCCCCACGCAAAATCATGTGCGTAAGCAGATTTATTGTCATCAATTTTAATAATGTTCAATTCGAAGAAGAAACTAGTAGCGAATTGTAGAGTCACACAGCAATAATTGTATTTTATTTTCTTGATTCGTAAAATTGAAAATAGAGGATGAATAATAAATATTGTTAACTGAAAATATTCATAATTTATAAATATTTTTAGAAACGTCTTGAAAGTAGACTTGTCGAGTCGCTTTGTAATAAATAACACGATAGAAATTTGTTTACATGATTCAAAATGATTGTGTTTTTATTTATGTATCAACAGAGGCATGCACGCATTATTAAGAGCAACATTACGAGCATCATTCATCAGCGCAGCGAAAATTTCAGAAAATTGCAAAGGTAGGAGTTAGTTTAGCAGTTTGGATATTGGTCGTTAAATCGCTATCGAGGAGAGAATCTCGAGCCCCACGGAAAGCATCGGTTGAAAGTTGCGGTTTGAATAGGACGAGAGCGAATTAATTATTACAAAAGGTTTCCAATCAAAATTCCAAGATTAGCAAATTGGATTGTAGCACTAGGCGAGGTGGATGTCGCCTGGGTGTGGTGGTATTCAATTTTCTTCTTTTAGGTTGAGCCCGACGGGCGGCGCAAAGCGTAGGCGACTCAAATAATAAATGCATAATGGAAGTCGCCCTATATTTTTTCCCTCACGGTTCTCTTTTATGTGGGTCAAGGATCCTGGAGAATTATCGCGAGTGAGCATAAATCAAGCCGAGTTGATGGCTTGACGGCGGACATATTTCATAAAGTCACCTCGACAATGCGAGGTGCGAGAGTGGGAAAAGAAACAATATCCCCCAGCAGGAGCTTCCGAGTGCCCAATCGAATTTATCGAATCGCGCCCGAGGTTCGCGAGGCCAGTGACAGTGTGAGCTTTTTTTGGTTTTGTGATAAGAACACGAAAAGCCGAAGCTCCGTTGAAGTTGGCGGGGGATCTTGGTCCCGAGCTGACCAGCTGACCGTGCGGTTGAACTCTCCAAGGGTCCGTGATTGAACTACAACGACGTGTAAGCGGATTAGATTGGAGCCGACTAAATAAAGACTTGTAGTCTCTCTCTCTCTCTCTCTCGAGCATAAAAAATGTCACATCGATAGCACGGCTAGGCGCGCGTGTGTGTGCTCGCGGGTGACACGTGCGGCCCCAGAATCGGCGGCGATCGCGCATTTTGACAATTGGCACTCCAGCTCGGCCCAATAGTAGGCAAGGACTCATGCAACGGTGGCGGTGGCGGTGGAAATGATTCGCGTCGAATCGCCATTTTCATGCTAATTTCACATTTGCTCTTTTTGCCTCGTTCCTGCATAAGAAATGGCTGGCAACCAAGCCACTTCTTATGTATCGCGATAGGATTTTGTACGCAGGCATTATCTTCTCCTCATTCGGCTGCGTGCGCACCGCAATAAAGTGTCGAGCGAATTTCCAAAGTCAATCAGTCCCAATTCTCGTTACGTACTTTATCTTTTAAAGATGAAAGATCTTGTGCAAACACCAAGCTACCCAATAATTATTACACGAGTGCACCTTGTCCTTCTCCGATGTCCAGGAGAAAGGTTGTTATTAATTTACTCCGTTGAAACCGCCCCACGAGTCCTAAACTTCGTCAAGCTACGGTTACTTGTACCTTCATCGGGGGAAGCACATGGTACTTTCTGTCAGTTGTATGCGTCTAGTTAAATTCATTATTAAACCACCGACAAACATTATTTTTAATGACAAGAGCGATGAGTGTGTTGAAAGCATTCGATCGCTTATCACTGAGATTGGCTTCGTTTAAAAATTGTTTTTTATTTAGTTGCAGCAAATGGAACAAAATTACTGCAATATCTATTATTAAATTTATTTCTTTAAATTATCAACATGTATAATATCGTTACATAAAATTTTATTTCTTTTATTCTGATAACTCAAATACGTCACATTTAAATACAATAAATGTTCTTCATGATTACCAATAAAGCTACGTTAAATAAATATTCTACAATGATTTTTCACTGAACGTATTCAATGATACATTTAAAGTTTATAATTAAAAAAACTTGGCACAATAATTATAAAAAGTTTATAAAATGCTTAAATTTTTACTACCTCATCGTACTCTGTGAGATTAATTCAAATTTAATTAAAATTTTAAATGATTATTAAAAACAATAATTCATCTTATTCTTCAGGATATTTTATGTTAAATATATTCAAAGACATTTTTTCATTCATTTTAGAGTTTTTTTTTTTTTTTATTATTAGATACCGTTGTAATTTGATACAATATAATTACTCGTAACTTTGAATACATTTTTTGTGGAAATTATTATCTTCGTATAAAAGTCAGTTTAACATTATATATTACTGTATTTTTTTCTTCTTTTTTTCTTTACCTATATTTGTTCTAAATATGAGTTAGTTTTCTGATATAAATTTCAGGTTAACCAATGAATAACGTTAATGTAAATTACGAAAATCGTGTACATTACTGTTATTTAATACACGTCGATATGAGTTGAGGAAATTTTATATTTATAAACTAACGGTTTTGCCAGTATCGCGTTACAAAATTTTAATTGGACTCTAAATTGTATTTAGTTATAATTATAAATTTACATCGCAGCACTAAATTATATTTCAACCATTTCATCAATGAAAACATGTTTTTACAATAATCTATTACTAATTTTACATTCTCAAGATAATTTACTTTTTAAAAATAGTAAGAAAAAATCTAAATGTATTGATCATGCTTTTAAATTATTTGTTTTTAAGTATTTGAAACATATTCAAGACAATACATGCATTAACGGAAAGTCACGTTTAATAAAAGATAAATTAAATTAAAAATTTCAATAATAATATACCAAGTATGTCAAATAATACAAATACAGTTTGCGTATAAATTGTTTTTATAGATTTTGAATGAATAATAAAATTTTCTCTGTTTACAATGTTTCTCTTTTTCTAATCGTAGAAAAATATACAAGGACATTAAAAACGTAATTGATGCAGTTTTTCCAAGTATGGAAATAACATTCTGTGTACTTAGTGTTCGTTACAACAGTAGATTATTCAAAGTTTGTCAAAGAAATGTAAAAAAAATTGTTAAACAGCAATAAGATATATTGTTTCTCTAGTCTTTACTGGGATTATCTTTACCGAAAAACAATGGTTGAGGTGTGTTCTGAAGTTGTGACCTTGTCGACATTTATGGTAAAATACAGTACTTATGGCATGCGTGTAGATACCTACGTCAAACCTATTATCAGTTGATAGTTTACACTTTTGCGATTAATTTATCAACATTTTTATTATTTTCATATCTTTCTTGAGCATGTACGAAGATAAAATATTTAATTGTTTTCTTACTAATAAAATTTCAAATAATAGAACAATTATGAAAACCAGGTTTCTGTATCTATAGGAATATTTTTATTGGAATAAAGATGGCACCTCGATCGTCCAAGTATTTTTAAAATAATGTTTTTTTCATTTTAAAGAAATTCAAAATTAGATATTTAAATGTTTTTATAGAAGAACTCCTAAAGTCATTAAAAAGCTTTAAACTTTAAATTCGTATTCGGCGAGCTAAGATAATTTCTTATGCAAAAATATAGAAAAAAGTTGATGTAATATAAGAAATTTTTATAGCGAGATAATTTACATTTTTTTATGTAAAGTCGAATACATGATTTTTCATTATCACGATCATTTTTATGCGATGAAATTTAAGCTTGATGTATAGAGAAAATGTTTTTTCAAAATTTCCCGGGTAAAAGCAGAAAACCAGAGGTCCACCCATGATTTTTAGCGAAAATGATGATTGACAAGCCTCTGTAAATCATTCTCAAGGACTTTACCTGGACATGAGGAGCTTGGGGGAAAAGCGCCAATCTTGTATGTCACTTGGATTATTGAACATCGAAACAAGAATGCATTCATTTTATCTTTCGAAATTTTTTTTTCTCAAACCCGATAAAAGTATCCTAATGAATAAATAATAGATAGCAATGAGAAATAAAGAAAAGCCGTTATAAAGATATTGAGTTTTGGAGAAATTTATTTGTCAAGCGTAAACGTCCTGTTGGTTACGGACGGATGAATCATTGTTCAAGCGACGTTGGTGTCACCCGACTCGATCGTTCGTTATTAAAAAACATTAGAAAGAGCTGATTAAGGTTGGGTTACAATATTGCGAAGGTCAGATGGGGTAGCAGGTAGTATGATAGAAGTATTGGAAAAAGGAAAAATTGTTTAACTTCATCTGCCATCCTCTGGACGACCTCCAAGAAGTAACAACGGCCACATCCTCATTAGATTCGAAGTATAAGCTAAAAAAAAAAAAAAATCACGGAACCCGCTGGCCTTTTCATCATTCCTTCTTGCAGTCGTCTCATTCTTCCAATCGCGCTCAACCGAGAATAAGTTATCCCCGTTTGGTGAAGCCTCGGTTTCGATCCACAGACCCCGATCTTCGGGACTAGAGAGAGGACTCGCTTCTTTCTTTGGGTCCAACCCATCGTGATCGTCGAAAAGCCGTGGAGATCACTTTCCCCGAGAGGCGAGGACCCGTACTCGGTGCACCAGGTCGGTTTTGATATGGGTTCCCGCGCCCGCATCCGCTATCTTATCCACTGTCTTTTGAATAAAATAAAAAAGCGAGCCTCTTGACCCGATATTTCTATCTCTAATCGTGCCGTTCCAAGATTTACAACGTATAACGCGAGCAAGAGCGAGGGACAGATAGACGTAGCCAGGGTATTAGATAAGTCGAGAATCGTCCGATTGGCGATGTGTAACTCATCAATTCGAGACATTGTTTCGAGTAATTTAGAGATCGATAACATTTTCCGAGACAATCGCAGTGGTGTTACGTAAGCTGAAAGCGAGGCGGCAGCAGACACGCGCCGAACGAGGACGAACTCGACGAGGAAATTGACTATGTCGCGCGTGTTCCAGCATCTCAGTCCCGCGGGCAGGCCTTGAAACGCCTCCTTCGACGGGCCAGAGGGGTGGGAGGAGGGTTGCACTCCATTGAGTCCGAGTGCGCGTAATCAAGGATCTATCGATTTGGGTGCATCAGGCGTGGCGCGCGCCGCTGATAACTCGAGATTACATGGGTCACGTGGGGACGTAGGAGAGAGCGGGAAGAGGAGGAGGAAGAGGCAGAGTTCCCTCTACCTCGGACCGTGGCTGCCGGCGTAGTCGAACGCCGTGGGACGAGCGAGCGGTTGTCAGTGAGCGACGAGCTCCTCTTGTGCTCGGGTTCTCCGCGCAGTCGGGCTCCGAGTGCTTACACGTGTCCTTGACGCACCAACGACCACGAGGATCACGACGACGACATCCCGCCCGGTACGTAAAAAGTCTCACGCGCTTTTACCTTCACAGTGTAAGAGAACTGACCGTCGTCTCTCTCCTCTTCCTCCCCCCGCCCCGCCCCTCGATTTTTGAGCGCGAATCGTTGATGCCGAGTACGACAGACGTCTTCTCCAAGGTTTGAGATTTGGGGCGAGGCCCAGGGTGCCCAATTAATTACGGGGGTTGCCTTGGCTGGTTTTTCAAACGATTCAAGTGCACACGACTGACGGAGCTTCCGCTTTCAATCGGCGATCTTAATGATAATGAGCGAGGGTATCCCTTCCGCGTAACTCGAACTCAACTGTAATTAGTTGTTAAAGCCAAAAGTTTCAAGATCAAATTAAACGTCCGTCCTACACGAGAAAAGTCGATGGGCTGTTTGAGTTGTCGAGTAAAAACTAATCGAGTGTTCTTCTACCAGTGAAAAAAGTATTTTTGATCAAATTTCTCCCGATGACTCAATGCAGCGGCTTTGGTTGTTAGAGCGTTGGCGGAATAATTCCCCGGGGAAGGCAAATTGTGGCGATTAATTGAACCGGAACCAACGCCAATGCAACCCAACGATTGACTCAACTTCGCCTTGGCGAATTGTCCCTTATCATTAATGGTAATCGCAGCTTTTTCCTGTGTTCAGCCAAAGATATGAATTTGTTGTTGAAACGCTTAATCTCGGCGAGTAAGAGGAGAAAAATCAAGATTCGTCACTCGGTCCAGTGCCGAGCTACGAGTGTTCGGGCCCACCACTGCGTTCGTTATCACAGCGGTGCCCAGGTCAACTTCCTGTTTTCCACTAAACTCACACTCAGCAAGCTCTTCCCTACTTGGAGTCTGCACTTGGTGCCTATGGGCGCGACCCTGCACTAATGGGCCACTCGAGATTAGGAATGAGAAACGTAGGCCTTGTTTACATTGGTTAGCACTGGTAGTTTCGTTTGTTCCTTTTATTTGAGTAGTTAACTATGAAAATCGCGCACGTTAGACCGCTGGCTGTTGACGAATTCGATTGATTATTCAAACGACATTCAATAAAAAAAAAAATAAACATTCTTATTGACTTATTTTTCAAAGTAATTTGCAATAAATCAGAGTTTCATTGCTCGTTGGATGAATTATTGATAAACTGCTA